>CM061141.1:249670544-250270544 GCA_030789695.1 Scilla litardierei
AGCCCAGTAAAATTTGAAAACTCCTCCAACAAATTTTTAATGCCCAAAAAAGAAGTTTTGTTCGCCCGGAAGAACACAAGGAGGTCATCAGCAAACAAAAGATGAGATATAGATCCAGTGGGCCACATAGGTAGGATTTTGCCCATATTAATAGCTTTGGCGATCAGGGTTGAAAAATCTTCCATAGTAATAACAAATAAGTATGGAGAGGGGGGGGTCACCTTGGTGAATACCTCTATTGCCTTTAAAATAACCGACATGAGTACCATTAATCAAAACAGAGAAGGTTGGAGTTGATATGCACTCTCTGATCCAGCCTACAAATATTTCAGGAAATCCCAGTTGACGCAAGAAATAGAAAATGAAATCCCGATTGACACTGTCAAACGCTTTCTTCATGTCTAATTTCAGACAGGCTCTACCCCCCATCGGGTTGCTGAAATCTCTGATCTGCTAGTGTGCTATAAGAGTGCTATCTGTCAGGAGCCTCCCTTTGAGAAAAGCAGATTGGTTAGGAGATATCAACTCATGAATTACCCCTTTAATCATGTTGCATATAATTTTGCTGATAATCTTATAGAGGATATTGCAACAGGCAATAGGTCTATAATCGCCTAAGGTCGAAGCATTAGCATTCTTTGGCACAAGAGTAAGAAAGGTATGATTGACGAGTCTAAGAAGGGAGCCTGTTCTGAAGAATGATTTGATGGCCGAAATAACCTCATCTCCAATAAGGGCCCAATTATGTTGAAAGAAGAAACCATTATACCCATCCAGACCAGGTGCCATGTCAGGCCCAATCTGAAAGACAGCAGTTTTAATCTCTTCATCAGAAACCCTCCTGCTTAGCCATACCGAGGACTCATCAGTTAAAATCCGCTTTGGCACAAGTTTAGGGAAGTTGTTCAAATAGTGCTTCTGATTATATAACTGTTCATAAAAACGGGAGCCTCCTTTTTCAGGTCCTCATATAATCTGTTTTAATGACCATTCACATCTACCAGGTGACTCAGAGTGTTGCGACATATCCTCGACTTCATAGCATTGTTAAAAACTTGGTCTTCCTATCACCCAAGTTCAGCCAGTCCTGGCGGCTTTTTTGACGAAACATATCTTCTTCTAGCTTCATAGCTACCGTCAATTTCTTGATGAGGCTCTGTTCTTTGTGTTGCAAGGAAATGGTCGAATGGATACTAGGGTCCTTTCTAATTGCCTCCAGCTTCTTTCTACAATTCATCACCAGATTAGCCGCATGATACTCACCTGCCCAAGCACGTAGAAGAGGTTTCAACCTTTTTAATTTCTGAGTCAGCCGATACATAGGTGTACCCTGAATATGGCCACTCCAACCCGAGACAACCACCTCATTGTAACCTGGGCAATGAATTCAATAGTTAAAAAATTTGATATGCTTGGGATCAAAAGGGGACTGGGTATGAAGGTTCACGACCATATGAGAGTGGTCACTAGTAATAGGATCCAGATATTCTACGAAAGTCTCCGCCAGCATATTTACCCAAGTTGAATTACAGAATAATCGATCAAGTTGGGCAGCGATACGATCCTTACCAACCTGATTGTTACACCAACTTAATCTATTTCCTGTGCTCTTAAGCTCCTGAAGCAAACACCTTCTAATGCATTCATTGAAATCCCGAACCATCGGCTCCTCAAGCTTTCTACCACCAACCTTATCTTTAGTGAAGAGAACACTATTGAAGTCACATGCAACCAGCCAAGCTGCATTTCCCAACAACGCAACGTCAGCCTCCAGACTCTTCCACAACTGTTTCCTCTCCAACACAGTGTTTCGTGCATACACCCCTGTAATAACACATGCAAACCCACCCATGTTTGTGCAACAAACCGATATATGCTGAGCTGAGCACGACAAGGGAGGGGTCTTCCAAATAGTGGGGTTAAACCCCATAATAATACGCCCCCCAGGAGCCAAATCAGAATTATCAAATGAGACCCAATTTTCTGGGATCCCCGATTTATTACTATTTGCTGGAGATTTGAGCTTGGTCTCCAAAAGAATAATAGCCGAAGGGTTTATTAAACTAATTCTATTCCGCATGTCCCTCCTTCGAACCAGATTATTGAGTCCCCTGGTATTCCAAAAAAAGACTGTCATTGGTCAGAAAGGGGTTGCTTTTGCTCTAGGACACTGCAATCCAGTGAAACCTGAGACCTAGTGCTTCTCCTGCCTACAGCCAAAGTGCTTGGACCAAGCTTCTTCTTCCCAAATTTGATTTCCAATTTATGCCGCACTTGCTCTTCTACTTCCGTCTCCCACTCTGGGTTGCCGATTGCCAGACGCTCAGGCACTCTGTCGATGTCATCTCCAACGGAATCATCAAGAAGCGATGGGAGGGGATAGTTTATCTCTTGGTTAATATGCTGCATAAAACAAGCATTTGTGCTCACAGAAATTGATTCCATAGGATCTCTGTTGCATGAACTGTGCCCATCATATGTAGAAGACTTTGGATCACCTATTACAGAGTTCACAGCCCCAATATTTGGGTGACTCAAGCCGTAAACTATGCTCCTGTCTCCCCCTAGTTCATGCGAGTCAAGTCCACCCTTCCCCTCAGTGATATCTATCCCGCTACTTGGATTAGAATCCATATCTTTCAACAAAGTTCCAGGAATTTGCTCACCTTCCACATGCTGCTGGTAAGTATCAGTATTGCCTTGCTTAATCAGCTCGGGAATATTATTATCGCCTTCACCCTGCTCCAAGCTCTGCCCTCTCCCATCAATTTCCGACTGTACCTCAGTTTGCGCCATATTTCCCTTATTGATCACCTGACCCTTCTTCGTAGCATCTCCTTGGATTGAAGGGAGCTTAGCAATAGAGGGGCATTGCTCATCGGTATGTCCAGAACAGACACAATGACTGCACTGTGGTGGTGCTCCTTCATATTTTGTATTAATAGTTACTATCGAACCATCATCCATCTCTACTTCAAAAGATGAAACCAAAGGAGTTGAAGCATCTACTTCTATCAAACACCGAGCAAAGGAGCTTCTCTCTAAATAAGCTGTAGCACGGTCAAGACACATGGGGGTTCCAACAACTGAAGAGATGATATTAAGGCCCTCCAGATTCCACATGAAAAGTGGAACTCCATGTAGCTGAACCCACACAGGTACAAAGGTTAAAATATCACGATCATGCCTTATATGCAGGCTCCATCTCTTAAGAACCACAAGGCAACCATCGAATACCCAAGGCCCGCCCGCCAAGATCCTATCACACTCCTCTTACGATTCGAATCTGAAGTAAAAACCCCATTCTCCTTGATGTAAATCTGAACCCTCTTCTTAGGCTTCCACAATCTCTCCATCCAAGCAACGATTTGACCATAGTAGGGAATGTCCCCCAAAACGTAGCCAACTATCATATTCTTCCAATTTTCAGCCCCTCGCCGAACTAGTTCTCCAGGGAACATAGCGTAAACGGAACCATCCTCCCGAGACTGAGGGGGAATTAGGGACATGCCCAATGCAGCCCCATATGTGCGACGATTAGCGCACACATCAGACCATGACGGTTTAGCAGTAGTAGGGTCTACATTGAAATGTATTTTGGGTCTAATAGGCAATTTAGCGGTCATGTTATGTGCATCCCCTCCACGTTGCGATGGATACCTTGGATGACTAAAGGGCGCCTTGTTCGTAACTCCCCCTCCATAGAACTGGAATCCCTTCTTCCTCGATGGTACACCCCCCTTGGAAGCAGGCCCCCTTCTTCGAACCACCATCCAACCGTCATCAGATTTCCCTTCAGCCATCGGACGACCAGTCTCCCTCTCAATTACCACGGAATCTTCGGGCAAAGAAGCTGTCGACCCCGAAGAATGGAACCGCTCTTGCCCTGGACTAAATGATCTCTCCCATTGCCATCGAATCTTCCGCCGCCAAACTGATGTCGTAACCCTACCTTGTGTGCATCACATGCACGGATCTCACCTAAGGCCGCCTTAGTATTAGCCCTTCCTTCGACAGACTTACCTAGCCCTAGGCCGTCGCTAGCCCCAAAACTCAAGCCGTGGGATCGCTGGAATCGCCATCACCGTAAAAAATGCTCACCATATATATATATATATATATATATATATATATATATATATATATATATATATATATATATATGATGTCGTTTCTGGCGAATTTTGACAAGAAAGACACGTTGGGCCGGATTGCTAGAACGGTGCTAGCTTCAGTGGTCTGGCATCTATGGCGTGAGCGCAACAAAAGACAATTTGAGAACACTGCGAAGCCCAAAACAACTCTGTTTGAAGACATACTAGCTTCCGTTCGTATTGTGCATCGGAATGAAGACGGAATGGATGAGGCTGCGAGAGAGGCAATGGAGAACTGGGAGATTATTGATAATGGATAGCATGTGAATGCGGCCCTGTATAGCCCTGTATGCTCTTTTGTTTCATGCTATTTATGTAAGCTGTGCTGGTAATGTGGGTGCTTTGGTGTTTGGTTCAGAGTTGTTGGAGTTAATAATGGAGATGGACGACGCCTGTGTCATCTCCTCTCCGAATTAACATCAGCAATTCTTGAACTGACACGTTGTATTATATTTTCTTTTTCACTTTAATATATAGATACTGACTTACTTTTCAAAAAAAAGATGTCGTTTCTCTTTGTATCTCTATATTATATATATTGTGATTGTTTGTGTATTCATTGTGCAATTGTATCTCTCAGTGTGCTTTATTATATACATGATGTAATATGAGACATTTACTTCCCTTTGGAATATTGATATTGGATTCTCTTTCCTTTAGTCAATTAAAATTTCTTTTGTTGATGAGTTTTTGGTATATATCAGTGTGATGCACCTTCGTGTTTTCTCGATTTTATCTTGTATCACATTAAATATATAGCCCTTTCTTTAGACTCTCATAATTATTTTAGTACTTATTTAGCACTATTGTTGTTATTTATCTACTCCCATTTTCTCGATAATGCCATAGGGGAGAGAAATAAACAAATCATAATTTTGTGCTAAGTAAATTGAATAGAAGATTGAAGTCACCTTTTAGATTCAGGGGGAGAATGTTAAGTATTGGACTTCTCCCTACTTGGTGTTGATGCTTGTGACTAATCCCCTACTTACAGTTAATCCATTGCCTAAGCATATCATGAAGATCAATAAGCAATGGATGTCACTCAAGGATCAATCAAAGCATGAAAACTGAATTGGATGATCAAAGATGATGAATGAAGCTCCTAGAAAACTTCAAGCTCATTCTATGGAAAGAAGAGAGGCTAATACAAGATGTAATCCTTTTATGCTCTTCTAGTATGTAGCTTAGAAGTAGAATTATGTTGGAGCACACACACATCTTAATTTCTGTCCTAGGAAATCATTAGATCATATTTCCTTTGCCTCCATTTCATAATTCTCAAACATGTGCATTTTGGATTTCAACAGGCGACTGCTGAAAGTTTCACAGGTGTCTGTCTCCAAACAGTCGCATGTGATTTGTTCTACAGTCGTCTGTTTTGCACATACTTTATCATTTGGTTTTGGGCTTTCAGTCATAACTTTCTTCAGGCGACTGTTGTACAAAGTACATGCGACTGTCCAAGTTACAGGCGCATGTGACTTATTAGTCAGTCGCATGTCTCTCTCTTGCCCAATGATCATTAACTTGGCTTCTTTCGGCCAGACGACTGATGTTGGTTTCACAAGCGCATGTCCATGTCATAGGCGCCTATGAATTCTTCTTCAGTCGCCTGTCGATCCTTGTCTTAACACTTGGTGTTTGACCAGCTCTGCAAGTTTCGACCACATTACTGATGTTGGTTTCACAGTCATCTATCCATGGCACAGGCGCCTGTGGATACCACATCAGTCGCATGTCTCGTCTTCCCAACATTTGCAGAATTTTCTCAACTCGCTCATGTTTCACTCAGTCGCCTGTAGAAGGTTTATCAGTCGCCTGTTAGGTTTACAGGCGCCTATCAGACCTTCATCAGTCGACTGTCCTATGTGGTAAGTTACAGTTTCAATTCTCACCTACCATTTGATATAGTGTAGCAATCGACTGTTGGTTCTTCATCAGTCAACTGTCGACTGTGTAAATTATATCCGTTTGCTATTTCTCCACGAATTTCAAAGGGGTTTTTGGGGATTCTATTTGAGGGTTTTAGAGAAACTATAACGATGGTTTCTACTGTTCCATTGAGGAGTTACTCATCTACTTGATCATCTCTTGAAAACCCTAAGCTTTCATCTTTAAGTTTTTAAAAGCTCTCAAATCCAAAAGCCCAAGATTTCCAATCTCATTCTCTCTTGCTCTCCAACCTAGAATCAAAGTGATATCCTCTAGGCAATTGGTGGTGACAAGAGAAAGGGCTTTCTCTCTTCTTGGAAGAGACTTCAACACACAACACACTTGCTCCTTCAAGTTCTACTTCAAGGCATAAGTGATTGTACGTGTTACTATTTCATTATTTCATATCTTTCGATATTAGTTTTACTCTCGGTTTGTGAGAGTGGTTTGCCTGATCCCAAGTTATGGGACTCAAGGTCATCGATTGTGTTTCGATTTCACTTGTATGGTTGCTACAAGTGGGTTTAAAGGAAACATCAAGTTACGGTTCTAACTTGAGTATCTAGAGGTATCCGGGTGGAAGGGATGTATGATTACCTGGAACAAGTCGGGAGTTGACTTGGGTAATCCGCACATTTGAAACATACTTTGTGTTAGCATTTTTTCATTTTGGGTTTATTTATAATTCCGTATTTATTGTTGGTTAGGAATTTAAATTGGTATAACTATCGTTTAAATTTTATAAACACTATTCAACACCGCTTCTAGTGCTTTCCACATAGCCAGGGTCCTTAAAGTACACATTTGTCCTACTAGGACAAAGTGTTTGGGAGAGTGTGGACCTAATGGGGTGTGGGTGAGGGGTTGGGTGTGGAGTCGGGTGTTGTGGTGGAACCCCAAATAAAAGCCCACCACATTCCCCTTATTTGCAAGTTTGTCATTGCTTTTTCATAAAACCCAAAGACTCCTTATCTTACCCATATTTGTGGTCGCTCCTTTTCCACTTTGCACCTCATGCTTTAGTGCCCTTGCGATAACTAACCCGGGATTTCTTTTCGTTGTCGGTATTTGTAACGGCCGCTTTCCGACCGTTCGTATTTTCTACGTGCACGTACTTTTTCGTGCACGTATTTTATTTGGCTCTTTCTTGGTTTCGGTATATACGATGTGATATGCCGTTGTGACCGCATGGAAGTGTTGAATTTTATAGTGATTTTTGGGAAGGTCATCTCACGGCTCGTCTTCTCGCAAAACAGCTTTGAATGGAAGAGCGTTTTGGTCTTTTGGCACCAATACGCAGTTCCTGATTTTACGATAATTTTTGGTAGGTGTAACACGTGATCGGACACCGTAGCCCCATACTTCTCGTCTCCACGATCGTCCCGGTATTTTCGGATTATTTTTCCGATGCCCGTAGTGGAAGTTATCCCCTAATCAATTTGAAATTCAAATTAAACCAAATCCCTAATGTTTTCATACGTATCATGGGGGATGAGATTTCCTATTCTATTCTCACCCTCCTTTTCCCTTCTTTGCACACCCCCTCTCACCCACTCTCTCTCCCCCATCACCTAAATGTATACCATATATAGCAAATACCCTTCTTTTTAAAAACCAACTCTCCCTAACCCTAAGTCATGCACGCAAGGGAGAACCCACCTGGCCACCGACTTCGACTGCTTCCTCTCGTCACCGGCGAGAGGCTCTCCGGCCCCCTAGGTCCGGCCAACTCCCCTTCTTCCTCCTCCTCTCATCTCTCTTCTCCTTTCCCCATTGAAACACCCAAGAACCACCCCCATGGCCGAATCTGTTTTTGGCAAACCTTTGCGTGCACGCTCCGGCCACCACGGCCACCACCGGCGAGCCCTCGGCCTCCCCTAACCTCCAGCAACCTCTCCTCCTCCTTCACCTCTCCCCTCTCCTCTCTTTCACCCATTAAAATCCTCAAGAAAAACCCCCAACCACAGTTTTTCACAGCCCCCGGGGCTGCTGAACCCATCGCCGGAAAAACGGCCGCCGCCGTCGCTCCGGCCACCCCCTCCGGTGACCACCACCCCCGATCAACTCCTCTCTGACCCCCCCCCCAGCATCTCCAACTCCCCTTACCCTTTTTTCACGTCTCGATCTCCTCGAAAACCCCGTGGAACTCAGATCTAGCCGCAGTTTTACAGATCTGCGCCACCTCCGGGAAAACTCGCGCCCACCGGCCATCCGGCCACCTACGACGACCACCCTACCGCCGTTGGACTCCTATCGAAACCCCCTACCAACTGCAACTTCCCTCACGCTCATAGCCCACCTGTAGCTCCCGGAATCTTCGTCGGAACACGCCGTATCGGCTGTTTTTCACAGATCTGGAAGCTGAACTTCGCCGCCCGCGCACGGCCACCTCCGACCACCCCCGGCGACAACTCCACTGCCGTTGGCTTCGTCTTGAAGTCCTTTACCTTCTGCAACTTCCCGTTTTCGCTGTTCGTTGCTGGAATTCCGTTGAGAGGCGTGACAATGGACGTTGCACGAATCTGTCCTCTCCGGCTTCTCACGGCCACCCACCGTCGTACGCTCACGCCGTCGGCCACCCATCGGGCCGAGCCTTCTTCTCTACTCCTACTTCATCTACCGACAGCCCCTTGGACTCTCAGCGTTCACGTGCGTTGCCGCACGCACGTACTTTTAGCCGACATCACCGTTATCGTGAAGATCTGTTGCGCTACTCGCAACGGGAGGAGAATCGATGTTAGCTCGCTGATTTCGCGCCACCACCCCGCTGTCCAGAGGTACCTCGCTGCGCTACCTGTGGCAGAGGAGTTCCAGACGACGCCGATGTTTCGCCGTTCATACCCGACTTCCGCTTGTTGGACGACATCACGAGGTTGGTTTCACTAACGAGTAGTAAAACCCATACCGTAGCTAACCAAAACCTAAACTAAAATTGGTCAACTTGAACTAAATTTATTTTCAGCATCTGTAAAATATTGTCACTGTAGGAAAGATCAACGATCGGACAAATTTTCTGTGCACATAGGGTAGATGTCGATCTAGACTGAACAAACATCAAAAACGTGACTTTTTGACTGTTAGGATAGTCCCGACAATTTTAGAAACAAACTCTAATAGGATTTGTTGAAAAACGCGACCTGACACTGTCGCCGTGACCCTGTTTCAGACGGACTACCGCAGACGCGACGCTTGGACGGGACGCTCCGGACGGACGACACACTCGCCACCACAGGCAAGTGTACTCACTTGCGCTTTTGGCCGTGCCTTGGTCTTAAACTGCTAGAACTATTAGACTGTGAACAAATAGAACCGGACGCGAAATGATAGCGTCCGGGACGCCCTGACGACTTATACTTGACGACGAAGTCTAAGCGTAACAACAATGTAGGATCCCATCAAGCGATGATAGAGGATCGAAAGAGAGGAGACTTACGTTAGCGTATGCTTCGCTATAGTCTCTGAACTTCGCCCTTGGATTCGCCACAACAGTCTGTACTTTGTCACAGAGGAGCAAAGCAGAGTTTCACCGTCTAAATCTCTACTTGGAAGAAGAACTTAATGGAAGGGAGAAGAGGAAAATAAGTTGCCTTATGCAAACTTATGGCATGAAGGATTAGCCTTTAAAAGCCTTACCCTTGGGTCCTATTTATAGGCCAAGGGGGTAGTTATTGTAGGAAATAACTACATATAAGCTTATTAGCCTATATAAACACATTTCCTTATCCTCTTCCTTATGCACTTATCAAGTGCCTTTATGCACTTATAAAGTGACTTTTTCCACTTATCGAGTGGTCCTTTTCACACATGAAAAGGTTCCATTCGCACATGCTTTCATGTACGCGACATCTGAGGTCCATAGACCCTCATACATCCCCTCATGGGTGTATACATGTCGTCCATATCCAACATCTCCCACTCACACTTGAGGGGATTGTAAGGAAACATCTTTTCCTTTAGTTCTTCTGTTTATCATACTGAGAAATAGACCGTGTGACCGTCATGCGCATAGAGTCCGCTGTTGTGCACTTGTTAGAGATACACAACACTCCTTAGGGTGCAAAGTTGAGTAGATCAACGCATGTTTTACCCTAGATTATTTCTTCACATTTCTTTTACTTTATATTCAACAATTGAATCCCATCTGGATTACAATAGGCTGGCCAGCTTTGAATCTCTAAAGTCCAAATGTGAATATAAAATTAATCTTCCTCTTCTTGCGATCCTTTCGATCTTGACTTGACTCGCTTTTCTAACATGCCCCGCCGGACTGAATCGACCATAGTCCATAAGCAACATGCTAAGACAGTGATCACCTAGTCAAATCTAAAGGAACCAATTAGAGTCCATAAGGGTAAGAAGTTAAGACCCATGTGGTCTTTGGGTCTCACATAATAGTAAACACAATTACTATTCTAACCCAATGGTCAAATGCATACGTAGTATGAATACGTATTACAACATCACTCCTTTCCCAGGGAGCGTATGTCTTAATGATGTTGTAAGGATGATGATCAGACACCACAATGTCTGACTTTGAGTCTCTTTTATTACTCATTAATTTCCTGGACCCACATCCCGCATAAGACAGATAGGATTTCAAAAATCCTCTTAGATCTTTTGTAAGCATCCATATGATGACGATCTTTCATACGACCATTTTTGTTTAAGTCATGACTCTAAATCATCCGTCTGACGATTTTGACTTTAAACCGGTCTCATCTTTATCTTATCCGTCTGATAGAATAAAGGCGGTTGCTCATGTGAGAGAGCCAACCTCAATCTGTCCAACATACTAGAAAAATATAGCTGAGATTAAAAGAAATGTACACAAACATTTTCAAGAAAATCATATGCAAATGTCGAAAAGAACTTATTCTTTTATTAAATTTGATCTTTCATAGACATGGGAATACATTGATACAACTCAGCTCTTACGCAATCCTTGAGATGATAAGTTTTTGTAAAACACATCTCTGGGGATCGCCTTCGTAAGCGGATCCGATATCATCTCATGCGTAGATATGTACCTAATGTCTACCTTCTTGTTCTTATCATAGTCTTTTGCAAATTTGTAGCGGATATCAATGTGTTTGGTCTTACAATGGAATTTTGGATCTTTGACATAGGCTATAGATGCTTGACTGTCACTGTATATTGGTACAGCATCTGAGTCACTTGCATCAATTAGCTTGTCTAAGAACCTCCTAAGCCAAACAGCTTCTTGGACCGCCATGCTAAATGCTACAAATTCGGCTTCCATAGTTGAAAGTGCGATGCAGGATTGCTTCTTGCTACTCTAGGATATTGCACCAGATCCGAGTAGAAAAACATGTCCTGAGGTCGATCGTCGCTCATCGAGATCACCCGCCCAATCAGCATCAGTGTAGCCTACGAGCCTCAAGGCATCTCCTTGATAGCATAAAGCATAGTCCGCAGTCCCTTTAAGATACCGCATTATCCTCTTAACCGCTTTCCAGTGTGCTTGCCCTGGAGTGGATTGGTAACGACTTACCATTCCAACGGAAAAACAGATGTCCGGTCTTGTACACATCATAGCGTACATAAGACTACCAACTGCACTGGAATATGGAACTTTTTCCATAATTTCCTTTTCTTTTTGGTTCTTTGGACACATTTTCAGACATAAATTATCGCATTTGCTTATAGGAGTATCAATGGACTTACAGTCCTGCATATTAAAACGTTCTAGAACATTCTTTATATAAGTCTCTTGTGAAAGAGAAAGAAGTTTCTTCGAACGATTCCTTGAAATCTTAACTCCAAGGATATATGCGGCTTCTCCCATGTCTTTCATCTCAAAAACTGATGAAAGCCCAGCCTTGATATCCATCACCAAGCCCTTGTCATTTCTGGCTATTAAAATGTCATCTACATATAGAGACATAATAACATACTTGCTTTTGATCCTCTTGATATATACACAGTTATCTTCATCAAGCATGGTAAAACCATTTGATAAGACAACTTCTTGAAATCGTATATACCATTGCCTCGAGGATTGTTTAAGACCATATATGGACTTACGAAGTTTACAAACCTTATGTTCGTTTCCTTCTTTTACAAACCCTGTTGGTTGTTCCATATAGATCTCCTCGTCCAATTCTCCATTGAGAAAGGCAGTCTTTACATCCATTTGATGTAATTCGAGGTCTAAGCAAGCTACCAAAGCCAGAATCAAGCGAATCGAGGTAAAACGGACAACAAGTGAGAAGGTCTCTTCGTAGTCTATCCCTTCCTGTTGCGTAAAACCTTTCGCGACAAGGCGAGATTTATATCTGTCTATAGAACCATCAGCCTTATGCTTGATCTTAAGAACCCATTTGTTCCCAATAGCTCTACGTCCTCTGGGTAAGTCAACCAAGTCCCAGACTCGGTTAATTTTCATGGATTCTAATTCCTCCTTCATCGCTTCCATCCATTTGTCTTTTGCAGGGCATGATACGGCCTGTTTGAAAGTAGCAGGCTCGTCATCATCTTGTAGTAAAGTCACAAAGGTTTGTGGGAATTCATCCTCAAATCTTAGAGGAGCTAACCTTGTATGACTACTACGTCGTATTTGAGATTCGTCAAGTCCTTGTTGACTTGAATTTGGATCAATTCTAATAATACTCACACTTGGAATACGGTTAGAATTGCTCCCACTTGGATCATTATTCCAATATGGAATAGGATTCGCATCATTCGTATCATCCATTGGTGAAGGTTGAAACGTATTTTCGTCTTCACCAAGAATTCTCCCACTCGAATGAGGTAATCCTTCTTGATCATAAATCTCAAATAGAGATAAGGCCTGACTTATCTCGCCCTGTCTTGGAAACTCATTTTTCAAGAAAGTAACATCCATCGATTCAAATTCAATTAGTCCTCCATTGTCTTCCTGACCAATAAAAACATAACCTTTGGAGTTTTCTGCGTATCGTATAAAGATACATTTCCTCCCCCTTGGCCCAAGTTTGCCATACTTATGGGAGGAAATATGGGCATAGGATGCACACCCCCAAGGTTTTAAAATGCTTTAGTCAGGAGACCTTTGGTTCCATAACTCATAAGGAGTGGAGCTAACTGACTTCGAGGGTACGCGGTTCAAGATGAAAGCAGCCGTCAATAATGCATCACCCCAAAAGGTGATTGGTAAGTTAGCTTGCGCCATCATTGAACGGACCATTTCCATTAAAGTCCTATTCCTCCTTTCAGCAACACCATTTTGTTATGGAGTATAAGGCATAGTTACCTGATGAACTATGCCCTTTTCATCACAAAGTTCCTTAAAACTTGTTGATTGATATTCACCGCCTCTATCGGTTCGCAAGACCTTAATCTTGCGATCTAATTGATTTTTCACTAAACTCATATAGTTTTTAAAGCAGGTTAATGCTTCATTTTTGTGGGATATCAAATAGATATGTCCGAATTGGGTGAAGTCATCAATAAAAGTGATGAAGTAGGACTTCCCGCATCTTGTCTTGACATTCATCGGACCACATATGTCCGAATGGATGAGCTGTAATGGAACCTTGGCCCTTGTGCCGGTTCCAAATGGCTTGCGACAAGATTTCCCTACAAGGCAATGTTCGCAAGTCGACATTTCGACCTTTGAAACATTGGATAGAAGGCCACGTTTGGCAAGTCTATCCATACGTGTTGGTCCAATGTGACCAAGCCTTGCGTGCCAACAAATTACATCTGACTCATAAATCGAAGAATTTGTAACAAGGAAATTTTCATTAAAATTTGAGGAATCGTACATCGTATTTAATACAATGAATCCTTTAAAAACATACCCAGAACCAATTACAGAATTATTACAAGACAATTCCACATTACAATTATGAAAGAACCAACTATAACCAAGACCCATTAAGACGACCACAGATATTATATTCCTTCGAATATCCGAAGCGAAGAGAACACCATGTAGTAAGATAGTGCGGCCGTTGTCCAAGACGAGCTTGCACGTCCCAACGCCTTTCACTTCAACACGTGTGTTGTTTCCTACATATATCCACTTCGTTCCTTGGGGTATCCGGTGATACTCCACGAAGGACCGTTTGTCCCTTGCTATGTGGTCGGTGGCACCTGAATCAATTATCCAAAAGGGATTAGATTCTACAAGAAATATTGAACTAGAAACACATATGTAACTAGTATTATTACAAGTTACCTTGTCACCTCCATCCGTACATGAACGGGCTAAGTGACCTAACTTGTTGCACTTGAAGCACTTGATCTTCTTCAAGTCCTTCTTCTTGTGCCATTTCTTGTTCCCACCCTTCTGTTTGGGTTTCTTGGTAGACACTGGTTGCTTTTTATGGTCATGTGCAAACTTCAAGTGATGTTTACGTTTCTTTCCCCCGTGTGAGGAACTAGCAACCATGTGCACTTCTGTACTTGGCTTGGCGGCCGCAAGCCGCTCTTCCTCTAACTCGAGGTGCTTAGAAACATCGTTGAAGTTCTTGATGCACTCATTATGAGTGAGATGCATCTTCATGTTGTCCCATTCAATTGGTAAGGAACGTATGACCGCTTGGATTTTTTGCTCATCAGTGATCATATGACCGGCATCCTTTAACTCTGAAATAAGATTCGCCATGTGTCGCAGATGCATTCCCATGGAATGATCTGGACGTTTTTTGTACGAATCAAATTTTATAGTTAAAGAGCGAAGTTTGGTCACCGAGGTGCCACCAAACTTCTCTTCTAGCTTAGACCATATGTCCATAGCTAGTTCATATTCTCGGAAGATTCGCATTATGTCGTCGACCATGCTTGACAACAACGTAATGCGAGCAATTTTGTTCTTCCGAGACCAAGCATCGAAAGCTTCCTTGTCTCTTCTGTGTTGGGCCGTAGTGCCTAACTCAGGTTCAATCATTATGTTCTTCAGAGCTTTGAGCACATCTTGCTCCTCTAGAACATATTGTATCTTCATGGACCATAGTTTGTAATTATCGCCGTTGAGTTTTTCACCTTTGTTCAACTCGGCGACGATGTTCTTAGTAGCGGAAGACATTTTAGCTTTAAAATGCTGCAAAAGACATTAAAAAAAGAGTTCGATCAAAAACATTGCATAAATTTTACATTTGATAAGTTACTTTCGAAAAATATTGAAGATGTTGCTCTAGACTCGGAAAGGTCATTTACAATTCCAATCACCATCTAGAACAACTTTCAATATTTCTCCATCACTTATCAAACAATAGTACTCTTATAGTGCTTGCAGCGGAAAAGCGTTTTTGAAAAACGTATTTTACAAACGTATTTTGCAAACGTATTTTGCAGCGGGAGGTAGTGACCTGACCCGGCCATTACCGGGGTCGAGCCGTGGCCGTGCCAAGGCCGGATTCCCCCCCCCCCCCCCCCCGTAGAGATCCAGGCCCTCCCCTCCTGCAGGGGCTTTGCCTCATGCAACTGCCACCAGCGCGGTAGGGGCCGGCCATGCAGGTGGCCGGGGCCGAGGCCGCCGGCACCGTAGGGCTCCTCGGCCTGGCCCTGGCCTCGGTCTAGCCCTGGCCTCGGCCAGGGCTCCCCTGGCCCTGGCCCTGGCCTTGGCCAGGGCTGGCCTGGCCCTGGCCGAGGCCAGGGCTCCCCTGGCCATGTCCCTGGCCGAGGCCAGTGCGCCTAGCCCTGGCCCCGGCCTGGCCCTGGCCGTGGCCAGGGCGCCTGGCCCTGGCCGAGGCCAGGGCCGGCCTAGCCCTGGCAGAGGCCAGGGCCCTGGTCCCTCGGCCAGGGCCTCTACCCTGGCCGAGGCCGGGGCCGGCCAGGGCCAGCCAGGGTGCCTCGGCCTGGCCGAGGCCCTGGCCGGCCGGCCGGCCTCCTTGGAGTCCGACCGCACACCCCCCCCCTATGGGGGTTGGTCTTGGTTTTCATTAGCCGAAGCCAACCCCTTCCCCAATGGGGAGGGGGTGCATCATGCACCAAAGAGTTACATGTTCATCTTCTCCAATGAGAAGTTTTGAAACCACCGTCTTCTCCAATGAGACACCCGTTCATCGAGAAAGTGGTTATGCTTTAATGGCAGTGTGCCAAAAAAAATAACACACCTTCAAGACCGCAAACTTCACGCTCTACATGAAGAGAGTTCACATTCCCTATTGAATGGAGACTCAGCATCCATGAGGAGTGCGAGTTTGGCGAGATGAACGGTCATTTCTTGCCATCACGGAGAGTTCCTGCCATATCCGTAATGGCAAAAGACCCCAACGTGAAAAGAACAACTTTTGCATTCTCTCTGTCACGATGCGCTCCTACCATATCCATAATGGAAGGAAACTCATTCGTGAAAGAGACAACGCGTCATTCATCGGTGAGACCGGGGCGAACCCGTGTGGCTCTGATACCAATGTAGGATCCCATCATGCGATGATAGAGGATCGAAAGAGAGGATAATTACGTTAGCATATGCTTCGCTATAGTTTCTGAACTTCGCCCTTGGATTCGCCACAACAGTCGGTACTTTGTCACAGAGGATCAAAGCAGCGTTTCACCGTCTAAATCTCTACTTGGAAGAACTTAATGGAAGGGAGAAGAGGAAAATAAGTTGCCTTATGCAAACTTATGGCATGAAGGATTAGCCTTTAAAAGCCTACCCTTGGGTCCTATTTATAGGCCAAGGGGGTAGTTATTGTAGGAAATAACTACATATAAGCTTATTAGCCTATATAAACACATTTCCTTATCCTCTTCCTTATGCACTTATCCAGTGCCTTTATTCACTTATCAAGTGACTTTTTCCACTTATCGAGTGGTCCTTTTCACACATGAAAAGGTTCCCTTCGCACATGCTTTCATGTACGTGACATCTGAGGTCCATAGACCCTCATACATCCCCTCATGGGTGTATACATGTCGTCCATATCCAACAAACAACAACTTTTGACACCGTAGGGTTATTTTGTGTGTGCGTGCGTGTGGACCCCCTAGAAGAACTATCCCTGTCATTTCACGTCGTGTCTTTTTTTGCACAGACTGCGGGCAATAGGGCACTCATCGAGTGATCCCTTGTACTGATACACAGCCTGCAGGCAATAGGGCACTCTCCGAGTGATCCCTTGTACTAATACACAGCCTGCGGGCAATAGGGCACTCTCCGAGTGATCCCTTGTACGGATACACAGCCTGCGGGCAATAGGGCACTCTCCGAGTGATCCCTTGTATGGATATACAGCCTGCGGGCAATAGGGCACTCTCTGAGTGATCCCTTGTACGGACTTGTCTTGTCTTGAGCACTTGGGTTGGGGTATGGGTGAGCGGGCGCACGGGAAGAGAGTCTGATCCCCCTCGAACCCTAAGGCATGAACCCTTCGAGTCACACGTGTCTTGTCTTGTCTTGTCCTGTCCTGTCTTGCTTGTCTTGTCACGTCTTGTCACCACTCATTTAGGTTAGTCCCGTAGTCGGTAGCACACGCTACGACTACTGCTTGCTACGCTTTACTTTCCTGCTGTGTTTACTTCCTTTTGACACTCTGTTATAACCTCAGCATGCTAATCAACCAGTAAATTGTTGTTTAATAGTTCAGTACACTTGCAGTAGAGTCTAACCCTTTTTGTAGACTTCGCCTGACGTACAGTTCCTTTCTTTTGGGTGCTGTACGTCAGGTGTCGAGCCAGAGTTCGTGGACGAGGTAAACTTATCGGAGTACGTGGAGCCCGAGGACGCCGACCCAGAGTACGTGCCTGACGAGGACCAGACCTTGAGTACTTTTCAGTCGCCACCTTTCTGAGGTTACTACTTTTAGCTTCTCTCTTTCGGTAGTTGTTGACATGCTTAGGCTTCCCATTTTTTAGACTTTTGTACTCGCTGGATATTAACTCTTATTGTTAATGAATGCAACTTTCTTTCTGTACTTTCTGTTGTTTCGAACTTTATAAATGCAAGAACCTGAAAAATTTTAAATGGTACCCCCCTACAGACGCTTATTGGGTCCGAGCTTCACAGCTCCGGCCCAAGCGGGCCTTAGTCACGCTTCGCCTCCGTATTTTTGGGAAGCGGGGCGTGACAGGTTTTAGTGGTGGCCCCATGCAGGTCTTGCAAAAGTTCGTAACAATAAGAATACCGCATTCATTTAATATCCCGTTTAACATGTACGAGTCTGAATTAGGTTTTCCCAGTCTTACATAGTAGGAAGACTTAGGTAGACGTCCCAGTTTGATAGTCAGACGCCTTGGTTAAGATTTAGTAATCCTCGTCTTAGGATACCCTAGTAGTCTCTCACCCGGCTCGGGCCATGTTAGAGTTCTAGAATCCTTCTTTTAGTCGTTCGCTCAGTTCCATCGACTTCGGGTCCGGCAGAACGTGATCTTGATTCTCTTAGGGCCCTTCCCTGAGATTTCTCTATTACAGTCTAGTTCACTAGGAAGTCTTAGTGTTGAGCTTTCCTTGATCTTTAGACAGCTCGATAATTAGGAATCTTGGATTTCTATCATCTTCCAATCGTTACACTTTTGTGTTATCGGCCGTAGAGTTCCATCGTAGCTTTCATGAATCATATCTTAGGCGTATTCTTCATACGATCATGTTTCGGTTCACGTGATCGTTTCATGACACTTATCGATAATTCTTCGAATCCCTCCATTGCAAATCCTGCTTCCTTTAAAAGTATTTTCGAAATTTATTATTAAATTCTTCTCTCAGTTTAACTTCTTTGAAAACTCTTATTAAATATTTAAAATTTCTTACTTTCGATTGAGTTAAAATTCTGTCGCAAATTTTGAAACCTTCTTGGTCGCAAATTTTAAGTTACGGTCTCGCACTTATTTCCGAGTCGATATCCTTCGTATTTTAGGTTTAAAATTTTTTTACCATTTTGGAAATTCAATATATCATTTTTCCAAACTACGAAATTTATTTTTAACTTCTTACCGTACGTACTTTTAGAATATTTTCAAAACTAAAGAGGACTTTAAATTTTATATATATGTATCAGTTCTATGTTCATCATGCTCATATTTCAACAAAAAAAACATCTTTGTATAAACTTATTTTTATTCGCAAAACAATTTACTAGCTCACACTACTCTTCATTTCCCCGTCTAACTCTTTTTTTCTGAATTGAAATTTTCTACCATCTGCTCATTTTATCTACAAAATTTTCGTAAGTATAAAAATATATGATATCGTATTTCACACGTGATTTTTTTTATCTATTTCAATATTTTGAGCAATATCTTAGTTCAACCCAACCAGTTATCTCCTCATCCTCGCCTTATCCAAACTCGTTCTTTCCGATCTTGTTTCGTTTCGCTTTTGGTTCCGGTTCCTTTCCTTCATGTAGACAATAGTGCTTGTAGTAGCCTATGTCAACTCTAGTTTAGTAGTGGGCCTTGGTTTTGTAATGTCGTCGTGGTGTATGTTTGTAGGTAGAGCATATGAACCGGTACGAGTGTGCTACCTTTAGGATATTAGTGATGTCCCTTGTGTCATGTGGTATACTCAGTGCTATCCGTGATATAGGTGTGAAGTTGTCTGAATGATGGTATTCATATAGGTGTGAATAGCGTCATAGCAGCCAATTCCTTAGACTTAGTCTTTCGTATTATAGTATAGCTTATCTTTGGCTGCATGTGACTGTATCAAACTTTTGTTTTCTTTTAAACCAAATCCTTAAAGTTTTTGAAACTAGCACACAAGATCACAACCCCGATCTCCCCTCATCTATTACCACAACTCCACACGTTTTTTTTTTCATTTCAACGTTTTTTTTAAAATATGTCATTGTCCTTAGACTTTTTGTTCTCTTCTTTCTCCCTTCGAAGTGTTATTATTGTTGTTATATTACCAGGACTAGCTATTATTGTCATAGGATTATGTGTGCGGGTAGGTATAGTGCGTGAGGAAATTGGATGTGACGACGATTAATTGATTTTGAAACACAAGGATATTAGATTAGATTTCTTTCGGATGAACGGAACGAGGTGTTCAAGACTTATCTATAATACAAATGCGTGAAGGACTCAATGGAAATGCTAGTTGGATGAAATTATACGCAGGGAGATGAGTGCTTATCAGATCTGAAACTTAGACGAGTGGTAGATGGGAGTAGCTAGGACGGGATGGTATGAGTTAGGATGATCGTGAGAATGAGTAGAGCATTTAAAGCATCAAGACTTAATTGTTAAGTTAACGTGAGGAGACATTGGAAATAACACGACGTGTTGAGATAAATGGATGGTTAGGTAGTCGGACTTAATATTGGTTGGGATTAGTTATAGTGAGTAGGATGAGATGTGATTTTGATAGTTCAATTATTTGACGGATAAATTTATGGGAAGATATGACAAGGAATGTATTAAGGACACGGCGATTGTTGATTTGTGAAAGGTGTTATAAGATAAACAAAGTTTTTGTCTTGGATTGGTGATTGACTAGAACATCTTTTTAGCGATTGATTAATATTGGGAAGAGATTGAGAAATTTAAAGATGTTATTGAGCGATGATGTTTAGTGGAGTGGTATGGTATGAGAAGATGATTATTATTCTTTTATGAGAACTTGGAGGTGGAAATTTGAACCGCAGTGATGGGTTTATAGTTAAGTGTTAGGATGTGAGTTTAGTCGTGGCATTATCCAGTGAAAAGAAGGGTTATGATGGATTATTTGAGGAACGATGTTGAAGTTATAGGATTAGAGATCATTGTGTGGAAGATGGGAGTTATAGGCTTAAGTATTTATAGATTTTATAATTATTATTAGTATAAGTGATTCCGAGGACGGAATCATTTCTAAGGTGGGTAGAATGTAACGGCCGCTTTCCGACCGTTCATATTTTCTACGTGCACGTACTTTTTCGTGCACGTATTTTATTTGGCTCTTTCTTGGTTTCGGTATATACGATGTGATATGTCGTTGTGACCGCATGGAAGTGTATAATTTTATAGTGATTTTTGGGAACGTCATCTCACGGCTCGTCTTCTCGCAAAACAGCTTTGAATGGAAGGGCGTTTTGGTCTTTTAGCACCAATAAGCGGTTCCTGATTTTACGATAATTTTTGGTAGGTGTAACACATGAACAGACACCGTAGCCCCATACTTCTCGTCTCCACGATCGTCCCGGTATTTTCGGATTATTTTTCCGATGCCCGTAGTGGAAGTTATCCCCTAATCAATTTTAAACCGTTGATTAGCCTCTAATCAATTTGAAATTCAAATTAAACCAAATCCCTAATGTTTTCATACGTATCATGGGGGATGAGATTTCCTATTCTATTCTCACCCTCCTTTTTCCCTTTTTTGCACACCCCCTCTCACCCACTCTCTCTCCCCCATCACCTAAATGTATACCCTATATAGCAAATACCCTTCTTTTTAAAAACCAACTCTCCCTAACCCTAAGTCATGCACGCAAGGGAGAACCCACCTGGCCGCCGACTTCGACTGCTTCCTCTCGTTTTCAGCGAGAGGCTCTCTGGCCCCCTAGGTCCGGCCAACTCCCCTTCTTCCTCCTCCTCTCATCTCTCTTCTCCTTTCCCCATTGAAACACCCAAGAACCACCCCAATGGCCGAATCTGTTTTTGGCAAGCCTTTGCGTGCGCGCTCCGGCCACCACGGCCACCACCGGCGAGCCCCCGGCCTACCCTAACCTCCAGCAACCTCTCCTCCTCCTTCACCTCTCCCCTCTCCTCTCTTTCACCCATTAAAATCCTCAAGAAAAAGCCCCTAACCACAGCTTTTCACAGCCCCGGGGCTGCTGAACCCATCGCCGGAAAAACGGCCGCCACCGCCGCTCCGGCCACCCCCTCCGGCGACCACCACCCCCGATCAACTCCTCTCTGACCCCCCGAGCATCTCCAACTCCCCCTACCCTTTTTCCATGTCTCGATCTCCTCGAAAACCCCGTGGAACTCAGATCTAGCCGCAGTTTTACAAATCTGTGCCACCTCCGGGAAAACTCGCGCCCACCAGCCATCCGGCCACCTACGACGACCACCCTACCGCCGTTGGACTCCTATCAAAACCCCCAACCAACTACAACTTCCCTCACGCTCATAGCCCACCTGTAGCTCCCGGAATCCTCGTCGGAACACGCCGTATCGGCTGTTTTTCACAGATCTGGAAGCTGAACTTCGCCGCCCGTGCACGGCCACCTCCGACCACCCCCGGTGACAACTCCACTGCCGTTGGCTTCGTCTTGAAGTCCTTTACCTTCTGCAACTTCCCATTTTCACTGTTCGTTGCTGGAATTCCGTTGAGAGGCGTGATAACGGATGTTGCACGAATCTGTCCTCTCCGGCTTCTCACGGCCACCCACCATCGTACGCTCACGCCGTCGGCCACCCATTAGGCCGAGCCTTCTTCTCTGCTCCTACTTCATCTACCGACAGCCCATTGGACTCTCAGCGTTCACGTGTGTTGCCGCACGCACGTACTTTTAGCCGACATCGCCGTTATCGTGAAGATCCGTTGCGCTACTCGCAACGGGAGGAGAATCGCTGTTAGCTCGCTAATTTCGCGCCACCACCCCGCTGTCCAGAGGTACCTCGCTGCGCTACCTGTGGCAGAGGAGTTCCAGACGACGTCGATGTTTCACCGTTCAGACCCGACTTCCGCTTGTTGGACGACATCACGAGGTTGGTTTCACTAACGAGTAGTAAAACCCACACCGTAGCCAACCAAAACCTAAACTAAAATTGGTCAACTTGAACTAAATTTATTTTCAGCATCTGTAAAATATTGTCACTGTAGGAAAGATCGACGATCGGACAAATTTTCTGTGCACATAGGGTAGACGTCGATCTAGACTGGACAAACATCAAAAACGTGACTTTTTGACTGTTAGGATAGTCCCGACAATTTTAGAAACAAACTCTAATAGGATTTGTTGAAAAACGCGACCTGACACTGTCGCCGTGACCCTGTTTCAGACGGACTACCGCAGACGCGACGCTTGGACGGGACGCTCCGGACGGACGACACACTCGCCACCACAGGCAAGTGTACTCACTTGCGCTTTTGGCCGTGCCTTGGTCTTAAACTGCTAGAACTATTAGACTGTGAACAAATAGAACCTGACGTGAAATGATAGCGTCCGGGACGCCCTGACGACTTAGACTTGACGACGAAGTCTAACCGTAACAACAACAACTTTTGACACCGTAGGGTTATTTTGTGTGTGCGTGCGTGTGGACCCCCTAGAAGAACTATCCCTGTCATGTCACGTCGTGTCTTGTTTTGCACAGACTGCGGGCAATAGGGCACTCACCGAGTGATCCCTTGTACTTATACACAGCCTGCGGGCAATAGGGCACTCTCCGGGTGATCCCTTGTACGGATACATAGCCTGCGGGCAATAAGGCACTCTCCGAGTGATCCCTTGTACGGATACACATCCTGCGGGCAATAGGGCACTCTCCGAGTGCTCCCTTGTACGGACTTGTCTTGTCTTGAGCACTTGGGTTGGGGTACGGTTGAGCGTGCGCACGGGAAGAGGGTCTGATCCCCCTCGAACCGTAAGGCGTGAACCCTTCGAGTCACACGTGTCTTGTCTTGTCCTGTCCTGTCATGTCTTGCTTGTCTTGTCACGTCTTGTCACGACCCGTTTAGGTTAGTCCCGTAGTCGGTAGCACACGCTACGACTACTGCTTGCTACGCTTTACTTTCCTGCTGTGTTTACTTCCTTTTGATACTCTGTTATAACCTCAGCATGCTGATCAACCAGTAAACTGTTGTTTAATAGTTCGGTACACTTGCAGTAGAGTCTAACCCTTTTTGTAGACTTCGCCTGACGTACAGTTCCTTTCTTTTGGGTGCTGTACGTCAGGTGTCGAACCAGAGTTCGTGGACGAGGTAGACTTACCGGAGTACGTGGAGCCCGACGACGCCGACCCAGAGTACGTGCCTGACGAGGACCAGACCTTGAGAACTTTTCAGTCGCCACCTTTCTGAGGTTACTACTTTTAGCTTCTCTCTTTCGGTAGTTGTTGCCATACTTAGGCTTCCCTTTTTTTAGACTTTTGTACTCGCTGGATATTAACTCTTATTGTTAATGAATGCAACTTTCTTTCTGTACTTTCTATTGTTTCGAACTTTATAAATGCAAGAACCTGAAAAATTTTAAATGGTACCCCCTACAGACGCTTATTGGGTCCGAGCTTCACAGCTCCGGCACAAGCGGGCCTTAGTCACGCTTCGCCTCCGTATTTTTGGGAAGCGGGGCGTGACAGTATTGCGCCCAGGAGATGGCTGTCTATGTCATTCTTGCGCCTGGGAGACGACTGTCTCTGTCATTTTTGCACCTGGGAGACTGACTGACCCACGGATACACACCCCGGGGGTGCAATGTAGCTTTACCGCAAGTGCACGGTTAAGTGGCAAGCGGGTATCGAATCACAGGGAGGACTAATGACGGTACTATATTTCAATTACTAAGCTGCTAGGTGGAAAATCATTTGGGAATGGTTGGTGTCACAATCGTTCGAGTATCAATGCAAATTCAATATAATAAAGATGTCTAGGGCTAGGGAATCCCCACTATGGATATTCAAGTCATCAACGTGAGTTATGAAGTACCATGCAATCAAACTTGGTTTAAGGTGAACTTGCCACAACTAATTGGAGAACCAGCCCACACTGTCGCACTACGCAAGTCTATAGAAATCTAAACTAGAGGATCCCTGTCGTGCAAGCCTAGTCTAAACCACTAGCATTAAGATCGGTAATTACGTCCAGTCCCAAACTCAAGATCGTTGTCGTGCAACTTGAGTTCAGATCTAGATTGTGATAGTTCGTACTCGTTCACCGTCGTACAACGAGTATGAGTATAAGCGAACAATAAAAATGCTAGCTTTGGTCGCTGTCGTGCACCAAATATAGGAAATTTCGATTGTAATCCTAAATCGAATATCTAGGGCTTTCCATGGATCAAGATCCTCTGTCGAGCTCACAAGATCGAAGAGAAATCCCTATCTATCCGTAGTAAATCAATCAACATCTAACCTTTCTAACAAGCCTAATATCATGGCAATTCAATAGATCTCACAAATCAAACATTAGATCCATAGGGTTCATCTCTTTGCCCTGGAGCAAAGGAACTACTCGCAAATCATATTAGAAATCGATAGAGAAACACGATCAACAATAAAATTTATCATGCAATCAAGATTCAATAAGAGATATAGCATAAAAATCAAAACTTGCAAGAGATCAAGACAAACCAATGTTACAAAGAAGCTTCAAATAGAAAATTTAGATCAAGTCTTCAATCTCTCACCAATCCAAAAGCTTAACTAGAACTAAAAACTCAAGAAAAATTATTCTAAGAAGTCTATCTGTTCTCCTATGGGGCTGGAGACAAAACTGGGCTTAAATACATGCCTAAAAGAACCAAAAAATATAAACCAAACTGTCCCTGCACCGCCAGAAACCCTAATTTTCCTGATTGGCTGTCTGTGATACTCGGCCGAGTGAGACGTCTACTCGATCGAGTAAGACAATCTGCAGATCGCTCCAAAAACAGAGAAGTCGCCTTGGATTTCTTCAAAATCTTTGTCTCCACTCGGGCGAGTGGAGTTCTTACTCAGCCGAGTGGAAGTCACCACTCGGCCGAGTACATTATGGCACTCATGCTGGCAGATGTCGTCGTATCAACTTTACTCGGCCGAGTAAGCTGCTTCACTCGGGCGAATGAGCTGCCTCACTCAGCTGAGTGGCCTGTTTCAGAACTGCTTTCTTCTCATCATCGCTTCCTCGTCGATTCTTTCGACGTCCTTCTTCTTCCACTCATCCTCCAGCGTCGTTAGCTCTCCGATATGATTATGGGCGACGCCCTGGCACGCGTGCAAGTCCTCTAGGCTCCACATTGCTCTCGATTGCTCCATATCTCCTGAAATCAGACGAAAACAAGAAATAGTGAAAAGTATCGAAACATCATCAAATAATCGTGAAAATCGCGATATGAGTAATCGAATTGGCAAGCAAATATGCATAAATAAAGTGTAAAATATGAACCTATCAAAATCCACCAAGCTTATCTCTTACTCATCCTCGAGGAAGATGAGTAAAGAGACGAACTTGGCAAATAAAAATAAAGAAAAAGGAATGGAAGAAAAAGAAGACGAGGGGTGAAGATGCGAGATCATTCTCTCAGAACTCGGAGTTGCATACTCAACGAACAATGAATATAAACATGCTAAAGCTTTTCACTTCGATATCATTTCATATAGGTGCTTTTGATAGAAAAACTAAGAACATCGAAAATCATATGAAATATGAAATCATTTTAGAATCAACATCGTCTAAGGCAAATAAAACAGTATACATAATCGTAGATCACACACTTTTCAATTGATCGCTGTCTACTTGGAGTATAAGAGATATCACACATTTCAAGAAAATAAGAATAGAAAAAGATGGTTTTCATGAATTTCATGCCAATTTTCAATTCATAAACGTCGTTATACTCTAAGTAATCTCCTTAAGTATCAAATATTACCTAGCTTAGGTTGTTATGCACATATAGGTAGTCTCTCTCTCTCTCTCTCTCTCATCATTGTATCCCTCCCCCAAGCTTATCTAGGCATAAAATATAAAAAATACGACTTATCCCCATATTCTTGTAGCTCCAAATGAATAAGATGAAGATGAGGAAGAAAGAGGAAATAAGGGATTGTGTATATACACTGGAACTTCCTTTTTGTTTCTCTTTTCTCTTTTTCTTTCTTTCTTTTATATACACAAAAACAATCCCAAATAAGATTCAAATAAGTGACCAGTATGTGGAGAAAATAGCATAGGTTGATACACAATGGAGCTTATTCTTTTCAGCATGGGGGAGATGCAAATATAGGATTCACCTAGGGGAGATTCACCAATGACTATAAGTATAGAAATGATGTTCAAGATATGTGGAGAAAGAAATATACATAACTCTCGGTTCACTCTTTGTATGTGCACAACAACTTCAGCAGTGTAATGTAATCTACTCAGTTTGATAACAAAAAGTAAACTAATCTAATCATATCAAATGGCAAGCATTCATTCTACCGGAAAGTTCAAAACACATTTCATGCAAAAAGAAGTGATAATAGAGATACAAAGCAGTACTACAAGTATAGGCAATCAATACGTGAAGCTTGGTGTGTTTTCTACGAAGAGTATACAATAATAGTTCCCAGACTCAGTTAATGCTAAAATTTCATTCAAATTCACATAGCAGACGATAGAAGTTATTTTTCTCAAATGCAAAGCAATATATCGTGATTGATATCAGAAATAAAAACGATAGCATTGTAACTGTCGTTTTTCGATCGTATGTATTTCTGCGTGTACGTTCTTTTTCGTACGCGTATTTTATTTGATCTCCTTTTGTATCCGAAACATGCGATGTGATATGCCGTTGTGATCCTCAGAGAGAGTAGTTATTTGTGGGATTTTTAGTGAACGTCATTTCATGGGTCGTTCTCCCACAAATCAGCTTTGATTGAAGGGGGCGTCGTAACTTTAGACTTCGACGTTGGATCTTTTTATTTTTAGTTCGTTTTCGTGAACCTAGCGCGTGATCGACTATCGTACCATCGAGCCTCTTTTCGTCACGGTCGTCCCGATATTTTTCTCATAATTTTCAGACACCGTTAGCCCAACCTTTCACACTAATTACATTCAAAACCCAATTAGTCTAATCTAATTTGAAATTCAAATTTTAACCTAAATCTAATAGGATTTCTTACGTATCACAAGATGATTCTTATAGCTAACCTCACCTAAAATCTACCCTCCCCCTCTACCTCCCTGCAGTGCCACATTGCCCCCTCAGGCCGCGACAACTTCGCAGCGACCCAAAACAGTAACCCGGCACACGAAAACTGTCCTTCCTCCATCAAACAGCGGGCCAACTCCGTTCACCGCCGCCGGTGACCACCCCTCAGGCCACGCGAACCCCTTTGGCCTCCTTCTATCCCTGGCAGCCCCCCTTGCTCCTAGGAGTCCACGCACATCGCTGATCTTGCGCGTTTCCCCGACGTCGTAGCCGTCGCCGTGCCGTTTCGTTACGCTACACACAACCAGAGCGATTCCGACACCATTCCCGTTGAAGTGTTATCTCGTTGTGCTACCCGCAGCTGAGACAATCCAGAGACAATCCTTACTGCGCTACCCGCAATCGAGGACACCGAGCACGCCTGCCATTCCAAATCCGACGCTGACACGTGCGCGTTTGTCGCACTAGGTTGGTCTTTTCACTCGTAGCAACTCAAACCGTACGACATTGACAACCTAATTAAAATCTGACAACCTAATTACTAAATTTATTTTCTGCACCATTAAACCGTTGTAACAGCTAGAATCGATGATCGGACTGATTTGACTGTGCACATAGGATAGAATCGTCGAATAGGTTGAACTTCCGGACTTGACATGAAAACTGATAGGTTAGCCACGATCAACTTAGAAACCTCCCATAATAGGAACTTCTAAAAACGTGATCTAACACCCACCGTTGACTTGTGACATCGGATGTTGACCGACACAACGACCGAGACGAGACGCCTTCGACGGACGTTCTACTCGCCACCGCAGGCAAGTGCCCCCACTTGCGTAGTTACGGACATGTCTAGGCCACTTTCTACTTAAAACTGTAAAGAGAACCGGACGTGAAATGATAGCGTCCGGGACCCCCTCACGATAGCCTAGACTTGACAACTAAGTCTAGGTATTAAACATGTTAGGGACTATCGGGGTGTGTGTGTGTATGTGTGCATGTGGACACCCTAGAATAACTATACCCATGTCATGTCATGTAACATCTTTCACGTCATGTCTTACACAGCCTGCGGGCAATAAGGACACTCTTCAAGACAGAGAGAGTGATCCTTGATTCAGATTCACCTACTGGAAGCCCGTCACTCACCGAGTGAGTGAGTGACCCTGCAGACCGTGGGGAAAGAGGCACTCACCGAGCTAGAGTGAGTGGTCCTATACAGTGGTACAGATTCACCTATGGGAAGCCCGTCACTCACCGAGCTAGAGTGAGTGGCCCAGCAGACCGTGGGGATAGAGGCACTCACCGAGCCAGAGTGAGTGGTCCTATACAGTGGTACAGATTCACCTACAAGAAGCCTGTCACCCACCGAGTGAGTGGTTGACCCTGCGGACCGTGGGGATAGAGGCACTCACCGAGCTAGAGTGAGTGGTCATATACAGTCTTGTCTTGTCTTGTCTTGGGGTGGGGTAGGGTTGAGCGACCACCAGGTTAGAGAGTTTGGCCACTTTCTAAGCTAAAGGCGTGAACCATCTTGGTGTCGAGTCGCTTGGTGTCACACAGTCTTGTCCTGTCTTGTCTAATCTTGTCTCGGTAGCTTACGCTACGACTTTGCCTGCCACGTTTACTTTCTGCACCGTCTTTACTTTTCCTTACTTATACATGTCATGATGTGCATCATCTCATTTAAATCAACTTTAAAATGTCGCTCTTAAATTCCTTTACACTTGCAGTAGAGTCTAACCTTTCCTTGTAGACTTTACCTGACGTACAGCTCCTTTTCTCTTGGGTTTTGTACGTCAGGTACCGAGAAAGAGTACACAGACGAGCCGGCTTTGCTCGAGGACTTGGAGCCGGAGGACGCTGATCCGGAGTACGTGCCTGACGAGGACCAGACTTAGAGGTTCCTCATCGTTGCTGACCTTTGGAGGTTTACTTCTTTTTAATTTGGGTGCGTAGCACCGATTTACTTTCTGTCTAGGTTAGGTGCTTCGCACCATTAGTTTCCTTTCTGCAGTTGTAGCCATGTTTGGCATCTTTTGTTAGACTTGTTATGTCCTAGACATTATCTTTTATGAATGAATGCAAATTTCCTTTCGAGTACTTTATTATTATTGTTATGAACTTTTTAAATGCAAGAACCTGTAAATTTTTAAATGGTATCTCTACAGACGATTATTGGGTCTGAGCCTCACAGCTCCGGCCCATGCGGACCTTCGTCACGTCCACGCTCCAGTTTTGGAAGCAGGGCGTGACAAGCATGACAAGAGAATACGTGAATAAGAGTAAAGCAAACTCCAAGATATAGTCATCATCGGGAATTCATCTCTAGCAAAGAAAGTAAAAGAAATAAGGACGAAAATAAAATCTAATTATACATATGCAAGTCACTCCAAAAGTAAGAAAATGTGATGCGTGGCAAGAAAATGAAAAGGTGAGTGAAAATAAGTGAAAAATAAAGATAGGTGAAAATAAAGGTAAAATGAAGAAAATAAAAAGTGTGTGTGTGCACTCACTCCCCCAAGCTAAACATCACATTGTCCTCAATGTGCTAAGTGTGGCACTAGGACGCATAAGATAGGGGCGGGTGGGTGTGGATGCATGCATGATGCAAAATAAAAGGAAAATAAAGAAAGTAAAATATGGCATGATATATGCAGATGATGAATGCAGCAGGCATGCAAATGATGGATGGAAAATGCAAAATGGATACAAAATGGGGGCCGGAAGTGCATACTCTCCCACAAACTGATATATATAATAGTGCCCTGCAAAAAGTGATCAAAACATGTGGGCAAGCAAAATGATGGCAAAATGGTGGGGCAAGAGGTGGAGCAAAAATATGGCAGGCATCAAGTGTACGTGCCTAGACTGGTGGTGAAGCGCCATCACCTCCATGTGGTGGGGTCGATGGTGGCAGAGGTGCAGGCTGGGGTGGCGGTGAGTCTGCCCTAGGGGAAGAGGGGCCGGGGTCGACATTCCTATTCCGCCTGGAAGGGACGGCCTCGAACTAGATCTAGTGCGGTGTGGAGGCATGGGTGTGGCGTGAGATGCAAAAATTAAAAATTGCTCTGAATATAGTAAGGAGCAAGTGTACCAAGCACTGCCGGCTCCTTGTGACGGATGTGCGAGAAACACCTCCCCTACAGCTCCAATTCAATGTAGGATCTCCTCCAAGATGTCCTTAGGCACAAAGACAAAGATTAGCAATGAATATTAGAAATCTTGAGGTAAATCAAAGAAAATAGGTTATAGATAGGGTTTAATTTTGAATGGGGGAAGAATCAGGCTCACGAAATGAATATAGGAAGAGATGGGTTGAAATAGGGCAAAATGGGGGGCTCGACGGTAGGCGGTGAGAGGTGCAGCGGCGGATGATGGTCCAGCGTCGGCGGGGTCGGGCCCAGGCGAGTCGTGACGTTGGGCAGGCGGGTGGTGAAGGAGCTCGGGTGAATGGCAGTTGTCATGCGGACAAGTCGGGGGTAGGAGAGGAAGTTCATACGAATTGGGGATTTGGGGCCCGAGCTACCGATTTCGAGTTTAAATAGAGTTGTGTTGGTTTTAAGTCACTCGGCCGAGTGACGATCGTCACTCAGCCGAGTAGCTTAAACCTTGAAATTTTTCGAAAATTTAGTAGTTCAGTTAGGTAGGACAACTCGGCCGAGTGGTTCGAGTCACTCGGGCGAGTGACAAGTTCCACTCTGTCGAGTGGCAATTAGAAACAGAGTATGGATTTTTTGAATATTCTGCTACAAACTCCTACTTGGCCGAGTAGGAATAGTCGCTCGGTCGAGTAAACGGGCCTCACAGAGAAATTTTTAGAGCAATATGTGCCAAGTTCACTCGGTCGAGTGACAAAGTCACTCGGCCGTGGGGCATATAATCTTCAGAGATGGGGGGTTTGAGACATTCATGTATGTTACCCTACTCGACCGAGTAGGGTCTTCACTCGGTCGAGAGAACATGTCACTCGGCCGAGCGGGCTGCTCTTTTCAGCTACAGACTCTCTGTTTTGCGACACTTTCTGTTTCTTCCTCTCCCGTCATTTCCTTCCTTCCTTTGGCATTTAAGCGTGTCCCTGGAGTGCTCTTTATCGCCATGGCTATCCTCCATTCATATGGACTCTTATCATCTTCTTCCTGCAACGAAAAACGTAGCCCGTCATCAGATTCTTCCTAGACTCTTGACTCTACAAACTAATAAATATCTAAAACAAAAATGAAAGTAAAATTCAACTAAAAACTAAGGTAGAACTGTCGGGTTTCCTCCCGACAAGCGCTCGTTTAAGGTCTTGAGCTCGACCCCTTAAGATTTAGCGTTTAGCGCGGGATGTTCGTGTATAGGAAATGCGCATGTCAAATTTCCCGGGGAGATCACTTGGGTTCAGATGTAGCGCTTGCTCCTCTTTGGCCTCCCTAGTGTGTGTCTCCTCTTTAATGGTGTTGAGGGATAACTCCTCCAAGCTTATTCTCTTGGCATCTTCAGTCTATCCCGGCGGCGGAGATGTATTCACCGGTGGCGCTTTCTCCCTTTGCTTCACCATAGAGAGCTTGCAGAGCTCCCTAATCCTCACGACATCAGCATCGTTCTTTTCTTCGTCGATGAGCTCGGTCACTTCATCGATGAGAGGGTCCGGTGGTTCTCCAATCGGGGTGCCTTCTTCAAAAATTGGCCCTCCATCAATGCTATCCGGGTGCAAAGCTCCAGCGGCGTATGGCACGGCATCATCTATGACCTCATCAAGAAGGTGTGACAAACTTTGAGTCGAAGCCTCTCCTAGATAGATACTTTTCACTTCATCGATAGGATCTCTCGTGGAGTAGTGTTTGAGTCTTTGTCCGTTAACTTTGAATGGTCTTCCATCGTTTCCTTCTATCTCAAAAGCTACTCCTGGATGCAAGTGGCAGAGGGTGAATGGCCCCGACCACTGTAACCTCAGCTTCCCGGGAAAGAGTCGGAGCTTCGAGTTGTATACTAAGACCTTATCTCCAACCTTGAATTACCTCACGGTAATGCAGGTGTTATGGTAGAGTTTGGTTCTTTCTTTATAGATTCTAGAGCTCTCATATGCGTCCCTCCTAATCTCATTGAGCTCATTTATGTCCAGAAGACGCCGCACCGCTATGCTCTTATAATCATAATTTTGGGGTTTGATAGCCCAATAAGCGCGGTGCTCCAACTCCACAGGCAAATGGCACGCTTTCCCGTATACTAGCTGGTATGGGGTGGTGCCAATGGGAGTTTGAAAAGCCGTACGGTATGCCCATAGTGCATCATTCAACTTCATGGAGCTATCCTTTCTTGACCCATCCACCTTGTTCTCTAGGATTTGCTTGATTTCCCTATTCGACACTTCCACTTGCCCACTCGTTTGAGGGTGATAGGCCAAACCAACTCTATGATGCACTTCGTACTTCTTCAGCATGACTTCGAACTTGCTCTCTTTGAAGTGGCTACCTTCATCGCTTATCAGTGTTCTCGGTACTCCAAAGCGGGGAAATATGTTTTGCTTAAAGAACTTGGAAGCCACTCTCGTGTCGTTGGTTGGAGTGGCAATAGCTTCCACCCATTTCGAAACACATTCAACGGCCAATAATATATATTTGTTTCCCTTGCTGGATGGAAAGGGTCCCATGAAATCTACTCCCCAACAATCAAATAGCTCAATCTCCAAGATAGGTTTCATCGGCATCTTGTTCTGCTTGGATATGTTTCCCGTCCTTTGGCATCTATCACACTTTTTGACGAACTCATGTGTGCCCTTGAACATAATGGGTCAAAACAATCTGCATTGCAATATTTTTGCGGTGGTTTTTGAAGCGGCTGCATGTCCCCCACATGGCATGTCATGGCAATGTGAGATGATGTAAGTAGCCTCTTCTTTCGAAACGCATCTTCATATAATCCCATCCTTGCATACCTTGAAGAGGTATGTGTCTTCCCAAAAATAGCTCCGAACTTCATGCAAGAATCTCCTCTTTTGTTGTGTGGCCATGCCGTGCATTTTAATACTGCATGCCAAATAATTCATGAAATCTGCATACCAAGGTACCTCCACGGGTCGGAAGGCGAAGAGCTTCTCGTAGGCAAATGTCTCACCAATAGGTAAGCTTTTGTCCTTCCTGTCACGGATTATCCTTGATAAGTGATCCGCCACAAGATTGTCCGTGCCCTTTTTGTCCCGGATCTCCAAGTCAAATTCTTGTAGAAGTAGAATCCATCTTATTAGTCTAGGCTTGGCCTCCTTTTTGCTCAATAGGTACTTCAATGCCGCGTTGATCCGTATGCACAATCACCTTTGATCCAAGAAGGTAGGAACAGAACTTCTCCATAGAGTAAACCACCGCCAAGAGCTCCTTTTCGGTGGTGGTGTAATTCTTTTGCGCCTCGTCCAAAGTCTTGCTTGCATAATATATTGCATGAAGATTTTTATCCTTTCTTTGCTCCAACACCGATCCAACCACTTGGTCACTAGCATCACACATTAACTCGAAAGGAATGTAAGGGACCCTGCGGGGTTACACACACACACACTAGAGGGGGGTGAATAGTGTAATGGCAAGCAAAGTGCTTAATTAAAAGTTACTGAAATTAAAGCACAATAAGCAGTGGAAAATAAACAGAATGCTCAACAACAACAATCGCAAACACAAGGATTTTACCCTGGTTCCCCCAAAACTTGGGTACGTCCAGCCACACCAGTATTCATTATAATTCACACAAAGAGAAGTGAATACAATCTCACACAGAGATACCTCACACAGAGGATTTGGATTCTCACACAGAGAAATCCTTACTCTGACACAGAGAGAGCTCACACAAAGGATTTAGGATTCCCACAAAGAGATATCCTTACTCTCACACAAAGAGACCTCACACAGGGGATTTGTTCTTTCACACAGAAAGAACTAAACTCTCACAAAGAGAGTAACTCCCACAAAGAGAGTATTTAATTCCCACAAAGATAATTTGGGTTTCGAACAAAAAACAAAACGAAACAATACTTACCTATGTCTTGATATGATCTTACCAATGTGAAGAAGAAGGCATGCAAGTGAAACTCAAGTGCTTGAGATGAGGCTTTGGTTGCACTTGATGATCTTTCTCTCTTCTAGGAATGAATCCTAACACTTCTCACTTGAGTGTATGAAATGAAGAGAAGAAAGATGTTCTCCAAGAAAAGGAATGAGATTGAAATCCCTTGGAAAAATTCCCTAGAGCTTAGATGTTATAGCATAAGATTGAAGCTCTAAATGAGGGAATGTGAGAGATTACGAGTGGCTAATGATTCTCAAAGATATTCAATATTAACCAAGAGTTCTAAATGAACTAAGCCAACTCCTATATATAAGAAGCCCAAAGGAACCTATAAAACCAACCAAAACCCCAAAGAGAAGAAATCTGCAACGACTAGATTTTGGCAATTTATGGCACAGACAGTCGACTGATGAACAAATGACAGTCGACTGTTCAACGGCTAGAAAAATCACAGCGGCTATAATCTGAGCCAGGACAGTCAACTGTAGAAGACTACACAGGCGACTGTAAAATAGACAGTCGACTGTATATCCTTCATCTGGTGATTACTGCAGAGGATGGAGAAAAACAGAGAGATGCAATTTTCACACTTACACCTTTCAGACGACTGTTGACCATTTCACAGGCGACTGTAAATCTACAGGCGACTGTAAATACTTCATCAGTCGATTGTTTTGCAAATTAGGATGAAGCCCAGAAAATGCAAGTTGCGCACAGACGACTGACGATCAATTCACATGCGACTGTAGAAATACAGGCGACTGTAAATTGAACATCCGTTGACTGATGTGAAAAGCTCAAGTAGAGTCAATAAAAATGTTGACTTGAGCAGTGCACCACAGTCGACTATAGAAGGCTCGACGGGTGACTGGAAATCACCCAGTCGACTGTAAAACCTTCATCAGGCGACTGTTGGAGAGCCAGAGACTCCAAATGAGTCTTTGGACAAGATGAGCCTATTGGGTTGGATTCTATGATAATCCTAAGACTCACTAAGATGGCTAAATGCATATGCATGAATGAGTAGACCATCTATCATGGCATTACATCAAACCTAGACTCAAAAAAAAGAGAAAGCAATAAATGAAATTATATGGATTACAATGCTTTCCTTAGAGTCTATGGCTTCAATCTTGATGCCTTGATGCTCCACATCATCTCCAAGCTTTGGCACCCCTTGATGAGCTTCCCTTCATCAAGCTCCAAGCTTTGTCATTGCTCCTCTAGATGTACATCCATCAGCATGCTCAAAGCTTTGGCTTCATTTCATGACTTCATCCAAGCTTGAGCACTCCATCGCTCTTGGAGGTCTTTAAGATATCCCTTGTAATATCATACAAGCATTATGCTTTGTCTCATCAGCATATAATCATTAAGATAAACTGAGACTAAAACATAAGATTGATTAGCACACTAACATAATGTATTGATCATCATCAAAACAACATTAGTCTTGAGCCCAAGAACTAACAAGGAAGACTCCAATCCGGCGGTTGTATAATTGGAGTGAAAATGAGCGCCTCCTTTAGCGTATTGAACGCTTGCAAACAATCATCTGAAAAAACAAAGGGTGCATCTTTAGCAAGTAAAGCCGTAAGTGATCGAGCAATTTGAGCAAAATCCTTGATAAAACGGCGGTAAAACCCCGTATGACCAAGGAATCCTTTAATGCCCTTGCCATTAATAGGAGTGGATAGATTTTCTATTACATCAATTTTAGCTTTGTCAACTTCAATTCCTATCGATGAGACAAGATGCCCAAGAACTATTCTCTCGGTAACCATGAAATGGCATTTTTCCCAATTAAGCGTCAGATTATTTTGTTGGCATCTTTTTAAAACTTTAGTTAAAATAGCCAAACATGAGTCGAATTCACTGCCATACACAGAAAAGTCATCCATAAAGACTTCCATGATGTCTTCAAAGTAATCGAAAAAAATGGATGCCAAGCACCTTTGAAAGGTGGCGGGGGCGTTGCAAAGACCAAAGGGCATCCTACGGTATGCATAAGTGCCGTAAGGGCACGTGAAGGTGGTCTTTTCTTGGTCATCCTCGTGGAGGAGAATCTGAAAGAATCCCGAATACCCATCCAAATAGCAAAAATATTTATAATTAGTGAGACATTCTAGCATTTGGTCAATAAAAGGTAATGGGTAATGGTCCTTCTGGGTAGCATTATTCAATTTTCTGTAATCGATGCACATACGCCAACCCGTGACTGTCCGTGTCGATATAGATTCTCCCTTATCATTTTTTATTACTGTCATTCCTCCCTTCTTAGGGACGACATGAACCGGGCTAACCCATCTGCTGTCAGAAATAGGATAGATGATATCGGCTTCAAGCAGTCTAAGGATCTCTTTTTTAACCACCACATTCATATTGGGGTTTAACCGCCTTTGAGGCTCTATGGAGGTGGCTTCAGTGTTTTCAAGATGGATCATATGGGTACATAGCCTAGGACTAATCCCCTTGAGGTCAGAAATGTTATAGCCAAGGACATCCCTATGGCTTCTCTGGACATTTAGAAGGCTCTCAAGTTGATGGTGGTTGAGTGACGTGCGTTTATATTTTATATATTCACGCACGTCTTCTTCGTGATTTTCCGCTGTTTTCCGTTTTTTCATATCTGTTCTTTCGTATTTTTGTATCTTTTCGCTTTCTCCGTGTTTTTCTGCAAATGCAGGAGTTTCCAGCGTTGGGGACATATAAAGAAGATATCATGAGTCTCCGAAGCAACGGGAGGTGTCACGCGCGATCCCGGGGGCCAAACGGCGAAGAAATCCATGTATTAGCCCCCAACCGATCGGTTGGACAGAGCCAACCGATCGGTCGGTGCATGTGTATCCGACCCGGACAGGAGCTAAAGTGAAGAGCAGCTCACCCGATCGGTTCAGTGATCGGGTGAGATCAACAGAGCTCTCTGTTATTTTGAGCTGAATTCCAACCGATCGGGTGACATCTCACCCGATCGGTTCATCTGAAGCCGAAAATCCCCAATTCACGACCCAGTGACGCCAACCGCTCAACTCAGCGATCGGTTGATGCATCTGAAGCCCGATGGCCAAATCGACTGTCAGCTCACCCGATCGGTTGATGCTTCAACCGATTGGGTGGCCTCATTTTCTATAAATAGTGACCTAGGTTTTCCCAAACGGGGATCCCCATTGTTTTTCTGTCTTTTTGGGACTTTTGACGGCTGGAATTATATTTTGTCTTGTAAGTGTTCTGATCATTCTGTAACTTTGATATATTGCTCTTAACACTATTTGCTTCTCTTTCCTATTGGTTGATTATGATTTCAATGGTTGAATTTTTGTGTGATGCTATTTTCGCCATGAATTGTGAGTAGTTTTCCAATTTAGGGCATTGGTGGAAACCCCTTCGTGGGTTCTCCCTAGAACGACCATATGGTTAGGATTTCGATAGGATTTAGGAATTTAGCTGGTTACGCTGGGTGTTTTATTGTCACTGGCTGGAGAAAGACCGCCTTTGACCGTCGGGCCAAGGGGAAATAAAACTGACGTTTGATCCCCTAACCACAGCTTACACCCCTAGCGTAGACATTGAATCCTAGTGCGTGGGAACGGTAGGATGAAATGTTGGGAGTAATCGTTGCAAGCTTAGTGCTCCCGGAGTCGGTCGGTGTTAATGGACATGGGAATGCCCACCGTCCGAACCCGGGTAGACCTAGCGTATCATCCTGGGCGTAGATCGGAATATCGGGTCCATGGGACGCTAGGTATCACTCTTAGAGGCAACGTCTCACCACTAAACCCTAAAATCCAATCGTAATCCTATCCATCGGTCGTGATAGAGAGGGCACATGATAGGATGGAAACCAAAGTCCTAGGTTTCTTTTTATATCTTACATCCACCGTATTTCTATTCTGTGACCACCTACCGATTGATCGGGCTAGCTCACCCATCGGGTGAACCGGTTCCTTCTTGACAATAAGCACAACACACGCCTCCCTGAGTTCGACCCCCAAGCCACACTACAACACCGTGCGCTTGCGGTTATAAATATTTAAATCGGGTATCCCCGATCTCATTGCATATATTGCTAAATCTAGGGGACGTCAAGCTTTATGGTACCATTACCGGGAGGCAACGTGCTTGTTTATTTTAGGACCCTGTGAACCCTAGAGACTAGTTCACATCCTCACCACGCGATAATTTTTGCATTCTACATTTTCATTTTCATTTTTATTCTTTATTTTCTGTTTATTTTTATTCTTCACAGGTGTTTCTTGATTTTTCATGCGCATGAATACAAGGAGTCTCGACGCCTTGATTCATCTAGATCCTGAGATTAATGCCACCGTGAGGTGTCTGAATGCCGAGAGAAGAAGAAGGGAAGAGTCGGCAGCCATGGGATAAAATACCCCTCCCCAGAAGTCCCTGCTCGAGTACTCGATGTCGTCCATCGGGTCCACGTATAGCATCCAACCTCCTGCCATTACTGCTGGAAATTTCGAGCTGAAGCCGTCATTGGTGACGTGGATCCAACATGATCAATTTTTAGGGGCTCCTATGGAGAGCCCAATTGAGCATCTGGACTCGTTTCTGGAGAATTGTGACACCTTCAAGATAAACGGTGTGTCGACCGAAGCCATCTGGCTCAAATTGTTCCCCTTCGCTCTGCGGGACAAGGACAAACAATGGCTAAGGGGGAAGGACCCCAATACCTTCACAACTTGGGAGAAGCTGTCCAACGCCTTCTTGAACAAGTTCTTTCCCCCGGGGAAGACGATGAAGCTGAGGAGCGAGATCTCCTCCTTCTCCCAAGCCAGCCACGAATCCTTACACGAGGCATGGATGAGATATAAGGAGATGCAACGGAGATGCCCTCACCATAAGCTCCACAAATGGCAGATCATCAATCTGTTCTACAATGGGTTGAGGGATGATATGAAATCCTCGATGGACGCTGCGGCTGGAGGGTCCTTTATGTCAAGAAACGAAGAAGATGCTGGTAACATTCTTGAGAACATGGCATCCAATAATGAGAGGTGGTGCGATGAGCGCGCCACGCCTAGATCTGGAGGGATGCACAGAGTTGAAGAGGTCAACAGATTATCTAGCAAATTTGATTTGCTATCTACCCAGATCTCTGCATTTATGGTGGGAGCTGGAGATGCCAACACGTAGCAAGTAGCAGCGGTGGAAGCTGAAGCCTTGGGAGGCTTTGATGGTGGTGATATCTCACCACCGGTGGATCAGGCGAGCGCTCTTTTCTATAACCCGAGGGTAATGCGCCCTATCCACCGAGGACAAGCTCAAATCCGGCGTATTCTCCCAATAACCGGAACCACCCGAACCTGAGCTATAGGGCACCATACCAGCAGCCCCAGTAACCTCAGCAACAATTATATCAACCACCTCGGTAGCAGCAGCAGTTGTACCAGCAGCAGCAACATCCCCAGCAGATGTACCAACAAATTCCCTGGAGGAATCAGCAGCCCCCGCCACAGCAGCAGCCGTATAACCAACAGCGGGTAATCTCTCCGATCGAGACTCTCTTGACCCAATACATATCGAACCAGGTGAGTATTAACATGCAGCTGCAGAATGGACAGAAAGCTTTGGCAGATCAAGTAACCCAGCTGGGGTTGCAAGTGGCTAATCTTCAAAGGGCGCAGAGCCAATTGCCGGGTTAGCCGGAGGTAAATCCTAGGGGGCCGAATCAAACATTGGCATTGACGCATGACCATGCAAATGTGTCTGCGATAGTTTTGAGAAGCAGCACACGGATTCCGACTAGGGAGGCCGCTAAAGATCCCGAAGCTCCATTGGTCGATGGGCGACGATGGAGCTTCGTCATCAAACACCATGACTCCGGAGGGAGTCTCTGAGGAAGAAATGAAGAAGAATGAGGAGGGCAACTTGAGAGTCTACAAACCTGCGGTGCCATTTCCTCAAAGACTTGCCTAGGCAAAGATAGATGAGAAATACGGCAAGTTTTTCGACATGTTCAAAGATTTGAGTTTGCAGATCCCCTTTCTAGATGCTATAGAGACCATCCCTTCTTATGCTAAATTTCTGAAGGATTTGGTGACGAAAGGTACAAGTAAAGAAAAATTCGTCCTGACAGCGGAGTGCAACACTCTGATTCAACGAGCAAATCCGCCCAAGCTCAAGGACCCAAGGAGCTTCTCTATCCCGTGCTCGATAGGAGAGGTTAAAATCAACCAGGCGCTCGTGGATTTGGGTGCGAGCATGAGTCTTATGCCTCTATCATTATACAAGAGGATAAGAATGGGCGACCTTGAACCCATCGGGATGACGCTGCAACTTACAGACGGATCAGTGAAATACCCGGTGGGGGTTATGGACGACTTGCCGGTGAACGTCAGAGGCATACACGTGCCTGTGGATTTTGTGGTAATGGACATGCCGGAGGACAGCCATACCCCAATTGTCCTCGAGAGGCCCTTCATGGCGACAGCTGGCGTGCTCATTGATGTGAAGAAGGGAAGCTGTCCATCAATGTGGGTGAACAGAAAGTAGAATTTGATCTGGGATTGTCTATGAAGCATCCTCAAGAAGAGCGAAATTGCAACGTGCTGGAGGCTGAAGAAGAAAAAATAGTTGAAGCTGGAGCTTGGGAGATTCTCTCGAGGAAACCCACCGATAGCTTGGGGGCCTTGAAGAGCACATTGGGGTGAAAGAAGAAGACGCAGCTGGAGAAGTGTGTATCTCACAGACGACTCCTCCCGGTTTCAAGAAGGTTGCTCCGATGAGGAGAAAGGGAAAAGAGCCAATGGGGCTCACTGCTGAGGAAGTCCGTATACTTCGAAGAGTGACGGTAGACGCCAACGTGAGGGAGAAGCCCCCGGACACCACCAGCGGGCGGATCGTTGAGAGCGTCTACCTGTCACCCCTACCACCGACAAGGACCGCTGCTCCAAAAGATGATGGGATGCCAATCATTGGGCATCACCCGCACCAACCACCTTGAAGATCATATACCGGGAGTCGAGCAAACGACTTTAAACAACAGCACTTCATGGGAGGCAACCCATGTTCTAAACTTTCGTCGTTGTCTATAGTATTAGTTTTCTTATTTCTGGTGAAAAAATACTGCTATGGGGATAATCGTCGGGAGACTTAGATGAATTTTTGTGTTTTTGCAGGAAATTGTCCTCAACTGATCGAGTGATGCATCAACCGATCGGTTGAGCTGTATCTGAAGATGGTCGTATCAAGACATCAGCCAACCGATCGGGTGGCAAATGAGGGTGATCGGATGATAGTTCGGGTGAAAATGGCAGAGCTCTCGGGAAATTTTGGGATTAAATCAACCGATTGGTTGAGCTGAAGATATGATCGGGTGGAAGACCGGGTGAAGTCGGCAGTGCTCTCGGGAAAAATTATGAAGCGACCAACAGATCGGTTGAAAACTTAACCGATCGGTTCGCCTGTAGCTGCCTTCCAACAAGATTTTTCGAAAACTAACCCAACCGATCGGGTAAGATCTCACCCGATCGGTTCGCCTATACCCTATAAATAACCCCTCCCTCAACCGATTTCATTTCTCTCACCCGAACTCTCTCTTCCTCGTCGTTTCGTCTTCGTCTCCCTCAAACGGCCATCTCTCTCACTCCCATCACTCCTAAATCCACTCCCCACCTCCTCCATCTCTCCCTCACCATTAATCCCCTCCCATCCACCACATTAATCCCCAAATTTCGCCCAAACCCTAGCCCTAACCCCCCATTTCGAAAAAATCACTTCTTGTTGGATCGAAGTGCTGCGGACGAATCTCGCCATTGCGCTGCGTGGGGTCCTTTGCGAGCAAAGAATTACTTCGATATTGGGTAAACTCGTTCCTAAGCTTAGCTTTTTACTTTACCCAAGTATTTGCATTTTGCTCAATTTGTCGTTTGATAGTGTGCATTTATACTATCTTTCATTTTCATCACATCCACACGCTCATGGCTAAGGACAAAGACAAGGGTAAGGGAATCATGAGGGAAGAGGAGCCGTCTCGCAACAGACACAAATCTACATGTTCTCCATATGCACGGGCTCCTCGACCTCCCCCTACCCAACCCCCACCCTAACCCATCATTCCTCCCGAGGACCCACTGATGGGACCGCGTGGATACCGTTTCTTCAGTCTAGAGCATAAGGATTTTTATAATAGACTCAACCAACGGTCCCACCTAGCCACTAAGTTTGCTCATAGTCAAACCCTGATTGATCTCGGAGTTCTCTCCGGTGTCGAGACTCTCTTTGCAAACTTAGGTTGGCTAGGCTTCTTCAACGCACATGCACAATCATACCCCGCCCTCACACTCGAATTTCTCTCGTCCCTCAAAACTGCGGCGGGGTCCATTATCAATTTCCGCATCCGAAACCGAAACATCTGCACTCACGTGAACACTCTCAACAACATTTTCGGTTTCCCCATTCTCGGTGCCGATATCCATCCCTATGAATATCACAGCGACTTCAATGTGGACCAATTTTGAAATCGGCTTACCCTTCACGATCGTTATCCTCGAGGCAAGGCCAAGGCCTCCTCCATTATCCACCCCATATTCCGTCTAGCCCATCGCATCATTTCGAGCACATTCTTCCCCCGGGATGAGTCCGGGACCGTGACTATCCCCGACCTTTTATCCTTTGGGATATGACGTTTGATTTTATTCGCGGTGTTGAGGGATCGCTTTTGAGGCTCCTCGCATACCCATTAATGACGGTGCATGGCTTATTCAAAAATTACTTGATATTAGCCGCGCCGGCAAGGGCAAATATTGCTGCAGGGGCCTCATCACCCTCATTGCTCCATACCCCCCGTTCAACATCGTTATCCCCGAGATATGCCACACGCCGCAGAATCCACATATCTAGATCTTGATGTCCTGCGGCACACCCACATGATCAAACCGCGAGGCGTGGGTCAGATTGTCTTTTATTATGGCCACCCCCTGCTCCTTATACCATTCTGCCCAACCCAGGCTGTATGTCTATCCATCTAGAGGCAGATTGGTCGTTTCCTCCTGACCCAGAGTTTCTAGGGGGGATGCATCTTCAGTTTCATCTCCCAGACGCACCACGACCACCGTCCCCTGCCGCCCACTTAGGCGAGCAGGACATCCCTGCGTCTAGAGGAGACCCTGGGGCTGGACCTAGTGGCGCCACCCTGGCTTCTGCCCCTATTTCTTCTGAGGCTCTCACTTCGGCCCTTTTAGACCTTGCCTCCGGTGCCGGCACGATCACTGCCGCCGGCACCTATTCTGCTGTCCGTCGAGCCACCTCAGCTCGTCTCGCTCTAGAGACTGAGTTAGCTTCTCTGCGCGCTGGCGCATCTACCTCTACCTCCTCGGACCCATCCTCTTCCATCTTTTCACACCCACGTTTCCTCGCACTCGAGCGAAACATGGCCATCATTCTTCGTATCCTTACACACATTCATGATCCACCTCCACCTACTCCACCACCATCACCACCTCCTTCGCCTCCTCGACGATCATCACCTCCTCCATCACGATTATCCCCACCTCCCTCCACTTCCTCTCCACCCACGACCACTACCGTCGACCCTACACTCCCACCATCCACTTCCATCACCGCATACACTCACCGCAAGAAATTACTGGTGCGCTCGAGATCACTTCCCACACCTCCTTCATTGGCCACCATATCCCTCCCACTTACCATCATCACCGACACTCCACCGATTGTTCACACCACCACCGCACCCATCCATCCACCCCTTTCCCCACTTCTCCGCACACCCATCACCTCTCCTGCCCACACCCCCCATCCTCCACCGAGGAGGACGAGGACTCTGTTGAATATTGGACTCCCCGGATTTGGTTTTGATGATGAGCAAACATAAATAATCCATGAACTAACAATTTGTGAGCGCGGTATTGGAGATCGTCGCCAATTTCACGAGAACATTCAAAGCGACATCTCAACACTTCCCAAAGCTCGTATTCATGCCCAAAGCTTCGTTGAAGCTCTTGCGCCGTTTTGGAAGTTATGAAGATTCAATCGAAGCTCTCGAAGACCGTTTATTAAGGTTTTATTTATAGTCTTTTAGCTTCGATACATAGAATGTTAAGCCTTGAGTATATCTTACGTTTCTATCTTCATTACGCTCATTTCGTAGCTCTAGGATCCTTGCACTAGTTCATTCTAACTTCCTCGAAGCATCGTGCTTCGATTCGGATTTGTATGTGCATGTTAGTTGGTACAAGAACAAGTACTGACCGACTAGATGGTGATCTAGTCGGTCGGCAACTGTTCTTGGACCGACTAGTTTGATTCCTTAATTTCTTGGACTTTACTGTTTACAGTTAGTCGGTCTACGTTGACTCACCGACCGACTAGTTTGTGAACTAGTCAGTCAGTGATGCTTCTTTGACCGACTAGTTGTGACTTACTGTTCATGCTAAATTCCTCCTAAGCTACTGTTTATCGTTAGTCGGTCTAAGAACGTTTGGTGACCGACTAGTTGACAATTTAGTCGGTCAACTTTTGTTCTTGGACCGACTAAGTCACTTTGTACTCAGACTATTTCTTTTTGCTCTTAGTCGGTCTACGTTCATTGGCTGACCGACTAGTTGTGAAACTAGTCGGTCAGACAGTCTTCTTGGACCGACTAGATTTCTAGGTCTAAAATTCTATCTCTTCTCAGATCTACACTTAGTCGGTCCACGTTGTTTGACTGACCGACTAGTTGATGAACTAGTCGGTCAGTGACTGTTCTTTGACCGACTAAGTCTCACAGATTTCTATCCGTTGGTGAATGACCTAACTTGTGTTTTTGGGTTCCTATAAATACGAACCTAGGTCATTTCTATCTAGGTTAGAGCTTCCATTCAGAGATTCATTGAGTTCTAAAGAGATAGCCATTCTCACTCTAATCTAAAGCTCTCTTCCTCACAAGAAACCCATTCTCTCTCATTTCTAGATCTAGAGAGAAGCTTGTTCTTGGTGAGCTCTTCAAGCTATTGCTTGATCCAAGTCTCCAACTCATTCCTAGGCACCGATTGCTGGTCATTTCCTTGGTGCTAGGTCTTGGTGACTTCATCTTCCTCAAATCCTTCATTTCACCATTTGGGTAAGAAAAACTCAAGGTATAGGATTTTGTGGTAAGATTGTTTATTTCATTTAAACTCTTTAATATTGCTAATTGGTTCTCTCGGTTGTGAGAGAAGATTGTGATCCCGGGTTGTGGGATTCACTTTGCCATTGCATGTATGATTTGATCTTGTGAAGGTTTTTCACAAGATATTCATAGTGGAAATCTTGAGTTAGGGTTTCTAACTCAAGTATCCGGAGGGGATCCGGGTGGTTGGGACGTAGGATCACTGGGAACAAGTCGGGGAGACTTGGGTGGATCCGAACCCATTAACATCGTTTGTTAGCATCGTTAATTTTGTGTTGTCATTCAATTTAAGCTTCCGCAAATTGATTTGGTAGTTGTTTGCAATTTAATTTGGAATTATACTCCTTATTATTTTCAAGTACTATTCACCCCCCCTCTAGTACTTGTGCAGTAGCTGGTAGGGCATTACATTTGGTATCAGAGCCAGATACTCAGCTATGTCTGCCAACGACAACAAGACCGTGCGTCCACCTTCCAACTATGACACCTTCAGGAACCGTGAAGGAGCATCTTCGGTGATGGAAGGACATTCCTCTACGAGGCCTCCATTCTTCAACGGTACCAACTACGGGTACTGGAAATGTCGGAAGGAAACCTTCCTCCGAAGTGCATCTTTATGGAGGACTACAATGAAGGAGTACATCGAGCCCGAAGAAGAAGACTTTGAGAAATGGACAACCGCGGAGGTCACCGCGGAGGTAAGCAATGCCAAGGCAATGAACGCCTTGCAATGCGCATTGGAGCCCGAGGACTTCAATAAGATATGCACATGTAAGAGTGCATATCAAATTTGGAACTCCCTCCTCATTCTACATGAAGGGACGAGTCGGGTAAGAGACTCTAAACTCGTAGTCGTAAACAAAGATTACGAAATGTTTCATATGCAACAGGGCGAGAAGATGAAAGAATATTACGCTCGCTTCGTTGACATAATAAACGAGTTAGAGGCCCTCGGCAAGTCCTACACTCAAAAGGAGAAGTGCTCAAAGCTTATCGAAGGACTTCCTTCTTCTTGGGAGAAACGCACCTTCGCCATCGAGGAAGGTAATGACATGAATAAGTACACCGTAGTTCAACTAATGGGTACTTTAATGTCGTACGAGGTATGCAAGGATAGCAAGCTCAAATTGCAAGAAAAGATGAAGTCTTATCTAAAGCAAGACGAGCCAAAGAAAAAGGCTATTGCCTTCAAAGCCGCTCCATCCACATCCACATCAACCGATGATGAAGACTCGGAAAACGAGTTGGACTTGGAGTCCATGGCACTCATGGCCAAGAAGTTCAACCGTTTCTTCCGAAAAGGTAACTTCAAGACCAAAGGTAAATTTGGTTCTTCTAACGCCTCTTCCTCTCCTTTGTGTTTCAAGTGCAATAAGCCAGGACACATGAAAGCGGAGTGTCCCCTCAATAAGCAAAAGGAGAAGTGGAAGGCGCCAAAGTATGACAAGTCCAAGAAGTACACGAAAGGAAACAAGAAGGGACTTGTCGGAGCTACCTTCACCGACTCCGATGATTCTTCAAGCGGTGAGTCGGACGATGAGCACATGGAGCAAGCGCACATGTGTTTCATGGCAAGAGAGGAGAAAGATCAAGGATCCTCCTCTTCCGATGATAGTAATGACGAAAGCAATGCGGTAACGATAGATGATCTTAGAAATGCTAACTCTCAACTTTGGTCAAAATACACTAAGTTAGTAAATAGATATACTAAGGTAAAAGATGACCTAGATAGCATTCAAACATCGCCTAAGAATATCATCACCAACAACGACACCGTTGTTGAAGAGTTAAGAAATGAGATTGTGAATCTCAAATCTAAACTTGAACATGTTAGCATTGAGGATGCGGAAGAACATGAGATAGCGGATTTAACTTCTCAAAACTCGACTTTGAGTATTGAGAACGAGAATCTTAAATCTCGTGTTTATGTGCTCACATCGCAAATATCCACTTTGGATACTTCTTTGCGTTCTCTCAAAGAGAAATATGAGGACACATTGGGCCGAATCAACAAATTCAACAAGGGTAAGGGCCATTTGGATAATATCCTAAAAGATTTACTTCCGGCCAAACACCACATTGGCTTGAGGTATATGATGGGAAATTCATCCAAGTCGGTCACTACTTTTGTTAGGCCAACTTCCGAAGCCTCAACGAGTGGGAGCAAACACTCTATTGGTAGTTCATCTACCAATGGTGCTTCCACCTCGTCCACACCCTCTTTCGGAAAGAAACCCACTTTGGGTGGACCTCCAAAGAAGGGGCATGCCTACATGTACACCAATACCATGCCACGTAGGAACACACGTCCTACTCCACCGGCTCGCACATATGATGATTTTTATGCAACACATTCTCGGGCACGTGCACACCATGTGAGACACCCTCACGCACGTGTTCCCACACATGCATATGTACACCCACCTCATCATATGAATAATTCTCATCGTGCACCATTCCATCATGTCCCGTATGCCTATCCACAACATGCATCACGTAGAAATCAACGTCGCATGCATGCACCCAATAGGATGATGGCTCCCAAAATTTTCACTATTTGGAGCCCAAAGGACACAACCATGGATGAAAAACAAATGTATATGAATGCTTATTTTTCGGATGTTGTGCATAGTAAGAATTATGTGGGGAAGTCTAAGTCCACTTGGACTTGGCTTCCAAAGGTCTAATCCCTTGGACCCAATGACCTTGGGTACCATGATATGAAAGTTTCTATCTTTAGGTACTCAAGGAAAAGAAAAAGAAGAGGAGCAACAAATTTAAATTTAGCTCCAAAGGGAATTGGATACTCGATAGCGGGTGTTCAAAACACATGACGGGTGACGCTCGATTGCTCTCCGGAGTGGTTCCCATTGCGAATGGAAACCGCGTCGTATTTGGAGGCAACGAGAGCGGAACCATCATAGGTGTTGGTAAAGTCGGTAACCCCTCTAAACCCTTAATTAGTGATGTTTATCTTGTTAGTGGTTTAAATCATAATCTTATTTCAATAAGCCAACTTTGTGACAAAGGTTACAAAGTTAGTTTTGCGAAAGGATTGTGTCATATTTTAAGAAAAGATAATGATAAATTATTATTTTCCGGAACTCGTCATAAAGACATTTATATTTTGGATCTTCCTAAGTCATATGAACAATGTCTCGTTGCCAACACAAGTGAACAACACTTATGGCATCGACGCTTTGGACATGTGAACTTTGGAACACTTTATAAGCTTTCGAAATTAAATTCTATTAAAGGTTTTCCGAAGCTTGTTTTTGAAAAGAAAAGTTTTTGTGATTGTTGTCAACGTGGCAAGCTTCCTAAATCTTCATTTAAACCTAAGAAAAGCATCTCTACTAAACGGCCACTAGAGCTATTACATCTAGACTTATTTGGGCCAACTAGAGTAGCTTCCTTAGGAAATGCAAGGTATGGACTTGTCATCGTAGATGACTATTCTAGATTTACTTGGGTATTTTCATTGTGTAATAAAAATGAAGCTTTTGAAAACTTCACAATTTTTGTTAAGAAAGTACAAAATCTCTTAGGAACCACCATTGTCACTATTCGTAGTGATCATGGAGGTGAATTTGAGAATGAGTCTTTTGAGACATTTTGTGATGAAGTTGGTATTACTCACACCTTCTCTTTCCCTCGTGCACCTCCTCAAAATGGTGTAGTTGAGAGAAAGAATAGGACGCTAGTGGAGTGTGCTCGCACTATGCTTGATGATAGCCAACTTTGCCATCAATTTTGGTCGGAAGCGGTACACACCGCTTGCTATGTGTTTAATAGAATACTTTTGAGGCCCGACACTAAACAAACTTGTTATGAATTGTTGTTTGGTAGGTTGCCTCAAGTTAAACATTTTCGTGTTTTTGGTTCGAAATGTTTTATTAAGAACACATATGGTAGTTTGGACAAATTCGATCCAAGATCCGATGAAGGGATTTTTGTTGGATATTCTTCGCATAGCAAAGCCTACCGGATATTCAACAAACGAACCTCAACGATCGAGGAGTCGCTTCATGTCTCATTTAATGAAGGATTTGTTCCAACTAGAATTTCAAATGATAATGATTCTTTGGATGTTTTATGTGATTCGTTTGATAATTCTAAGTCTAATGATTCTATTGATTCTATTGAGACTAACCCAACTAATGAAGTTGTTGAGAATGTTCCTAGTGATCAAGGTATTCCCAAACGGCTTCATTCGGTTCGTGACCATCCCCATGAGCAAGTCATTGGCAATATTCAAGATAGTGTCAAGACGAGATCGCAAGTCCACCACTTCGCAAATTGTGCCTTTGCCTCATCAATAGAGCCAGAGAATATTAATGAAGCATGCGAAGATAGCGCTTGGATCTTAGCCATGGAGGAGGAGCTCATTCAATTCGAGAGGAATGAGGTATGGGAGCTTGTTCCATTGCCATCGAAGAACCACACCATCATAGGGACAAAGTGGATCTTCAAGAACAAAACCGACGAAAACCAAGTCGTCGTCCGGAACAAAGCTCGGTTAGTTGCTCAAGGCTATCGACAAGAGGAAGGTATTGATTTCGAAGAATCCTTCGCTCCGGTAGCTAGATTAGAATCAATTAGATTATTATTGTCTTTTGCATGCCATAAGAATTTTAAATTATTTCAAATGGATGTTAAAAGTGCATTTTTAAACGGAGATGTCGTTGAGGAAGTTTACGTTTCTCAACCTCCGGGCTTCATAAATGAAAAATTTCCAAATCATGTTTTTAAACTAAAGAAAGCTCTTTATGGGTTGAGACAAGCTCCTCGAGCTTGGTATGATCGCCTAAAGAATTTTCTTTTGGATTTGAATTTTAAAATGGGTGAAGCCGATTCAACACTTTTTATTAAGCATGCGAATAATGATATTTTATTAGTTCAAATTTATGTTGATGATATCATTTTCGGTGCTACTAACTTTGCTCTTTGCGAAGAGTTTTCTAATGTTATGAAGGAACAATTTGAGATGAGCCACATGGGCGAACTCAAATATTTCTTAGGTCTCCAAATTCGCCAATTGAACGATGCAATCTTCATCCACCAAACAAAGTACACGGTGGAGTTGCTAAAGCGATTTGGAATGGAGAATGCCTCCGGGAAAAAGACTCCTATGAGCACTACAACGCATCTTGATAAAGATACGGGCGGAAAAGATGTAGACATTCGTCTATATCGAGGTATGATAGGTAGTTTACTTTATCTTACCGCGAGTAGGCCCGATATTATGTTTGTCGTATGTATATGTGCTCGTTATCAGTCTCAACCTAAGGATTCTCACTTAGTAGCGGTTAAACGTATTTTTCGCTATCTAAGTTACACTTTAGATTTTGGATTACTTTATCCGAAATCTAGCACATATGAGTTAGTCTCATATAGTGACGCTGATTATGCGGGATGCAAATCCGACAGGAAAAGTACTAGTGGCACTTGCCATTTTCTAGGAAATTCTCTTGTCTCTTGGTTTTCCAAGAAGCAAAATTCGGTATCACTTTCAACCACCGAGGCGGAATACATTGCCGCCGGTGCCGCTTGTGCCCAGGTTCTTTGGATGAGACACACTTTGAAGGATTTTGGTATTCATTGTGATACTAGCCCTATCATGGTGGATAACCAAAGTGCTATTTGTCTTTCAAAGAATCCGGTGCATCATTCCCGATCAAAACACATAGATGTCCGACACCATTTCTTAGATGATCATGTTGCTAAAAAGGACATCATATTAGTGTACGTTGAAACCCAAAAGCAAATCGCCGATATTTTCACGAAACCCCTAAAGGAGGACTCCTTTGTGCGGTTGCGTCGAGAATTGGGGATTATGGGTGAATCCGAGATATAGGATTCATATTTCATTCAAATATCTTGCATGCTATTATATTTCGCGATATTTCATTCATGCTAGATTTATTGAATTTTTGGGAATTTTATGTGATTTGTTCGAGTTTATTGCTCGAAATCGTATTTCATTGTCGTATTTAAGATTTCGACGTTTTATGGGGTAATTTAGATGACTAATGAGAGAGTTAAGTTGTTTCATCCAAGTGGTTTGTGAAGAGAAATCAATTATCAACTTTTGGACTCTTCTAGTCGGTCTAAGTTCACTTGTCAACCGACTAGATGCTCATCTAGTCGGTCAGCAAATGAACTCAGACCGACTAGATCAAGCCTATATCTAACTCCTATCATTTTCTTTCGTTAGTCGGTCACAGTACTCTTTCCGACCGACTAGATTGAAAACTAGTCGGTCAGTTAATATACTGCGACCGACTAAATCCAGCCCTAAAATTCCCTCTGTGCCTCTGTTTCGACTTAGTCGGTTCAAGCTCATTGACCGACCGACTAGATCGTAATCTAGTCGGTCAGTGCTTGAACTGTGACCGACTAAGTGTGTTAGGGCATTTGTGTCTTTTTGATTCCAGACCGACTTATACTCACTTTCTATTCGACTAAAACACTTTTTAGTCGGTCTTCTTCCCTTCTCCAGCCCGATAAACCCCCAACCCCGATCGAGCCCCTTCAAATTCCGTCGACTCCGGCCTGATCTCCGGCGATCCCCGCCGTCCGCCGCCGTCGACTCCACCTTCTAGGTATCTCCCTCCCTCTCCTAGGTCGATTCCTACTCTAGGGTTTGTTATTTATCTCATCTAGCTCCTAGGGTTTCGGAATTTTTCCTCTTAGGGTTTGTGCTTTTCGATTTCGTTTGATCTCTAGGGTTTGTCTAGCTTGTAGTTTGTGTTGCTTGTACTCATCGTGCCTCGACCATGGCAAAGACGAGAATTCCTATCGCCTCTTCCGGGGCTTCTCCTATGACCGTAGAACAACCTTCCGACCCTAGGAATCCCCCGAAGCCTAAGCGTCGTGCCAAGTCAACCCAAGCCTCTCCATCTTCGCCTCCTCCTAAGAAGCCTAGGACTGCGACCGTCAAGCCCCGCAAATCCAAGACCAAAAAGCCCTTACTTCACACTCCGGCTACTCCTCCCGATTCCGACTCTGAATTTATCCCTGAGGATGAGCCTACTAGGGAACCTACTCCTCCTCCGAAGACCCGTAAGGCTAAGGGTAAAGCTCCTATGCCAGTCGGCGGTGTAGACATATCGTTGTGCCGCGATGACCCTCAGTGTCTCGCAGCGTACAACCGTATAGAGCACTGTCCACTGTTGTTAGAGCATTACGTTCAGTTTTCTGATTTTCTCGGCCTTGCTGATCTTCTGTCCTATAGTGGTCTTCTTGATTATCTCCGATACGACCCCAAGGCCAATCCCAAACCGTATCCTCGCCTCGTGAAATTGTTCTATGCCAATCGTATTCGAGGCCAGTACGATGCCAGCCACTCCATTGAGACGACTGTCTTGGGAACTCCTATAGTTCTCACGGCAGAAATATTGGGGGAGATTCTTGGTTGTTTGTCGTGTGGTCTCCTCCCTTCGGACATTTCCGTCGATGACATTTCTTCCTTGGATCAGTCTATTCTTACAGATATCTTCCAGGTTATCCCCTCCGCATTCATTGGTGTTCCATCGAAATCTTTCAAACCGAATGCGTGGGTTCTTAACCTGATCTTGAAGTCATGTCTCCTCCCTAAGTATGGATCCTCTTCACTCCCATCCCAGCCGTTCTTGAAATTGATCTACGCTCTTTTCTTGGGGTGCGAGATTAATTGGGCTCGTGTGATACTCGATAAGATGGACTCTTTCGAGTGTATACGCAAGACCAATAAGTCTGCGCATATTCCATATCCTTGTCTGTTGACTCTTGTGTTCCGTCATTTCCGAGTCCCTCTCCCTCCTGACGATGAACGTCCTTTGGGTACTCCTCTGAACGCGACGGCCGTGAAGAAATCTCTAGCGGCACTTCGTCACGTGCAGAGGTCTACCGCATCTGCTTCCCAGTCTACTCCGTCAGCTGCTGCAGCCTCCTCTTCCCCTGCTACATTGGACGATGTCGTACGCCTACTTCGTCAGCACGACTCCCGTTTGGCTCGTACTGAGGAGGTAGTCTGCCGTATGGCTCGTATGATGGGGATTGATCTTCCTCCTTCAGTGTCTGAGGCCGAGGAGATGGACGATGAGGAGCTTGACGAGCTTGTCACTTCTTTAGCCCGTGGCGATGAGGCCACTGCTGCTGCTGCTGGTACTTCCACTTCTGCTCCTGGAGTTGGCACCACTTTCGGTGTTCCAGAGCCTTCTGCTTCAGCACTTCAGACTTCTGAGCCTGCTGCTGACCCTGTTGACGAGCCTGCTCATGTATCTCCTGCTGCTGTTGACACCACTGTTGCTGCTGCTTCTGTCGAGACCCATGCTGCTGTTGAGATTCCCGTTGTTGAGCCTGTTGCTGAGATCTCCACTCCTGCCCCGACGATTCCATCTGTTGAGACACCTCTACTCCCTGCAGAGCCTGAGTCCACTCCGTCGACTGGACCCACGGAGACTGCAGATCCTGCCACCTCCTCGTGATCGCTTGTTTCGAGGACTCTCCACTACGCTTTGGATGATATATCTTAGTGAGAGTATTTTGGGTTAGGATGGGGTTTGAGAGATGTTTTGATGTATTTTTTTTGCGATTTCTGGATGTCGGAGTTGGATATTATGATATGATGTTGTTTTGATGTATTTTGATACACTATGATGATGTTGATGATGATGATGTATTTTTTTCTTTATATAGATGATGTGTCTCGCTTCATATGATGTACCTCATGTATTCGATGTGACACCTCTTTGATATACTCATGATGTCTCTATATATATATATGTTCATCGTCATTCACTTTGTCTTTTATTCGTCGTGCATTTTTTTCATATTCGTTGAATGCATTTGAGATGTGAATTCGTCGCTCGACGATTAAAAACTTGGTTAAATAGATTATATTTCTATAATTATATAGAATTGTTTTCCATGCACAAAATTTAACCAAGAATATTGAATATTGAAGAGTATGTTTCTTTATTCAAGAAATGAATAATTATTTGGTATTTTTGATGATTTTGATTATTTTTTTTGATAATGGACATTTTGGCACACCTTGATTTGATTTCCACATTTTTCCCTAGGTGTCAACTTGGTCCATCGTCATTGTCTACGACTCCCGATGTTGGATTTTCCATTTCCTAGTTGTTGTCGTTGTATGCCCCCCATTTTTGGGATAATGCCAAAGGGGGAGAGATAATGATAATAAATAGCGCAAATGAAAATTTAACTCAATTTCCAAGAATCTAGTTTGATATGTTAGATTCAGGGGGAGTTAAGATACATATAAGGATTTTCAAAATCCGATATTTCGAAAATTGATTCTATTTATTTATCTTACTCGTCTGCTTGATGCAATTCATATATATTCATTTTGGAATTAACGTGTCATCAATGCAGGGGGAGTAAGTATTTTACATTTGAATCATTATTTTTTATTATTATTTATGTTGGTTTGTCATCACCAAAAAGGGGGAGAATGTTGAATATTGGACTCCCCGGATTTGGTTTTGATGATGAGCAAACATAAATAATCCATGAACTAACAATTTGTGAGCGCAGTATTGGAGATCGTCGCCAATTTCACGAGAACATTCAAAGCGACATCTCAACACTTCCCAAAGCTCGTATTCATGCCCAAAGCTTCGTTGAAGCTCTTGCGCCGTTTTGGAAGTTATGAAGATTCAATCGAAGCTCTCGAAGACCGTTTATTAAGGTTTTATTTATAGTCTTTTAGCTTCGATACATAGAATGTTAAGCCTTGAGTATATCTTACGTTTCTATCTTCATTACGCTCATTTCGTAGCTCTAGGATCCTTGCACTAGTTCATTCTAACTTCCTCGAAGCGTCGCGCTTCGATTCGGATTTGTATGTGCATGTTAGTTGGTACAAGAACAAGTACTGACCGACTAGATGGTGATCTAGTCGGTCGGCAACTGTTCTTGGACCGACTAGTTTGATTCCTTAATTTCTTGGACTTTACTGTTTACAGTTAGTCGGTCTACGTTGACTCACCGACCGACTAGTTTGTGAACTAGTCGGTCAGTGATGCTTCTTTGACCGACTAGTTGTGACTTACTGTTCATGCTAAATTCCTCCTAAGCTACTGTTTATCGTTAGTCGGTCTAAGAACGTTTGGTGACCGACTAGTTGACAATTTAGTCGGTCAACTTTTGTTCTTGGACCGACTAAGTCACTTTGTACTCAGACTATTTCTTTTTGCTCTTAGTCGGTCTACGTTCATTGGCTGACCGACTAGTTGTGAAACTAGTCGGTCAGACAGTCTTCTTGGACCGACTAGATTTCTAGGTCTAAAATTCTATCTCTTCTCAGATCTACACTTAGTCGGTCCACGTTGTTTGACTGACCGACTAGTTGATGAACTAGTCGGTCAGTGACTGTTCTTTGACCGACTAAGTCTCACAGATTTCTATCCGTTGGTGAATGACCTAACTTGTGTTTTTGGGTTCCTATAAATACGAACCTAGGTCATTTCTATCTAGGTTAGAGCTTCCATTCAGAGATTCATTGAGTTCTAAAGAGATAGCCATTCTCACTCTAATCTAAAGCTCTCTTTCTCACAAGAAACCCATTCTCTCTCATTTCTAGATCTAGAGAGAAGCTTGTTCTTGGTGAGCTCTTCAAGCTATTGCTTGATCCAAGTCTCCAACTCATTCCTAGGCACCGATTGCTGGTCATTTCCTTGGTGCTAGGTCTTGGTGACTTCATCTTCCTCAAATCCTTCATTTCACCATTTTGGGTAAGAAAAACTCAAGGTATAGGATTTTGTGGTAAGATTGTTTATTTCATTTAAACTCTTTAATATTGCTAATTGGTTCTCTCGGTTGTGAGAGAAGATTGTGATCCCGGGTTGTGGGATTCACTTTGCCATTGCATGTATGATTTGATCTTGTGAAGGTTTTTCACAAGATATTCATAGTGGAAATCTTGAGTTAGGGTTTCTAACTCAAGTATCCGGAGGGGATCCGGGTGGTTGGGACGTAGGATCACCGGGAACAAGTCGGGGAGACTTGGGTGGATCCGAACCCATTAACATCGTTTGTTAGCATCGTTAATTTTGTGTTGTCATTCAATTTAAGCTTCCGCAAATTGATTTGGTAGTTGTTTGCAATTTAATTTGGAATTATACTCCTTATTATTTTCAAGTACTATTCACCCCCCCCCTCTAGTACTTGTGCAGTAGCTGGTAGGGCATTACAGACTCATCCTCTCCTGCATTTTGATTTCTTCCTTTTTCTTTTCCGATCTTCCCCCTAGCATTATTTTTGCATCATCATGATCATATCATATTGCTAGCATTGTCATGTTCAGCTTGGGGGAAATTGATTTTTCTGCATTTTGTCCTATGATGACTTTGTCGTGTGCTTGTTTATATGTGTTCTTTGGATGTGTTTTCATATCTTTTATTTGCGTGTTTCTTTTTCTTTATTTTTTTGTTTCGTTCGTGTGTTTTCATGCTTTTTCCTCTTTTTGTATCGGTGTGTACATTCCCCCCATTTTCTTTGCCCTCCCGTATTTACTATTATTGCATTGAGGGCAATGCAAGTTTCAGCTTGGGGGAGTCGCACTTTGTGTGTCAGTTGTTTTTTTTTCCTCGTTTTGAGCCGTTTTCATCGTGTTTTCTTTTTTCTTCTTTCTTTTTATTCTCCCTCTCCTAGAGATGACCCGACATGATGAATTGCCACAAAATCACACTTACACTTAGCTTAGCTACGATAATCACATTCACTAACCCTAGGAAGCCGAGTCCTATTGCATTTCATGCTTCGTGGGTTCACTTTGCTTTTATGTGAGTCGTGTGTTGTAGCTAACTGTTTGGTGTGCTTCTACTTTGTGATTTTGATTTATATACATGTCCTTGGTTGACCCCTAGACTATCATGCTTCAATTTTGAATATGCGGTATTTTACCTTTACTATCTGCTTCTCTATGCGTGATATACATATATATATAGTACACTTCAATTCGCATGTGTCGGGACTCTACCAATAGGACTAGGATAACTCATTTAGCTTATGCTCTGATTTGCGAGAAAAAATTTCTTTTGTCCAAGTGTTTAGAATTCGGATTCTTTTTTGTTTTACTTGGTGCAAATCCTCTCGTCGTGTACCGTTCTCCCACTTGGGAGAGTACACAAGTATATAGCCAAAAATCCAAAAGCCCAAAAAAAGAAAAATCCAGAAAAGAGAGAAGAAAAATCCAAAAAAGAAAAAGAAAATAAAAAAATGTGTATAGCCAAAAATCCAAAAAAATACAAAATACCCAAAACCCAAAAAAAATTCCGTGTGAATACTATCCCTATCCACCGTGAATAAATGGAAGGCGAGAATTTGCACCGAGTGTTCTACTCCACACCTTCTCAACCTCCTTCGTTTTTGAACACACTTGGCATAGAAACTTTCTAGCGATTATCTAGGCTATAGTGTAGTGATTTTCTAGTTCCTAGCAGTGGAGTCCCCGACACATGATACGCTTCGATTCTTATTCTATTCTCATGCATGCTTGAGCTATTATTCACCGCTTATTCGAATTGAATCGATATTTGGGCCATTCCTTGGAATTGTGTATATGGAGCTTTATTGCACAATTTAGATAGTGACACCGTCTGCTAGCTCATGACCACACTCACTCGCGCTTCACCACGTGGGCCCACTTGTATGAACTCATTTTCCTTGGTTTAGTGATGTGTTTCATCGCATGCTTACTTAGTGTGGCGTGTTTGATTTTGTTGGCTTTGATGGGCGATCTAGGATTTTGTTTTCTTTCTTTTTGATTCCTCCTTTCTATTTTTCCCTCCGAGCTCCTAATCTCACTCGTCTTCCTCGAGGACGAGGAAGGGTTCAGCTTGGGAGATTTTGACGTGTGTTTATATTTTATATATTCACGCACGTCTTCTTCTTGATTTTCCGTTGTTTTCCGTTGTTTTCCGTTGTTTCATATCTGTTCTTTCGTATTTTTGTATCTTTTCGCTTTCTCCATGTTTTTGTGCAAATGCAGGAGTTTCCAGCGTTGGAGACATATAAAGAAGATACCATGAGTCCCCGGAGCAACAGGAGGTGTCACGCGCGATCCTGGGGGCCAAACGGCGAAGAAATCCATGTATCAGCCCCCAACCGATCGATTGGATAGAGCCAACCGATCGGTTGGTGCATGCGTATCCAACCCGGACAGGAGCTGATGTGAAGAGCAGCTCACCCGATCGGTTCAGTGATCGGGTGAGATCGACAGAGCTCTCTGTTATTTTGAGCTGAATTCCAACCGATTGGGTGACATCTCACCCGATCAGTTCATCTGAAGCCGAAAATCCCCAATTCACGACCCGGTGACGCCAACCGCTCAGCTCAGCGATCGGTTGATGCATCTGAAGCCCGATGGCCAAAGCGACTGTCAGCTCACCCGATCGGTTGATGCTTCAACCGATCGGGTGGCCTCATTTTCTATAAATAGTGACCTAGGTTTTCCCAAACGGGGATCCCCATTGTTTTTCTGTCTTTTTGGGACTTTTGATGGCTGGAATTTTATTTTGTCTTGTAAGTATTCTGATCATTCTGTAACTTTGATATATTGTTCTTAACACTATTTGCTTCTCTTTCCTATTGGTTGATTATGATTACAATGGTTGAATTTTTGTGTGATGCTATTCGCCATGAATTGTGAGTAGTTTCCCAATCTAGGGCATTGGTGGAAACCCCTTCGTGGGTTATCCCTAGAACGACCATATGATTAGGATTTCGATAGGATTTAGGAATTTAGCTGGTTACGCGGGGTGTTTTATTGTCACTGGCGGGAGAAAGACCGCCTTTGACCGTCAGGCCAAGGGGAAATAAAACTGGCGTTTGATCCCTTAACCACATCTTACACCCCTAGCGTAGACATTGAATCCTAGCGCGTGGGAACGACAGGATGAAATGTTGGGAGTAATCGTTGCGAGCTTAGTGCTCCCGGAGTTGGTCGGTGTTAATGGACATGGGAATGCCCACCGTCTGAACCCGGGTAGACCTAGCGTATCATCCTGGGTGTCGACCGGAATATCTGGCCCATGGGACGCTAGGTATCACTCTTAGAGGCAACGTCTCACCACTAAACCCTAAAATCCAATCGTAATCCTATCCGTTGGTCGTGATAGAGAGGGCACATGATAGGATGGAAACCAAAGTCCTAGGTTTCCTTTTATATCATACATCCACCGTATTTCTATTCTGTGACCACCTACCGATTGATCAGGCTAGCTCACCCATCGGGTGAACCGGTTCCTTCTTGACAACAAGCACAACACACGCCTTCCTGAGTTCGACCCCCAAGCCACACTACAACATCGTGCGCTTGCGATTATAAATATTTAAATCTGGTATCCCGATCTCATTTCATATATTGCTAAATCTAGGGGACGTCATTGAGGCTAGCATTAACAATCACAGGATAGGTCAATTTATCACCTAAAATGCATATATTAAGTTAGGATGTAATTGTTTTAGTTCTACCTCAGGGGGCGCTATACTTCCTGTTTCCTTTTCCTGTGAAAATATGGCATCCTCAGCCCCATCTTCGTTCACTCCCTCTTCAGAAGATGGGCTCTCGCATGCCGACTCAAATTCACTGCTCGGTGAGGAGGAGCATCAAAGTATGTGATGGCTGACTCTGCTCCCAAATCAATGGAACCACCACTCTCCTCTCGTTCACACCTGTCACCAAAAGGTAAGTTAGTGTATAAACCGTTATCATGAAAGGCATCATCAAGTATACTTCCCTGCATATCGGTATCCCAAGGTAGTTCTTCACGAGTGTTGATCTCTTCGGCACATGCTTCGATGCCTTCATTCATTGTAGGCTGAGGGACTCCGTAAACTTCAAGATACAGCTTATAATCTCTAATATCGACTCTAATGCCTCCATTGATCGTTCCTTCCGGGGAGATTTGATGAAGGTGGCAAATAGTTGCTCAAGTTGGTCCTCTATATTGATGGCAATGGGCCCTGTGGCTTGAACCTCGTCCACAAGTTCCTCCAGGAGGGATGTAAAAGTATCATCATATTGCGGGCTAGAGTTCGTACTCATCTTTGCATTGTCCAGGTAACCTGTTAAATACCGATAGGAAAGTCTGGAAAACAACGTCAGAACCGCGTGGGTACTTAGTAAAGAAAATAAAATACCGTCACCTTCCGGCAACGGCGCCAAAAACTTGACCGACCCCCGGATACACACCCCAGGGGTGCGATGTAGCTTTATCGCAAGTGCACGGTTAAGTGGTAAGCGGGTAACGAATCACAGGGAGGACTAATGACGGTACTCTACTTCAATTATTAAGCTGCTGGGTGGAAAATCATTTGGGAATGGTTGGTGTCACAATCGTTCGAGTATCAATGCAAATTCAATATAATAAAGATGTCTAGGGCTAGGGAATCCCCACTATGGATTTTCAAGTCATCAACGAGAGTTATGAATTACCATGCAATCAAACTTGGTTTAAGGTAAACTTGCTGCAACTAATTGGAGAACCGGCGCACACTGTCGCGCTACACAAGTCTATATCAATGTAAACTAGAGCCTCGCTGTCGCGCAAGTCCAATCTAAACCACTAGCATTAAGATCGGAAATTACGTCCAATCCCAACTCAAGCTCATTGTCGCGCAACTTAAGTTCAGATCTAAATCGTAATAGTTCTTACTCGTTCACTATCGTGCAACGAGTATGAGTATAAGAGAACAATAAAAATGCTAGCTTTGGTCGCTGTCGTGCACCAAATCTAGGAAATTTCGATTGTAATCCTAAATCGAATATCTAGGGCTTTCCTTTGATCAAGATCCTCTGTCGAGCTCACAAGATCCAAGAGAAATCCCTATCTATCCGTAGTAAATCAATCAAGATCTAACCTTTCTAACAAGCCTAATATCATGGCAATTCAATAGATCTCACAAATCAAACATTAGATCCATAGGGTTCATCTCTTTGCCCTAGAGCAAAGGAACTACTCGCAAATCATTTTAGAAATCGATAGAGAAACACGATCAACAATAGAATTCATCATGCAATCAAGCTTCAATAAGAGATATATCATAAAAATCAAAACTAGCAAGAGATCAAGACAAACTAATGTTGCAAAGAAGCTTCAAATAGAAAAATTAGATCAAGTCTTCAATCTCTCGCCAATCCAAAAGCTTAACTAGAACTAAAAACTCAAGAAATATTATTCTAAGAAGTCTATCTGGTCTCCCATGGGACTGGAGAGAAAACTAGGCTTAAATACATGCCCAAAAGAACCAAAAAATACAGACCAAACTGCCACTGCGCTGCCAGAAACCCTAGTTTTCCCGATTGGCTGTCTGCGCCAATCTCACTCGACCGAGTGAGAATCTTACTCGACTGAGTGAGACGTCTACTCGGTCGAGTAAGATAGTCTGTAGATCGCTCCAAAAACAGAGAAGTCGCCTTGCATTTCTTCAAAATCTTTGTCTCCACTCGGGTGAGTGGAGTTCTTACTCGGCCGAGTGGAAGTCACCACTCGGCTGAGTACATTATGGCACTCAGGCTGGCAGATGTCGTCGTATCAACTTTACTCGACCGAGTAAGCTGCTTCACTCGGGCGAGTGAGCTACCTCACTCGGCCGAGTGGCCTGTTTCAGAACTCATTTCTTCTCCTCCTCACTTCCTCGTCGATTCTTTCGACGTCCTTCTTCTTCCACTCATCCTCTAGCGCCATTAGCTCTCCGATATGATCATGGGCGACGCCCCGGCACACGTGCAAGTCCTCTAGGCTCCAAATTACTCCCGATTGCTCCATATCTCCTGAAATCAGACGAAAACAAGAAATAGCGGAAAGTATCGAAACATCGTCAAATAATCGTGAAAATCGCGATATGAGCAATCGAAATGGCATGCAAATATGCAGAAATAAAGTGTAAATTATGAGCCTATCAGAGACGACTGCCCCTGTCGGTATTTCACCCGTGAGTGGGCTGTCTCCAACGGTTTCGCGCCCGGGAGACAACCTTCGTCATGCCCTACGGGCACTGGCATTTGCTAATGTTCACACACAACTTTTCAAATGAGAACATTTAGCACGGAAAATTGCGTGCGAAAATGTTTTTATTTTTTAAATTTTTTTCAAATTTTTTTCATTCTTCATTTCATGTTGTTATACACACCTCAAAAAATAAATGTTAAAAAATAATATGATTTGGCCTTCGATCAATGTATTACAGAAAGTTCTATTGTTCTGAAAACGCTAAATTTAGTAACAGGTTGATCGGTGCTCAAATCCCCATAGGGTTCACCCATTATTTTCCATGGGGTATATAATTTTATGAATTAAACATCAAAAAAAAATTTAAAAAAATTTCTAAAAAAAGTTAAAAATGTTTTCGTACGGTTTTTCGCACCATGTTTTTTGCACCAGAATGTTTATATATATATATATATATATATATATATATATATATATATATATCTCTCTCTCTCTCTCTCTCTCTCTCTCTATCTATCTATCTATCTATCTATCTATCTATTCTATAAAACAGGACCTTTTTTGAATTTTGTCCCAGTCACCAAGAGTTTGTCCCAGTCATCAAGAGTTTGTCCCAGTCACCAAGATAGTGGGTCCCGCATACAAGAGAGGGATAAAAAATGAAATTTGAATTTTGAATTTTGAATTTTGAGTTTTGAATTTTTTGGGTCAGTTTTCTAAATCTGGGGGGGAAACAAATTTGCGTGGGGGGGAAATCAAAAACCACTGCTATTCTCTCAACCCCCACCTCGACTTCACAGTTCCCCAAAACGCAAGGGGAAAAACGCATCGGCTTCTCCCTGGGTTCATCGGCTTCCCCGCGTGGAGATCATCTCGGCCAGGTTGATTGCCAAACCCTCGGCATCCCCAAGCCAGCGTTCACGATCCTCAGCCATGTTGATGGTGACATCTTCCCTGGAGCACCTTCAATCTCGATGATGTCTTCCAAATCCTCTAGAGCACCTTCAATCTCGCTGATGTCTCGGCCTGCAGTTAAGGTATGCTCAGATCTGTGATCCAACAATTTTTGAAATGTTGATCAGAACTGGATCTGATATTAATTTCGTGGGGTTTGTTCTTTTTTTCAGGAGTTTTTGAATGAAGGGGTTGTTAGGGTTGGGCCCAATCCAAAGTTCTTCCCTGTTGTTAGATATCATCGACATCTTCCCTTCCGTCTTCCAAATCCTCTAAAGCACCTTCATCGAGTCAGATCTCAATCTCGCTGATGTTTCGGCCTACGGTTAAGGTATGATCAGATCTGTCATCCCTCAATTTTTGCTATAATGATCAAATTTTGAAATGTTGATCAGAACTGGATCGAATATTGAATCTGAAAGGCACAATCTTTGCTAAATTGGATCAAATCTTTGCTAAATTTGATCAATCTTTGCTAAATCTGAAATTTAGTCAATTTTGTGGGTTTTGTTCTTTTTTTGCAGGAGTGTTTGAATGAATGGGTTGTTAGAGTTGGGCCCAATTCAAAGCTCTTCTTTTTTTGCAGGAGTGTTTGAATGAATGGGTTGTTAGTGTTTGAATGAATGGGTTGTTAGTGTTTGCTAAATCTGCTTTCTATTTATGTAGAATGTAGTAAACCTAGGGCAGCAAGAAGTGACAAATATGCTTAATTGTTTGATAGGCCAGTTCCCTATTTCTTATATCGGAAATCTTTTAAGACTTACAAAGTTATTGAAAGAGGTTTGGTAGCCTCTGGCAGATAAAATTGATGTCAGGAGGGTAGTTCCTTAATTAGGGGTTGCAAGTTGGTATTAATTAATTCAGTAATATATCATGACCTTTTACAAAATTCATGTGTGTGTTAAGGACATGATAGATAAGCTCGGGAGAACTTTTGTTTAATAGGACTTCTTAGATTTTTGGGATTCACTTTTTAGTTGATTGGAAAGAAGTTTTAGAGACCAGCGGGTTTAGGGGTTCTTTCCTTACATGTGATGAACATGACTCTGGTTGGTTGTGGAAGTTTTTGCTAATGTTGATTTGCTTTGGATAAATCTATCAGCTATTTGTAGTTAGGTGAATTCTCCTATCAAACCCTTTGATTTTTGGCAAGTGGCCTGAGTCCATTATAGATGTTTTTATGTAGCACTGATATGCTACTTGATGTTGGTATTGGGTGTTCATTTTGGATCAATCCTCGGATTTCTAATAATAAATTGTGCAGTTAGCTTCATTCTTTTTTTCGCTGTTACGGTTGATACAAAGGCTTAAATTTCTAAATTGTTTAGTATAAAGGTGGGCGGTATGATTTTGATGGCCGTTGTCGTCGATGAGCCCAAGGTGATGCAAGATATGGTCTCTCCCACGACAACTTGATTTTTCTCTCTACTTTTAAATTTGTCTGAATTATTCTCTTTATATCTTGGTATCTCAAAAGCTTTCCTTTTATCCTACCATTTTAGTTTATTTGACTGATTAATGTTTGGTGTTGGTGTGTAGCTTGAAAGCAAGGAGGATTTGGAGAGGAAGTTGAAGAAAGAACAAACATGTTATTTTTTCCCATTTATTTCTTTTTGGGGTTGAATCAATATGCTCAAATTTAGTTTCAATTATTGGTTTTAAAAAAATTTTGGATTCCTCAGCACTTGCAGGAAAAGCTGAAGGAAGAGAAGAAGCTAAATGCCGCTAAAAAATAGAAGCGGCCAAGCCCCAGGTAAAATCCAGTGAAAGATTGGATATCAATACTTCTTCCAATATCTGGTCATATAATATACCAGCATGATATCAATAGAAGATTGGTCATCTGACCAAAATATTTCATTCTCCCCTTGCCCAAAAAATAAACGAATGAATTGAACTTTTTTCAGACCTCAAATTATTCATTGCCTGATGGGTAAGTGAGTTCTTTAAAATGAAATCTTAGGAAATCTTATATGTAATTTTGTGATGGAATAAAGGTGAAAAGCTTAGGCTTTTGTGGCAACCATACATGTTAAATATAGTTAGATGTTCAGCAATAATACATGTTTTCTTTTATAATTAATCCATGTCTATACCAGGCAGAACGTGCTACCAATAAGGGTGACGAGCAGTACCAATAAGGGTGATGAGCAGATGGCATGTTGCTGGGATAAATCATGCATTAGAAGGGTGGGACGAACATAAGTGTGGAGAGAGAATGCATGGCATTAAGAAAGTATGGTATTCTGCTCTATACCATGGATTTCTTTTGGTAATCACGGTATGATAACACTATTTAAATTAAAACCTCATTGTTGAGAAAGTCTGCTTTTTAATTTTAATTTTTTATTCTGTTAACAAATCATTCTTTTTGGGCAGAGTTGTTCTGTTAGTGGTACAAGGCATGTGAAAATGGAAAGGAATTTGTAAGGAGGGTGCGGCTCTACATCAAGCAAGTCATCATGGTAAATTATGTATTTAAGTATTAATATATTTTTTGGAATTCCGAATGGAGTAAAAGCTATTAGGTACATTTTAGTTTCATGCAGAATTAGTTTATTTGGTGATTTATTAATGTTTGTAATTAAATTAGATGGGAGCCAATGTTCAGCAAAGAAGTCTGGAAAGATCTTGATGATGTGTATGCGTTTGTATATAAGAAAACTGTGAAGGGTGAGAAGATTCCTATAACGGTTAAATGCCTCTTCATTGATGATGCACATGAAGTTGACGCTTTAGGAGGGGCCATTTCATATCCAAATTAAGTATGACTATTGGCTCGATGTGTGTGTAAATGAAATTTGGGGGTGTTGTCCCCCTCCTATTTGAATCTTCTTTTATTCTTTTTAATCATATGTTACATGTTGGATTTTTGCAGGTTGGATCTTATGTTTCAGGTTGAAATTTGGTGGTGTGTGGGTAATCGATTCTTGCAGGTTGGATTTTTTTCGTTTTCAATATTATTTTTGGTCATATGTTGAAATAATGCAGTGAGCTGCTTTGAAAATTTCTTTTTTATGTTAAACAAGTTTTGATTTATTCAGTGCAGTAATAACCTGTTGAACTATATATTGTATCTCTAAATCTGCCTTCAAATGGCAGTTAAATTTTCTTTGTGATTATAATTTTCATTAAAATTAATTTTCATTAAAATTAATTTTCATTAAAGTTTTGTGATTATGATTGATGGTCATGAGGAAAGGCAACAAAAAATGGCTGGTATTCTGAATTGTGTTATATGAAAGTTTTATTAGTTGTTATTTCAGGATTCAAGTGTGATTTAGGATTTAGGTTAGAATGCTTGGTTTCAGGATTTTCAGGATTTTAGGATTTCAACTAGCAGATACTTATTGTTGTTTATTTTTGCTGTACATGAATTTATTAGATACTTATTGTTGTTTCTTATCAGATTTATTGTTGTACAAGATGTCAGGATCACATTGAATCTTTTTTGATTCGTTGGGATATACATTGAGATGGAGAGATGATGAAGTTGGCAGCTGCTTGCATGTCAGACCTTGGCGACTGCTTCTCTTTTTCTACCTTCTCTTTACCTCAAGCGTATTAGACACTCCTCTCCGATCTCCATCTAACCGCACGTTACCTGAGATGTAGGGATCATGGTCGATCACTGCCGCTTCACAATGCTGCCATTCCGTTGCTTGAACAACCACCAATCGGACCCCAAATCGCGTCATCTAGGTAAGTTTCTCCTTTCTTGAATTTTTAATTTAACATGAAATTTGTATTTGAATTTTTCTGTTGGACTCTATATATTTTTTTCCAAAAATTTAATTTTTTGTGCCGACCTGATCTTGGTCTCAGAAAATCTTGATCCTATGTAAGCTATTTGTGGGCATCACATTGATGTTTTACCACAAAAATCGACTCCAAATCATGTCATCTACGTGAGTTTCTCCTTTTCTTGAATTTTTAATCTAAGACGATATTTGTATTTGCAATTTTAGTCTAAGATGATATTTATATTTGATGCTTTATTTGGCTACAATACTAAAACTAAAATTATAATTTCCATCTTCTCTTAATTTTATACTGGAAACTTCTTATTCATTGACACCAAGTAACACGTTTTATGAGCAATATCACTTTAACATATCAAGAAGCTTTTATAATTTCCCCAGTACAATTCTCATATGTTGTCAGCTTCTACTTTGAAAACTAAAAATATGAAGATTCAGGTTGTCGGATATTTACATCTGGAATATTTTCGCCGGGTTGCTTTAGATAAATGGTTACACTTGGTGTTTGAATCAGTGCTGAGCAACTTTGAATCAGTGATGGAAATACATCTGATGATTTTGGGAATGAACTTTGTAATCCTGCCCAATTTTTTAATATACAATGATTTTTAAGACTGACACAAATAGTTTGCAGTGAGCTCGATGATTATTCATATAGTAGGCCATTTTGCTGTCGACTTGGCATCATTCACTTTCCGTGAGCTCGATGGTTATGCATATAGTAGGCCATTTTTCTTTCTGCTCCTAATGTTTTCTTCTTTCTGTTGGCATTAGAACCAAATAATCATAGAATGTCTGGATAGACTAAAATTCCGTTAGACTCAACTTCCGTTGTCTAAGGTGTCTGGATAGAAATCATACGAATGTCGGACGCAAAAGTAACATGTCATCTTTCGCTTCGACGCCATTTTACTGATTTTAACTTGAAATATTAGTTTTCGTATGGTAGATTACACTAATAAAATCTGGGTGATTTTCAGTTTTTGAGTGTGATTTTCCGAGTACATGAGGAGATTTGATATAGAAGAGAGGAGGACCAATTTGTGTGCCAATAAACCAAATATAAAAAAATTTCACATAATCCTAAATATATTCAGAGCATGAATGTTGGGAAGTCCATGTTAAAACAGTCTGGGTTATGTTTTTGTTACGTGAAAAATGGATATCATGCATTTCACACTCCTGTGTGTGTTTCTTGAACAATGGCCATTAGCGTTATACTCCAATATTGGCCGTTAGCAGGTCTTGTGTGTGTTTTTTTATTAGCAATTCTGTTTGTGTAGTTTTCGTTGTGTGTGTTTTTTCCTTTAGCATTAGCATGTCACAAACCTTGCAATGTGTTGTTGATGACAGAATTTTGTTTTTTTCAATGTGTTGTTGATTACATAATTACCATTAGCATGTCACAAGCCTTTCACTGTGTGTGTTTTTTCCACAAACTTGCTACTGGTCAATTTTGATTTTATGAGAATTGCTAATGATTGAAATGTTATGCTACTTCTAATGATTGAAATTGAAATTTTAACATGCCAATCCCTGATTTATGTCAAATGCTAATTTTATTAGGAAATGCTAATCCCTGATTAGAAATGCTAATGATATCTATTCTTGAAATGTTCTACCAGATTTGATCATGTATGTATGCACCAGGTTTGAATTATGAACATGTTTGAATTATCGTTGGCATTTCAATGCTCATTAGCAAAAAAATTCCTTACAAATTCTGATACCATCATTATACATTAGCATTTCAACAGGTTTTATTTATCCTTACCAATTCTGATACCATCAGTATACATTAGCACTTCATTATCATCATCACCGGGTTTGATTTCGCCTTGCGTTAATGTTGGAATTACATCGATCTACAACTTTTGATTATACCGAATTAATATTATATGTTTTTTTAGAATTCTCTATTTTTTGTAACGCATTTTCGGTATGCTAACCCCTGTTCCCCCTTTGGCCGAATCAACCGTAAAATTTGCTCCTGGTAATTGATATTCATTTTAAATCTTAAAATTGAGGGTTTGATTTTTCTGTTCTCTTTTTCTTACAATTTTCACATACATGTTTCCTTTTTTTTTAAGTTTAGTTGTTGGATCAAGTTAGTTGACAACATTGGAACCTGGTAATTGATGTGTATAGTTTGTTAATGTAACAATGTTGTCAATGTAACAATGAAATTGGAATCTCAATCAATTTTGTGTACAGAATGAAATTGCAATCTCAATCAATTTTGATGTGTGCAGTATTGAATATGCTTAATTGTACAGAGCTATGTTTTTAATATGGCAAATTCATATGGATGTGCAGCCAATGCATATTGATGTGTATAGCATAGAACCATGCTTAATTGTGGTGTAGAAGCATGTGGTAAATTTTAATATGCTTAATTGTTGTTTCTATGCTTAATTGTACAGAATAAAATTAGAATCTTAACAACAATTACGCATATTTTGATGTGTACAATTTTGAATCTCAATCAAAATTGGAACATGGTAACAATATAGAAGCATATGGTAAATTTTAATTTTCTTAATTGTTCCTATGCTTAATTGTAAAAAATGAAATTGGAATCTCACCAACAATTAAGCTTATTTTGATATGTTCAATTTTGACTCAATTAAAATTGGAACATGGTAATTGATGTGTACAGTTTGTCAACGTAACAATGACATTGGAATCTCAATCAATTTTGTGTACAGAATTAAATTGGATTCTCAATCAATTTTGTCAACGTAATAATTTTTATGTATTTAGCACCATCTATGTAGTTTAATTTTGCACCATCTAATTCATATCGAAATATCTAATTCACTTGCACCCAATGCATATTGAAGTGTACAACATAGAAACAATGTTTATTCCTTTTTTTTCCATTTTTTTTCTTCTTTTAATGAAAAGGATGGGATTACGGCTAAATTTTTTTAACAAAAGACTAAAAATATAGGGATAAATTTTTCAGGATAAGAAAATATGTACCAATAGCAATTCCCAAGAGCAAAAAAATGAAGAAAAATGTCAGATGACCACCTATGAATAAATCATGGCTGCATATAGATAAAAAATTTATATATAGGCAGCACGCAAGAACCTACCCCCATAGTCATATTTAATACCTGCTTCTTCCATTTTAGACCTATAATGCCATGTGAAGATTCACATGAGTTGTTGAAGTAGAATATATAAGAACCCTTGAAAATGTTAAGTAATTAGTATTGTATTGCATATAAGAATCAATTTTAGTTCAGTGTTCACATATGTGTCAGCATTGTGTTTTTGGATTATAGTCAAAAAGAGTAAAATTCGATCTTCTATCTTTCGCTATGTGCCATAAAGAGGCAGGTCTCTATTGAAGTTATATCTCACATACATTCAAACATACCAGTGGTATGCAAGAGCTATATAATCGGTTGAGTCCCACATTCAAACATTAATCGAAACAAATATGATCCAACAATACAATTCCTAAACATTGAAATCTCCCCATTGAAACAAAGCCACTTAAGCCATAACTTCAGCATAACAAGTAACCAACAAAAAATGATCCCAGAAGCACCACCTAATGAAACAGAAACTTGGCCCCTTACCAAACAGTACGAATGATGCAAACAGACTATAATTAGCCCAAATTATCATCCGGGTATTCTAGAATTCATACAAAAAATCACAACATAAATAATTCTAAAAGAAAAAATGGAATCTCACCAGCAACAATCCTGCGGCCTGGCACAAAGATGAAGGTTGGGGGGTCGCCTTTTACTGTAATTGGCATCACCCCATGCTTGCAAAGTTGAGAAGGGGGGATTGGTGAAGAGTTTGTAGAGTTCAGAGATAACTGATTCCAACATCTTCAATTTCGGGTGCAAGTTCAGAGCACTACAAGGTGACAATGTTGAGAGGATGAGTTTTGGATGCATGTTCAGCAATTACATTTCACTATGTAAGATAGAAGAAGGGCCTTCCTACTATATACAAATTACATTTCATTGTGTTAGAAAATCAATGACGCAAACTATCGAATGAAAATTTATTCACTTCTTTTGCTTCCGAGTTGCTTTATTTATTTATTTTCTTTGTTTTTGGCAGAGCAAGCAGCTCTGGAAGCTAGAGGATCAAGTAAATGAGTCCAGCCATTCAGACGACAAGTGGACAAGGAGAACATGGAGGATAGCGTCGAACTACAAGTGGACTAGGAGAACATGGAGGATAGGAAATGTTTTTGGATAATGATTGGATATCAAATTACTGGCCAATTTTAGAATGTCAATGTAGGAAATGCATTGCAAATATATGCACATGATTAACACATCAATGATGGTTGTAATGATGATTTCGAAATATATAAATGAAGGATGGCTGTGGTTATGTGTTTTTGCATAACTGTGGTTTTGATAAAAAATTTACTTAGCAAAATAAACCACATCTAATTACAATCTATTGGTTTCATAAACTTCCTGAATTATTGTTGTTGTTAGTTCTATATCTCAACTCGGCATAAGGAATACTCTTCCCAAAATCAAAAGAATTTGTGCATAAGGTTTCATAATCTATATATGGGTATTGTTATTTTGAAAAAAATTTGTGCCGAAATTTCTTCCCAAAATTTGCATCCCTAATATTAGGGGGAGTGGGGTGGGGGCAACCAAAATTTTGTATGGAAAACCAAAGTTTAGGACGAGATTTTGTGAAAATTTTGGTGGTAAGGCCCTAAAATTTTGGGGGAATTAAATATGAAGAGAACTGAATTTTGGGAAAAATTAAAATTTTTGCGGGGAACTAAACTCTTTGGGGGGGACTAACTTTTTTGGGAAACTAAAATTTTTGAAATTGTTTTTGCGGGAACTAATAACAATTCTTGCACTTTAATTATTGGTGTTCATTTAAAATTAGTATATCCAAGATTTTAAGGGGAGAATATTTTAAATGAATCTTACCCATAGGGCACACATTAAATCAGGAGGAAACTAAATTTTAGAGGAACTAAATTTTTTTGAATGAAATAAATTCTTTGGGTGAAGTAAATTTTGTGGAACTAAAAGTTTTAAGTGAACTAAATAAAATTTACGTATTTTAATTTTGTGGGGAACTAAGATTTTGAGGGGGGAATATCATGAATGAACCGTGCCCTATGGGCACGGGTTATGACTAGTATTCTATAAAATAGGGATGTTATCAAGAGAAATTGGATAAGAGAAATTGGACAAGAGAAATTGAATAAGAGAATTTGGACAAGAGTATATACATACATACATATATACATATACATATATACATATACATACATATATATATGTATATACATATACATACATACATATACATACATGTATTCTATAAAAGAGGGATGCTATCAAGAGAAATTGGATAAGAGAATTTGGATAAGAGAATTCTATTTTATAAAAGAGGGATGTTATCAAGAGAAACAGATAAGAGAATTTGGACAAGTGAAATTGGGTAAGAGAATTTGGACAAGAGAAATTGGATAAGAGATGAGATTTTTTCCCCTGGACCCTCCCCACACACCCAGCCACACTTTTTATTATTCTCCCCAGAATTGCTCAGCGCACACAACCACTCAAATCTCAGAATTGCTCACCGCACACAACCACTCAAATATCAGAATTGCTCACCGCAGAATTTCTCACCGCACACAACCACTCAAATCTCAGAATTGCTCAGCACACAGAGCCACTCAAATCTCAGAATAGCTCATCGCACACAATCACTCAAATCTCAGAATTGCTCACCGCACACAACCACTCCAAACTCAGAATTGCTCACCGCATACAACTTTTTACGCTAATTTATTGTTCCGCACCAAGTTTGTTGTCCACACTTTTTATTATTCTCCCCATAGTATAGCTCAGCGCACACAACCACTCAAATCTCAGAATTGCTCACCGCACACAACCACTCATAACTCAGAATTGCTCACTGCACACAACTTTTTACGCTAATTTGTTGTTCCGCACCGAAAGTGCCCATGCCGCTAAATATTTTAACGCTAATTTGTTGTTCTTTTAAATTTTTGCTATGGAAATAATTTTTTGGTGAACAAAGATTTCGCGGGGGAAAATCTTAAGTGAACCGTGCCCGCGGGCACAGGTTATGACTAGTATATATATATATATATGAGAATAACCATATATAGTGGGTGTGCATTATGAAAATAACCACATATATATGTGATTGTGGATGTGCATTTTAGTAACTTCGCTTGTAGGTGTGCTTATTATGACAAGAGATGGACTACATACACCTCAATTGTGGTGTATGGAGATGACTAATTGCCAAAAATGAAAAGAAAAACCATCTCATGGGTCACACCTCTTCATCTCTCTCAAATTCTTTCCACTTTTGACAAAGTATCCCCTCCACACACCTCTTTTTGATGTGTATATAGCAAAAGCCTTACAACAGGTCATTAGGCAGTCTCATATTGAGTTTGTGAAAATATCTTTTGTAATGATATGACATCAGGTAGTCTTATTTTTTTTGATAACGAACTAAAATCAAACACAGCTCATTCTAGGGCAGTCCTAGATATTTTTAACACTTTTCATAAGCTTTATCATAGTTTTAAAAACGGCTTAATTTCGGAAAACTACCTCATACTTTCGCTGAATTCTAAAAAATACCTCTTATTTTGATATAATCACAAAACTACCTCATACTTTTCAGGTTCCGATAAACTCCCTCATACATTGGTTTCGTAGAACTACCTCATACTTTGTTTAATTTCGTAGAACTACCTCATACTTTGGTTTAATTTCATAGAACTACATCATACTTTGATATATGTTGGATGAAGGAGGAGGGAGGAGTGCGGCGATGGGGAGGGGAAGTGGTGGATGAGTTCGACGGTGGGGGAAGGGGGGCGGGGGGGCTATGGTGGAGGGAGGGGGAGGCGGGCGGCGGACGATGGGAGGGAGGGGGAGGAGGGTGGCGGTGGGTGGAAGGGAGATGGACAGCGATGGATCGAGGGGGAAGGGTGGCGGTGGGGGGGAGGACGGTGGGGGGAGGACGGTGGGGGAGTGGGAGGAGGGCGGGGGTGGGTGGAATGGGGATGTGCGGCGATGGACAGAGGGTGAAGGACAACTGTGGGGGAGAGGGGGATATGTGAATGAGGGAGTTTATTGAAACCTTAAAAGTATGAGTTAGTTTTGCGATTATATCTAAATAAGAGGTATTTTTTTGAAATTCAGCAAAAATATGAAATAGTTTTCCTAAATTAAGCAAAAAAACAACAACAAAAGAATCAAAGAAAAACAAGAAAAGTGTTATGAATCAACTACTGAGGGGGGAGCCCTCAGGTCTTTATTTATAGGCAAAGGGGAGAATACAAGGTGGGCTTACACAGATATGGGCCCAATACTAGGATGGCCCAATAACTCAACCAACCCAGTAAATAACCATTCACAACACTCCCCCTTATCCAGCCATAGGTGTGGACCCTGCTCATGAATACTTCAGGATTCTGAGCCTATATGGGTCTCACATGGGGTGGATACTTCAGGATCCTGAGTTGGTGAGATTTGCCTCGTTAAAACCTTTGGCTATGGAAAACCCAGTGGGAAAAACCATAGTTAAGGGAAAAGAGTACAAACTCTGCCAAACTCCCCCTGATCTGTACAAGCCCTCAAGCTTTCAGATCTCTTAGGCGTCTCATTCCAATCCTATGTACAAGTTTTCTAAAAGTAGCAGTAGGAAGGGCTTTAGTGAACAAATCTGCTAAATTGTCACATGACTGCACTTGTTTGATGTCGATCTTGCCATCTCTCTGTAGCTCGTGCGTCCAGAAGAACGTTGGTGAAATGTGTTTTGTTCTGTCGCCTTTGATGAAGCCACCTCGTAGTTGAGCTATGCAAGTAGCGTTGTCCTCGAACATGGTAGTGGGCTCGAGGTCTCCAGTCTTCAGTCTGGTCGTAGACATGATGTGGTGGACAACTGAGCGTAGCCATATGCATTCTCTGCTTGCTTCATGGATGGCAATGATCTCTGAGTGATTGGATGAGGTCGCCGTCAAGGTTTGCTTGATGGATCTCCAGGAAATGGCTGTCCCTCCATAGGTAAACACGTACCCAGTCTGTGATTTTTCTTTGTGGGGATCAGACAAGTAACCTGCATCAGCATAACCTGCAAGTGTAGAGGATGTTCCATTTTTGTAGAAGAGTCCCAAATTTGTAGACCCTTGGAGGTAGCGCAGAAGGTGCTTTATTCCTGTCCAGTGGCGCTGTGTAGGCGCTGCACTGTATCTGGCTAGCAAATTTACTGCAAACGCTATATCGGGACGCGTGCAATTTGCTAGATATAGTAGTGCTCCGATGGCACTCAGATAAGGAACTTCCGGACCAAGTATGTCCTCCCCCTCTTCCAGCGGCCGGAAGGGGTCTTTATGTGCATCCAACGATCGTACCACCATAGGTGTACTCAATGGATGACAATGGTCCCTATGGAATCTTTGCAACATTTTCTTCGTATATGTGGTTTGGTGTAATAGGATTCCATCCTTTTGATGTTCAATCTGTAAGCCAAGGCAGAATTTCGTTTTGCCAAGGTCTTTCATTTCAAATTCTTTTGTTAGGCTTACAGATATCTCAGTGATCTCTTCAGGAGATCATATGAGATTCAGATCGTCTACGTAGACAGCTATTATCACGAATCCTTTTCCCTTTGTTCTTATGAAGATACAAGTGCAGACTTTATTGTTCGTGAATCCTTGTTGAACAAGGAACTCACTGAGTCTGTTATACCACATTCTTCCTGATTGTTTGAGACCATACAATGATCTTTGTAGCTTAACAGAATAGACGTCCCGAGGTCTATCATTTAGTTCAGCAGGCATGGAAAAGCCATCAGGAAGTTTCATGTATATCTCTTTGTCGAGATTGCCGTATAGATATGCAATCACAACATCCATTAGCTGCTTATCTAGGCCTTCCTTTGCTGTTAAGCTTATCAGGAATCTGAAGGTGATCGCATCCATGACCGGGGAATATGTTTCGTCATAGTCTATACCCGGTCTTTGGGAAAATCCTTGTGCTACAAGTCTAGCTTTGTAGCGTGCGATCTCATATTTTCGTTTCTTTTTCTGACGAATACCCATTTGTATCCCACAGGTTTGACACCGGTAGGTGTCTGGGCAATTTGCCCAAAGACTTTTCGTTTCTGAAGTGAGTCCAGCTCACCTTCTATTGTCTGATTCCACTTTGGCCAATCATCTCTACGTTTGCATTCAGCAACGGAGTGTGGTTCATAATCATCGTCGCTTCCGGCGACGTGAATGGCAATGTGAAACGCGAAGTCATCGTCGACGACTGTACTCTTTCTATCCAATACCTCCCCTGTACGTACATAATTCAATGATATTTCAGTTTCTCCCGGCAGTTTCTCTGCAGTGGATTCCGGGAGGGGAGAGGGTATGGACACGAGCTCGTTTCTCTGTGGGGGTATCGTCCCAAGGTCTCCGGATATTTTTCTTTTTCTTGGATTTATATCCTTGGAGCCTTGTGGTCTGCCTCTTTTCTGTTGAGGTGCAGCCACTTCTGCTGCTGGTGGATTGCATTCATCCTTTGGGATGTCAATCCTAGCTGGAGTATTCGCAGCAGGGATGTGTGATCTGACAATCTTCTGGTTGTCAGTAAACGAGTCCGGTAATCTATGGACTGTGTCCTGGATATGTAAGATCTTCCGGATCTCATCATCGCATTGTTTTGTTACCGGATCGTAGTGGGTCAAGCTTTTTGTATCCCACGTTAACATTTGCTTTGCACTAGACTTTTCGATGTCTAGGCCCATTTTGGGGAAATACGTCTCATCAAAATCGCAGTCTTCAAGATGTGCCTTAAAAGCGTCCCCCATTTGGGGTTCTAGGTATCTTATAATGGATGATGAGTCAAACCCTACATAAATACATAGGCGACGTTGAGGACCCATCTTGGTCCTCTATGGTGGTGCAATGGAGATATAAACTGCGCAGCCGAAGATCCTCAAGTGAGAGATGTTCGGCGGCGTTCCATATGCAAGTTGCATTGGAGATAGACTCTTACCTCCCGAGGGTCTTATTTTTATTAGTGATGCAGCATGCAGGATTGCATGTCCTCATGCATCCACCGGCAACTGTGATTTCATCAGCAATGGACGTGCGATCCATTGGAGTCTTTTAATTAGCGACTCGGCTAACCCATTCTGGGTGTGAACATGCGGCACTGGATGTTCGATTTCTATTCCCGTTGCCTGACAATATTCTTGAAATGACTGAGAGGTAAATTCCCCCGCATTATCCAGACGTATTTTCTTAATTTGGTTGTCTGGAAAATGCGCCCGCAACTTTATTATTTGTGCCAAGAGCTTTGGAAAAGCCAAGTTGCGGGTTGAAAGTAGACATACATACGAGTATTTTGAAGATGCATCAATCAGTACCATAAAGTACCGAAAGGGCCCACTAGGGGGGTGGATAGGTCCACATATGTCTCCATGTATTCTTTCAAGGAAGCTAGGAGACTCGATGTCCACTTTAAGTGGTGATGGCCTTGTTATTAATTTTCCCTTAAAACATGGTACACAAGGGAATTCTCCCTTCTGAAGAATCTTCTGGTTCTTCAGGTTATGCCTGTGGGATTGTGATATAATGCGGTGCATCATCACAGATCCGGGGTGGCCAATTCTATCGTGCCAAAGTAAGAATTTGGCCGATGTCGGACACTTCAGGTGCTCCGTTAGGTTTGCTTCCTCTCTCCGAATTTTTGTATGGTAGAGGCCTGATGAGAGGCTCTCAAAACGTTCAAGTATGGATTTAACTCCATTGTCTTGAGACGTTACATACAGTAATTCATTTTCTTTAACATTTTCTGTTTCCAAGTGGAATCCGTTAAGACGGATATCTTTGAAACTTAATAAGTTTCTCTTGGAATTCGGAGAGTAAAGTGCATCTTTTATTTTTATTTCTGTTCCATTGGGAAGCAACAAGGTTGCATTCCCAGAACATTCAATTATGTCCGATGGCCCTGAAATTGTGTTTACAGGGCTATTATACGGAGTAATGCTATGAAAATAGCATTTGTGCTGAAGGATCGTATGTGTCGACGCGCTATCTACTAAGCAGTCATGAGAGCATCCCATCTAAAAAGATGAGTAAACATTTGCATTTCAGAAAAACTAAATTTTATTCAACAGAATTCAGATTACATAAAAGCTCTCATCAAATAGATTTTTCATACAATAAAATGCTAAGATAAATGAAAACAGGCTAATCAAGCATATCATCTGACTCGAAGTCTTTGGCTGTGAACTTGACTTCATTATTCGCAGCCACCAGGTTTGATTCTGCATTCTTTTTCTTGCTTTGTTTATAAAGCTCCTGGAGATGCGCTGGGGTCCTGCACACTCTGGACCAGTGGCCTGTCATGCCACAGCTGTGGCACTGGTCTTCCCAGTCCCTCTTGGGTGGGGGTGCATTATTTTTCTTGTTATCATTCCTGCGCCGGGTGAACTTGCGCTTCCCTTCATTCTTGCGCTGTTGTGGTGGGCCCTTGGCTCTTTTCTATTGTCCCCCTTTCTGTGGTCTTTCTTTTCTTTTATTATCCCTCTTCTTTTTGAAGGAAGAGGTATGGTGAGCTTCTGGTAGGGGGGCAGTGCCGGGAGGCGCATATTGTGAGTGGCGAGAAGAAGCTCTCTGTTTTGCTCGGCCATGAGAAGACATGACAGCAGCTCTGAATACTTGGTGAACTTACGTTCACGGTATTGCTGCATGAGTATCACATCCTTTTCATGGAAAGACGTATACGTCTTTTCCAGCATGCGATCTTCTGAGACTTTTTCACCACACAACTTCAGGCGTGAGGTGATGCTAAAAAGTGCTGAGTTGTACTCATCAATGGACTTAAAGTCCTGCAGTCTCAGGTTCTCCCACTCATATCTCGCCCTTGGGAGTATAACATCTCTCTGATGTTTATACCTATCCTCAAGGGCGGTCCATAGCTCAAGTGGATCTTCGACCGTAAGGTACTCAGCCTTTAAGGTCTTGTCCACATGGCGGCGAATATAGATGATGATGGCTTGCGCCTTCTCTATATCGCTAACATTTTCTTTTTCAGTCACAGCAGTGATGAGGGACTTGGCCCGCAGGTGAAACTTAACATCTAGCTGCCAGCTTAGATAGTTTCTACCTGATGCATCCAGCACTTCAAAGTCAACGCTTGCAATTTTAGCCATTTATCTAGCAGAGCACAAACATGCATGAATTAATAATCAATCAGAAAGAAAAACATTTTCATGCGGAGGCAATATTTAATGAAAAGCTAAACGTGTGGATCGGCCAGTCCCACAAGAAAGAGTCCAAAAGTCCACAGACCAAATTATACAAATTTGCAGCTTGAATAAAATGAAAATACAACTTTGGAAACCACGTGGGTCCCATATAATATCTCCGTCTTCAAGCGTGGCCTCCGTCTCCATGGAAGTTGGTCTTCTTTCTTTAGCATTTACATAAATTCCTCACTACAATTTCTCTCAAAAATAAAAGAAAAGTGCGGGAAATAAACTGTGGGACTAAACGGCCGATCCAAAAACCACATTTAGCAATTCATGCAGAAATATTGTGCTCATCAACATTTTCATTCACAGACATCACATGCAGTTTATTCACATGAGGATAAAACAATATTTAATCACTTAATAATTATTGGACCACTGGGCAACGTCATACACCGTTAGGTTAGGTAACTAACGGCAGAGCGGTCGCATGATCTTCCTAATTATTAAGTTTTAAATAAAATGCACAACCACGCATATAATATCCACATAATTTTGCCAGAGATGAAAAGCATGTAAAAGTAATTACGATGCATGGGTTGTAAAGTAAATGGGTTTAATCAATTAAATTGATTAAGTGCCCAAAATAAACATTTTCTTTGTCTGAGGAAAAGAGGTTCCCTCATCATCCCAAAAGCCCCCCAAAAATCCCCAAAAGTCCTCGCCTGCCCGATATTTGTTCCGTAATTTACCATGATTTTTCACGAATATTTTGCCCTTAAATCCCCCTTTTTTAAATTAATTTTTAGGCTAGCAAATTGCCTTTTGAGGCTTGTTAATAGCCTTTGCCTCCCCCATTTTTTTTTCAGATAAAACAGCCTGCGGGCCTGAAGCCCGCAGTCGGCCTATGGGCTTCAGGCCCATATGCTTTTTTTTGAAGAAATCTGACTGTGGGCCTGAAGCCCTCAGCAGGTCTGTGGACTTCAGGCCCACAGACTTTTCTGTTTTTTTTGTGGAATAAGGGTTTCGGGGGGGGGGGGGGCGGGGGGGGGGGGGGGGGGGGGGCGCCGCCGCCGCCCCCTGCAGGGAGGCGCGGACGCAGGGGGGGCCGGGGGCCGCTCCCCCTGCAGGGGGTGCGGCGGGGGCCGCCCCCCTGCAGGGGGGACGGCCGCGCGGGCCGCCGCCGCCCCCTGCAGGGGGGAGCGGCCGCAGGGGGGGGTGTTATCCGGCGACGGCTAGCCGCCGGAGGGTTCAAAATTAGGGGTTTGACCCTAAAAATTGAGTTTTTGGGATGAACGGTCCGTCGTTTTCAAGGCGACAAATAATCCCCATATCGATCTTGCGAGATCTAGGGGAGGGGTAATCATACGTATGATTTAAAAAACATCGTTTTTAGTGTTTTTACCTCTATATCCGTCCTCCGGATATAGCGACGGTTGCTCGAAGCCCTACGCGGATGACGACGCTCGATGGAGGAAGCCTTGTACCGCGCTCGTGGATCTCCCGTCTAGCCTTCGCCTTCGCCTTCGCAACGAACGGAAAAAAATTTGTGGAAAGTAAAAATTTAGAGGCTCGTGCTGATAACGTGTTATGAATCAACTACTGAGGGGGGAGCCCTCAGGTCTTTATTTATAGGCAAAGGGGAGAATACAAGGTGAGCTTACACAGATATGAGCCCAATACTAGGATGGCCCATTAACTCAACCAACCCACTAAATAACCGTTCACAACAAAAAGAGAGATGTGGATGAGATTGACAAACCGAGGAAACGGGGCCCTTTTTATGGGGCGGGTGCCCAATAGCAGGCACGAATCCTGTACGTGTAGTCCCATCGCCACAGGCGCAACACGAGTCAGAGAACTAAAGACCGATCGCAACACATGAGCGGCTTCATCGTCGTCGTCATTGTATCGGCTTTTTTATTAGGGCTCGCTCGCTCGGGGGCGGGAAGTGGTAGCGACAGCAGCTAAGCCCTCAGCCTCATCTTTGTTCTTCTCCCTGTGGACTCCATGACTATATTAGAAACAATTAATCCACTGTATTTATAGCAGATAAAGACCGAGAAAAATAGCATATAATTATCATAGCCTTTTGATTCGATTGGATTTCTAGGGCTTTCTTAATTTCTTTGAGAGCTCAAAGAGAGGGATGCCGATGGACGAGGGATTGCTTGATGACATCGTCAGGCGGCTGCTCGATGCGAAGAACGGGCGGACGACGAAGCAAGTGCAGCTGACGGAGCCCGAGATCAGGCAGCTCTGCATCGCATCCAAGGAGATCTTTATCAGCCAGCCAAATCTCCTCGAGCTCGAAGCTCCCATCAAGATTTGCGGTAATTTTTTTTTCTAAAAAGAAAAAAAGGTTTTTTTTTTGGATGATTCCCTTTTTGTCTTCTGTATTACGAATTTTATTGATTCTCTCCACTGATGTTAAAATTGGTACCTTGAGTTTTCTGGATGTTTTTAATGCTAATAATATCAGGATGAAAGCTAAAAGAGGGATTGAGGCTGGTTAATACATGGGTGTGTCCACAAAACCATTGAAATGACTGAGCTAACAATCTGTCACTCTTTAGCATTATCATAAGGTGTGACTTGGTTTTTTTTTTTTTTTTTTTTTTTGGGGGGGGGGGGGGGGGGTAAGATATCAATGGAAAGGAATATGAAGAGGATGTATGTTTTAGGTTTGCAACAGCTAATCAGCATTTATTGTCTTATTTTTCAACCAATTTTACAAGTCATTGTTGTGTTGTGATCTGTCGTCCATGTTGAACTGGTGCTCCCATTTACTGGGACACTTGTGCTTTTTCCTCAACTCCTCAACGTATTTCAAACTGTAGATGATTGGGTCTATGGTTCAATTTATTTGGTTGGAGGGAGAGAGAGATACATACATACATATAAATTGCATATTTATATAGGAAAACCATGGGTTCTAAACCAGATCATCGGTATGAATTGCAAACGTTCAAGAACTCTGTAGAAGCTTTTTACTATTCTTCAACTTAACTATTTCTTAATATGTTAATTACTAAGCCTTAAATGATATCAAAGTTTTCAAGAACTTTAAATATGAATATAACATTGATTACATATATTTATTTAAAGAGTTGGTTATTCACATATTTGTTTGTCAATTAGATCGTTGAACTTGACCTCTTAGAGTATATGTTGTTAATATCTTATGATATGCGATATGTATCATATTATGTGATACGATATGAAGGGCTTTTGATACATATCGGATGATCGTATCGAAGGTATAAAATGTCTTACGAAATGGATGTCATATCGGATCGATATCATATAAATCTACCAATATTTATATTGACCGATATATATATATATATATATATATATATATATATATATATATATATATATATATATATACTAGTCATAACCCGTGCCCGCGGGCACGGTTCATTTAAGATTTCCACCGCGAAATCTTTGTTCCCGAAAAATTATTTCCACAGCCAAACTTTAACAGAACAATAAATTAGCGTAAAAATATTTAGCGGCGCGGGCACCTTCGGCGAGGAACAACAAATTCGACGCAGGCGCCTTCGGCGTGGAACAACAAAGTCGGCATCGAACAACAAATTTGGCGCCCGCGCCTTTGGCGTGGAACAACAAATTAGCGTAAAAAAATTTAGCGGGCGCCTTCGGCGCGGAACAACAAACCTCAGGGATATTTACGCTAATTTGTTGTTCCGCTAAATTGTTTTACGCTAAATTTTTTATTTTATTTTATTTAATGGATCATGCTTCTCCACAATCTTTCCCAAGGCACTTTTAATTTCAAAGTTCCCAAGACACTTTTCCCCACAAATTTAATCTCCACAATCTTTTCCAATGCACTCCTAATTTCAAAGTTTAGGTTTTCAAGGCACTTTTCCTCCCAAATTTAATCTCCGAAATCTTTCCCAAGACACTTTTAATTTCAAAGTTTTGGTTCCCAAGACATTTTTTCCATCAAAATTTAAGTTTTCCCACTAAATTTTTCACAAAATCCAATCTCAACCATTGATTTACCAAGATCAAATCTCAGCCACTCTTTATCTTGTCCTAGTCAGCCCTAGAATTCAAAAAACGTTGTCACATGTATAATAGATATATATATATCATCATTCAAAAGTTAGTTATGGCTAGTTTTGTCTGACCAAATTTAGTTTAAATTCAATCTTCTTCATAGTTAAGGGTAAAATTGATCGATTATTTCTCTTCTCGACAGAAAACATCCAAATCTCTGTTGTCAGCTTGCTAATGCTCATTAATGTTTTCCATCCTTGATGATGCTAGCCAATATGACTATTTCTGAAGCCCATACATGCTTACGTATCGAGCTTTATTGACACTTAAAGACCTGTCTACCCTTACCAATCCTCTGAGAGGCTCCCTTAATTCTTGTTAGCCTTTACGAAGGTCCTACCAATTCTTATCGACCTTCATCGACTCTCATCGACCTTCGTAATTGCAATTTTCATACATTTATTCAGTCTCAGTATATATTATGTATTCTATGATAAATCTCTCTATATTTTGGGGGTATATTTTGTTATATACTTAATTTGCTGAATTAGTGCACAAGATAAATTTATCTTATGATATGCGATATTATATATAATACAATGATAATAGGAAATGATAAACGACATATATCATATAGTAACTTTGCTAACTAATGGCTAGAATCTAATTGGTTCACGGATGAACTTGATTAAACATGTTCTTTCTGGCTAAATATATTTGCTTCATAGATGAACTTAAAAAGATGATAACAATCACCTCTTTATTCGTTAAGCATAATCATGATTGTTGGTCATGCTTACTGGTAGTTTTTAATACAATTCCATTGTTGATTTTAGCTCAATAAAATATCAATGGAAAGGAATATGGAAATAATGTATGGTTTAAGTTTGCAACATCTAATCAGTATTTAGGGTCTTATTTTTCAGCCACTTTTACAAGTCATTGTTGTGTTGTGATCTGTCGTCCATGTTGAACTGGTGCGCTCCCATTTGCACGATGGACGCCTGTGCTTTTTTCTCAATGTATTTCAAACTGTAGATGACTGGGTCCATGGTTCAATTTATTTGGTTGGAGGGAGAGAGAGATACATACATACACATACAGAACTGATTTGGTTGTTGGCTAAGATTTGGCCGTGTATGACCAGAAGCCACACATGTTCCCCCATTGCTGCTTGTGTAGCTACTCACAACAGGGACCCACATACACATGCACACACCATCCTACCTCTCTCCATTTGAGAGCCTGATGCAGGACCGAAGAGAAAAATTATGGAGTGGATTTGTGGGGGAGAAGAAAATTAAGAATTTGATAAATTTTTGGACCATGCATCCGTGAGATTTGACGATCACCGACTCACATAACTTACACATGAATATTTTTCAGATCTCATGCCTAGGCAATTAAGCTTACTCTCGTACTCCAATGTAAAAGATTTAATTTTTGACAAACACAAAGTTTACGTCAAATATCTCAAACTTTATTCAATCTCATTATGCAAAAGGATAAATACAAAACATATTTATAGGCTGATACAAATATTAATTTGACTCATACTCAAACTCTTAAATATATTTAAATAAAGACTTCTAAAAAAATAAATGAGTTCTTCAAAACGTGATACTCTAAAAGACTTAATGTTTTTAAAAAGAAACTCTAAACAGACTTAAATTTCTTTAGAAAAGGATACTCTAAAAGACCCATTTTTTAGAAAAAGAAAATTTTGATGGACTCAAATAACTAAATCTAAAAGGACTCACATAAACTAAAATAATAAAATGTTAAAATCTCAAATACCGAAATACCAATTTGAATCTAAATTGAAATTGGGCCCCATCATTCTTCCTGGACTTGTAAACTTTACCATCTGGTGTCGAATTTTGACAGAAAGAGCATAACCGGGTAGAAATTAACATTCTCTTGTAATTGGAGAGGTGTCTGACGAATATCTTCTGAGAAATATTTTCAAATCACAAAAGACAAAAGACATGAAAGCATATAGAGCCTACTTGTTGGTAACATGGAGGATCTAGGATGATAAATACGATGCGTCCAACTCAAGCTTAATAAGTGGCTTAGATGGCGGTTTCAATTTAGATTCTAATTGAGGTATTAATTTAAAAATTATATTTGATATTACCTCAAATCTGATTTTAGGATCTGATTCAGGCTTAATTGTGGACTTAAGTTTGAGATAAAGCTTAATCTTGTACTTAGCATCGGGTTTGGGCTTGATCACGAATTCGACAATTAGCTTGGGTTCATGTTTGGGCATCAGAGGCTTTTTCATGCATAACTTATTGAAGTTCAACCCATCTTTATCAACGACTCGAATCTTGGGTTGGGAAGAGCGCAACATTATTTTCTTCTTATTAAATATGAGTGTGAATACGTTTGATCATTTAGAACTCATCATATCTAGGTCGCATAATTAAGGCATTCCTTGCAAATGTGTGCTGCATCTATGTGTATAACGTTATATCAAATATGATCATGATAGTTCCCAAGCTGGAGAGGTACTACATATTATTGGGTAACTGTACGTGGTCTTATTATCCCAAGTGATGTTACGCGGATGTGGTTGAGATTCAGTTGTCAAACTTATTTTCTCTAAGGTTGATTTGGTGATAATGTTAACATAGTTTTCTTCATCAATTATCAATTTATAGTACTTATTATCTAGAGATTAATGTGTATCAGGTGGCACCTGACTAACTTGGGTCAGGTGCGCTGATATGTCAGCCTACCATTGGCCGTACATAAAGTAAAAAATACCTTTTGCTTTATAGGCGATTAATGGTACGCCGCCATGTCAGCGCACATGACCCAAGTTGGTCAGGTGCCATCCTTTTGACATTATTCTCTATTACATAACTAGAAATATGTATGGAAACTGTTAGTCTTACACCAATCTTCCTCATTTTTAGGTGTTGTAAGCAAACATTTAATGGCATTAAGGTGAGTAATAGATTCACATAAGTTTTCATTTATTTTAGTAGTATTTCCATGTGTATAGATTTCTTTGATAATTCATTCAAAATATATAGTAACTCGAACTGGTTTGCAATTGGTTCAAATGGATTTGAAATATGACTGAACATATAAAATAGCAAACCATAGGTAAAATGGCCGAGAAATCTTTAGAAAATTCTTTGAAAATTTTGAAAGTTACTGTAGCACATGGAAAATCCCAAAAAATCATATTACATGCAACACTAGCAATAAATTTTTCTGAAAATTTTAAACTAAACTTTTTTAAAGCTAAATTGAATTTTTTACCTTTATTTTGATTTTTTTTCTTATTTTGTTCTTATTTGATTTTTTCTCCTTTTTAAATATTTTTCCTCTCATTTTGATTTTTCTTTGTTATTTTTCTCATTTGATTTTTTTTGATTTTTGATTTTCTCTCTTTTTCTGACATTTTAGATTGATTTTTTTTCCTTTTAAACTCTTTTTAATTTGATTATTATCTAAATCCTTACTAAAAACGGATGATGAAGAGGAAGAAAAGAAGGAAAAAGCCAGGTTTTAGCTTTGATACCAAATATCATGTAGGAAGAAAGAGAAAATTGTGATGTGGATTTGGGTTCAGAAGAAAGTTAAGGATTTGACAAATTTTTATGCGTATAAACACCGCCTTACACGTCTTTCATGTTGAGATCGGACCTTACTCTCAGCGTCTCCTGCATTCAAGCCCAATCTCACATTCTAATACAAAAGAATTAATTTTTGGCAAACACAAAATTTATATTAAATTTCTCAACTTCTATTCAATCTCATCATCACAAAAGATAAGTACAAAACCATATTATATGCTACCATAAAGACTAATTTGACTCATACTTAAACTCCTAAATAAATTCAAATAAAGATTTTTTATAAAATAAAAGAGTTCATTAGAACATGAAACTCGAAAAAGACTCATACTCCTTTAAAAAGATAACTTTAAAAAGACTCAAATTTATTTAAAAATAAAAATGTAAAAATATTTTAATTTTTTTAAAAAAGGAAACTCTAAAATACTCAAATTCCTTTAGAGAATGAAATTCTTAGAGGACTCAAATAACTAAATCTAAATAGACTCAAATAAACTCAAATAATAAAATCTAAATGACTCAAATATTAAATACCAATTTGAATCCAAATTGGAATTGGATCCTCATTAGAGCCTTAGTTTAATTTTAGTTTGGTCTATCTATCATCTATGTAGTACCACAAGTGTGATCCTGTCCTCTTCACCCCTTCAACTCACCAACTGCCTCCAACTTCTTAGAAATGCATTATTTCTTCTCTCATTTCTCTAATTTTTTAGACTTCTTCATAAGATTATTGCTTTTGCTAAACTCAAGTTTTGGAGTGCTACTCAGTTGCCCGCATCCTGACCCCGAAATCACTTCTCCATTTCAACAACTATCCTCCATGAGTGAGATTTCGTAATCTCAGATTCCTAATGAAGCATTAATGCTAAGTACTGAAAGGACCATTTCTCGCTTTTTAAGATTTTAATATAAAAACCTAATTTTACTCTGGATTTTTTTTGTGTTTCCTTGTGGAAATATTACAGTTTGCATTGGCATTTTGATGGTTGCTACCCAATGAACTGGCAATAATGGGAATAATTGAGCATATACAATTCCGAATTTTATTACCGAAGGTGCTAAACGGTATTAAATATCTTTAAATTGAGTGACGAAATGCAACTGTTGACTTTCTCCATGGTTTTTTAACAATTTCATTACGGATGTTCTATAACCAATAATACAAATAATGTAATAGATTTTGATAGCAATTAATTTATGCTTCATGTTTTTTTTGTGGGTTCAATCCTTTTTGTAATGCTGAATTAATTTTGGTATGTTTCTGAACTTTCCATTATCTCCCTGACAGGAGACATCCATGGGCAATATTCTGATCTCCTCCGTCTATTTGAATATGGTGGGTTGCCTCCAGAAGCAAACTATTTGTTCCTCGGGGATTATGTTGATCGTGGCAAGCAGAGCATAGAAACTATATGCCTTCTTCTTGCCTACAAGATAAAGTACCCTGAAAACTTCTTTCTTCTGAGAGGAAACCACGAGTGTGCTTCAATAAATCGTATATATGGCTTTTATGATGAATGCAAGCGAAGATTTAATGTTCGTCTCTGGAAAGTTTTTACGGATTGCTTTAACTGCCTTCCGGTTGCTGCACTCGTCGATGAGAAGATCCTTTGCATGCATGGAGGTTTATCTCCTGACCTTAGGAACTTAGATCAGATTCGGAACATTGCCAGACCAGTTGATGTGCCAGATCAAGGCCTGCTTTGTGACTTACTGTGGTCTGACCCTGATAAAGATATTGAAGGCTGGGGTGAAAATGACAGAGGTGTTTCCTATACTTTTGGTCCAGATAAGGTGGCTGAGTTCCTTCAGAAGCACGATATTGATCTCATCTGCCGAGCCCATCAAGTAAGTTAATTGGGAAACATCAACCAAATCTTTCTGGACAGATGGATTAGAAGATGCTTGCATCTTCCAATGTTTACGTTTAAAGACATTAACCTAACAATTTAATGAATGATGATATATAATTTCCTTTCTCTCAACTGCTTTTACCTAATATCATGTAAATTGGTATAAAATTAAGGATTTCAACACATAGCTGATTTGCAAACTCCACTTTTTTCATGGAATCGATTTTGGATTGTGTTAGGAACCAGAATATAAATGGGACCTCACAGTTATTTTATATTAATTTTATTAATGAAGCCACAAACTACTAGTTGAAGCCACATCTAACTCAAAAAGCGTGAGCCTTTAGGCAGAGTCCCATCTACTAATTTATAGAATGAATATTACCTTTTTTATTTTATCCAATGTGAGAATCTAATTCTAAACACTTCCCTTCAAATTGAAGGTGGATTCACCTTATAAAGTAGTACTGTATTTATCTAATGTGGTACTATTATTCGTAATACCTTCTTCATGTGGATTTAAATTTGAGTTTGTAAAGTAGTATTGAAGTAGCTTATCAACATCAAAAAGTATAACTGTAGCAAAATAGCGGGATGTAATGATGAGATAATTTTTTTTCATGACCCTGATACCATATTAGAAATTATAGTGGGACACATGCCCCATGTTATTTTTATATTTGATGAAGCCATAACCCGGTAGTTGAAACCATATACAACAAAAAAGTTTAGGCCTTCGGATCAAGGTTTGAGAACTCGGTTTCGATTTCAGTCGTTAGAAAAACTTCAGGTTGTGTCCATTTCTTCGGTTTCGTTTTGAGTTGTGGTTTCGGATTTATATGAATTTATATGTATATATTTCTATAGTAATGTATTTGTAATATTTTTAGAGATTTAATTAATTTTATAATTTAATTTTTAAAATTTCAATAAAATTTTAGAGTTTTAATATTTTTAAAGAATTTTAATAGATGTTTCTATTTATATAGTTCAAATATGTTCATGTATTTAAATATAAACTCATTTTATTATAGAAGCGGGGTTTCCGTTGAAATTGACAGAAACCAAGTGGTTTCGGTCTCGGTTGAACAAATCCGAAGCCTCTTGGTTTCGGCCGAAACTGATTGGAACGAAGTGGTTTGGGCTGAAACCAAGAGAAATCAGCCAAAACTGAGTTTCTGCGGTAGTGCGGTAGTTTGTAGTTTCGTTTCGTCCCTCTTCGAAACCGAAACGAAACCGATTTTGGCCGAACCCTCATTCTTTGCTTTGGATAGATGCTCAACTATTAATTTGTAAACGATCTTTTTTCTATTTTATCCAAAAGGAGACTATTATTTTAAACAGTTTGCTTTGACTCATATCTAAATATAAACCATACACCAAACGCCACACTTACATGTTATTTGTCAAGCTGGAAAATCATTCAATGGTAACTTTATTTTTGATATGCGAGATGTTTCCTTGAATAAATTATTATACTGTTTTAAAAGGATGTGTTTATTCATAAATCACAAAGAGACAGAATAAATGTAGTTAATGCGCTGAAAGGCATGCCCGTACTCCATTATGTCTTCAAAACTTGTGTCGCAAAATCAGAGTTATTCTTCCCTGTTCGGCATGAATAAGCTTAATTATTATACTTAGTCTCCCACATATATTATATCATGTTGGCAAATGTAACCTGAAAGTTCAGAAAGTAGAACGTCATTGCTATAATGCCTTGTCTTTCTTGTAGTCTTGGTTATTACTGATATAATGAATTGATTTTTATATCATTTTATCATCTAGCCATTTTTGCCTGACATATGAAGTTGTCCAGGTTGTGGAAGATGGCTATGAGTTTTTTGCTAAGCGCCAGCTAGTAACCATATTTTCTGCCCCCAACTACTGTGGGGAGTTCGACAATGCTGGTGCCATGATGAGTGTCGATGACACCTTGACATGCTCCTTTCAGATCCTTAAACCATCTGATAAGAAAGGAAAATTTGGGTTTGGGAACAGTATGTCAAAACCAGGAACGCCTCCAAGAAAGGTCAGTTTCTTTTTGCCTTTGCAAGATGGCAGTTATTTTATTTCACATCATACGAAGTATTGAAGTGATCATACTACTTGGAACATGTTTGGAGTTCATACTTCAGGCTCCCATATTAGGTGGAAAATTTGTACTTCATTCGGGGATAGTGAAACAGTTTTAGGTTTTAACTGCCAAGAAATATGCATGTTGGGCCATCCTAATGGACTGTAGATACCAATTGCACATGCGTGATAGCAAAGTATAATGCACATAGCGTGTTACTTAATTTTAAGAGAGTTAAACTGATTGCACGTTTGTTCATCCTGATGCCACATTGTTTTTACCATACACATGTTTGGACAGCTCTGTAAAAAATGTGTGGAAAAGAATTTAGGATGTCATTTAGTACATGGTCAGGTTTATGAAGGAGACCATGCCTTTGGCAGACAGAGGATACCACTTTCTACTTATTTAGGATTGCTGCCTTTTTTGGGCCTTGAAGAAGCTGAATGCAGTCTATAGATAATACCCTGACCACAAATCGTAAGCACCCAAAAACAAAAACTGGAGCTTTTCCAGACAAACGTTTATAAACACTTGTATAAAAATTTCTGACACATACCATTGAGGGTAAAGAGTAAACCCATTAAAGATATATATATGTGTTGTGTCCTTGATTAATGCAAAGAGCAAGAGTATGCATTCTAATTATGAAGTATGTTACACATTAATTTTAAAAAGGTGATAAAGTTGGTTGGTAGCTTGTATTAATGGATGCTATATACAGATATTAAAGATATTAAAAAAAATAAAGAAATTCCAATGCAAATTGGCAACCTGTGATTTCAAATTATATAATATTTTATTCCAAAATGTGTGACATTTTTAGCCATGCTCACATTTGCTTAGGGTGAAGTGGTGTCCTGTTGATACCTACAGGTCATAGGATGAAGGAAATAAATATTAAAAAGAGGGAGGTATGCTTGCCCTTCTTGGTCGGTAAGACAAAGTAACGAGTAAAGATAGAGAGAGAAAAAGAGAGAGGATGCATTTGGAGGGGTCGTTGCTGATATCCACTGATGCAAACAAAAGGAGAATGAAAAATCAAGAAGATGCAAATCTTGAATCCTATTATAGTATTGGTTATTTAGTAGTTAATTTTAGGACTTTATTCATGGGTTTCTGTCACAGAAGATATGGAAGAAATATTGAACTCATGCACACAACAAAACTTACTGTTCATAGTTTTGGGTTTCATTCTCTAATTTGAAAAGATTTTAGCTAAATTCATCCTATAAATGTAGTTGGAACCGTTATGGGTGTTCTTGGTGTGAAGTGGCCTTCGGGGAATTGCAATGATCCATAGATCGTTACCATCTTTTATCAAGCTTTTCAGGGCTTTATCAGGCTGCTTTGATAAGCGTTACCGGGCTTTGATACCAAATGTTAGATCTCTCGATACTTTGATCTTGCTATGGTACCAAGTGTTGGGGATCGATTGTAGATGGAATCATGTATACTAAACTATTACAATTTAGTACAAAGATGAATCACAACCAAATTGTCGTAATAGACATCCGAATATAATTGAATAACTGTAATAATAGAAAAGAATAGAGACAATCAAATCAGTCAATGATCAATCGTAAACAAAGATGATTTATCATGTTTCGATCCTCCAGTCTAGTTTTCAAGCTCACCGCTGGAAATTTTCACTATATCCCTCTTGCAAACCCATAAAAGGAAGCCATAAAAATTGATAAATACCATTTACCAATTGCACAAAACCCGTTTTAACAACATGAGACTGAAACTACTTTCAAAACCTGAGAGCAAACTTTCATCCTTTAACATTCGAGGAAAAACAACTTGAGAATTACAAACTCTCTTATAGCCTTGAATTTATGTGCATGTGGATCTAATGATGGTTAAAGAGCGACATTCTGTGCTTTACATTCTGTTCTAAATAATAGGAATTCGATAGAACAGAAATCTGAACAAAATTTTAGCTTTTCTTGTCATAAGAAGAGATAAGCAATCAAAGCTTTTACATTTGCCAAATTTTCTGTTTTTGTTGGTAAACAAATGAGGGTTGCGTCCCTATTTATAAAGTTTGAAACCAATAAAAAATAATTACAAATATAGCCGTTGCAACAGATCAAAAACAGTTATATAAGTCAAAAACAGCCAACGAGATTATTAGTTGACTAGTATAACTATTAATTGACTAATGGTTCAAGTTAAAGAAGAATTTATGTTTTGCCTTAATCTACTAGTAATGTCATTAATTGATTAATTGCAGAAGTTCAGTCAGTGTTATTCGACTAGGAAATGGACAAGTTGACTAATCAATACAATGATGGAATAATATATTTCTGGATTAGTCGACTAATATCCAGGTTAGTAGATTAATAATACAAATCAGTAAAGATATATTATTCTGTATTATCGATTAGAAATGGGATTAGTTGACTAATGGAAGTTGAGTTTTGAATCTTCAAGTACCTGAGATATGTTAGTCGATTATGAAGCCTGTTAGTTGACCAATTCACATTTTAATGAATGAATATATTTAGAATTAAGGTGAAATGATTAAGATGTCATGGATATTCTAAGTCTTAAACTGATTGGTTAAGTGTGTGGGAGTGTGTTTTAAGGTTTTAACATTACATTTATGACACAGAGATAAAAGATATATCATTTATACGAAATATATCATTATAAACTTATAGATGTCGTTAATTGTCCATGTCTGTCAAAGATATTGTCACTAAAATCTTGAGGCTTGTTACATCATCAAAAGCTTTCTAATAGCTGCACAAATCATATTGGTGTAAGCATAGTGTATGATCATCATTAAAACATATATTGGGGTAATTCAATATTCAATACTTGCAAATCTTCTTTTTATCCACATGACAACTTGCATAATCCGTTAATGGTGAAAAATGGGTCTGGACCGATCCAGATATAGGGAAACCCGAATACGACCCGGATTGAATCCGGATCAAGATTTTGAAACTCGAACATGACCCTGATATAAATTGAGTCACCCGGACCTGACCTGGTTTGTTTGGCAAGTTGGGTTCTGGTCAAAAAGAGAGAAAAATTAACATGTGGTAAGCGAGATTGAATCCCTATCCTTTCATTTGTTAATAGATGCATTTAACAAGGGTGCTAGCAAGTGATAGTGAGAATATGTATTATACACACATTAAAACACCAACGTTGGAATTGATTTATATATTGTTAATAATTTAAAAAAAATATCCACAAACACACCAATATGATTCCAACATGAGTAGCCTAGTTTTTATAAACTTCACTTACTAATGATGCATGTGAGCTTTAGTGTATATGGTCATTATATACGGCAATATGTACATGTGGACGTGCACATGTAAGTTACCTATGCACGCCCATTAAAACACATCTTCCTATATTTTTAAAAAATTTTAAGGATTGTTGTGCACATTTTAAAACATCAAAATCCCAAATATATAGGTTAATCCTAGGTGTATTTGACCACCGATCCACTTATTGCAAAAAGTTCTATGGTTCTGAAACTGTTGAATTTGTAACGAATAGGTTGGGGGTCAAATATCATAGGTTTCACTTGATTTTTAGTGTGGTGATCATTAATGTTCGAAATATCGATCCGATATCTGCAATATCGGACACAATATCGAAAAAAAAACAAGGGTCCGATACAATAAATGTGTTATTTCGGCTTTCGATTTTCAACTTTTATCGGTTGTAATTTTTAGAATTGAACCGCTATTTTGGTTTGAAATATCGACTGATCTTAGCATTTTTTAAAAAGTTTTTTTAGATCAGATCCAATTTACATTATATCCGTTCCGACTTAATGGAAATGATACTTATTAACCAAAAAGAGAGGGTGTTGACCTGAAGGGTAACCCCAATTTCATCGAAAATATTCGACCCCATCGATGGTTGATCTTGCTATCTTTATCCTCTTGCTATCTTCTACGATTTCAGTTGGACGGCTCGATCGTACTCTTCTTCATCTTCTCGGTCTCGGATCGTCATACTCTTGACCTCTCTTTCATCCTCTTATTATTCCTCTTGATTTCGGATCAAGGGTAGTTGCTGTCAGCAAAACAAGCACATCTCCCTCATCGTCAGGACTACGACATTGATGCCGAGTCCTTGGTAAGACTGACATTCATTAACTCCTCAAAAAAGCTACTGGGTTTCAATTAATTTCAATTTTTAATATAATTTGATATAAATTTTATTTAATTTTATTCACTTTAATTTGATCCATCGATCCAATTATGAAGTGGTTGGCGTAAAGTATTTGATATTTTTTCAAAAAATCGATCTTTGATTTTCATCAGGATTTTCTCTTAATTTAGTTTAGCTTCTAATAGTAATAGTAATAGTAATAGTAATAATAATAATTTTAGTTCAATAACTCTTTTTATTTATAGAGAATGGAATGTTAAAAAAATTAAGAAAAATATGCCCTTTAGGCATTGGATGATGATGATGCTACTACAACTACTTTCGTTTAAAATTCTTCAAGATTTATTTACAAGAACACAGAATGTGAAACAAAATAGAAAGAAAAGTAAAATATTATAGATATGGTACTTGATTTGTTTGTGCCTAGCATAATTCGGAACAATTTTCTAATGGATTGGTGTTAGATTAAAGTTTAATGCAACATATTGAGCCAAGTATACCCTAAATGTATTTTATGTGAGTTTATATAATATATATCTACTTAGATTCATGTATTATATGCATATGATATCTATTTTTAGCATCCGATATGATACCTCGATATTTAGTCAATATCCCTGCTATTTCTTTGATATCTGCTATCCGATATCATATTTTCCAAATCATTACACGACCGAAACTCGATATTTAGAACATTGGTGATCATCCATGAGGTGTGTAACAATCCTAAAAAACTTTGCAAAAAAAGGAAAAACCTCTTTTTTGGTGGGCACAAGTTGCTTGCCTGTGCACGTCCACACGACCATTTTTTCCAATTATATATATATATATATATATGGTGGAATCCAGGTTGAGTCAGGTTGGCGGGTCAAACCTGTACTCGATTTCTATTTTATCCGGGTCTATCGAGTCGACTGCTTGATCCTGATAGGCCCCTACCCATACCAAATCCAAGAGGATATGTTCGGTCGGGTTTGGTTCATTTTGCTACTATTATAATCCGCGTTAGAATATCCGTCAAAGCAAACCTATCATAACATATCATAAGAGGAATACCATAACTAAATTTTTGTATATATAAAATAATAAAAATTCTTTTTATTTCATTCGCATGTGATTCTTTAGGGGTTGTTTGAAATATGTATACAATCATATTGCAAACATAATATCATGTCTCGAAGCTATTAATGCTATCAGATATAAAAGAAATCCAATCATACCTTAATCATACCTTGATATTTCTTCTAATAAACATCTATGCCATTCTTATTCTGGGTAAGTTTTGTTGTGCTTGTCAATTTCTCTATATGTTTCAGAAATAATATCATTATAAATAAAAAATATGCGAAGATTATTGAACATAGAACACGTTCTTGCACATTTTGCTGGATCGCCTATAACTAATTTAGGTAGGTGATTGTGATTATATCTCAAATTTTCTGCATTTAAATTATTCATTGTATAATTTTATGTGCTACCTTAAACTATTCCAAATCAAAGTATCATCACGGGAGCTTCAATAATAGGATGATTTCCATCACCAGGCATAGCACTCACTTTCTTGGACATGATTATTAAAATCATTAGACACTAAAATAGATTGATTAGCAAGGATACAAATGTTACCTAGATTCACGGCAGGCCAATCAAGCTTCTCTGATATAAGAGATTTTTAGCCGTCCACATAAGAACTGAAGGGTAATGCGTATCCGTATGTCCAAAGTAGCAGCATCGCTACATCTAGGGGGTACCCATTCATACTCCACATGCAGTTTCATCCATTGATCACCGTTAGTTTCTAAACACAGCTTATGAGAATGGATGAGCGACATCGATTTCGACAACGCATATTGCATAAGCTAATCTTTCACCTATCACTGTGGCTATATCCATATACAATGGTATTCTAATCCGACTTGCTGCTTTACTAAGGATCTCTCTTGACCAAAGTTTTTGAGCTGGAGAGCCAGAAAACGAACCCAGGAACAAATGCAAGTAGGTCGCGTCCTATACCAATATTAGCATGTCATTTTCATAGAACAATCGGAAGACGACCATCGAAAAGCCATGGTATTTCTTGAAGAATTCTAATACAATCATCGGTTAGTGAGAACTTAAAGAAAAAGAAGTCATTTTTCTGAGAGAACCTCAAAACCCGTACATGCTTCCACAATCGAGAAATGCAAGCTTTTAGGTGGGAAAAATGGACCTATTTCCCAACACAACTAACCAACGTATTTTCACACTACTCAACATTTGGCACTGATTTCCTTCTTGGTGACATGGACATACAAGCGCCCTTATGAATCTTTCTTCGGTGTAATATAATTCAATCGTCACCACCATGTTTGCCATTATACAAACATCTTTCCAACTTTGGGGACCAATGCCAATGGTAAATTTTAGAGTGTGTAGCATTTTGTATTCGATAAGCACCTTTTGACTGTTTATTAATCCTAAAATATAGGTCTTGTCATGATTGAACCTCTACGAATGCACACATCATTTCCGTTCAATTGTAATCGATTGCTATGAATGTAACCCCTCCATTGTCTCACAATGGTCCACCCATCTTCTTCCATTGCAACATCATCTTCACCATTTATCCTCATCAATGTCGCATTACGTAACGTCGTCGGATCGGGCTCATGCATCTCCTACACCTATCGCCGCACATATGCCCCAGACTCTGTCCAAGATAGTCCAAACTCTCAGCATTTCTCACAAGATTGCCCTTGTCGTGACGACAATTTATTGTAGTACCCACGACTGTCGTCGTGTTGCTGGAAGACGGGACATAATACCTCTGAAGGTGCCATGTCCGTCCATCTCCCATGAATTGTAGTGGCTGCTGCCTTAAGTTGACTTCCATCGTCGCTAGCCAGTAGAGCCCCTCGTCAACTTTTTCCAGTGTCATTTATTGCAGCCGCAGGCCTGTGAATCTTGTCAGAGAAGTTGTCTACTAGCATCATCGATGAATTCCCCCTTTTGGAGGTGACCCTTGATCGCTGCAATCGTTGTCATCTTTGTTCGGTCGTCGTTGGGTCCCTCCCCGACCATTCTCCTGCTCGCATCTCCTCTGTTGTTGCACTAGATCTTTTCCATGTTGCTCCCTTTTCACCGACCTTTGTTGAGCTTTGAGAGAGGATAAATGGGACCGCCCTATCCCCGTGGTCAGATGGCCGTACTGGGGCTATCGGAGCAGCGGTTGTCGTTGACCTAAGGCTTTAAACCATTGATCACGAGATCTTTGTCGTCTCTGTCAAATACATTTTATATGTGTGTGTATATGATGAAAATGGAAAAAAAATTCTAAAAGGAAATCCATCTCAGGCAATCAAAAAAACATTCCCCCACCAATTTTTAGGTGATCGATGCCATTCATTTTGATCTTCATGTTCTAAAACATCAATACACCAAAGATATAGTAAACTCCATATATTTTGTTTGTTAATCTAACCATTGCAAAAAATTCTATTACTACAAAACCGTCAAATTCACTGCAAGTGAATCACCGAGCAAAACCCTTTAGGTTCATTATATATCTATTTGATATTTTAGAATGTGAAAATCAAAATACATCATGAAGAGTGTAGTTTTGATAATCGCCTAAGTTTTTCTCTTAGGCTAGTTGACACAAACACACAAATATGTATGTATAATGAAACTAAAAAGGGTTTTGCTCGTTGATTCACTTGTAGTGAATTTAACGGTTTCGTAAATATTACTAAACAGCCAATAAACCTATATATATATACATACATATAATATATATGGCATAAGCGATGTAGATCTCCTCGCGATTTATGGTTTCAAGCCCTAAATCGACAACATCCACTACTCTAGCAGCCCCAGTTCGCCCCCTACCCCAGGGAAATGGATTTCCCCTTTATTTCTCTTAGAGCTCACCGAAAGCCGGTGGAATGGGCATAACGATACATAGAAGATATAGTGCGACGACTGGCGGTCGACCAATGGAGAAGATGCGAGCATGGGGGATGGTCAGGGATGTGACCCAAAGACGACAGAACCTAGACGACAGTGGTTGCAGCGGTCAAGGGCCATCTCCAAAATGGGGATTTGTCGGTGATGCTGACAGACAGAACTTCTTTAACTAGGTTCCCGGACCTGTGCCTGCGATGAACGGCACTGGAGAAAGTCGACGGGGGCTGCGCTGGCTAGCGGTGAAGTTGGCTTAAGGTGGCAGCTACTGTTGCTGATGGGGGTGGGGTTGGCGGAGGGCACCTCCAGAGGTAATTTGTCCCCGTTTTCTAACAATGCGGTGACGGCCGTGGGTACTGATGTGAATTGAGGCCACATCGAGGGTGGTTCTTTGGGAAATGCTGGGAGTTTAGACTATCTTGGGCGGAGTCGGGCATATATACGACGGTAGGCGTGGGACACATGAGTTCGGACTCTGACAACGTTGCGCAATGCAAATTGATGGGGATGAATGGGGGAAGACACTGTTACAAGGGCGGAAGATGGGTGGACTGTTGTAAGACAACAAATGGGTCGCAATCATAACAATTGCTTACAATTGAATGGAAATGATATGTGCGCTTGTATATGTTCTGGCATGACAAGACCTATTGATGTTGGGATCAATAAATAGTCAAGAGCTGCTGATCGAATACAAAATGCTACATACAGTCTAAAATTTATTGATGGGATTGGTTCCTAAAGTTGGTAAGACATTTGTATAAGGGCAAACATAGATGTGACGATTACAGACTTGACTATATTGCATCGAAGAAAGATTCTGAAGGACGCTTGTATGGGAAATCGATGCCAATGTTGAGCAATGGGAAAATATGCTGGTTGGTAATGTGTTAGGAAATTGGCCCTTTTCCCCACAAAAGCTCTTGTTTCTCGATTGTGGAAGCATGTAGGGGGTTTTGAGGTTCTCTCGGAAAAAATGACATCTTTTTCTTTAAGTTCTCATTGGGCGACGATTGCACTAGAATTGTTTGAGGACATTTGCTTTTCGATGGTCGTCTGATTGTTCTACGAAAATGGAGTGCTGAGATTAGTATGGACTGAGACCTACTTGCCTCTGTTTCTGTCTGGGTTCGTCTTTCGACTCTACACCTCAAACTTTGGTAAGAGAAATCATAGTAAATCGTCAAGTCTGATTGGAAAACCATTGTATATGGGTAAAAGTACAACGATGGGTTAGAGATTAGCTTATGCAAGATGATTCGTCGAAATCGATGTCGCTCATTTATTGACTTACAAGTTATGCTCAGAAATTGAATATGGTCAATAGATGGAAATGACAGTGTAGTATGAATGGGAACCCCTTACATATAGCGATGCTGTTGTTTTGGACATGCGGATATGCATTACCCTTCGGTTCTTATGTGGAAGGCTAAATAAATTCCTCCTACATTAGAGGAGCTTGTTGGCCTCCCCAGAACCCAAGTTAACACTTGTATCCTTGCTAGGTAATCTATAATCTATTTAGTGTCTGATTATTTTAATAATCATGTCTAAGAAAGTGTTATGCATGTCTAAGAAAGTGTTATGCCTGAAGGTGGAAATCATCCTCCTATTATTGAGGCTACTGTTAATACTGTTATTGATGATACTTTACTTGTTGATGAATCCTTTGGTTATGAGACAGTTGACCTTATGTCAATGGATACAAATGCTTGCGATAACTTAGTTCATATTGTTGATGATTTGATGATTATGAATAGGACGTCTATTACTGTTCCATCTACTATGCATCATGATTGCATTTTTGAACCCCATGCTATTATTGATTTTGAGACCCTGCCTCTATTATTGAGGACGTGGTGGAGTGGCAAGTGAGAATCGATGAAAGTATTAAGATGAGAACTGTAAGATCAACTCGAGGAACAAATTCAAAGAAAGCATCCCCTCTGCCCGGCCTTCAGAGGAGTTTGAGTGTGATAAAGGGTAACCAGTTGCATTGATATGTTTATCTTAGCTTGAAATGTGCGTGGACTAAACAAATGACTAAGCCGTCAGGATTTTTGAGGGCTTCTAAGATAACATTCACATATGGTAGGTCATATGGAAACTAAAATCAAAGAATCTTGCATTGGGTCTCATGCTTTTATCCCCAAGAAATTGGTCTTTCGGTCAAGCAAACTCCGATGTGACAAAAATTTGGTTTTATGGGATTGTAGAATATAGACTTGCACACTTCTATTCTTCTCGGCTCATGTGATCATAATCTCCGTTGTTAATAAGGGTGGTCTGTATTGTGTCCTTTCTTTTGTTTATAATCCTAATCAGGTGAGTCATTTTGACTCTTTTAGCTGTAACCAATGTCCTATCTCATCGCTTGAGTGGGCTAATCGATTATTATTTGCTGGTATTGGTACTCCTGATCATTGCAAATATCTCTGCTTACTTTAGTGAAAGTTCTTTGATATGCGAGGCATGGTCATCAATAGAATCGTGGACCCAAGATTTAAGGTGTATTTTTAGCCCTTTTAGTTTAGACAACCTGAAATTGAGTAACACCATATGTATTGGAACTCCATGCTTCTCAAGGTGGATCTTCGAAAGGACTTTGACTTCACCAGAGAGTTCCTATATTTCATGATGCATTGCATGGGTTCACTGCTCATTGGATAGATTGGATCAGGAAGTGCATATCCACCTCCATGTTTTCTGTGCTCATTAATTATATTCCATGATGCATCACGTGGGTTCCTTGCTTATTGGATAGATTGGATCAGGAAGTGCATATCTACCGCTATGTTTTCTATGCTCATTAATGGTTCAACATCCGGATTCTTCTTAAGTAATCGAGGGATGTACCCTTATTGGTTTCTTTAAGTACTGGAGTTCTTCTCGATAATACTGGATTTGGCTGTGCTTGACAAGTCGATTAAGCCAATGAAACTGTACTTTATTCAGACGGTAACACATCTTTGTTTACTCTTTTTTTGACGAGGATCTTTGTTTACTCTTGTTTGTTGATGATTTATTGATTTTCTGTCATGGTGACTTGAAGACGACAGAAAACCTAAATATCCTATTTAATTCTATGGTCAACATGGTAGGTTTACACATCAATAAAAATAGGAGTAAGTTTTTCTGTTGTAAAGGGTGTCCAAACTCTCGAGAGATTGCAGCGGTTGGTGTTAGGTATACTTTCAATTCGCTATCTAGGTCCTCTTTTTATATCTTATCCAAAGGCAAGACATTTTCCTCTACTTATTGATAAGTTTAGAAAGTCTTTTGAGGGCTAGGCATCTTTGCACTTACCGATGTCAGGCATGGTGTAGCTTATACGATCATTCATCGACAACTTGAACATCTTACTGGAGTCTCTCATTCAAGCTACAAAACTCTATCATTCGAACCGTTGAGTAGATATATGCCTCTTTTTTGGAATTACAAGTTACATGTCTGAAGTTGGAGTAGTATTTGCAGACAGAAAAGGAGGGTGTACTTGGCATTCGAAGACTGACATCCATTAACAAAAAACATTAACAAAACACCAGGAATTTGTCCTTTTTAGAGGTTTATGCATTCAGGCTCTCGATGTGCTATTTTTATGCGTTGTATTTACATCAAAGATAGAGCATACCTTTCATTGTTCGTGGCTCATTCATGCACATGTAAATTCAAGAGTTCTGCATCTTCTTCCTTTGAAGTGAACGGTGCACAATGCTGCGTAAAAAATGGCTGTTTGCAGAGAGCATTTAATGACAAGCTGCTAACGTATGACAATTTGATGAAGTGTAACATACATATTACTAATAGTGCATATATTCTCTATCAACACCCTACATATATTCTCTATCAACACCCTACATAGACTATAAAACACATCTTCTTTGAGTGTCCCTTTATATCATTTTTATGGGAGCTATGTAGACTGAAGCTTGGATTATCCCGAGCATATTGGATTCTTATGGATGAAGTGCTGCTTATTTGAGATTGTTTTAGGAATTGAGTAAAAATTACTAGTATTGCTCGTCTTGTTTTATGTTCGGTGGTTTGGCCCTTATGACATGAAAGAAACGGAAGTGCCAACGAGCCTTTGCTTGGTTGGCATCCTCTCACCGTTCTCTTGTAGGAGGCGAAGGATCGAGGCCCATCGTGCTCTCTTTAAGATGCTTTCTGATGTATCAAAAAAACGGAAGGGTGTTTAATAACATTAACAAACACTGTTTTAATTTTTCGATTTATCTTCCAAGACATTCTTGTGCTTCTATCAAATGGAAGGAAGTGATGCATATTGATTTAGAAAATTGGTCTTAATGTGTATAATAGATTCTACATGTTCTCAGGGTCCATATCTGTTCTATTCTAAGATTGGCTAGTTGGGGATGATGACGCATGTGTCCTCTCTACTCCCTAAGTCCAAAAATAGGATGGAACATTATACTACCCCTATATATCGTATTTTATTTTTGAGTTAATGAATTATTACTTTTCCACACACAAAATAGAGATGTTTTTGAATGAAGATGCTGTACAAGACAAACAAGTTGACACAGAGGGTTGGGAGTAACTCTTGAAAAATGAAGAGTTGTGATTAAAAGTTTTGAAATTTTTTGGAATAAAAATGTTTGGGTTTTGGGATTTAAAGGAGATAGAGGAGGGAAAGTGTGATTGGGATGGTTAGGGAGATTGAGCGTATGGGTGTGGGCAGATGTGTTTGGGGGAATATATGACATGTGAGAGGGAATTACTATGTGCAAAACATTTTATGATACGAGTAAATTAATGACATCAATGAATTTATGTTTGTGGGTGGATGTGACAGAAGGGGTGAGGGGTGGGATCTGTACATATGGTTACGTGAATTACTAGTGTTGTGTGTCTGCGTGTGTCTGCGTGTCTATTGATTAGGATCTATTCTGATTCAACTCTTTCAAATTTAAAATTAAGCTACCTATGTGAAATATCCATTCCGTTGGATGTCATCCATTGTTTAAACAATATACACACAAAATTTCAAATAATTTGGATGCATCAAGTGGCAAAAAATTAATTGCTTTTATGACAATCCTAGAATGATAATTTCGCGATCAAAGTTTGCTTGGTTAAAGCAAATTTGCATCATTTAATTTTTCATTTAAAATGTAGTTTAAACATGTTAGGTCACATCCATCCTATTGGATTTCTCAATTGGGTAGAGTCTAATTTAAAATTTAAGTGAGTTGGATTTGCATGGTTGGTCCACCCCAATAGATTCTAATCGAGAGAGAGAGAGAGAGAGAAGAGAGAGAGAGGGCATCGATCACCGAAGGAAGAATTCTCTTGTATGCTGTCATTAAAAAGTTGGGTTTCCAGTATTTCTTAGGGGATTGTCATTGGTTATTGAGCTTTTCCAATATGAGTATACTTGTGTATATATATTCTCGTGCGCGTTGAAATATGTATTGAAAGTATCCGTACGATTTGTGGTTGTTGCTAGCTTCTCTAGACTCCGCTGATGCAGTTATTACACATCTAATTTAATAACTTGACGTTCTTAGTAAATGGGCTAGAGCAGGTCTTTGATCAGTTACATTATTGAAGACTTCTCCTAGTCTACCATGTGAGAACTAAAGTGAATTGTTGACCAAGTAAAATGTCTCTTAATTGTTGTGAATCCGAGAACAGTTTTAAGATAGTGGCCCGGGGACTGTTGCTTTATTTACTGCAATATACCACATTGTAATGAAGATTTTTGCTTGAAAAAGCTAATGTCAAAATTAAAATATAAAACCTAAGTTGTTCTGCTGGTTTGGAAACTTACGGGATTAATATTTCAAACCAGCAGAACAACATAGGTTTTAAATTTTAATTTTGACATAGACATGCAAATCATACCGGTTCTGATAAATGAATTGTATTTCTGTCTCCCTTTCCAGGGTGCAAAAGGTTGAAAAGCTGCAATGTCTAGCCTTTTGGTGGACCGAGGCGAGCCTTTGACGCCTTGGAGGATGCTTTCCCTACTATTACTTAACTAACTGGTCGGTGCAGGGCTGTCATCCTTGAAGCTCCCGGTGCAAGTTCATTCGGGGCTAAGCAGAAGCTGTTCCTTTTACTTTTGTGGCATGAAACCAGCCTAATGGCTTACGGTGTAAAGTTTATCGGGAAGTCTTGTACCGCGCATAATCAAATTTGGTTTTTGTGCTTCAAATAGTCTTGTACCGCGCACTTGTGCTGGACTCTGATAGATCTCCTTGACCTTATGTTTTCCACCGCAGCACCCGTTGTATATCCACAAACGCAGCAAGCTGTCCATGAGACATGAAATTGACGTTTGCATTTAAGATAACTGCTCTGTGGTTGTGCCAAAAATAGCCAAGCTGCACAGGTAAATATGGGCGGTATGGTTTTCTGTAGCCGATCATTCAGATGGACTGGGCATCACTTTGTTGTTGCATATGGTTAAATGCCTGATCTTTTCCTTTTCATTATTGTTTTCAGCCTTTAATCTTTTGATTCGGTCCCTTTGTCTTGTTACTCTTTGAGGGCTGTTTATGCCACAAGGCTGATGTGGTTCCGAATGTGTTATGCATTTGAATGTCCCAATTGACACGACTTCACGTTTTCTTATCTCTTCTAGTGACTGTCAGCAGTTTGAGATGGTCCTCAGGTCCCTACAAGTGATCCTTGCACAACCTCGTCCGTCTGTTATAACTATGATCGAGCCATATTTCTTGTTGAATAATTCTACAGCTCTTTTTGGTTGGTCTTAATTTCCCTTTTTTTAGTTTTTAGCTTGGAGTTCCAGCTTGAATTTTCACTTATAAATTTCAGGGTTGATGCACAATACTCGAAAGTTGTATAACGCTGTTCTCTTCCTTTGAACTGCTGCTCTTCTCAACCATCTCATGACCAGATGCCCTCTTCCTTTGATGTCACATTTTAGTATGCTTTGCAAGACCTCTTAGCCTTTAAAGAAGCTGCAGGAAGACAAGCAAGGAATAATTTATGTTGTAGCAAACGGCTGGCAATCTTTATTGATGAGCAAAGGACTAGTGTTCGGATTTGCGCTCAAGCTTAAGCTCTGTGTTCATATTATACTCATCAGTAAGCCTTGATTCCAGGCGGGCGGAGAGGAATATGAAATAACATTGTGGGTGCGTATCATTTCGTTTATATTTGACCTCCTAATTGACGTAACCTTCAATGATCTTCTTCTATCGATAAAGAGATGCCATTATGAAATTGGATAATCACATACCAGTGCAGCAAACAGGAGTGTTATGATCTAAGGTGGCTGGCTTATAGGGGTTTCTTGTGTGTCTATGGGGTGAAATGAGCGCGCTTTATATAATCTTCATGCCTAGAACTTCCCCTCTTTCCTGAGTAATCTTAATTCATTGTAGGTTGGATGAGATCGTGTGGTCATGGGGGTCCATGCAGTTCTATCTTGAGTAGAGCACATATTTATACTTAGTTGGGCTCAGATTTATCATTGCCTCTAGGAGCCCTGATCGACCTAAGTTTTTGGGTCAATCCTTAGCCTACCAAAGTCAACATGCTCCTACTGAACCGAGTGAGACATCACACCATAGACACAATAGATCCTCGTATTTAGTCACTATATTATCCAACCCTTCAAACATCGGTGCCCCGGTAAGAATGCATCCTTGACTACTTGGGTAAGTGATGATCAATATTCCCGTACTTTGTCATCGTAAGGTGCCCCAGAAGTTGTGTACATTGAAACATGTGGCTTAGATAAGTCCCAACTGCTGGACCATGAATTAAACCAAAAGGTAGAGTTTGACTCAAATTAGAACTCTTAAAGATAATGAGTTTTCTTAGAAACTGTCTTTAGTCCCACATCTAATATGATTAGAGAACTCTTGTGATCCTAGCACCATATAAAGGGTTCCTCTCCTCCACTCAAAGGTATCCAAAAATTAAGAGAGAAAATTAACCTCCATCGTTGGCTCAATGGTAGAAATTCTCTCTCCAAAAGAAAATGTTTTTTTTCCTTCTCTTTCTCTCATACGCAAGCAACGTTCGATACCGAGTTCAAGTTTCATCAGCGAGCTTATGGATCGTGATGGATTTCATCATATATCAATGAAAAACTTCTATCGCAATGGTTGCTGAGGAGATCAGAGATCTTCACCGAAGTTTTGGAGAGCGGATATTTCATAAAAATATCCATACAAATGTATGATTTTATTCATCAGCTTTTATTTACGAATTTTATAGTTTTCTGAATATTTTCACTAGGATTAAAAATCTCTGAAATTTAACACTTCTTTCTAATTTGATTAGAATTAATGACTTAAAGGGATATCATAGCACCTCCATAATTCATAATTTATGCAGTTAAATTATAATGGCTAAAGATGAATTTTTAGTTCATTGCAAATTTTAATTTATGAAATTTTAAATTGTGATATCAATAAAAATTAATCTAGGTGGCACGTTTAAAATTTACTTTACATATTTTGTAAAAATTAGAGATCTAGATTTGCGTTCTAGCCAAACAACACAGATCTAGATATATAACATGCGGAACCTTAAATCATTATATACTCTGATTAGCGGAAGCGTACCTGAGTCCATCGCTAATAATCTGAAAGAGATCCTGACGATAACGCAAAGGACGATCTTCCAGAATATCACGAATCAACCGTTGGAGAATCCCTTTAGCCTTCTCTCGGTTTCTCTCCTAGCGACGGGACGTAGAAAAGACGGCTCAACTTTTTTTGTGTATTCCGGGGACCATGACTGCTAATATTTATAGGCTAGCCTCCATAACCCTAGGGTTTCCAACTTGGCCCATCAACGAGTTGAAGCCCAATAGTCTCTACACATAAAGGCCCCACAACCTGTTTAACTCATTTAGCCCATTTAAATAATTAAAACCAGATCACTAATATATTGGGCTTAATATGACAGCGTAGCACTTATATAATTATTTATTGCATATTAGCCCAACGTTGCATTAAGATCCAACTAAGTTGGATAAGTTCCAACAATCTCCAACTTGGGATATATGCTAAACTTTATAATTATATTTCATAGTGCATGCAACCAAATAAGATCTTAACTTACTGTCATTTCTTTAATGAGTCAAAACCAATCTGGTCCATCAATTAGATTAGCAAGGGATGAAGGAGATCTTCGCTGCAGCAATTGCAGCTCGACCCATCAGTGGTCATCGTGATAATACAAAAGAATGACATGGATTATGAAGTGGATGTGTACCATGGAAATTACATGTAACGTGATCTAACATGTCTATTTCCAACTGATCCTCCTTAACCTTAGTGAGATCATAAACAAACCAAAATCGGAGTGAAGCCGAACTGAAACCAAAAACTTTATTTCTGATCAGAAAATAACCTCAAGCTTAAGCTGGAGACTTAATTTTGTCTATCATATGAGCACCCAAAAGAACAAACTCCCACAAAACTGAATGTTCTTAATGAAATGACATACATATGAGTAGCTAGCTCATAAAACCTTTTGGATGACATTTCCTTACTATAACGGATCCGTAATTACATGGTTTGCCCCGATGTGCTCATTAGACAATTATACACTCCTACTGTTAATCAACAAATTAGGAACTTGATCTCTGAATATCTAAACTTTATCGAGTACCTGTTGTTGCTGGAATATAAAACTGCAGACTTCATTGTCACTAAATAAACTGTGTGGTGTTTCAACACCATCCCTAATTTGCAGCATAGTGACAAAATATGCAGATATATTTCATGATTTGGATGTCACATAATATGATATGAAATCTAAAGCCATGTCAGAAGAGACTATATAAAGGGGAACCATTTAAATCTCTTCTAATAGATGACGCCTAATATAGATTTTCATACATTCTCTGCATCCAATAAATGATCAGAGTCAGTATACCAAAATGATCTCAAACCTTTTTGACTACTGATCCTTGAACATGTAACCCTTTTGTTCTCCATAAATACCGTAAGACACATTTGGCTGCTGTTAAATGGTCAACTCCTGAACTTAACAATCTGCCCAACACGCATATAAAACTGAGCATACTTTAGACTCCCTTTTGGTGAGGTATAGGGAATCTTCTGAAGTAGATTCTCTGGGCAATTAATGAGACTAAACTTGTCTCCCACAGAACTTAACATTCATTACCACATAGATATTATAGAAATTACATGCTCCCACAGAACTTAAGATATATAACATCATTAAACATCATCTCAAAACCGAACGAGGTGATCACTTAATGAAATTTAATACATCATTAACGATATTGAAATGCTCTACTAATGCCATTATAAACCTTACAGAGTCTTTCATGAAAACTGAATAGAAAGTCTCTTTACAATTAATGCATTCTTTTCCGTATAAAGTCTTTGAGTGATACGCTTTAAATCTTTTCTTAATACCATTTTGAATTCCTTTTGATTATAAAAAGACTATTTACAATCAATAGGTTTCAAATCTTATGGCAATGAGAGAAGATTTTAAGTATCATTCAAAGACTTTCTTAATTAATGCATTAATCCATTTTAGAGATGTAGAATTTTTATGACTTGATGTAAGTCGAACTTCCATCATCCTAACGTCACCAGTGAACTTGTCATCTCTTTAATGTATTTCCTGAATGGCAATTAGTGCTTTGAGGGTGCTAGAGTTTGTCCTTATGAACAATGTCCCGAATGAGAGGAATTGCAACATTATCTTAAACTTGTTGTGTCGTGAACAATGTCAGGAATACCATCCTGAACAATGCCAACAACACATGTGGGGATATAATCCTCTTCAAGAATATTGTCACTAACTAAATTTCCCCCCTCAAACTCAGCATCCTCAAATAGGTGTGCATTTCCTAATTCGTAAACTAACTTAATAGTGGGATTATGTAAAATCATACAAAATAATATCAACTTTAAGACTATTCAACAAAATTAGAAAATCATTAGCATGATGTCCTATTACTTTATTAGGCTTATAAAGCCTTACCTTAGTTGGACATCTCCAAACATGCAAGTGATTCATTTGTTGAAACTTTATTAAGGATATAAGCTGCAATCAAAATATAACTGAATTCTAAACTGTTAATTCTTTCATTACAACACATGTGCTTAAATGCAGGAATTCTATAGATGAAGCAACATTTCCAAATAAATGAAGATTATATGATCTTTTAAAAAACTAGAATAAACTATTTTTGAATCAATAGACAACCAAATTTTCCATTCATAATTGAACACTTATAACTATTGAGTATTGGACTTCTCCCTACTTGGTGTTAATGATGAGCAAACATAAATACTTGTGACTAATCCCCCATTTTGCAGTTAATTCATTGCCTAAGCTTATTATGAAGATCAACTAGCAATGGATTGCTCACAAACGTCATTGAAGGCAAATAACATGAATTGGATGATCGTAGATTGTTGATTGAAGCTCCGTAAAAGACTTCAAGCTCATACGATGGAAAGAAGAGAATATTCGTCAATGTAATTTTTCTTTTATCTCTTCTAGTATGTAGCTTAGAAGTAGAACTTTGATGGAGCACTCACACACATCTACATTCTGTCATAGGACTTCATTAGACCAATTGTCATTTGATCCCAATTCAATTCTCTTTTATTTGTGCTAGGATTGTTCATAACAGCCGACTGCTGAACAGTTTATAGTCGTCTGTCTCAAAAACAGTCGACTGTGATTTGTTCTACAGTCACCTGTTATGCACAGACTATTACAATATAGTTTTGGGCATTCTCTGATTATTTCGCACAGGCTACTGTTGAACGATTCACAGGCGCCTATCCTAGTGACAGTCGACTGTGTATTGTAAATCAGTCGCCTGTCTATCCTTGCCCAAACTCTGTTTGATCTGACTTCTACGGCCAGTCGACTAATGCTGTATATACATTCGACTGTCTGTTAGATCAGTCGACTGTCTATGCTGCAACAGTCGCATGTCTGTAAGTCATTTCTTTGACTCAGCTCTCTGGAAATTTCTCTTGCTTTTGACAGTCGTCTGTTTAAGGTTTTACAGTCGCCTGTTCTGATTAACAGTCGACTGTATTACTTGAATCAGTTGTCTGTCCTGTATCTTGTGAGATTTCTAGTATTTGTCTAACTTACTCTTCTCTCGGCCAGTCGCCTGTCGAAGAAATTACAGTCGCCTGTTGTTTTAACAGACGACTGTCTTTGCTTCATCAGTCGACTGTCCACGTGGTAAGTTACCGTTATGAATTCTCACCTACCCTTGCTGACTGTGCAACAGTCGACCATGGATTGTTCAACAGTCGACTGTCGCGAGTTCAGATTATATCCGTTGAGATTTTTCTCACGGATTCCAATTGGGTTTTTGCCTAAACTGTTTTGTGGATTTGAGAAATCTATAAATAGAGCTTCTACTGTTCCATTGGAAGGTTACTCATTCATTGCAAAATCTCTCAAGCTTTCATTTCCAAAGATCAAAGCTCTCAAATCCAAAGCCCTAAGTATTTCCAAATCTTGTTCTCTTGCTCTCCAACCTAGAACCAAAGATTGATCTTCTAGGCAATTGGTGCAGTCAAGAGAAAGTGCTTTCTCCTCTCTTTCAAGAGAGTTCTTCAACACACATCACACTCCTCCTTCAAGTTCTACTTCAAGGCATATGTGATTGTAAGTGTTGCTTTCATATTTCATAACTTTCGTTATTTGAATTGTGCTCTCGGTTGTGAGAGTGGTTTTGCTTGCTCCCTGGTTGTGGGAGTCAAGGACATTGATTGTATTCGGTTGCACTTATAGGCTTGCTACAAGTGGGCTTTAAGGAAACCTCAAGTTAGGGTTCTAACTTGAGTATCCGTGGTATCCGGGTGGTAGGGACGTAGGATTACCGGAAACAAGTCGGGAGTTGACTTGGGTAATCTGAACCCTTGAAACATCTCTGCGTTTGCGTGTGTTTCACTTTGGGTCGTTTTTCTATTCCGCACTATTTGTTGGATTGCATTTTATTTGGCGTAATTTCCTTTAAATTTGCATAAACACTATTCAACCCCCCTTCTAGTGTTTTCTCCATAGACAAGGTCCTTACAATTGGTACCAGAGCGGAAGGTTTTATCTATGGCATCCAACAACAACAATGTTCCGCCGTCGCCTACGTACAACAATCACGACCGTGATGGAGTGTCCATACTTTTCGAAGGTCAATCTACGGTACGTCCTCCACGTTTCAATGGTACTAATTTTGGCTATTGAAAGTGTAGGATGGAGACATTCCTTAGGAGTGCTTCTCTTTGGAGAACTCTCCACAAGGAGTGCGTCGAGCCCGCCGAAGAGGATTTCGAGAAATGGACGACTTCCGAGAAGTCCGCCGAAGTCAACAACGCTAAAGCAATGAACGCTCTTCATTGTGCGTTGGACCCGAATGAGTTCAACAAGATATGCACATGTAAGAGTGCATATCAAATTTGGAACCATCTCATCGTGACCCATGAGGGAACGAATAAGGTAAAGCTTTCAAAGTTATATGTTGCCGTGCAAAACTTCGACTTGTTTCATATGCAAGAAAATGAGAGCATTGCGTCGATGTACGGACGCTTTACTGACATCACAAATGAATTGGAAGCCCTTGGCCAAATCTACACCGAACCTGAAAAGGTAAGGAAGATCATCATGGGGATGACCTCCAAATGAGAAAGAAGAGCAATCGCCATCGAGGAGGTCAATGACTTGAAGAACTACACCGTGGTGAATCTCATCGGGACTCTTATGTCTTATGAAGTAAGACGGGATAACCGATTGAAGATTCGAGCCATGATGACTCCCTCAGAGGCCAAGAAGAAAGCTTTGGCGTTCAACACCAATTCATCATCCTCCGAAAGTGATGAATCCGAGAACGAGATGGATTTGGGTGAAATGGCCCAAATGGCGAAGAAGTTCCAACGCTTCTTCCGCAAGGGTAAATTTCCCTCAAACAAACATTTTGAGTCTACTAATGCTACTTCCTCTCTTGGTTATAAGTGTAATAAGCCAGGGCACATCAAGAGGGATTGCCCAATGCTAAACAACAAAGAAAAGTGGAAGGCACCAAAGTACCACAAGTCCGACAAGAACAAGAGCGACAAGAAGAAAGGACTCGTGGTACCTTTGATGACTCAAGTGATGACTCATCGAGCGATTCCGATGATGAGAAGGGTGAGAGCGCCCACATGTGTTTCATGTCACTTGAAGATCCAGTCTCGGATGAGAGTGATTCCGACACGGATGACACCGAGGTAACAATGGATGAACTTCATATTGCTAATGAAGAACTATTTGCTAAATACCAATCTTTAATTCTAAGATACACTAGCTTAAAGAAATCAAATGTTAGCAAGTCATCCATTCCATGCATTATCAACAATGACACCATTGTTGATACTTTAACTCTTGAGAAAACAAACTTAGCTTCTCAAAATGTCACATTGAGAGATGAGGTGAACTCCCTCAAATCTCAACTAGATCAAACACATCCTAAGGATAATAGTGATCAAGTTACACGTCACACATAATTGGGTTTAGAGAATGATTCTCTTAAAACCCAAGTGCACGAGCTCAAAGCACGGGTGTCCACCTTGGATACCAACATTTCTTCTTTAAAGGAGAAATATGAGCTCATGTCCTCCCGTATTGTGAGATTCAATAAGAGAAAAGGACAATTGGATGATTTACTTGCAAACCAATTTCCGGCCACACATCGTGTTTTGCCTTGGATTTGTAAAAGCGAATGCATCTAATGCTCGCACCTCCTATAGTGGTGTCACTATAGATTTTGTGAGGCCTTCCTCCGGTGCATCCACAAGTGGTGTCAAAGACACTATAGGTAGCAATCCTACCAAGAATGTCACCACATCACCTTCTCTTCCTTTTGGCAAGAAACCCACTAAGGGTGGAAACCAAAAGTAAGGCCATGCTTATATGTACACTAACACTCATCCACGTAGGAAACATCCTACTTCTCAAGTGGATAATCATGACACATTCTATGTTCCGCACCCACGGACACGTACACAACCACACATGAGAAATACTCATGTACGTGCTCCTATACACCCGTATGCACATACACATCATTCTTTCATGTATGCTCATCCTCCACATGTCATGCATGATCAATATGCTTCATATAATATGCATGTTCCCAAGCATACATATCATCCTAGAATGTACAATGCATATCCTCCACCACATCTCTATGCTAGAAATCATGTTCCTAAGAAGCATGCACCACATAGAAATCCAACACATATGCATGCAACTAGGAATAGGACTCCCAAGATATATACTATTTGGGGTCCTAAGAACACTAGTCTAAATGTTAGGAATGCTTATGTTGATTCCTATTTTCATGATGTGATTAGAAATAGTAACTATGTTGGGAAGCGGAAGTCCACTTGGACTTGGCTTCCAAAGGGCTAATCCCCTTGGACCCAACAACCATTGGGTACCATAAGCTTATGGTATATTATATAGGTACCCAAGAGGAAGAAGAAGAGCAATAAATGTCTTATTAGCTCTAAAGGGAAATGATGGATTCTTGATAGCGGTTGCTCAAAACACATGACGGGAGATCCCTCATTGCTCTCCGAAGTGATTAGCATCAAGGATGGTGCAACGATCACTTTTGGAGGTAATCAAAAGGGAACCATCATTGGAGTATGTATCGTTGGTAATCCTTCCAAACCTTTAATTTCTAACGTTTATCTTGTTAGTGGTTTATGTCACAATCTCATTTCTATTAGTCAACTTTGTGACAAAGGTTACAAGGTTAACTTTGGAGAAGGATTGTGTAGTATTGTTGATTGTGATTCAAATGTTTTATTTTCCGGTATTAGGCGTAAAAATATTTATTATTTGAGCTTGCCTAAAACCGTAGAACATTGCTTAGTTGCTAACACTAGTGAACACTATTATGGCATCTCCGTTTTGGTCATGTTCACTTCAAGCACTTATATAAGTTAGCTAAGCATGATCTAGTCAAAGGTTTTCCTAAGATTGTTTTTAATAAGAAAAACTTTTGTGATTCATGTCAAAGAGGTAAACTAAGTAAATCTTCATTTACGCTTAAAGAAGGGATTACATCTAAGAGGCCCCTAGAACTTCTACATCTAGATTTACTTGGGTGTCATTCTTAACTAATAAGAATGAAGTTCATGAAGAGTTTACCAAATTTGCAAAGAAGATTCAGAATCTTTTAGGATCCACCATTATCACCATTTGTAGTGGTCATGGAGGAGAATTTGAGAATGAGTCTTTTACTAAGTTTTGTGATGACTCCGGGATAACTCATAACTTTTCCTTTCCTCGTGCACCACCACAAAATGGTGTTGTAGAAAGAAAGAATAGGACTCTTATTGAGTGTGCTCGCACTATGCTCCATGATAGTCATTTAGGACTACAATTTTGGGCAGAAGCGGTGCACACGACATGTTATGTGCTCAATAGGATCCTAGTGAGACCCCGAACAAACAAAACTTGTTTTGAGTTGTTTTATGATAAAAAGCCTCAAGTGAAATATTTTCGTGTTTTTGTTTCAAAATGTTTTATAAAGAACACCTTTCGTAATTTAGACAAATTCGAGCCAAGATCCGATGAAGGAATTTTTGTTGGATATTCCACACGTAGCAAAGCCTACCAGATATACAACAAAACTTCTTCAACGATTGAGGAATCTCTTCACGTATATTTTTATGAAGATTTTGATTTTCCTCATGTTGATGATGATAATGTAGATATTCTTTGTGATTCTCTTAATAATGTTAAGATTAATGATACTATTATTGAGACTAACACTTCTAACGAAGTTGTTGAAGTTGTTCCTAGTGATCCAGGTATACCCAAAGCTTACCCGACCGTTCGCAACCATCCCCAAAACCAAATTATTGGAGATATTGGTGTGGGTGTTCGAACGAGATCAAGAATTGAAGAATTCTCTCATTGCGCATTTGTCTCTACCATTGAGCCAAAGAACATACAAGAAGCTTGTGAGGATAGCTCTTGGATAGTGGCAATGGAAGAGAACTAATGCAATTCGAGAGAAACGAAGTTTGGGAACTCGTACCTCTTCCAAGTGGTCACCAAGTCATTGGGACCAAATGAATCTTCAAGAATAAGACGGATGAAAACGAGGTAATCACACGGAACAAAGCAATGTTAGTAGCTCAAGGCTACCGGCAAGAGGAAGGTATTGATTTCGAAGAATCTTTTGCCCCCGTAGCTAGATTAGAAGCTATTAGGTTGCTTTTATCTTTTGCATCTCATAAGAATTTTAAACTATTTCAAATGGATGTCAAAAGTGCATTTTTAAATGGGTTTGTCAATGAAGAAGTCTATGTTTCTCAACCTCCCGGTTTTATTCATGAAAAATTTCCATTCAAACTTAAAAAAGCGTTGTATGGGTTGAGACAAGCTCCTAGAGCTTGGTATGATCGACTTAAGACCTTTCTTTTGAATTTAGGTTTTAAAATGGGAGAAGTTCATTCTACACTCTTCATTAAAGATTATGAAAATGACATTCTTTTGATTCAAGTTTATGTAGAAGATATTATTTTCGGTACTACCAACTTTAATCTTTGTCAAGAATTTTCCAAGTATATGAAGGACGAGTTTGAGATGAGCCACATGGGAGAGCTCACCTACTTCCTTGGATTGCAAATTCGACAAATGGAGAATGACACTTTCATACATCAGACAAAGTACACATGGGAGCTTATTAAGCGATTCGGGAGGGAATCGTCTTCGAGCAAAAGGACTCCCATAAGTACTACTACTCATCTACACAAGGATGAAAGCAGAAAAGATGTAGACGTTCGTCTATATCAAGGTATGATCGGTAGCTTACTTTACTTAGCCGCTAGTAGGCCCAATATCATGTTTTCCGTATGCCTTTTTGCTAGATATCAAGCAAGACCTAAGGAGTCACACTTGATTGCGGTTAAACGAATATTTCGTTATCTCAATCAATCACTAGATCATGGGTTACTTTACCCTAAGTCTAGCACATATGAGTTAATCTCATATAGTGATGCCGACTTTGCCGGATGCAAGTCCGACAGGAAAAGTATTAGTGGCACTTTCCATTTCTTAGGAAATTCCTTAGTTTCTTGGTTTTCTAAGAAACAGAATTCGGTGTCATTGTCCACGACTGAAACAGAATATATTGCCGCGGGTCTTGCATGTGCACAAGTTCTTTGGATGAGACACACTCTTAGTGACTATGGTGTCAATTGTGATACTTGCCCTATCATGGTTGATAATCAAAGTGCTATTTGTCTTTCCAAGAATCCGGTACACCACTGACGTGCCCCCGGTTTGCAAGCCGCAAATGGCCGGGGGACCCGGTGGAGGTTTAGATATTTGTAACCGCAAGCGCACGGTGTTGTAGTGTGGCTTGGGGGTCGAACACAGGGAGGCGAGGATGTGCTTGTGTCAAAGAGGATCAAAATCACCCAGTGGGCGAGCTAGCCCAGATCGGATGATGGGTTGTCACGGTAAAGGAATGCAAGGTATAGACAATATGAAGGAAAAACCCGGGACTCTGGTTTCGACCCCAACGAGCGACTCTCGCCGATACGGCCTATGGGTAGGATGGCGATCGGAATTAGGGTCTAATGGTGAGACGTTGCCTCTAAAAGTGGTACCGGCATCCCATGGGCCCGATATTCCGGTCGGTGCCCAGGATGATACGCCGGACTTCCCGGGTTCGATCAGTGGGCACTCCCGTGTCCATTAACACTGATCGACTCCGGGAGCACTAAGCTCGCAACGATAACTCCCAACGTCTCATCCTGCCGCTCCCGCGCACTAGGATTCAGCGTCTACGCTAAGGGCGTGAGCTATGGCTAGGGAGTCAACCGCCAAGTTTATTCCCCCTTGGCCTAACGGTCAAAGGCGGTCTTTTTCCCACCGATGACAATAAAACACCCCGCGTAACCGTTAGATTCCTAATCCCTATCGATTTCCTAACCCTATGGACGCATCGGGAAGAGCCCCCGAAGGGGTTTCCGCCAAAATCCCGGATTTGGGAACTACTCACAAATATTCATTAAAAAGCGATCTAAATGAAAATGGACCGTCAAAATCATAATCAGACAATAGAAATGCAATGGTAGTAAAGCAATTAAGATAATACTAAAGTTTTACAAAGATCCGAAAACTTACAAAAAATGGAAAATTACAGCCGTCACAAAATGAATAAAACAGTAAAAAATAACCAACTCCCGAATCTGGGAAACCTAGGGTTCTATTTATAGAAAACGGCATCACCCGATCGGTTGACAAGTCAACCGGTCGGGTGAGCCGCTTCACAAAATCACAGCGCAAAGTGGGGTTTCACCCGGTCAGGATGAACTGGTCGGTTGGAACTCGGTGCGGTCGGTTGGATCTTGGCGCCGACCGGTTGGATCTTGGTGCGGACCGGGTGAAGAGACCGGTTGGATCTTCGAGTTTGGGCTGTTGAAATTCGGCTACAGGTGAACCGATCGGGTGAAGGTCACCCGATCGGTTGGCAATCAGCTTCGAATTTCTAGAGACTTTGAGCTTTTGACCCGGTCACTAAACCGACCGGGTGACTTCTCGTGAGCTCCAAGCTGCGCCCGGGTGGTGCACGCGTGCATCACCCGATCGGTTGGTGATGACCAACCGACCGGGTGAGGGTCTGAAAGATGCAATCTTCGTCGTTTGACCCCCTGGATCACGCGTGACTCCTCCCGTTGCTCCGGGGACACATGATATCATCGTTTTATGCCTTAAATGCTAGTAAACTCCTGCAAAACACGGAAAACACGGAAAAGTGAAAGAAAACAAGAAAACACAAGAAAACACGAGAAAACGAATATAAGACGGCGGTAAAATACGAAAAACACGGAAGAAAATGTGCGTAAATATATGAAATATAAACGCACGTCAAAATCCCCCAAGTTGAACTCTTCCTCGTCCTCGAGGGAGACGAGTGAGAGTAGGAGCTCGGAGGGGAAAAATAGAGAGAACCCGTCAGGGCCAACAAAATCAAAAACGACACACCAAGCAAGCAAATGCCAAATCACATCACTAAACCAAGGAGTTCGAGTCCAAACAAGTGCCGTGGGCCTACGCGGTGAAGCGCGAGTGAGTGTGGTCGTGCGCTAGCAGACGGTGTCACTATCTACGATGTGCAATAAAGCTCGATATACACAAACCCAGGAAATGACCCAAATATCGATTCGATTTGAATAAAGCAGTGAATATATAGTTCAAGCATGCATGAGAATAGAGAGAATCGAAACATATCATGCGTCAGGGACTCCACAACTAGGGTTAAGGAAATCACACCAATATAGCCTAGATATTGGTTAAAAAGTTCCTAAGCCAAGTGTTTTCGAAACCGATGGGGGTTGAGATGATGTGGAGAATGACACTCGGTGCAAATTCGCGCCTTCCCTTTATTCTCGGCAAGTAGGAAAATATTCACACAGGAATTTTTTTGGGTTTTGGGTTTTTGTATATTTTTTTTGGCTTTTTGGCTATACAATTTTTCTTTTCTTTTCTTTTTGGGTTTTTCTTTTTTTTTTCTCTCTTTTTTTGGATTTTTTTGGATATTGGGGTATATACATGTGTACTCTCCCAAGTGGGAGAACGGTACACGACGATGGGATTTGCACCAAGTAAAACAAAAAAGAAGTCGGAATCTAAACACTTGGGCAAAGAAAAATATTCTCGCTAATTAGAGCATGGGCTAAATGGGTTATCCTAGTCCTTAATTGTGGAATCCCGACACATGCGAAATGAAGCGTACGATATATATAGCATGCATATAGAAACAGGTAAGAGAAGCAAATACCGCTTTATTCATATCGACTCGTGATAATCTAGGGGTCATTCCTGGACAGGTATATAAAGTAAATCACAAAGTAGAAGCACACCACATGGCTAGGCACGACACACGACTCACAAAAAGCTAAGTGGACCCACGATGCGTGAAATGCAGGGGACTCGATATCATAGGGTTAGTGAGTGTGATTATCGATGCTATGCTAGGTGTGTGTGATTTTGTGGCAATTCATCATAGGGTTCATCTCTAGGAGAAAGAGATATAAAGAAGAAAAGAAAAATTAAAAACACGATGAAAACGACACAAAAACGAAAAAGAAAGACTCAAATGACGCACAAAGTGCGACTCCCCCAAGCTGAAGCTTGCATTGCCCTCAATGCAATAAGAATGAGTACCGGAGGGCAATGATAATGGGGGGAATACGCACCGACACAAAAAGAAATGAAAAACACGGAAAACACAGATACGAAACTGAAAATAAAGAAAAATCACGATCAAACCACACGACACGAAACGACAAAAAGTAAAACAAGCACGCACACACAAAGAAAATAAAACACGACAACACAGCAAAACAGACTTCCCCCAAGCTAGACTCGACAATGCTAGCAATGAAATATGAGCGTGAAAGTGCAGAAATGTGCAAGGGGGATGTCACAAAAAACAAAGTGAAATCAAAAATCAGGAGAAGGCGAATCCTCGCCCTCCTCAGAAGAGGGTGTGGATGGGTGGGTGGGGGAAACAAGGGGTGTGCGGAGAAGCGGGGAAAGAGGTGGAGGAATAGGTGCAGTGGTGGTGTGAACGATGGGAGGAGTGTCGGTGGAGGTGGGTGGTGGTGGAAGGAAGGCGATCAAGGCGGTGGTGAAAGGAATAGAAATGGGGGGAGAAGATGTGATGGTGACGGTAGTGGGTGGGGGTGGGAGAGATTTGGAGCGCACCGGCAATTTCCTGTGGCGCACATATGATGTGACGGTGGGGGAGGTAGAAGGTGGTGTGGGCGCGACGGAGGTGGTCGTGAGAGGAGAAGTGGATACAGGGATGGGAATGGATGTGGGTGGGGGAGATGGTCGCCTAAGTGGGGGTGGGGGAGGTGGGGATGGGTGGGATGGTGGATTGATCACTCCTTATTTTACACCTTTTTCCCGCATTTTTGCATGCCATTTAGATCGCCCAAATCATGTTTTTCACGATATATCGACGATATTGCGATGCTTTTCACGATTTGTTGTTTTTGTCGCATTTCAGGTGATTTGGCGCGATTTGGAGTGATCTCGAGATGCGCTTACTCCAGAGGATCACCGACGACCTCCCCGAGGGGTATTTTGCTGTTGGAGAGGAGCGGAAGAAGAACGGACGTCGCAGGAGCGACGAGGAGGCCAAAATAATCAGATTGGGCATGTTTAGTGTCCCACTCGGCCGAGTGGAGGACCCACTCGGCCGACCAGCGAGACACCGCTCGGCCGACCAGATCAGACACGATTCCTATGTGCACTCGGCTGAGCGACGGAGACCACATCGGCCGAGTGACGAGACCACGTCTGCCCGAGTGGCGCCCAGACGAAGCCCTTCAAAAATCTCCAAGTTTCTGTTTTTCGGCTGCCTGAGCTTCAGAAGACCCACTCGGCCGAGTGGAGAATCCCGTCCGCCCGAGTACAATGAAGCCATCGGCCGAGTGACGACAACTCACTCGGCCGAGCCGCCCCCGAAGTAGAGACCCCTGAAGGCCCCGACTTACTGGAAAATTACAGGGTTTCTCACTCGGCCGAGCGACCTTTGTCACTCGGCCAAGTGCGACGCGCTGCCTGTAGCGAAAATTGCGGAAAACAGGCTGCGCAGGGGTATTTTGGTCACAGTTTTTGGACGATTTTGGGGGCTATTTAACCCCTGTTTTTACCCTAGTTTTAGGGAGCCTCTCCTTAGATTTTTTGCAGCTTTTTAGATTAGCTTTTTAGTTTTATTCTTGAGATTGGAAAGGAGAAAAAGTTTGATTTTTGTTGGATTAATTGAAGAACTCCATTGGTTTGTCTTTCTCTTCCCCAAAAATTCTATTTTTATTGCATATCTCAATATTGTGATGAATTCTATTGCTTATTTCATTGATTATTTTTGTGATCTTGCTATGAATTGTGAGTAGTCGCCACGTCTTGGGGCGTGGGGATGAACCCTACAAGCCCAACTTCATATTTGTGATGAATTAGTAGAAATTTCGCTAGAATCGATATCTTGGGATTAGATTGGGATCAATTTACTACGGTTAGCTAGGAGTTCATACCGATCGAGATTTGCAAGAGATTGGATCCCGATTCGATAGGAAACCCTAGAAATCCGAATTGGGTTGGAATCGAATTTCCGTAGTATCAGTTTGCAAGAGATTGGACCGATACTAGGGTTTCCGGTTGCAATTCCGTGCCAATACCCGTTTGCAAGAGATTGGACGGGGTAGGAACTATCCCAATCTAGATCGCGAGCCGAGTTTGCAAGAGATTGGGCTCGGTGCGCGATTGGACGATGATGTTGATCCTAATGCTAGCTTTCCTAGGCTAGGGTTTGCAAGAGATTGGACCCAAACCTAGGATAGCTATAGACCGGCAACAGCGCGAGAGCGTGAGCTTGGTTCTACATTCAGTTGCAACTAGTCCATCCAAAATCTCAATCTAGCGATTTTGAAACCGACGAATCACATTTATGAGATACGGAGAGTAGCGGGGATTCCCCATTCCCTAGACGTTCTTTATTTGATTGATATTTCCGCACTTTGTCTGACGATTGTGACAGGATCGCCAAAGGCAAATCTTTCTTCTTGAATAGCCAGGGTGATTGGAACAAGCACGGTCATTCGTCCTCCCTGTGTTCGATATCCTGCTCACTGCTACACCGTGCACTTGCGGTAAAACTACAACCGTTCTTCCGGGTGTACGCCCGGGGTCGATCAAGTTTTTGGCGCCGTTGCCGGGGAGGCGATTGCGTTTGATCTTACCACCCCTAGCTACTTCCTTTTTTATTTTTTATTATTATCATTATTATTTCCATTTTTTTATTTTTACCTAACCCTTCCACAGTACTAATCATCTCTTTGAAACTCTGTTTTCCCTGTGCATGTACACGAGATCTACGGCGGACCCTGAAGCTATATTGTTTGATCCAGAGATCGAACGTACCGCACGGAGACTTAGAGCGAAAAGGAGACAAAATCCGGAAGGGCGGTTTATGACCAACCCGGAAACTCCTGAACAATTGGCGGCAAGGATGGTGAGGCTAATTTCTATTCGCGATAGGCTTCGGCCTAAGACCTCTTCTACTACCTCATCCATTGCCATGCCGGGGTTGGCGGCTGACAAGAGCTTCGAGCTAAAGACTGGACTAGTGGTTTTGATGCAGCAGGATCCATTTCATGGGAATGCCCATGAAAATCCCCACTACCACATCCAATTGTTTTTGTCGAAGTGCGCCACATTCCAGATGCCGGGGGTCTCCATCGATGCCATCAGACTGTGTCTCTTCCCTTTCACGCTAAAGGACAAGGCACTATACTGGTTGAGGACGCAAGCTGAGGGTGTCTTCACCACTTGGGACGAGTTGGCGAGTGCATTTATTGAAAAGTTCTATCCGCCATCCAAGACGGTGAAGATCCGGAGCGCTCTCATGTCCTTCAAGCAAGGACCATAGGAGACGCTCTATGAGGCTTGGGAGCGTTTTAAGGATTTGCAGCATCAATGCCCGCATCATAGCATTGAAGACTGGGAGCTAGTTCATAGCTTCTACAACGGTCTCCAACCGGGGACCAAACAAATTATTGATGCCGCGGCGAATGGTGCTATCTTGTCAAAGACTCCCGAGGAAGCTACGGCCCTAATTGAGGAGATGGCCTCAAACAACCAACAATGGGGCGATGAGCGAGGACACTCCACGTCCTCCTTAAAGCCAACTAGCATCTACGAGGCGAAGGCCGTAGCGGAGCTTACGAGCAAGTTTGATTCTCTCCACAAGGTAGTGGAGAGATTGGAGAAGTTTATCACGGAGCCCCAAGGAGCCCCTTCCACCTCCGCTCCAACCAACCAAATGTGTGATTGGCAAGACCAATCTCAAGCCATGTACTCGGGAGGAGAGCAAGGAGAAGGATCCTTGGAGCAAGTACAATATGTCGCGGGGAACCAAGGATATTGGGCCAATCCGGCCGCAAGAAATCATCCCGGATTCTTTTACGCCAACAATGAAGGAGCTTTGAACCTGCCACAACCGCCACCTCAACAAGCCCGACCACCACCACCACCCCAACAACAACAATATCCACCGAGGGGGCCTACTCAACAAAACTTTCAACCGAAGCAACAAGTTCCACCATATAGGCCGCCCGGATACAATCAAGGGTGGAGGAATCAAAATCAAAACCCTCCACAAGCTCAACAATGATCCGACTTCGAAGCTAGAGTGGAGGCGTTTATGGTCGAGCAAAATAAGGTCAATGCTAGCTTGAAGGCGGGGCAAGACTCTCTTAATACCGTTGTGGCTCAAATATCGGAGCAATTGGCGTTGCTCAATCGGAACACTCAACGATTGCCGACGCAACCCGAGCAAAACCCACGGAGCAACACCGGCCACATCAATGCCGTAGTTGCCGTTACCACTAGAGGCGGAAAGGATACCTCCCCCGCTATGATCCCTACCGAGGAGCCCGTGGAGGAAAGCTTGGATCCAATCGAGCCGGTAGTTGAAGATGATAAGGAGAAAGAGCCACAAGAAAAGGAGAAATCTAGAGCGGAGCAATTGATCGAGGAGAGGCGCTTCATGCCACCGGTCCCATTCCCCCAAAGGCTCGCTAGAGCGAAAATGGAGAAAAGGCTAGCGAAGTTTCTCGAGTATCTAAGAGGAGTTAGCCTCAATATTCCCTTCCTCGACGCCATCGTGGAGATCCCCACATATGCTAAATTCTTAAAGGACTTGATTTCGGGGAGAAAGAGGAAGGAGAAGATCATGCTAGCCGAGGAGGGCTCTTGGTTCACCAAGAGAGAGAAGGAGCCGGCAAAATTTAAAGATCCGGGGAGTTTTCGGATTCCTTGCACCTTGGGCGGCGTTCCACTTCAAAAGGTGTTGGTTGATCTAGGGGCTAGTGTGAGCCTCATGCCTCTCTCCTGTTCTTAAGGCTAAACACCGGGACAAAGTTGAAACCCACCGACATGCGCATTCAATTAGCCGATGGACGGATAACAAGGCCGGTGTGGATCGCCGAAGACATCTTGCTACAAGTCCCGGGGGGGGGGGGGGGGGGGGGATATGCTTGCCATGTGACTTCGTGATCATGGACGTTAAGGAGGAGGGAGATAATTCATTGATACTTGGACGCCCGTTCCTCGCCACCGCCGGAGTGATTGTCGACGTGCGCGAAGGTACCCTAACTTTAAATGTCGGCAACATCGAGGTGGAGCTTCACATTCCTAAGGCTATGAAGCACATGCCTTACCACGAGGAGCTTGATTACATGGACCTCCTTGATGAGGTAATTGAGGAGGCGATCCCCCACTCCATTGGCGCTCTATTCGATGAAGATTTCGAGGAAGGCCGGGATTTAGGCCAAAATGAGAAGAAAGATGATTCCCCCGACCTCTCCGCTGAAGATGATGAAGGCGACGCTGATGTCGCAAGGATTCGAGAGCTCTGTAAGCTCTCGAAATTAAAGTCTCCAAAGAAAGCTCCGCCGGTACGGAAATCGGCATCACCGGTGAAGCCGTTGACCGGAGCAAATGCTAGCTTGGGGGAGCCTCCCCCCAACACTATTCGAGATGGGAGACCACCGAGGGAGAACACGCCGCCACGTCCAAATCCAAGCGCGCTCCCCGGAAAGTTTGATGGGTGCATCTCATATGCACCAAACATCCCACATTGATTGAAAATTATAGGGGGTCGAGCTCACGACCTTAAACGAGCGCTTGTCGGGAGGCAACCCGACGGTTTTTGCTTTATTTTCACTTTTTCTTTATTTTCATTTTAGAAATTTTTAGTGTTTTGAGTCGTTCGCCCAAAAATTTTGTGATAACAGGTCCTATTTTTCGTGACAGGAGAAGAGATAGGTAAATCCATCATGAGGAGGATGAACGAGACGACGAGGAGCGCCCCAAGAAGGCGCTCGACGCTTAGGAGGAAGATGGAATCGACTGGAGGAAGAAAGACGGAGTTTAGAGCCCAAACGAAGACAAACAGCAGAACACAAGGCTCACTCGGCCGAGCATACTAGTCACTCGGCCGAGTACAGAAGTTCGTCCGGCCGAGCCGCTCACGAATGAGGGAAGTCTGCTGTACCCAACCCTCTGTTTATTTTCCTGATTTCAATATAACTGCTACTCGGCCGAGTATATATTCCCACTCAGCCGAGTAAAACGGATACCCTCCTAGGGCGAGTCATGCCGAGTAGCTTGAGCCACTCGGCCGAATGGACTTACTCCACTCGGCCGAGGCTGGTAAGGCCACTCGGCCGAAGCGTAGGCGAGGAGGGAATTTCCATTGACCTCGCTCGGCTGAGTGACCACGTCACTCGGCCGAGTCGTAACTTTTATTATATAAGGGCCGAGGGGGGGGGGGATTTTCGAAACGCAAAACCCAAATCGCGCCCCGACTCTTCAGCTCCCCTCGCCCGATTCCCCTCGCTCGCACCCCCACTCACCCGACCGGCCACCTCGCACCGCCGCTCGGCCTGCCACCGCCAGTCGAGCACCCACCGACGCCTCGCCCGAGTCGTCGCCGACGGCCGCCGCTCCGATCGCCTCCGGTACCCCCTTTTTCGCCTTTTTCGCCTCTTTTTGTGTATTTTTCAAGGATCCATGTGCTTAACGAACCCCTAACCCAAATCAATTTCTATATTTATCTGTTATACCCCTAATGCTCCATACGTTTTGAATATTACCCGCTGATATCTCCATTTCACGCGCAGGTTGTTTTTGGGAGCTTAGGGGAGCACAGGGGAGCTTCTCGGGACTGATTTGGGCTTCGTGGAGGCGCTGACTTTGCATGCTTCCATTGCTGAGCACTCGCGGCGTGCCTGGGTATACTCCTTCCACTCTTTTACACACACCGCACTTTTTACACTTTTCGGAGCGCGCTCGGGGCCGATATGCCGCCCCGGACACGGCCGCGGTCGAAGAGAGCTTCCGCCAAGCGGAAGCGGTCGGATGATGCCGGCCCCTCCCACGAGTTGGAGGACTCTCCTCCACCGTCTCCCACACGCCCCGCACACCCAGCACAGCCTGCAGGCCCCGTACACCCCACACAGCCTGCAGTGCACCCACAGCCCGCACAGCCTCTCCCTGCCGCTCCACAGCCACCACCACCGGCTCCACTGGTCGGGCCGCTCGGGATTACGTTCCGAGACGACGCACACCGCGCCGTCTTCGACCGTATCTCCCAGCGCTCGATTGTACCCTCCAGGTTTGCACACCTCGCTGACCTAGGACGCCTGGGGGTACTAGAGGGGATGCTCACGTTGTACGACAACGTGGGCTGGCGAGATTTCTTCCAGGTGTCGGCGGACACGTTCACCCGCCCGACACTTGAGGTTCTGAGTTTGATCGCCCGGACCGACGAGGGATGCTCGTTTCGGTTCATGGATCGAGAGTGCCAGGTCACTCTCGATATGATGAGAGCGTTTTTCTCGTGGCCCGCTGTCCCCGGAGCCGATCACGGTTACGGCCCCACCCATATCCCCCCACCTTCCTTCGACGCCGGTGCCTTCTGGGGCCGGATTACGGGTCTTCACGCTGCCTTTGACCCTAGTAGGGCCAAGGCCTCGGCCATTGTCCATCCCTGCCTCCGCATTGCTCAGCGCCTTATGGCGACGACCTTTTTGGCCAGATATGAGCCGGGCACGATGTCTACGCCAGAGCTCTACATGATCTACGCGATGACACGTCCCAGAGCTCTATCTAGGGATGGCGATGAGCTTGTCCCCGCCGTCGTGATCGATATCGTGGCTTGGTTTTTGGACCGCATCATCGTATCGGTGGGCGCTCGCTCACCGATATGCTGCGGTGGCCTGATCACCTTGCTTGCTCTTATGACTGGCGGGGATTTCCCCGACGACCTGCGACGAGTCCTGGGCCCCACTTCTCTGTCGATAGATGTTATGGCCCGGATGAAGATGCTTCGTCCGCACGGTGAGCGTCACTGGGTCTGGTTGCACGGCCCTTACGGGGCCGATTACATGATTCTTCCGAGCCCAGCTCGGACTCAGATTGCACCAACCCAGGCAGACTGGCTCCCTGCGATGGATGTTCTCATCCCCGCTGCTTACGTGCTCGAGGCCGAGGAGGCCGAGCAGGCCCACGCTGCCCTTGTAGACCCTGTTGCCCCTGCCGAGCCTGCCGCCGAGCCTGTTGACCCTGTGGCCCCTCAGCCCATACCTGATGTTTCCGCTGCTCTTGACACCTCTGTTGGTGTCGAGAGTACCCCAGCTGAGCCCACTTCCACCACCACCACTGGCCCTCTGTCCGTCGAGCCTCTTTGCTCCGCACTCCCCGAGCGCCCACCGACCTTTGTTGAGAGTGGAGAGCCCTCGTTTGCCGCGGTCGTGGAGACCATGGCTAGCATGATCTCCGCTGGGGTTGCGCCTTTTGGTCCACACACTTCCACCCCAGCGGTAGTCACCTCTGTCTCCACCCCTGCTGTATTTTCCGAGAGCGTCGTGGCGTCTGTCCACACTTCTGTGCCACTGACCTCTCTGGCCGCCTCGCTGCCACTTTTGCACTCTTCTTTCGCTGCTGCTGCCTCCACTTCTCACCAGCCGGTGCCCCGGCCTCACACTGAGGCCAGGCCCACATTTGCGAGTGCAGCACCTTTCGTACCCTTCCCCGATGAGCCCGTCACATACGCGACCTGAGTACGCCAGCCACGCCCTGCACAGCCCCGCCCGGTGCGTCCCTCTGCACCACCTCCCCCTGACACTGTACTTCAGAGCATTCGTGCTCTAGAGGGGGCGGTGAGTGGCCTCAGAGGCGACCTTAGGACCCTGTCCTCCACCGTCTCTGCGATGGCTGGCCGCTTCGAGCTGCTACCGCAGATTCACTACTGTCTCACCCAGGTTTTGGAGCGTCTCCCGCGCGTACCCCCACCCACCCAGCAGGTTCCCGCCCACACTTCCACACACACTCGACCTGCTACCACTTCCACACCCACACCCGCTCAGCGGCCTGTCCAGCCACCACCACCACTTCCGCCTCAGGACGGAGACGGTGCAACACCACCTTCCTAGGCACCCTTGATGCCATCGATTCCTTTTGCCGTTGTGCTGCCCGTTTCTGCTGGGTCCTGATGCCTTTTTGTCCACCCCCCTCACTTATTTTGGGATTCTCTTTTTGATCATATCTTTATATATCTTTTTTGGGAGAGAGGGAGAGTTTTTGGTGCCACTTATATATCTGTATTTCTCCTATCTGCGCATGCATCATGTCCGCATCATATTTTCATTCCTTTATTTTTCTTTTTATTTTCATTTTTCATGCATGCATCCTCACTTGCCCCTCACATTTCTTGTCTCTCGGTGTGCCACACTTTGCACATTGAGGACACTGTGCCATTTAGCTTGGGGGAGTGAGTTCTCACGTTCTTTTTCGATTTGCCACCTTTATTTTTAGTTTTTCACGCCACTCTCCGCTTTTGCACTTATTTTTCATCATTTTTCTTTCATTTTGCCATGCATCACGTTTTTCTTATTTTTTCTGTGTGCCGCATTGTAAATAGTTCCTTTTTTCCCTTTATCTTTATTTCTTTTTCATGTCATGCTAGAGATGACTTTTCTATGATGATGATGACGTTGGATTTAGCTTACTCTATATGCATGCTATATTTGTCATGTCTTAGACTTTATTTCTGATATCATATGCTATGACTTGCCTTGCATCTAGAGATAGTAACCCACACTTTTGCCACATGAAATTGGATGAAATTCTATTATTAGCTGAGTTTGAATATTCATATGTATGCTATCATAGAAAACACACCAAGATTCACGCATTGAATGCTTATATCTGGAGTACTGATTTCTTTTTCCTATATCACTTCTATATGCATGAATTGTACACTTCACTTCAGGATGATTGAATGATGTTAGCTATGATAAATCTGGATTAGTTAGCTTTTTTGTGATCGAAACTGAGTAGATTAGATTACCCTGCTGAAGTTGTCGTGCATGTCTTATAGAGTGAACCGAGAGTTATATCTATTTCTTTCTCCACAAATCTTGAACATCATTTCTCTACTTTTAAAATCATTGGTGAATCTCCCCTTAGCGATTCTATTTTATGGCATTTCCCCCGCTACTAATTCCTAGCTCCAAATCTCTTATTCTCTAAAAAAATAATAATAATAAAAGAGAGAAGAACATTCTTGTATATCATTATCTCTCTTTGAGTTGGGAACGTTGTGTATATATGCTATATGAAAAAAAAAGAAAAAAAAAGAGAGAAAAGAGGAAAAATCCTCAATAAAAGATCCCATCTCACTTTCTTTCTTTCTTCCTTCTTCTTATTACCTTTGGAGCTATACAAAAATGGGGATGTGAATATTTTTTTTGCCACCACGCTTATAGATAAGCTTGGGGGAGGGGATCCATTGATGTGTGAGAGAGTGACTACTTGACGTTGCACGACAACCTAGGCTAAGTAATATTCTATACTCGGTGAGATTATTTCTAGCTTTACGAAATCCAGAAATCTAAGCCTAGCGTTCATTTCATGAAATCCATGCTTTTCTATTCTCTCTCTATTCTATTGTGTGATACTCTTATACTCCTGATAGAAAGCATTCAATTGAAAAGTGTGTGATCTGTGATTTGTATACCGCTTTAAATGATTCAGACGATGTTAATTTTAGAATTATTCCGTTTTTCATGATTATATCGTTGTTCGTGGGTTTTCCATTTCTATTTGCACTATTATACTATGATATCAAAATAAAATCTTTTGACATGAGTTTTTCATTCGGTGCATGCTATATGAGTAAGTGAAACCCCCGTCCTGAGAAAATGATCTAGTAGCTTACCTCTTCGCTTCTTTCTCTATTCTTTATTTTCATTTCGTTTTCCATTCTTCTCCGTTTTTCATTTTTCATTTTTTCGCCATTTTCGTTTTCCAATTCCACCGGGTTCGCCATTTACTTATCTTCCTCGAGGACGAGTAAGAGGCAAGCTTGGGGGATTTTGATCACTCCTTATTTTACACCTTTTTCCCGCATTTTTGCATGCCATTTAGATCGCCCAAATCATGTTTTTCACGATATATCGACGATATTGCGATGCTTTTCACGATTTGTTGTTTTTGTCGCATTTCAGGTGATTTGGCGCGATTTGGAGTGATCTCGAGATGCGCTTACTCCAGAGGGTCACCGACGACCTCCCCGAGGGGTATTTTGCTGTTGGAGAGGAGCGGAAGAAGAACGGACGTCGCAGGAGCGACGAGGAGGCCAAAATAAGCAGATTGGGCATGTTTAGTGTCCCACTCGGCCGAGTGGAGGACCCACTCGGTCGACCAGCGAGACACCGCTCGGCCGACCAGATCAGACACGATTCCTATGTGCACTCAGCCGAGCGACGGAGACCACATCGGCCGAGTGACGAGACCACGTCCGCCCGATTGGCGCCCAGACGAAGCCCTTCAAAAATCTCCAAGTTTCTGTTTTTCGGCTGCCTGAGCTTCAGAAGACCCACTCGGCCGAGTGGAGAATCCTGTCCGCCCGAGTACAATGAAGCCATCGGCCGAGTGACGACAACTCACTCGGCCGAGCCGCCCCCGAAGTAGAGACCCCTGAAGGCCCCGAATTACTGGAAAATTACAGGGTTTCTCACTCGGCCGAGCGACCTTTGTCACTTGGCCGAGTGCGATGCGCTGCCTGTAGCGAAAATTGCGGAAAACAGGCTGCGCAGGGGTATTTTGGTCACAGTTTTTGGACGATTTTGGGGGCTATTTAACCCCTGTTTTAACCCTAGTTTTAGGGAGCCTCTCCTTAGATTTTTTGCAGCTTTTTAGATTAGCTTTTTAGTTTTATTCTTGAGATTGGAGAGGAGAAAAAGTTTGATTTTTGTTGGATTAATTGAAGAACTCCATTGGTTTGTCTTTCTCTTCCCCAAAAATTCTATTTTTATTGCATATCTCAATATTGTGATGAATTCTATTGCTTATTTCATTGATTATTTTTGTGATCTTGCTATGAATTGTGAGTAGTCGCCACGTCTTGGGGCGTGGGGATGAACCCTACAAGCCCAACTTCATATTTGTGATGAATTAGTAGAAATTTCGCTAGAATCGATATCTTGAGATTAGATTGGGATCAATTTACTACGGTTAGCTAGGAGTTCATACCGATCGGGATTTGCAAGAGATTGGATCCCGATTCGATAGGAAACCCTAGAAATCCGAATTGGGTTGGAATCGAATTTCCGTAGTATCCGTTTGCAAGAGATTGGACCGATACTAGGGTTTCCGGTTGCAATTCCGTGCCAATACCCGTTTGCAAGAGATTGGACGGGTAGGAACTATCCCAATCTAGATCACGAGCCGAGTTTGCAAGAGATTGGGCTCGGTGCGCGATTAGACGATGATGTTGATCCGAATGCTAGCTTTCCTAGGCTAGGGTTTGTAAGAGATTGGACCCAAACCTAGGATAGCTATAGACCGGCAACAGCGCGAGAGCGTGAGCTTGGTTCTACATTCAGTTGCAACTAGTCCATCCAAAATCTCAATCTAGCGATTTTGAAACCGACGAACCACATTTATGAGATACGGTGAGTAGCGGGGATTCCCCATTCCCTAGACGTTCTTTATTTGATTGATATTTCCGCACTTTGTCTGACGATTGTGACAGGATCGCCAAAGGCAAATCTTTCTTCTTGAATAGCCAGGGTGATTGGAACAAGCACGGTCATTCGTCCTCCCTGTGTTCGATATCCCGCTCGCTGCTACACCGTGCACTTGCGGTAAAACTACAACCGTTCTTCCGGGTGTACGCCCGGGGTCGATCATGGATGTGGTCCGTGGATATGAGTGAGAAGGCAAAGAATGGCGGCCACGTTCCTCTCAAGTGCGAGGAACCGTGGGTGAGTGAGAAAGGAGGATGGTGATGGGTCCGAGGGGGCAGAGGACATGGCAAGATCACAGAGGGCAGCGACCTTCCTCTCAAGAGCAAGACGGGCAGAGACCTGGCGGCGACCGAAGGAAGTGGACTGACGTGAGGCAGAAGTGGTGCCGGCAGGTGATGTGGAAGTAGTGCCGGTGGTAGTGGTCATGCCGGCACTGGACACAAGGCCAGAGATGGCCGCAAAGAGATGCTCAGAAGTGATGGGGCCAGGAGCAGAAACAGGGTGACTCGGGCCAGCCCCAATATCTCCCCGGGACGCAGGGATATCCTGCTCGCCTAAGTGGGCGGCAGGGGAAGGTGGTCTGCGTGTGTCCGGGGGAAAAAAGGGAAGGTGCAACCCCGCAAAGAACTCGGGATCGGGCGGAAAAGTCCAATCCGCCATGATAGTAACATTCATGCGAGCGGGGTTGGGGAGAATGGTGTAGGGGCGAGGGGGGTGGCCGTAATTGAATTCGAAGTGACCGTCGGGGCGGGGCTTAATCATATGAATGTGCCGCAGGACGTCAAGATCTAGACGTGAGGGTCCTGCGGCGATAGGAAGACCACGGGGGATATGGATATTAAACGGGGGGTAAGAAGCAATAATAGTAATAATGCCCCCACAGCAGATCTTGCCCTTCCCGGCCATGCTAATCTCGAGAAGCTTGTAAACAAGCCAATCGCCAGCATGAACAGGGACAGTAGGGGCCCTAAAGCTAACTCCATCATCGTCACAAACAAATGGGAAAGTCATGGCCCAGAGGACAAAAAGATCGGGGATAGTCACGGTGCCTGACTCATCCTGCGGGAAAAATGCAGAGGATATGATCCTATGGGCCAGACGAAATATGTGATGGATGATGGAGGAGGCCTTGGCCTTACCACGGGGATATCGACGGAGTATGGTGAGGCAGAACCAAAAGTTATCGACGTCGAATTCCGGGGGGTATCCGTAGTGCCGGATAGCGTCATTCCCTAGAATAGGGAAACCAAATATACGATTAATGGTATCCAGGTTGGTGCGTATGGTTTGGTTACGCACCCGGAAAGTGACAGTCGACCCCGACTCACAAACGAGGGAGGAAAGGAATTCTAGGGTGAGTGACGGGTAGGATACCACAGAGGCATTCAGGAAGGCCAACCAACCAAGGTTAGCGAAAAGAGTCTCGACCTCGGTGAAGACACCGAGGTCGACGAGTGATTGGGTGTGGGCAAATTTGGTTGATAAATGCCCCCGAGCATCTAGTCTGTGGTAGAAGTCTTTCTGCTCTTGGTTCCTAAATAGTTACCCATGCGGGCCCAACATGGGGTCCGCAGGGGGAATGATAGGTGCGTGAGGGGCAAGTGTCAGTTCGCGTGTGTGGGGGGAGGACGTGTTTGTTTACGTCTCTTGCGAGACGGTTCCTCCTCCCGCATGATACTCTTCCCCTTATCTCTCTCCCGGGCCATGTGTGTGTGTGAGTGGTACAAATGGGTGCAAAGTACTACCAAAGTGCACACACACGAAAACCAAGCAAATCAAATATCTGGGGTAAAAATTGAAATTTGAGAGGTGGAGCGAAGTTACCCCGTAGAAATCTGAGCTCCTCGCTTGTAGATGACCTCAATGCCGTGCGATGGGAGAAGTGTGGAGCCACGGCACTCTTCTTCAGCAAAAATTTCGAAAGTGGGGGTTGGTATTGGGAGTTAGGGCTAGAGAAATGTGAAATAGGAGAGGGAGAGAGAGAAATGGACGGAGAGATGCAAGGGGGAGGTGGAGAGAGAGGTTAATGGAGGATTTGAGGTTGTGGGAGAGGTGTAGTCGGCAGTCGGGTGCTTGGAGGAGACGAAACGACGGCGAAACGGTGAGATCGGGCGAGGGTTTATGAACGGGTGGGTCGGGGGTATTTATAGGTTTTAAGTCGAACCGGTCGGGTGAGTTATCACCCGATCAGTTGACTTTTAGGTCGAAATTTGATGCTGAAGAAACGCTACAGGCGACCCGATCGGTTGAGAACTCAACCGATCGGTTCGCTGCTCCACACATTTTCCCGAGAACTCAGAGTTTCTCACCCGGTCCCTCAACCGGTCTCGCATTTTTGTCACCCGGTCGGTTGACAAATTCTGAAATTTTCCCGAGAGTTTCCCCAGGTCACCCGGTCTGTTCACCCGGTCTGTTCTTTCTCCACCCGGTCGGTTCATTTAGTGACAGACACGGCTATTAGCTGATACATCCCAACCGATCGGGTGAGTTATCACCCGGTCGGTTGGGGCCTTGTTTTCTGCAAAAACCCAAAAATCGCCTAAGTTTCACGACGGAAGTTGTTGCGGCTGGATTTATTTATAAAAATAGATAAAATAAAGTAGAAAAAGTCCTAAAAAGCGGAAGTAAAAGTTCAGAGCATGGGTTGCCTCCCATGAAGCGCTTTTGTTTAACGTCGTTTAGCTCGACGCCCATTGATGATGTTCATGGTGGGCGATACGGGTGATGCCCAAAATCTGGCATCTCTTCAGCTCTAGAGGTTGTTTCTATTGGTGTAGTCGGCGGATGTAAAAAGATTTGCTCGACTACCCTCCCTTTGTCGACAGGATCCAGGGGCTTCTCCCTCAAATTGGCGTCCACCGCCATCTTTTTCAGGATCCGGACCTCATCGCCGGTGAGGTCCATGGGTTCTTTTCCTTTTCTCCTCGTAGGAGGAGACTTAGGAAATCCAGGAGGGATCACATGTCGCGCGACCACCTCATTAGCAACTTCAATCTTTGGGGAGCCAACTTGCTCTTCAATGTCCCCCAAGCTATCCGGGGGATTCCTCGAGAGCACTTCCCAGGCACTTGTTTCAACAGCTCTATCTTCTTCATTCTCCAGCATATTGATAATAGGATCATCCGGGGGATTTGGATGCTTCATCGACAAGCCTAAGTCAAATTCGACTCTTTCTTGGCCCACATTGAGGGAAATCTTCCCATTCTTCACGTCTATCAACACTCCGGCGGTTGCCATAAAGGGTCGTCCAAGAATAATTGGTGTATGCTTGTCTTCCGGCATGTCCATCACCACAAAATCAACCGGTACATGTACTCCTTTCACATCGACAGGGAGGTCGTCCACTACTCCCACCGGATACTTGACCGAACGGTCAGCAAGTTGCAATGTCATGCCGGTGGGCTCCAAGTCTCCCATCACTATTCTCTTATACAACGATAGGGGCATCAAGCTGACGCTCGTGCCAAGATCGACGAGTGCCCTCTGGATTTGCACTTTCCCAATAGAGCAAGGGATGGAGAAACTTCCTGGGTCCTTGAGCTTGGGCGGATTTGCGCGCTGAATGAGTGCGCTGCATTCCGCCGTTAACACGACCTTTTCTTTTCTAGATCCCCGTGTCACCAAGTCTTTCAAGAATTTTGCATAGGAGGGGATCGTCTCTATAGCTTCTAGGAAGGGGATTTGAAGGCTTAAATCCTTGACCATGGCAAAAAGTTTGCCATACTTCTCGTCGATTTTCGCTTGGGCCAAACGTTGTGGAAAGGGCACAACGGGCTTGAAAACCTTCAAATTCCCTTCTTCTTTCTTCTTCTCTTCTTCGGGGGTTCCCTCCGGAGCCACAATTTTTGGCGACGGGGTACCGTCGTCACTAGCTTTTTCAATTGGCCGCTCAACGGCCAGTGGTGCTTCCGGTTCCCTGGGTGGCACTCTAGTAGGAATTTGTGTCCCGCTCCTCAAGACTATGGCTGACACGTTCTCATGCTCATGTGTGAGCGCCAAGGTCCGATTTACCCCCTAGGGTTCACCTCAGGCTGTGGCGGTAATAAATTCTGTGGTCTTTGCAGGTTCGCCACTTGCAACCCCAGCTGGGTCACCTGATCAGTGAGCACTCTTTGTCCCATCTCCAGCTTCAAATTGATCTTCTCCTGGTTGGCTATGTATTGAGTCAAGAGGGACTCAACCGGAGAAATGGCCCTCTGCTGGCCGTTTTGCTGCTGGGTGGGCTGCTGATTCCTAGGAGCATACTGTTGATACTGCGGTGGTGGTTGTTGCTGCTGAAATTGCTGTTGCTGAAACTACTGCTGGGGTCTAGCCGGCTGATAAGTCTGCTGTTGTTGCTGAGCCGGCTGTTGGTAAGGCCCCCGGTAACTAAGGTTCAGATGATTCCGGTTGTTGGGAGAGTAGGCCGGGTTTGAGTTGGTTTGTGGTGGAAACGGCGCATTCCCCGTAGGATTGTAAAACAATGCGCTCGCCTGATCCAACGGTGGTGAGATGTCACCTCCGTCGAACTCTCCAAATACTTCGGATTCTACCGCAGCAATCTGTTGTGAACCGGCGCCTACCATCAATGCGGAGATCTGGGTTGACAGCAAGTCAAACTTGCTTGACAATTTGTCGACGTCTTCCACTCTATGGATGCCCCCTAGATCTTGGTGTGGCTCTCTCATCACACCACCGTTCATTGTTGGATGCCATATTTTCAAGAATCTGTCTGGCATCTTCTTCGCTTCTCGACATAAAGGACCCTCCAGCCGCGGCATCCATGGAAGATTTTAAATCGTCCCTCAACCCATTATAAAACAGATTTATGATCTGCCACTTGGGGAGCTCATGGTGGGGACATCTTCTCTGCATCTCCTTGTATCTTGTCCATGCCTCATGCAAAGACTCGTGGCTGGCCTGGGAGAAGGAGGAGATCTCACTCCTCAGCTTCATGGTCTTCCCCGGGGGAAAGAACTTCATCAGGAAAGCATTTGAGAGCTTCTCCCAGGTGTTGAACGTATTCGGGTCTTTCCCCTTAAGCCACAGCTTGGCTTTATCTCGCAAGGAGAAGGGGAACAGCTTTAGTCAGATCGCCTCAGTTGTGACACCGTTAATCCGGAAGGTGTCACATTTCTCCAAGAAGGAGTCTAGATGCTCGATCGGGCTCTCCATGGGTGCACCCAAAAACTGATCCTGCTGGATCCACGTCACCAAAGATGGCTTAAGCTCGAAGCTTTGGGCCGTAATAGCTGGAGGACGGATGGCGGAGGTGGACTCGATGGAAGGCATCGAGTACTCCAACAGGGACTTGTGAGGCGGGGTGTTCTCCCCCATGGCTTCAGGATCCTCTCTTCTTCGCTTCTCGGTGGCCAAATGCCTAAGGGTGGCGTTTATCTCTGGATCAACGGGGATCAAGTCGTTGAGACTTCTTGAACTCCTGCGCATAAAAAACAACAAACACCCGTGAAGCGACAAGTGGGAAAGAAACAGATAAGATAAGAAATAAAAATAAAAAATAAAAATAAAAATAAGAAAAGGAAAAGGAAAAAGAAGAATGCGAAAATTATCGTGAGGTAGGGATAGGAGCTAGACACTAGGGTTCATGAGATCCAAAAATAACAAGCACGTTGCCTCCCCGGCAACGGCGCCATAAACTTGACGTGCCCCCGGTTTGCAAGCCGCAAATGGCTGGGGGACCCGGTGGAGGTTTAGATATTTGTAACCGCAAGCGCACGGTGTTGTAGTGTGGCTTGGGGGTCGAACATAGGGAGGCGAGGATGTGCTTGTGTCAAAGATGATCAAAATCACCCAGTGGGCGAGCTAGCCCAGATCGGATGATGGGTTGTCACGGTAAAGGAATGCAAGGTATAGACAATATGAAGGAAAAACCAGGGACTCTTGTTTCGACCCCAACGAGCGACTCTCGCTGATACGGCCTACGGGTAGGATGGCGATCGGAATTAGGGTCTAATGGTGAGACGTTGCCTCTAAAAGTGGTACCGACATCCCATGGGCCCGATATTCCGGTCGGTGCCCAGGATGAAACGCCGGACTTCCTGGGTTCGATCAGTGGGCACTCCCGTGTCCATTAACACTGATCGACTCCGGGAGCACTAAGCTCGCAACGATAACTCCCAACGTCTCATCCTGTCGCTCCCGCGTGCTAGGATTCGGCGTCTACGCTAAGGGCGTGAGCTATGGCTAGGGAGTCAACCGCCAAATTTATTCCCCCTTGGGCCAACGGTCAAAGGCGGTCTTTTTCCCGCTGATGACAATAAAACACCCTGCGTAACCGTTAGATTCCTAATCCCTATCGATTTCCTAACCCTATGGACGCATCGGGAAGAGCCCCCGAAGGGGTTTCCGCCAAAATCCCGGATTTGGGAACTACTCACAAATATTCATTAAAAAGCGATCTAAATGAAAATGGACCGTCAAAATCATAATCAGACAATAGAAATGCAATGGTAGTAAAGCAATTAAGATAATACTAAAGTTTTACAAAGATCCGAAAACTTACAAAAACTGGAAAATTACAGCCGTCACAAAATGAAGAAAACAGTAAAAAATAACCAACTCCCGAATCTGGGAAACCTAGGGTTCTATTTATAGAAAACGGCATCACCCGATCGGTTGACAAGTCAACCGGTCAGGTGAGCCGCTTCACAAAATCACAGCGCAAAGCGGGGTTTCACCCGGTCAGGATGAACTGGTCAGTTGGAACTCGGTGCGGTCAGTTGGATCTTGGCGCCGACCGGTTGGATCTTGGTGCGGACCGGGTGAAGAGACCGGTTGGATCTTCGAGTTTGGGCTGTTGAAATTCGGCTACAGGTGAACCGATCGGGTGAAGGTCACCCGATCGGTTGGCAATCAGCTTTGAATTTCCAGAGACTTTGAGCTTTTGACCCGGTCACTGAACCGACTGGGTGACTTCTCGTGAGCTCCAAGCTGCACCCGGGTGGTGCACGCGTGCATCACCCGATCGGTTGGTGATGACCAACCGACCGGGTGAGGGGCTGAAAGATGCAATCTTCGTCGTTTGACCCCCTGGATCATGCGTGACTCCTCCCGTTGCTCCGGGGACACATGATAACATCGTTTTATGCCCCAAATACCAGTAAACTCCTGCAAAACATGGAAAACACGAAAAAGTGAAAGAAAACAAGAAAACACAAGAAAACACGAGAAACGAGTATAAGACGGCGGTAAAATACGGAAAAACACGGAAGAAAACGTGCGTAAATATATGAAATATAAACGCACGTCAACCACTCCCGTACCAAACATATAGACGTGAGACACCATTTTATAAATGATCATGTAGCTAAGAAGGACATCATCTTAGAGTACATTGAAACCCAAAAACAAATTGCTGATATCTTCACTAAACCTCTTAAAGAAGATTCATTTGTGTGGTTGCGTGGAGAACTGGGAATTATGGGTGAATCTGAAATCTAGAAGCTCAAACTTTCATGTTATAACTTCTTTTAGAGCTCATATCTTTTTGTTGTCTTTCTTCATGTGCTTTATTATATTATGAGATTAAGAAAGGCAATTGTGACTTATTTGATTTCATTAGTTTTTGAGAGTGATTGGAGTGATTCGTGTTTCAATGGATTTATTGTTTTTATAATGATTTTATGATGTATTTGTGATTAGAGTATAGGTCCTAGGGTGAGTGTTCTTATTCTCTGGAATTCTATCTCACTGTGCACGTTTGGACCAGGACAGACGACTGTCTTTCCTTCGACAGTCGACTGCCCTACTCTATCTCCTCAGTCTGAGAATTGGTATCTTTCGCTCATCCGACTGATGACTGATTTATAGTCGACTGTTAGTTTAACATGCGACTGCATTTTAGTCATCAGGCGAGTGTTACATCTTTCCGAGCTTTATCGTTTATCACCTCATCCAGTCGACTGACTTTTGTTCATCAGTCGACTGTCTTCTGTTGTGACGGTTCAAGTGATTTGATCCGAGCCGTCCTTTTTTGCTTCTCTCAGAGCGAATCCCCCAGAGCCTATCCATTTCTGGTGAAGCTTTTCTATGCGAACCGCGTTCGCGGTGAGTATTCGTCTACCGGCATCCTCGATACTGTCATTCAAGGAACCCACATTCAGATCACTCCCTCTCTCTTAGGGACTATTATTAGGATTCCCTCTGTTGGTTCCCTTCCCCCTGATATCTGCATCTCTGAGATTGACGATCTTGACCAGTCTGTCCTCCGGGATATGTTTCGAGAGGTACCTTTAGCTCTTGATTCGGGTGTCAGATCATCTATGTTCTCTGTGAGAGGTTGGGCTGTTCACCTAGTGGTGAAGTCCAACATCCTACCGAGATATGGATCGTCTGACCAGCCGTCTCAGGATATCCTGAAGTGTATGTATGCTATTTTCTCTGGTATGCCCGTGAACTGGGCCGATGTCTTCCTTGATAGGATGGACAGGGTTGAGTTCACGACCTCCTCGTCTCACATTCCTTATGGTGGTCTTCTGACTCGTGTCTTCTGTCATTTTGGTGTTGACTTGACTCGTTACGAGCCCATGCCCTTTGGTCCTCTCCTCGACGCTTCTGCTAAGTCGAAATCTTCTTCGGCTCTGCAGACTGCCTCGAAGAAGAGGAAGTCTACTTCAGCTCCATCCTCATCCACTGTTGCTCCTGCTGATCTGCCTTCTACCTCTGCTCCACCATCTCGTGATATTCTTTTGGAGATGGTCTCTGGTATTTACAGATTACTGTCCCTCTCTTTCCTCCATCAGGGAATATCCTTCCATGAGGATCTGAGACAGTTTGTTCCCCAGCATCATGATCCTCCTCAGCCCTCTGATGTCGTTGAGCCTCCTGGTGTAGCTTCTACTCAGGATGTTGCTGCTGCTGCTACTGTTGCTCCTTCTGACCCTCCTCCAGAGGATACTCCAGATGCTACAGAGCATGCTCCCTCTTCTGCAGCCCCGGGAGACGCTCACTCTTAGATAGATGTTTGAGTGATGTTAGTTTGGTGATGATATTTTTTGATGTATGATGGATGATGTTGTCAGTGACTTTATATATGTATGGTGATGTACTTCGATGTCGTCATGATGATGTATTTTTTGTCTTGATCTTGATGTATCTCTTTGTGATGGCCAGGTAGATGACCATCCGTTGATGTACTCTTTTTCTATATATATATATGATGTTGCTACTTATCTTGTGTCACACTATGCTATACTGTATATCTTAACTGTGTGATGTATGATATGTTGTCTTCTTGTATGCTATACTCTCTTTGATGTGCTTTTGAGACAATATATGGACTTGATATTGGTTATTTCATACTATCCTTGATGTGATGAATTTTTGGAAATTATTTTCTTTTCGTATATCTAAAATGTTGATATTGGACTTCAATTCAATTACTCACATGTGTATATGATGTGATTTTATGAGTTTTGAATCGATATATCTTTATACTCCTTGATTGTTGTTAATTCGTATTTAGCACTATTTTTGTTGTTGTTATTTGCTCCGACCTTTTGGATAATGCCATAGGGGGAGAGAAATAAACATACAAGATACATAATGGATGTGCTAAGTATGTTCTAACGCTTGAATCTAAGATTTATGTTGCCTTAGATTCAGGGGGAGTAAGATTACAATGAATAGGGATTTTATTTCCTAGATTTCTTGTATTGAATTCATCCATATCTCACTCATTTGCTTCAACTGTTATGTAGATGCTCTAATATTTGTTGACTAACTTGATTGGCATCTATGTAGGGGGAGTAAGTTTTCATTACGCACAATTATTTATCTTTTTGTTTATGTTTGTTTGTCATCATCAAAAAGGGGGAGAATGTTGAGTATTGGACTTCTCCCTACTTGGTGTTAATGATGAGCAAACATAAATACTTGTGACTAATACCCTATTTTGCAGTTAATCCATTGCCTAAGCTTATTATGAAGATCAACTAGCAATGGATGGCTCACAAACGTTATTGAAGGCAAATAACATGAATTGGATGATCGTAGATTGTTGATTGAAGCTCCGTAAAGACTTCAAGCTCATACGATGGAAAGAAGAGATTATTCGTCAATGTAATTTTTCTTTTATCTCTTCTAGTATGTAGCTTAGAAGTAGAACTTTGATGGAGCACTCACACACATCTACATTCTGTCATAGGACTTCATTAGACCAATTGTCCTTTGATCCCAATTCAGTTCTCTTTTGTTTGTGCTAAGATTGTTCATAACAGTCGACTGCTGAACAGTTTATAGTCGTCTGTCTCAAAAACAGTCGACTGTGTTTTGTTCTACAGTCGCCTGTTATGCACAGACTATTACAATATAGTTTTGGGCCTTCTCTGATTATTTCGCACATGCTACTGTTGAACGATTCACAGGCGCATGTCCTAGTGTCAGTCGACTGTGTATTGTAAATCAGTCGCCTGTCTATCCTTGCCCAAACTCTGTTTGATCTGACTTCTACGGCCAGTCGACTAATGCTGTATATACAGTCGACTGTTTGTTAGATCAGTCGACTGTCTATGCTGCAACAGTCGCCTGTCTGTAAGTCATTTCTTTGACTCAGCTCTCTGGAAATTTCTCTTGCTTTTGATAGTCGTCTGTTTAAGGTTTTACAGTCGCCTGTTCTGATTAACAGTCGACTGTATTACTTGAATTAGTCGTCTGTCCTGTATCTTGTGAGATTTCCAGAATTTGTCTAACTTACTCTTCTCTCGGCCAGTTGCCTGTCGAAGAAATTACAGTCGCCTGTTGTTTTAACAGATGACTGTCTTTGCTACATCAGTCGACTGTCCACGTGGTAAGTTACCGTTATGAATTCTCACCTACCCTTGCTGACTGTGCAACAGTCGACTGTGGATTGTTCAACAGTCGACTGTCGCGAGTTCAGATTATATCCGTTGAGATTTTTCTCACGGATTCCAATTGGGTTTTTGCCTAAACTGTTTTGTGGATTTGAGAAATCTATAAATAGAGCTTCTACTGTTCCATTGGAAGGTTACTTATTCATTGCAAAATCTCTCAAGCTTTCATTTCCAAAGATCAAAGCTCTCAAATCCAAAGCCCTAAGTATTTCCAAATCTTGTTCTCTTGCTCTCCAACCTAGAACCAAAGATTGATCTTCTAGGCAATTGGTGCAGTCAAGAGAAAGGGCTTTCTCCTCTCTTTCAAGAGAGTTCTTCAACACACATCACACTCCTCCTTCAAGTTCTACTTCAAGGCATATGTGATTGTAAGTGTTGCTTTCATATTTCATAACTTTCGTTATTTGAATTGTGCTCTCGGTTGTGAGAGTGGTTTTGCTTGCTCCCTGGTTGTGGGAGTCAAGGACATCGATTGTATTCGGTTGCACTTATAGGGTTGCTACAAGTGGGCTTTAAGGAAACCTCAAGTTAGGGTTCTAACTTGAGTATCCGTGGTATCCGGGTGGTAGGGACGTAGGATTACCGGAAACAAGTCGGGAGTTGACTTGGGTAATCCGAACCCTTGAAACATCTCTGCGTTTGCGTGTGTTTCACTTTGGGTTGTTTTTCTATTCCGCACTATTTGTTGGATTGCATTTTATTTGGCGTAAATTCCTTTAAATTTGCATAAACACTATTCAACCCCCCTTCTAGTGTTTTCCCCATAGACAGGGTCCTTGCAATAACAAAATTTGTTCAAAAATAGAAATGGAAATCCAAATTCCGTTAAAACCGGTACATAATAGTCTCATAAAATTCAAATACAATCTAGCCTTTAAAAGAAATAATCTAAATTTAATTTGCTTCTACTTGAACCATCTTGCCATTGCCCATATCGATGTATCTTTCACCATCATTTGGCTCTTGGCATCTTAGGCAATCCTGCATAGACACAATGATGTGAATGGTTATCCAGGATCTTTCCATCACGTGTCTATAAGTACCAAAGTTTGTGGGAAAAGAAATTAATTTAGAATTGAACCAAATTAAAGAAACATACCCTTTTTAGCATGCCAAGCGTGATAATTTGTGCGGTTCTTCTTTACATGCCCTTCAGCTCCACAGAAGAAACAACCATTACCTTCTGAACTTTTCATTTCCCTTTGTTGTTTCTTTTGAGAAGTTGTATCCGCAGCTTCAGTATCCTTCTTCCTCTTGTTGAAGGTGGATGTTAGGAGAGGGCTTTCTGTCATTTCTTGCTCAAGCCTTTCATCTTCCTTTACACAGTTTGAGATGAGCTCATCCAGAGACCAAATCTCATCCTTCAGATTGTAGGTCATCTTAAACTGGTTAAACTGAGATGGAAGAGATATCAAAACAAAATGCACTAGCAGAGCCTCAGAGAGGTCTAGCTCAAGTGCTTTCAACCTTGACGCAATATTAGACATCTGTAATATGTGCTCCCTGATGTTTCCTTTACCTTCATATTTCATTGAAGTTAGGTTTGTCAAGAGTGTATTAATCTCACCCTTTTCATTCTTGACAAACCTTTTTTCAAGCTCAATGAGGAACCATTTAGCAATGGCAATTTTCTCTGAAATAGAGCCCCTGAAATATTCTGGAATGTCATTCTTTATAAGCACTAGGCACATGCGATTTAATCTCTTCCACTCTTCCATCTCCCTCTTTTCAACAGAGGTACTCTCATCAGTGAGTGGTGGAGGACTATGAGTCCTCAATGCCATATCAAGATCCATGACTTCGAGGATTATCAAAAGATTCTCCTTCCATGCCTTGAAGTTAGTGCCATTAAGTACTGGAATAGATTTGAGGTTGGTAGAAAAATTTTCAGGAATAATAGCTGAAAAAGAGAATAAGAAAAAACAACTTTAACATGTTCATATGAGTATTAAATTTAAACAACAACAAATTCAAATTAATGCTATTTTCCCATCTCAAGAGATTCCCCACTAGCTCAATATTTATCTTTGGATAATCTATTGACTAGTTATTGACATCTTGTTGTAGCAATCAGACAATGAAAATAATAGCATGCCAAAAATAAAACTTCATTTGGGTCGAATTAAATTTACATGCATTGAACTCACTAATCATCACCTTGTCTATTGCCATAGGTGTGCATGAAATGGTATAGAACGATAATCTTCCTTTGGGCCGATTAAGCATTCTTACGAAAATCATTGGCACATTAAATTATTTTTATATTTATGAAATGAAATAATGCAAAACAATAGAGCCCACTTTGGCGAGATGATGATTGCACGAAATCATTTCAAAAAATATATACTTTTGCAAAATTTGAATTATGTCACAATTTAATACATGAATTTACACTTTAAGTGGAGATATTCAAGTCCACTTTTATTCAAAATCAAATTTTAAGGCAACCAAAATTTCATACAAAAGTATGTATTGAACTTCTTATATTTCGTGATTAGAACTAATCTTCACAAGAAAACCCACTTTGGTGAGTCGATGATCCAATCAATCTATATTCGAAATATATAATTAATTGTGCCAAAAAATTGAATTTGAAACTAAACTGAATTTAACATAAAATGATTACACTAAGTGGATATATATATATAAGAACCATTTATTCCACCCTTCTAATCATTTATATTGAGTTAAATAAAATCCATAACTTCAACACAAATTTTCTTCTTCAAAATGGGGTATATAAGTATACTAATGTGTATATGAACATACATATAAAGTTATATATATAAATATACACACTATCCCATTTTATATGTAACTTTAAAATGTGTCAAAAAATTTCTTAATGCCATTTACTTGATGGATAGTGCACAAAATTCTTTAAGGCCTTTTAAATTTATCCTTGAGGAGAAATATATGTTAAACCTTTTTATTTGCTCCTGAAGTAAACACTTGAATTTTGTGTTTTAATTTAAGTCTAAATTTAGGCAAAGTGAATTTTCATACCAAGGTATGAAGTCAACTTGTTATATACTGAAATATATATTTTTTTTGAAAAGTAAGTGTAGATCTTTATTGAAGTGATATACAAGTAATTACACTATAGAGATCAATAGAACTAGGTTTCAAGAGAGAGAGGAGAGGACACAAGCGTCGTCACTCTCTACAATTGATCCCCAATCCCATCAAAATCTATACCAGATTACAATCCCAAAAAACCTTACAAGCGAGTATACATGCATACATATTCATTCCCCCCATTCCCAGCTAGGTCTCCTATCCATTGTCTCTGAAAATCCAGTTTTCCAGGACTTTTTCTTCATCCTTCCCAGATGGCTCTAGGTCTCTAAGTGCAACCCTGATATCTGCCGCAATTTCCTCAAAAAGAATTGTTTTACAATGGTACTCCATGTCAAAGATTCTCCGGTTTCTTTCACGCCATAGATGCCAAACAGTGGCCGAAAGGACACTTTTACAAAGAATATCTGCTGTAGTTTTCCCCCCATAGTGCGCAATATAGAATTTTCCAACATCTTCTAGGCAAGGCGGCAGCTGGGCTCTAATGTCGAGCTTAAGAAGGCCACGCCGAAGAATGTAACAGGAGTATGGGCATTCGAAAAAATGGTGCTTGATAGTTTCTTCAACATTTCCATCACATAAGGTGCAATTTGTTGGAGTATCATGCCCCCATCTACTTATCTTTGATCTGGTTAACAGTTTATCTTTAAAGGCCCTAAGTAGTGTAAGAGACATCTTTGGAATGTGATTGGGGAACCAAATTAATTTATGATATGGAAACCGGGTACCTCGTTGTCTCACTCCTTCCCAAGCTTGTCTGAACTGAAACTCCTTGCCAGGTACCCACTCCCACCGATCAGCTCCAAACTGCAACTTGATCTTACTGAGGATAAGCCGGATTTCTGCAATAGAAGGATCATCGATCCATTTATCAGCTTCCCAATATTCATTAACTTTCTTCATAGAATAATTCGCTGGGACTTCATAAATGTCTTTGAGTGGGCCATAAAATTCGAATTTAAATTTATTTTAGCACAATTAACACAAAAATTATCTTTGAGGATATGAAAGCTTCTTATTTCCTCCCTCAATCCAATTTAAATTCAATTTTAGGCAACCAATCATACAAAAGTATGTATTTAACCGTTTATGTTTCGAAATAATAATAATTTAACAGTAGAGCCCACTTTGGTGGGGTCCCGTAATAATTAAAATTATTTTGAAACATATAAACTAATTTGCCCAAAAACTGAGTTCAAATGAAACTGAACTTAAATGTAAATATACAAGAAAGCCTTTTATTTACTCATTCGATCCGTTTAAAATTCATCCAGGCTACTGATCATACTGTGTATGTATTTTAATCCATTTACATTCTGAAATAATAACTATTTTAATAGTGAAACCCACTTTGGTGGAATTTCACAAGAAATTAGAATTATTTCGAAATGTACATTTAACTGAATTTTGCCTAAAGAATTAAAATCGGAACGAACTTAAATTTAACGCACAAATAAAACCGAATGAGAAAATATATACAAGATGGCCTTTTATTTCCTCTAATTATCAGTGCATTAATATATTCAAAATAGGGCTTCAAAAGGAAAATAATTGTAGCCCCAAAATAGGGTTCAATCATACCAAAATATTCAATTTAAGCCCAAATTTTTTTGAAGTGGCCAAAACAGGCCCAAATTAAAAGCCCATATACTGAAAATTAAAGAATTATATTGAAAAACAATCAGTTTGGGCCCAATTTGGCCCAAAGTCTGCTAGGGTTAGAAAAGCTAGCAGAAATTTTGGCCCATCTAGATCCGCCGCCGGCCCCTTTCCCTCAGATCCGGCGCCGGTAACAACTGATAGGGGCGGCAAAGGCCGTCCCTTTTCCGACCAACAGGGGCGGCAAACGCCGCCCCTTTCTGTGCTTCGCAGGCGCCTGAGGGCGCCTGCTGCCGTGACAAAGGGGAGGGGCGGCGGAGCGCCGGCCCCCCGGTCTTTCGGGGCCTAATGGGGGCGGCGCACCGCCGCCCCTTTCCCATCTGAATCCCGACGGGTGGGGGGGGGACAGACCCCCCTTTTCTCTGTGAAATCACCAGACCCCCCCACGAGAGTGGGGGGTGTTGTTTCCGGAAAAAAATCCCCGGGGGGCGGTTCACGCCGCCCCCTCTATAACCTAACGGGGGCGGCGTGAGCCGCCCCCCTTTTGGCCGCGATCCCACTGGAGGGGGGGGGGCGGCTTCCAGCCGTCCCCATTTCCCTCATTTTCTATCGCGACAGAACCCCCACCTTCGGTGGGGGTTTGTTCTTGCCGGCGAACGCGGGGGGGGGACCCCGTCGCCGGTATCCAGTAGAAGGGGCGGCGCGTGGCCGCCCCCTTTCTAAGACCCTATGGGGGCGGCGGCGCCGCCCCCATACCGGAAACCTAACGGGGGCGGCAGTGCCCCCCCAAAACCCTTTTTTGACAGCACATTGCTGTTCTGCGTCGGCGCCGGCGTTGTCGGTGCCGATCTCCTGACGGGGGCGGCAGATCCATCCCCTCTTTTGCCGTGTCGGGCGACGGCCGGCGGGCCGTCCCCGATCTAGGGTTTGCAAAAATTTTTTTTTTTGGAAAAATTAATCAAAAAACCAAATTTTTGCACAGATCCGAATATAAACAGATTAAAAATCAGATTTTTATCAGATCTACTATGAGTAGACAAAAAATTTAAGATCCACAGCATGCAGGCTTTGATACCACTTGTAAAAACTAGAGATCTAGATTTGCGTTCTAGCCAAACAACACAGATCTAGATATATAACATGCGAAACCTTAAATAATTACATACTCTGATTAGCGGAAGCTTACCTGAGTCCATCGCTAATAATCTGAAAGAGATCCTAATGATAACGCAACGGACGATCTTCCAGAATAGCACGAATCTACCGTTGGAGAATCCCTTTAGCCTTCTCCCAGTTTCTCTCCTAGCGACGGGACGTAGAAAAGACGGCTCAACTTTTTTCGTGTATTCCGGGGACCATGACCGCTAATATTTATAGGCTAGCCTCCATAGCCCTAGGGTTTCCAACTCGGCCCATCAACGAGTTGAAGCCCAATAGTCTCTACACATAAAGGCCCCACAACCTGTTTAACTCATTTAGCCCATTTAATTAATTAAAACCAGATCACTAATATATTGGGCTTAATATGACAGCGTAGCACTTATATAATTATTTACTGCATATTAGCCCAACGTTGGATTAAGATCCAACTTAGTTGGATAAGTTCCAACATATTTTTGTTATTAGATTACAATATATTATGCAAATTAATACTAGAAATAATTTATGTGATAAATTAGTTAATTAAAAAAAATTAAAATTGTTTTGATTAAAAAATTTAATTTACATGTTTGATTGTAAATTAATTCCATGTAATAGAATTAATTTTAATGCAACCCAAAATTTTATGTGATAAAATTAAATAGCTAGAAAAACCTTAAATTGTTTAGAATTATTTAAGTTAAGCATTAAAAAATTTTCATGCTTAATTTGTTATATGATAGATTGCATGCAATATTTAAATTATTGCTTGTATGCTTATAATTAAATTATATGCATAATAATTATAAGGATCATATGATCGATCTACTGTTAGTTACCTAACCTAACTGTATATGACGTTGTCTTGTGGTTCAAGTAATTATTAAGCAAATTTTATATGATTAGATTTTTCTAGTGAATTTAAATTAGTTTAAATTTTAAGTCTGATTAATTGAATTAATTAGTATATGAGAAAAATCTAATTTTTAAATTAGAAATTACCTTATTGTTTTTGAAAGCATTGGATTTTAATTTTGCTTTTCATATTGGTATTTTAGAAAGAAGTATTTTGAAAGGTTACATAATTAAGGAACATGATTTGGTGATTCAAGCTTGAAAAACCTCGCTCTCATTTTATTGATGGCTTGGCCAAGAAATTAGCATAAATTTTAAATTTAGTTGTTGTTGTAAATGTAGTGGCTATGGAGTCCATAGCCATGTATTTATAGTAGTATGGTTACATAATGGGTGGATACCCACTAACGGGTAGGCCCACCAAAAGCCCGTTTATAACACTTCCCCTTATCCATCCATTGTTGTAAGCCGTGATGAACGCTTCAGGGTTCATAGAGCTTATCTGATCATGGGTCTATGGATACTTCTGGATCCCTAAGTTTAAGAGTACTTGCCTCGTTAAAACCTTTGCCAAGGAAAACCCAGTGGGAAAAACTAGTGGCTAAGGGAAAAGAGTACAAGTCTCTGTAACTTCCCCTGATCGATGGATAACATCAGGGGTGGATACTTCTAGATCCAGAGTTGATGTGGCTGCCTCGTTTAAACCTTTGGCTGTGGAAAACCCAGTGGGAAAAACCAGTAGCCAAGAAAAAAGAGTACAACACTACATTAACTCCCCATAATAAGTACAATCTTCAGGCTTGTAAATCTCTCATCTGTCTCATCCCAATTCCTAGTACAAGTTTTCTAAAGGTACTGCGAGGCAAAGCTTTAGTGAACAGGTCTGCCAGGTTGTCGCAGGACTGGATCTACTGGATGTCGATCTGGTTGTCCACTTACTGTTCATGCGTCCAGAAGAGCTTGGGGGAAATGTGCTTCGTCCTGTCACCTTTGATGTAGCCACCTCGTAGTTGAGCGATGCAGGTAGCATTGTCTTCATACATGGTGGTAGGTCCAAGATCTCCCGTCTTCAGGCCGGTGGTCTTGAGGATATGGTTGATGACTGATCGAAGCCAAAAGCATTCTTTGCTAGCTTCGTGGATCGTAATGAGATCAGAGTGGTTGGATGAGGTTGCTGTCGATGTCTGCTTCACGGATCTCCATGAGATGAACATCCCACCGTACGTGAACACAAAGCCGGTCTGGGACTTTGCGGTATGTGGGTCGGACCTGTATACTACATCTGCATAACCGACCAAGTCGGAGGATACACCTTTCTTGAAGTATAGTCTCATGTCCACAGACCCTTGGAGGTAGCGCAGAAGTTGCTTAATTCCGTTCCAGTGGTGCTTTGAGGGCACAGAACTGTATCTGGCTAGTAAGTTAACTGCGAACACTATATCAGGACGCGTGCAGTTTGCCAGGTATAGGAGTGCTCCAATTGCACTTAAGTAGGGTACTTCAGGACCCAGTGTTTCCTCCCCCTCTTCCAGCGGTCGGAAGGGGTCTGTGTCAACATCCAATGATCTAATGATGATTGGTGTGCTAAGTGGATGACATTTGTTCATAAGGAAGTTTTTCAGCACTTTCTTTGCGTATGTCGATTGGTGTAACAGGATTCCTCCGCTTAAGTGTTCAATTTGTAAGCCTAGGCAGAACTTCATTTTGCCAAGGTCTTTCATCTCAAAAGTCTGTGTGAGACTTTTGGATATCTCACCTATCTCTTCAGGAGATCCGATGATGTTCAGGTCGTCTACGTAGACGGTAATAATTATGAATCCTGTTCCCTTTGCTCTTATAAAGATGCAAGGGCAGACTTCATTTGTTGTGAATCCTTGTTGCACTAGGAATTCACTTAGTCTGTTGTACCACATTCTACCTGACTGTTTTAGACCATACAGTGATCTCTGAAGTTTGACAGAGTAGACGTCCCGATGTCTTTCTGTCATTTTTGTCGGTAGTTTGTATCAATCTGGGATTTTCATATAGATGTCCTTATATATATTTCCATATAGGTATGCAGTCACAACGTCCATGAGCTGCATATCCAAACCTTCCTTTGTGGATAGGCCAATAATGAAACGGAAAGTGATCGCATCCATGACCGGGGAATAGGTATCGTCATAGTCTATTCCTGGTCATTGGGAAAAGCCTTATGCAACAAGGCACGCTTTATAACACACGATCTCATTATTCTCGTTTCTTTTTCTCACGAATACCCATTTATATCCCACAGGTTTAACACCCTTTGGTGTTAGGACTACAGGTCCAAAAACTTTGCGCTTTGAGAGTGAGTCCAGCTCTACTCCTATTGCATCGTTCCACTTTGGCCAATCCTATCTGCGTTTACATTCTGCTAGAGAGCGTGGGTCGGTCTCATCGTCGTATTCAGTGACGTGAGTGGAAATAATGAGCGCGAAGTTATCATCGATGATTGTGCTTTTTCTGTCCAGTACCTCCCCAGTACGTACATAATTTAATGATATTTCTCCTATATTTTCCTCTTCAGGGGTTGTTAGGAGGGGAGAGATAGCTGGGCTGAGCTCAGCATCCTGTGGTGGTATCGTTATTATTGCTCCAGGATTTTTCCTCTTTTGAGGGTTCTTATCTTTGGAGCCTGGGGGTCGTCCTCTTTTTTGTTGAGGTACGGCCGCTTCTGCTGCTGGTGGATTGCATCCATCTTTGGGTGTGTCAATCCTAGCTGGCGTATTTGCAGCAGGGACGTGTGATCTGACAATCTTCTGGTTGTCAGTGAATTTGTCCGGTAAAATGTGAACTGTGTTTTGAATTTGAAGGATCTTCAGGATCTCGTCTTCACATTGATTTGTACGCGGATCAAAATGGGATAAAGTCTTTGTGTCCCATGAAATGGTCTTTGAAGCTTCTGGCTTCTGTGTGTTAATGCCTAGTTTAGGAAAAGTGCTTTCATCAAACTCACAATCTGCTAGACGTGCTTTGAAGGTGTCCCCCGTAAGGGGTTCGAGGTATCTAATGATCGATGGTGAGTCGAAACCAATATAGATACCAAGACGCCGTTGAGGACCCATCTTGGTTCTATGCGATGGTGCTATGGGGACATAGACAGCACATCCGAATATACTCAAGTGATAGATATCGGGCGGGTTCCCATATGCAAGTTGCATCAGAGAATAAGATTGACTACCTGACGGTCGTAATCTTATTAGCGATGCAGCGTGCAATATGGCATGTCCCCATGCACTTACCGGTAACTGGCATTGCATCAACAATGGTCGAGCGATCCATTGTAGTCACTTTATAAGAGATTCGGCTAACCCGTTCTATGTGTGAACATGAGCTACATGATGTTCAACTTCTATGCCGGTTGCTTGGCAGTAGTCTAGGAAGACTTGTGATGTGAATTCCCCAGTATTGTCCAGACGCAATTTCTTGATCTGGTTGTCTGGGAAATGTGCCCGCAACTTTATAATTTGTGCCAGTAGCTTTGCAAAGGCTACGTTACGGATGGACAAGAGGCACACATACGACCATTTTGAAGATGCGTCAATCAGTATCATGTAGTACCGAAATGGTCCACTTGCGGGGTGAATAGGCCTGCAAATGTCTCCATGTATTCTCTCTAGGAAGCTTGGAGACTCAGAGTCCACCTTCAGGGTGGATGGTCTCGTAATCAATTTCCCTTTATGACAAGGGGGACAAGGATGTGCAACCTTCCGAAGTAGCGTCAGGCTTTTCGGGTTAATTCCACGAGATTGGGATATGATGCAACACATCATATTCCTTCCAGGGTGTCCTAGTCTATCGTGCCAGAGTTTGAATTCTGGTTGATTATGGCACTTCTGGTGCTCTAGTGTGTTTGCTTCCATTGCTCTGATCCTTGTGTGGTAGAGACCCGACGGGAGTCCCTCAAAACGCTCGACGGTGTTTTTAGCACCGTTTTTATGAGACGTTACATATAGGTATTCTCTGTTTTGTTTGCTCATCGTTTCAAGGTGGTATCCGTTCAAGCGGATATCTTTAAAGCTTAACAGGTTTCTATGCGAGCTAGGGGAGAGAAGCGCATCTTTTATAAGTAGTTGTGTTTTGTTGGGGAGCATAAATTGTGCTTCCCCTGATCCTTCAATGATACCTGATGGACCGGAAATTGTATTTACTGTGCCATCGTATTTATTAATGCTTTGAAAAAAGCAGATGTCTTGGAGGATCGTGTGCGTAGAGGCACTGTCCACTAGGCATTTAAAGTCCATCTATTTTTAAGAGAAAATATCGCAGTATAAGGCACACACAAAAAGATATACTACTGATAATCAATTAATGTCTGAAAAAGTACTCCAACATGCTAGAAATAAAAACAAGCAGATAAATAGTTTCTCAAAAGGAAAGCTACAATGCATAGAAAATAGATAATGTCCTCAGTCGAGTTGGTCATCGTTTGAGAAGTCCTCAGCTATGAACTTGATTGGTGCCAGGTCTTCTTGAACCACCAGGTTTGTCTCAGCTTGCTTCTGGCTCGCTTTGTACAAGTCATGCAGGTGGAGTGGAGTCCGACAATTCCTGGACCAGTGTCCAGTCATGCCACACCTGTGGCACTTATCTTCCCAGTCCTTTCTGGGGGCAGATGTCTGGCCGTCGTCCTTTCTCTTCCACACATTTTTCTTCTTCCTCCCCTCATTGTTGCTTCTGGGAGGGGGTCCTCTAGCCTGCTTCTTCATCGCTTTACCCTTCTGGGGTTTGCCTTTGAAGTTGCTCCTCTTCTTCTGGGAGGAGCTGTGATGCGCTTCAGGCGCAGGAGCAGTGCCGGTAGGGCGTGAGTTATGGGTGGTCAGAAGAAGGTCACGATTCTGCTCTGCCATCAGAAGGCATGAGAGAAGCTCTGAGTATTTCGTGAACTTTCATTCACGATACTGTTGCATTAGTATGACATCCTTCTCGTGGAAGGATGTATACGTCTTCTCTAACATGCGCTCCTCTGTCACCTTTTCACCACACAACTTCGGGCGTGAGGTGATGCTAAAGAGTGCCGAGTTGTACTCGGCAATAGACTTAAAGTCTTGGAGACGGAGGTTCTCCCATTCATATCGCGCTCGGGGAAGTATAACATCTCTTTGATGTTTATACCTATCCTCGAGGGCGGTCCATAACTCATACGAGTCTTCCACCGTGAGGTACTCGGCCTTCAGGGTCCGATCGATATGGCGTCTGATATAGATAATTGCTTTCGCTTTATCTATATCAGAAACCTTATCGCCTACAGCGATGGCATGGCTCAATCCCTGCGCTCGCAGATGGAATTTTTTGTCCAACTGCCAGCTTAAGTAGTTCTTGCCTGAAGCATCCAAAACGTCGAAATCGACGCTCGCAATTTTGGCCATTTAGCACTCTAGCATGTTAAAAGATAGGCAATAATTAGATATTTTCACAGAGAAATAAATAATTAAGCACTTCAGACACAGATATTTGCTGTGTGGATCGGCTAATCACCAAATTAATTACAGTCCATACAGTCCCAAAAAGAAATGAAAGTACAACTCGGGAACCCCCGTGGGGCCCCTATTCTTCTGGAATGGTCCTTCATCTTCTTGAGGCTTCCGTCGGTCTTGTAATATTACAAAATTATCCTCACTACATTTTTCTCTCAAAAAGGAAATAATGCATGAATAAGAAAATGGTGATAACTAGCCGATCCAAAACCACAGCAAATATTTAACATTCGTCGTAGGCAGTTAAAATGCAGCATGCATTTAATCATCACAGGCATTTAATCATCACAGGCAGTTTATACATTACATGTAATTTAATCATCACAGGCAGTTTATAATGGAAAATGAAGATCTTTCGTTTAAAAATTATTGGACCACTAGGCAACGTCATACACCGTTAGGTTAGTTGACTGACGGCACAGCGGTCGCAGGATCTTCCTAATTTTTAAACGTGTAATAATCATTTAATCTGAATAAAAAGCTTTGAATTAAAGCACATGTAATTTGACAAGATAATAGCGAAGAAAAATCGAATTAAATCTGAAAATCGTTTGAGAATAGTGAATTTTCGGGGTGAAACCCTAGTTAGGGTTTTTGGTCATGCGGATTGTCGCTTCAGGCGGCTAGGGTTTCGGGACATGCGCGCGCATCGGGGGGGGGACCCGATGCGGGCGGCCGTCGGGGGGGGGGGGGGGGGGGGGGGGCGCCGTCGCAGGCGGCGGGTAGCCCGCCGCTGCGGGCGGCGGGGGTGCCCCGCCGTCGTAGGCTGCGCAGTGGGGGGGGGGGCACTGTGTGTGGCGGGGAGCCCGCCGTCGTGGGCGGGGGGGGGGGGGGGGGGGGGGAGCCCCGCTGCTGCGGGCGACGGGGGTGGCTCCCGCCGCTACGGGCGGCGGGGCTGGCTCTCGCCATCGAGCCCGTCGCTGCTGGCGGCGGGTTTTGCCCGCCGTTACAGCGGCGGTGGGGGGCACCGCTGCTGCGAGCGGCGGCGCGCGGGGGGGGGGGGGGGGGGGGGGGGGGGGGGGGTTGCCGCAAGCCGCAAAGGGGCGGCGGCGCGAGTTTTTTTGGGGGGGTTCGCACTCTGGCGAATAGATCCCCTAGGGTTTAATGGGGTTTTGGGGGATAAAAATACAATTTTTAGTAGAAAAAAAATCCTTTTTTAATCTCTAAAAAGTCGTTTTTATTGAAAAAGGCAGATTTTTATCAATAAAAACGATGAAAACTTCATTAAACAATTGATCCAAGAGATTGGATCTAAACATATGTGCACATTAAATTTTTAGATCTAGGGGAGATAGTTACCTCTAGATCCTACCCGCCAGATCTAGCGACGTTCGGTGAAAGAAGCCCGTTCGCGTCGCGTTCGTCCGTCGGCAGGGGTTCGGCTCAGCCTCGAGCGTACTGATAACGTGTTGTAAACGTAGTGGCTATGGAGTCCATAGCCCTGTATTTATAGTAGTAGGGTTACATAATGGGTGGATACCCACTAACGGGTAGGCCCACCAAAAGCCCGTTTATAACAGTTGTTATCTTTATGATTTAGTTTTTTTCCAATTATATCAAGTCCGTTACATTTAAAATTTGTTTAAGAATTATTAGTATCGCTTCGTCATTTGAAAAGTGTTGAGTATTTATGTACTAATGCTATGTTGTTGGTGACAATCAAGCCATCTGCATTACTATTAAATGATACACTTTTGTTAACAATGAGATAGATTTGGCAGGGAAACACATATGATCTCGTTGGTGTCGATTAAAAGTATGTATGCCTATCTCTAATTGAATGAGAAATGTACGGAAACAGATTTGACTAATATTTTATGATTTGTTGGCGGCAGTTAAGGTCATAAAGGTATCAGGGGTAAAAACCATAATTGTAATAATTGGAAGTTACAAGGAGTTGTAATTGGTAAAGAGTTTGTCTACCTTCTATGGAGCGATGTAACTTGTTGGCAACGATCAATGTTATCAAACTTGCGATAGTTGGATCCCAATTTCCATTATAAAATTAAAATACTAATTTTCTTCTATCTTTATGGGTTGAAAATATTCGCTAAAATCAGTGGAAGAAAATAAATAGATAAAAACCGATCTAATTATATAAGAACATCTGTTTTACGTTATCATAACTCCTTCGAAATATATCATTTGTAACATCATACCTGGCCTTAAACTTATTCTTGAAAAGAATAAAACTTACTGGACTTATTATAGCTCGTTTAAGATATATGAAGATTGGCTAAGAAACGTTAGGATTGCATTGATATATGAAAAACTTACTTACATCCTAAATTCAACGACACCCAACACACTAAATGAGGAGTCCAGTAATGTAGATATAGAACTTTACAAGACTTGGACTCAGGATTAAGTCACTACCCAGTGCCTTATGCTGGCCTCCATGAGTAATGCGTTACAAGGGAAGCATGCGAATATGGATGTTCGGTTCATATTTCTCTATATAAAGAGTTATATGGAAAGTAATCTCAACTTGTAAGATTTGATATTTTGATAAAGTTGTTCCAAATGAAGATGGTAGCTAAAAGTCTAGACCAAGACCACATCCTCATGATGATTTAAATTCACTGAGGAATTCGAATAGTTGTTATTATGATATATAATGAATTATATACTGATGAATTGCAAGAATTACTTGGTGCCATTGAAGAAGGAGTGGGATGATGCCTTAACTTTAGGTGTGTTTGCCATTCAAAACATACTCTCTATTTCTTCTTCTACTTGGGTATTGGATACAGTAGCAGGTTCTCACATATGTAATTGTTTATAGGGGCTAAGAAAAGTAGAAGACTTAGAGTTGGTGAGATGACTCTATAAGTAGGAACATGTGCACGTGTTGCTACAGACGTCATATAGAATTTTCACCATAAATAGTCAAACGACAATGTTTTTATTTTTATGCACTTGTTTTTATGTATCAAATATGACATGTAATATTGTATCCATTTCTTTATTAGATAAAGAAGGATACAAATTTATTTTAGATAACAATGGTATGAACATAATGTAAGCATCATACTTAATATTCAAAATTTGAGTTAATGAACGACTCTAAGTACAATGAAATCAAATTGTGACATTGTAAACTATGTCATATTGGTGAGAAAAGACTTAGTAAATTGCATAAGGAAGGATTCTCAAATCCTTTCGATTTCGAATAATATGCAACTTGTAAGCCTTGTCTCAAAGATAAAATGGCTAAAACTCCCATTGTATGATACCGGAAAAGAGATAGTGAACTCTTAGAACTCATACGTACTGATGTATATGGCTTAATGTCTACACAAGTGTTATGCTCCACTCTCCTAAATACGGAAGATACATAGCATGACAAGGCCATCGTAGTATTCAGACGCAGGGCTTTGAGCCCATATATTCCAAATACTACTAGGCATTAATTGTGATTAAATTAAACTATACATGCAGGCCATTATGACATATTGGAATAATACAGAAAAAGTAAAGTGCTCTAACAAAATTTTAAATCCACAGACTAGAAAGAAGAAAAACGTAACATTGCATTATATTAAACAAATGTACATTATACATACAACGTCTGTACATGAGGTACAAAAGTGGGGTAAAGCAAAAGAAAACCCCAACCCACAAAAGAAAGACAAAAGGTGTCCACATGCCATACAACCCACTCCCTAGTCTACCCAGGGAAGTCTAACTGAACAAGATCGCCTGTAGAGGGCTCCATCTGTATCTCGGTGTGAGAACCATGCTCCTGATACTACTTCTATACCGCCTGTCATGCTCATATCCCTAGAAAAGTAAATGGGACACGTCAATGTGTGACCTAGTAAGAAAGCCTAACTAAACTAGGTAGAACCTGATGTGTCCATATTTTCCATCTTTTCATAGCATCATTTCATTGCATTTCATGTCATATCCGCATCCAAATCCCGCATTTTCATACGATACTGTGCTTCTAACGCTATATTCGAGTTTCATAGAGCTTTGTGGATTTTCAGGGATTTTGGAGCGATTTGGAGCCATTTTGGGACATGGACACACCCATCACGTCCGTGATGCCGTTGGCGAGGCTCTACATGAATTCGCCGATGTTTGGTAGCGTATGAGAGGAGAAGAGGAGAAGCGAGCAAGAGAAAGGAGCCAAAGCCAAAGCCCCAACAGTTTTTCCCAGGCGACTAGACCCGAGTAGCACCAGCTACTCGGTCGAGCTGACGCACGAGTCCAGCAGGAAGAGCATGCATGCCCCACCCGACCGAGCAGAGTGATGACTCGACCCGAGTCGATCCAGCTTTCAAGCTCCCTTCCACCAGCATCCTACTCGACCGAGCAGGACTTACGACCCGAGCAGGTAGATTGACGTTTTTGGAGAAGAATGTTTGATCCTCTGACGACTCGACCGAGCAGGGCCTACTCGACCCGAGTAGGCAGAACGACAATTTGGAAGGGGAGTTCCGACCTACTGACGACTTGACTGAGTAGGCGGGCTACTCGACCGAGTAGCCAGGAACCCTTTTCTAGCAAGCAGCAGCTAAGGTTCCTGCTCCACCGAGCAGGTGTATACTCGACCAAGCAGCCGACTCGGTCGGCGACTTGTGGGCCCCAAACTTCCAGACTTTCAGATTTTCTTGTGGGGTCCACCCTCTATGTATTTAAGATGATTTTCCTGACATTTGAAGGAGATTATTAATTATTTTTAGAGGGGAGAGATTTAATTAGTGGTTTTATTAGATTTAGGGGTTTTATTGAGCCGTCGTTGCAAAAGATTGAATTTTTATTGTCTCTTGCGCCTTGGACTCTATTGGAGTTCGTTTATTTTCCATTGGGTATTGTTCTCTCCTGGTTTTGGTATGTACGATTCTCATTTCTTGCTTGTTTTAATTGCTATGATGTTTTCCATAGTAAAAATTGCATCTTTATTTGTTCTAATTGCCCTGTATGAGTAATCTTCTCTAGGGCTGATGGGTTAGCCCTAAGCTCTAGGAAAAGATGTAGATCTGGATTTCTAGGTTGTGTTGGGAATAAAGGCGAAGTATTTTTAGTCGATCCAGCCAAATCTCTAGGAGAACTCGTACTGAGATCATGCCCATGGTCGGTGGAATTGATTAGCTTAAGGAGTATCCCTGGGATTTAATTAGGGAGTTAGTGGATTCAACCAAGGCTCGTGACCATGCCCGGCTCGTGCCTTGAGGGGATCCACCGACGAACTATATCACTACATTGACAGTTACCGCCATTGCGTCAATAAGAGCCACCAAAGTACGTCGAAGCTCTAACCCACGAGAGTGGTATAAGCTGAGAGACCATCCCCATAAACCCAATGCAACATAGGAATCCTAGTCTAACATTGACCTCCGACGGTCCTAGCGGTGATCCCTAAGGCCCTAGCTTCTTTATATTGAACCAACAACAACACCAAATGAACAATCCTCCAACCGACTGCTATTTCATTCTGAGATGTAGAAATAATCTGAGACCTCAATACACTGTCACTGTCCCTGTGGGATTCGACAATCTTTTATACTATAATTTGACACCGTCCGCTTGCGGATAGAACCCAGAGTTGATACCTAGGAACCATATCGCGCCTGGCGGCTGTGACACCGCCAGTTGGATTTTAGGTGTATGTCCTAGGCGCGTCAAGTTTTTGGCGCCGTTGCCGGGACAGTTACGGTGTTACTCAGTTTATTTTTATTTCGAAGAATTTGCTAGCAACTCTATTCATCCCCTATCTTTCCATCCTTTTATTCTCTTTTGTTATTTTGCTACTAGCCCGCCTCTCTAGTAAATTATTATCCATAAGAAATCAAACATGATGGAGATGGTGATGCAAGTACAACTGAGCACAGAATCTGGCGATGACTTGGATGAGATTATATATCATACATTTGGACTTCAGTACCTGCGCATGGACAGTGCCATGGTTGAAAGTGGAGCAAAAGAGTTGCTCGATGCAGTCCGATTCATCGGAGCAGGAACCTATGTGGCAGGTAATGAAATCAACAAATGATCATAGATCATATAATGAACAATGTTTTGGATGCAGGTGTCATCGAGGACAACATTCACATAAGCTTCGAAGGGGACGTGATGTCCCTCCAGGTTGTTGAAGCTCTACCGGCTGACGCGTACTGGAGGGAGACTTGCCAGTTTGAAACATTAGACAAATCCCATCTGCTAACATAATAGAAAGCGTAGTGACCGATGTATGGACCAACGGTCCGGTAGAGTTCTCAGCGGATGACCTAGTCGTTCAAGAAGTTTCAGTCTTTATTGCAAACGCTTTCCACAATGCAGATGCCTTGGATGGTGTCCCCATCGCTGACGGAGTCTATGTGCAGTATGAGGGAGACATTGTACGCTTCTACAATGATAATATCCCATAGACTGTGACATGTGAAGAACATGCCTGCGAGGAATACACAGACCTTGGACCCCTCTAGAGTGACATCGATCAGGGTATTTTTCTCAACTCTACACCTGATAGTGCATGCATACCTAAACATTCTACCTTTGCTGATAGGTGCACCGCAGAACAAATCTCTATGGAAACATATTCTACGGACGTCTACCATGATGATCCCTCGTCATCCTGTTCATCCTACAAATCCGCCGATGAAGAATTTCTAGCTTCTAAACCGGCAGTTGAGGACGCATCCTTCTCACAAGCAAGCGATGATGGTAGCACAGTGTCCCCTCAGGTAGAACTAAAACCTCTTCCTGCCAATTTAAAATATGCATTTTTGGGGGAGAAGTCCACTTACCCCATCATCGTTAACGCGGCCCACACCGAGCCCCAACTAGAAAGCCTCCTCAAAATCCTTAGAGCCCATAGGAAGGTGATATGATATAACTTTGCCGATCTAAAAGGTATTAGCGAAACCATATGCACCCATAGAATCCCCCTTGAGGATAAGGAAGCTACCTCTATTGAGCCTCGAAGGCGATTAAATCCAAACATGAAGGAGGTAGTGAAAAAGGAGGTATTGAGACTACTAGAGGCTGACATTATTTATCCCATTTTCAACAGTAAATGGGTTAGCCCTGTTCAGGCAGTCCCCAAGAAAGGGTGCATGACTGTTATTAGAAATGATAAGGATGAATTAATATCCACTAGAACTGTCATTGGTTGGTGTATGCGCATCGACTATAGGAAACTCAATAAAGCCACCAAAAAGGACCATTATCCGCTACCCTTTATTGATCAAATTCTTGAGCGGCTGGCCAAGCACAAATACTTTTGTTACCTCGATGGGTACTCCGGATTCTTCAAAATCCCATTGCATCGATAGGACCAAGAAAAGACAACGTTTACATGTCCATATGGCACATTTGCTTACGAAGAATGCCATTTGGGCTATGTAATGCACCTGCAATATTTCGAAGGTGTATGACGTCTATTTTCTCGGATTTCATCGAAAACATAATGGAAGTCTTTATGGACAACTTTTCTGTCTATGGCACCGAATTTGATGTTTGCCTAGCCATTTTGTCTAAGGTTTTAGAACTGTGCCATGACAATAACCTGACCTTAAATTGGGAAAAGTGCCATTTCATGGTGACGGAAGGAGTTGTGCTTGGCCATGTCATCACCTCTAAGGGAATCGAGGTTGATAAAGCCAAAGTCAAAGTCATCTGGGATTTACCGCCTCCCACAAACCTTAATGGCATCCGTGTTTTTCTAGGGCATGCAGGTTTTTACTGTCGCTTTATAAAGGATTTCTCTAACATTGCTCATCCTCTCACGGAGCTTCTTGCTAAGGACGCTCCTTTTGTGTTCTCTGACGCATGCTAGCTAGCTTTTAACAGGTTAAAGGAAGCTCTCATATCAGCCCCAATCATACAACCGTCAGATTGGAATCTACCATTTGAGCTGATGTGCGACGCTAGTGACCAAGCAGTGGGAGTCGTCATTGGCCAAAGAAAAGAAGGAAATCTTCATGCGATATACTACGCTACCAAGACTCTGGATGATGCTCAAAAGAACTACACCACTACGGAGAAGGAGCTACTGGCAGTGGTATACTCTATCGAGAAGTTCAGATCGTATCTCTTGGGGTCCAAGGTAATTATTCACACGGACCACGCAGTACTGAAATACCTATTGAGCAAGATGGATGCAAAGTCGCGCTTGATACGATGGATCCTCCTTCAAGAATTTGATATAGAGATCAAGGACAAGAAAGGAGCGGAGACTAGAATGGCGGACCACCTTTTGTGGTTGATTCAAAAGCACGGGGATGACAGTTTGCCAATTGATGACTCCTTCATTGACGAGCAGCTATTTGCAACAACCTCCTCTAAAGCCCCTTGGTACGCAGATATAGTGAACTACTTGGTAAGCGGCATATTCCCGCAAGGGTTGACGACCTACTCGAGGAGGAAATTCTTACATGACGCTAAGAACTACTTTTGGGATGACCCATACATATTCAGAACATGCGCCGACGGGATCATCAAACGATGTATGCCAAAAGAAGAGGCGACCTCCATCATATCACATTGCCACGATCAACCATGCGGGGACACGCAGCGGTCACCAAAACCACAGCAAAAATCCTCTAAAGTGGTTTCTATTGGCCCACCATCTTTAGAGATACGAATGAGTACATTAGAAAATACTACAGGTGCCAAAGGACAGGAAACATCACGAAAAAGAATGAAATACCCCTTCAGGGCATCTTAGAGATAGAACTATTCGACTGTTCGGGCGTTGACTTTATGTGACCATTTCTGTCGAGTAACGGTAATAGGTACATCTTGGTTGCCGTTGATTACGTCTCGAAGTGGGTGGAGGCCATAGTCACACCAACAAATGACACAAGGGTAGTGCAGGATCCTGTCAAAACAATGTTAGGATCGATAAATGAAGTTGAGACTTACGCTTGCGTACGCGTCACCGTAATCTCGGAACTTCGCCCTCGGATTCGCCACAACGGTCGATACTTCGTCACGGAGGATCGAAGCAGAGTTTCACCGCCTAAATCTCTAACTAGAAGAGGATTTTTAATGGAAGGGAGAAGAAGAACATAAGGATGCCTTATGCAAACTTATGGCATGGAAAGTGTGAATGAATGCCTTACCCATGGGTCCTATTTATAGGCTTTAGGGGTGGTTATTGTAGGAAATAACCAATTATAAGCTTATTAGCCTATATTAGCACATTCATTTATCTTCTTCTTTATCCACTTATCAAGTGCCATTTTGCACTTATAAAGTGGCTTTTTCCACTTATCAAGTGGCTTTTTCCACTTATCGAGTGGTCCTTTTCACACGAGAAAAGGTTCCCTTCGCGCACACCTTCGTGCACGCGACATCTGAGGTCCGTATACCCTCATACATCCCCTAATGGGTGTATTTATGTCGTCCATATCCAACATCTCCCACTCACACTTGAGGGGATTGTAAGGAAACTTATTTTCCTCTAACTCTTCTGTTTGTCATACCGAGAAATATGCCGTGTGACCGTCATGCGCATAGAGTCCGCTGTTGTGCACTTGTTAGAGATACACAACACTCCTCGAGGTGCAAAGTTGAGTAGATCAACGCATGCTTTACCCTAGATTATTTCTTCACATTTCTTATACTTTATATTCAACAATTGAATCCCATTTGGATTGCAATTGGCTGGCCAGCTTTGAATCTTTAAAGTCCAAATGTGAATGCGAAATTAATCTTCCTCTTCTTGCGATCCTTTCGATCTTGACTTGACTCGCTTTTCTAACATGCCCCGCCGGACCGAATTAACCATAGTCCATAAGCAATATGCTAAGATAGCAATCACCCAGTCAAATCTTAAGGAACCAATTAGAGTCCATAAGGGTAACGAGTTAAGACCCATGTGGTCTTTGGGTCTCACATAATAGTAAACTTATTTACTATTCTAACCCAATGGTCAAAAATGCATACGTAGTATGAATACGTATTACAACATCGCTCCTTTCCCAGGGAGTGTATGTCTCAATGATGTTGTAAGGATGATGATCAGACACCACAATGTCTGACTTTGGGTCCCTTTACTACTCAAATAATCTTCTGGACCCACATCCCACATAAGACAGATAGGATCTCAAAATCCTCTTAGATCTTTTGAAAGCATCCATATGATGCAGAACTTTCATGCGACCATTTTGTTTAAGTCATGACTCTAAATCATCCGTCTGATGATTTTGACTTTAAACAGGTCTCATCTCTATTCTATCCGTCTGATAGAATAAGGCGATTGCTCATTTGAGAGAGCCAACCTCAATCTGTCCGACATACTAAAAAGTATAGCTGAGATTTCAAAAAATGTACACAAACATTTCTCAAGAATTTCATATGCAATGTTTGAAAAAGAACTTATTCTTTTATTAAATTTGATCTTTCTCAGACATGGGAATATATATTGGTACAACTAAGCTCTTACGCAATCCTTGGGATGATAAGTGTTTATAAAACACATTTCTGGGGATCGCTTTCGTAAGCGGATCCTCTATCATCTCATGCGTAGATATGTACCTTATGTCTACCTTCTTGGTTTTATCATAGTCTTTTGCAAATTCGTATCGGATATCAATGTGTTTGATCTTACAAGACACATTATCCTCTTAACCGCTTTCCAGTGTACTTGCCCTGGATTGGATTGGTAACGGCTTACCATTTCCAACGGCAATACAGATGTCCGGTCTCGTACACACCATAGCGTACATAAGACTATCAACTGCACTGGAATATGGAACTTTTTCCATAATTTCCTTTTCCTTTTGGTTCTTTGGACACGATTCCAGATATAAATTATCGCATATGCTTATATGAATATCAATGGACTTGCAGTCCTGCATATCAAAGCGTTCTAAAACCTTCTTTATATAAGTCTCCTGAGAGAGAAAGAAGTTTCTTCGAACGATTCCTTGAAATCTTAACTCCAAGGATATATGTGGCTTTTCCTATGCCTTTCATCTTATATACTGATGAAAGCCAAGCCTTGATACTCATCATAAAGCCCTTGTCATTTCCGGCTATTAAAATGCCATCTACATATAGAGACATGATAATATACTTGCTTTTAATCCTATTGATATATACTCAGTTATCTTCATCAAGCATGGTAAAACCATTTGATAACTTTATGAAATCGTATATACCATTGCCTCGAGGATTGTTTAAGACCATATATGGACTTATGAAGTTTTACAAACCTTATGTTCGTTTCCTTCTTTTACAACCCCTGTTGGTTGTTCCATATAGAACTCCTCGTCCAATTCTCCATTGAGAAAGGCAGTTTTTACATCCATTTTGATGTAATTCGAGGTCTAAGCAAGCTACCATTGCCAGAATCAGGCGAATCGAGGTAAAACGAACAACAGGTGAGAAGGTCTCTTCGTAGTCTATCCCTTCCTGTTGCGTAAAACCTTTCGCGACAAGGCGAGCTTTATATCTATCAATAGAGCCATCAACCTTATGCTTGATCTTGAGAACCCATTTGTTCCCAATAGCTCTACGTCCTCTGGGTAAGTCAACTAAGTCCCAGACTCGGTTAACTTTCATGGATTCTAACTCCTCTTGCATCGCTTCCATCCATTTGTCTTTAGCAGGGCAGATACGGCCTGTTTGAAAGTAGCAGGCTCGTCATCTTCTTGTAGTAAAGTCATAAAGGTTTGCGAAAATTCATCCTCAAATCTTAGAGGAGCCAACCTTGTACGACTACTACGTCGTATTTGAGATTCTTCAAGTCCTTGTTGATTCGAATTTAGATCAATTCTAATATCACTCCCACTTGGAATGTCGTTAGAATTGCTCCCACTTGGATCATTATTCCCGTATGGAATAGGATAATCGTCATTCGTATAATCCATTGGTGAAGGTTGAAACGTATTTTCATTTTCACCAAGAATTCTCCCACTCGAATGAGGTAATCCTTCTTGATCATAAATCTCAAATAGAGATAAGTCCTGACTTATCTCGCCCTGTCTTGGAAACTCGTTTTCCAAGAAAGTGACATCCCTCGACTCAAACTCAATTAGCCCACCATTGTCTTCCTGACTAAAAAAACATAACCTTTGGAGTTTTCTGCGTATCGTATAAAGATACATTTCCTTCCCATTGGCCCAAGTTTGCCATACTTATGGGAGGAAATATGTGCGTATGATGCACAACCCCAAGGTTTCAAAATGTTTAAGTCAGGAGACCTTTGGTTCCACAACTCATAAGGAGTGGAGCCAACTGATTTCGAGGGTACGCGGTTTAAAATGAAAGCGGCCGTCAATAATGCATCACCCCAAAAGGTGATTGTCAAGTTAGCTTGCGCCATCATTGAACGGACCATTTCCATTAAAGTCCTATTTCTCCTTTCTGAAACACCGTTTTGTTGAGGAGTATAAGGCATAGTTACCTGATGTACTATGCCTTTTTCATCACAAAGTTCCTTAAAACTTGTTGATTGATATTCACCGCCCCTATCGGTTCGCAAGACCTTAATCTTGCGATCTAATTGATTCTCCACTAAACTCATATAGTTTTTAAAGCAAGCCAATGCTTCACCTTTGTGGGATATCAAATAGATATGTCCGAATCGGGTGAAATCATCAATAAAAGTGATGAAATAGGACTTCCCGCGTCTTGTCTTGACATTCATCGGACCACATATGTCCGAATGGATAAGCTGTAATGGAACCTTGACCTTTGTGCCGGTTCCAAACGGCTTGCGACAAGATTTCCCCACTAGGCAATGTTCGCAGGTCGACATTTCAACCTTTGAAACATTGGATAGAAGGTCACGTTTGGCAAGTCTATCCATACGCGTTGGTCCAATATGACCAAGCTTTGCGTGCCAACAAATCACATCAGACTCATAATTCTTAGAATTTGTAATAAGGAAATTTTCATTACATGAGGAATCATACATTGTACTTATTACAATAAATCCTTTAAATACAAACCCAGTACCAATAAAGGAATTATTACAAAACAAGTCCACTTTACAATTTTGAAAGAACCAGCTATAACCAAGACCCATCAACACGACCACAGATATAATATTCCTTCGAATATCTGGAGCGAAGAGGACATCATGAAGTAGGAGAGTGCGGTCGTTGTCCAAGACTAGCTTGCAAGTCCCAACGCCTTTCACTTCAACACATGTGTTGTTTCCTACATAGATCCACTTCGTTCCTTGGGGTATCCGGTGATACTCCACGAAGGACCGTCTGTCCCTTGCTATGTGGTCGGTGGCACCTGAATCAATTATCCAAAATGGATTAGATTCCACAAGAAATATTGAACTAGAAACACATATGTAACTAGTATTACAAGTTACCTCGTCACTTCCACTCGTACACGAACGAGCATAGTGACCGAACTTGTTGCACTTGAAGCACTTGATCCTCTTCAAGTCTTTCTTCTTGTGCCATTTCTTGTGCCCACTCTTATGTTTGGGTTTCTTGGTAGACTCAGGTTGCTTATTACGTTCATTAGTAGACTTCGAACGATCTTTCCGTTTCTTTCCCCCGTGTGAGGAACTAGCAACCATGTGCACTTCTGCACTAGGCTTGGCAGCCTCAAGCCGCTCTTCCTCTAATTCGAGGTGCTTGGAAACATCGCTGAAGGTCTTGATGCTCTCAGTGTGAGTGAGATGCATCTTCATTTGGTCCCACCCATTTGGTAAGGAAAGTATGACTGCTTGGATTTGTTGCTCATTAGTGAGCACATGACTTGCGTCCTTTAACTCTAAGATTTGATTTGCCATGTGTCGTAGATGTTTCCCCATGGAATGATCTGGACGTTTCTTGTATGAATCAAATCTTATAGTTAAGGCGCAAAGTTTTTTTTGACACCGATGTGCCACCAAACTTCTCCTCTAGCTTGGACCATATGTCCATGGCTAGGTCATGCTCTCAGAAGATGCGCATTATGTCATCAGCCATACTGCTCAATAACGTAATGCGAGCTATCTTATTCTTCCGAGACCAAGCATCAAAAGCTTCCTTGTCTCGTCTGTGTTGGGCCGTAGTGCCCAACTCGGGTTCAATCATTACGTTCTTTAGAGTTTCAAGCACTTCTTGCTCCTCTAAAACGTATTGTATCTTGATGGACCAAAGTTTGTAATTATCGCCGTTGAGTTTTTCACCTCTGTTTAACTCAGCGATGATATTCTTTGAAGCGGAAGACATTTTATTTTTAAAATGCTGCAAAAGATACAAAGCCGAAGGTTTGATCAAAACATTGCATAAAAATTCTTAAAATATAACTCCCACTTGAAATGATAATAGAATATCCCATTTGGATAGTTCTAAAAATTCAAATCTCACTTGGAATTATATTATATTTGATAAGTTACTTTCGAAAAATATTGAAGATGTTGTTCTAGAATCGAAAAGGTCTCTATGATTCCAATCACCATCTAGGACAACCTTCAATATTACCCGATCACTTATCAAACAATAGTACTCTTATAGTACTAGCAGCGGAAAAAACGAGTTTGAAAACGTATTTTTCAGATATAATTCCTACTTGAAATGATAATAGAATATCCCATATGGATAGTTCTAAAATCAACTCCCACTTGGAATGATATTCATAATTTGATAAGTTACTTTCGAAAAATATTGAAGATGTTACTCTAGAATCGGAAAAGTCACTACGTTTCCAATCACCATCTAGAGCAACTTTCAATATTTCCCCATCACTTTATCAAATAATTGTACTCTTATAGTACTTCGCAGCGGAAAAGCGTTTTTGAAAACGTATTTTTCAAAACGTTAGAAAACGTATTTTTCAAAATTGTATATTTCGACTTAGTACCCTTATGATACTATCGAAATATTCGGCAATCCCTGGCCATTTGCCGGGGTAGAGCCGTAGCCGTGCCAAGGCCGGATTCCCCTTTTGGGGATTTTTCTGCAAGCCATCGTCGCCGGCTCCCGTATGAATCCAGGCGCTTCCCCACGTATAGGAGAATTTTGCCGCAGACGACTGTCGTTAGCCCCGTATGGGTTAGTCGGCACATTCGTGTTCGACCAAGGCCTTTTGCAACCCCGTATGGGATAGTTGGCATGTTCGTGATCGATCAAAGCCTTTTGCCGGATTGGTCGACCAAAACTTCCAAATTGGTCGACCAACCAATGATCTGACACCACTCCCGGCCAGTGCCGGCCAGGCCGGCCCTCGGCCAGGCCCTTGCCGCTACCTGGGCCGGCCGTGGCCCTGGCAGCGGCCAGGGCCGGCCATTGGCCAGGCCCTGGCTGAGGCCAAGGCTGGCCAGGCCCTGGCCTCTGCCAGGGCCGCGGCCGGCCAGGCCCTGGCCAGGGGCCAGGGCGCTGCCCTGGCCTCTGCCAGGGCGGCCAGGCCCTGGCCGGGGGCCAGGGCCCCTGCCCTGTCCTAGGCCAGGGCCTGGCCGCCCTGGCCGGGGGCCAGGGCCCCTGCCCTGTCCTAGGCCAGGGCGGCCAGGCCCTGGCCTGAGGCCAGGGCGCCGCCCTGGCCTCTGCCAGGGCGGCCTGGCCCAGGCCGGGGCCAGGGCCCCTGCCCTGGCCTCGGCCAGGGCGGCCAGGCCCTGGCCGGTGGCCAGGGCGCCACCCTGGCCTCTGCCAGGGCAGCCTAGCCCTGGTCGGGGGCCAGGGCCCCTGCCCTGGCCTCGGCCAGGGCGGCCAGGGCCGGCCCTGGCCCTGGCCTGGCCAGGACGCGGCCAGGGCCGGCCATGGCCAAGGCCGGCCGGCCATGACCCGGCCATGGCTTATTGGCCTTGATCGGCCATGGCCCTTTGGCCATGGCCGGTCTCCCCCCTCATGGGGTGGTCGCATGCACTCCTCCCCCTTAATGGGGTGGTCGCGGTGGTTTTCATCGTTATTGGCCGTATCCAACCCCCTCCGCATGGGGAGGGGGAATGCATTGCCTCCATTGCCCATATGGACATAGATTTCATGCACCAAAAGTCATCTTCCCCGATGGGAATAACCACCAACTTCTTCTCCGGTGAAGCACCCATTCGTCGATGAAGCACCCGTTCGTCAAGAAAGTAGTTATTCTCTAATGGCCGTGTGCCAAAAATGAAAAATAACACACTTTAAAGTTCGTAAACTACGCGCTCCACATGAAGAGAGTTCACATTCCCTATGAATGGAGACTCAGCATCCATGAAGAGAGCGAGCTTGACGATATGAACGGTCGGTTCTTCCCGTCACGGAGAGTTCCTACCATATCCGTAATGGTAGGAGACCCTAACGTGAAAAGAACAACCGCTGCATTCTCTCCGTCATGAAGCGTTCCTACCATATCCGTAATGGTAGGATACCCATTCGTGAAAAAGACAACGCCTCGTTCATCGGTTCGACGGGACGGCGGTTTGACCGGGGCGAACCCGTATGGCTCCGATACCAATGTAGGATCCTGTCAAAACAACGTTAGGATCGATAAATGAAGTTAAGACTTACGCTTGCGTACGTGGCATCGTAATCTCAGAACTTCGCCCTCGGATTCGCCACAACGGTCGATACTTCGTCACAGAGGATCGAAGCAGAGTTTCACCGCCTAAATCTCTAACTAGAAGAGGATTTTTAATGGAAGGGAGAAGAAGAACATAAGGATGCCTTATGCAAACTTATGGCATGGAAAGTGTGAATGAATGCCTTACCCTTGGGTCCTATTTATAGGCTTTAGGGGTGGTTATTGTAGGAAATAACCAATTATAAGCTTATTAGGCTATATTAGCACATTCATTTATCTTCTTCTTTATCCACTTATCAAGTGCCATTTTGCACTTATAAAGTGGCTTTTTCCACTTATCAAGTGGCTTTTTCCACTTATCGAGTGGTCCTTTTCACACGAGAAAAGGTTCCCTTCGCGCACGCCTTTGTGCACGCGACATCTAAGGTCCGTATACCCTCATACATCCACTCATGGGTGTATTTATGTCGTCCATATCCAACAGGTAGTAGCCAAATTCTTCAAGAATACAATCTTCCCCATTTTGGAGTCCTGAGGACTATCATAAGTGATGGAGGGAGCCATTTCATCAAAAATAAGTTCGAGACGATGCTCAAGAAATATGGAGTTCATCACAAGGTCAGCCTTGCTTATCACCCTCAAACAAGTGGCCAAGTGGTAGCGTCCAACAGGGAAATCAAGAGCATCCAGAGAAGACGGTGAGCGCCTCAAGGAAAGATTGGTCCCACAAGTTGAGTGACGCTCTTTGGGCATACCGCACCGCGTTTAAGACTCACATTGGAACAACCCCCTACATGCTAGTGTATGGATAGGTTGCCATCTTTCGGTAGAATTGGAACACAGAGCATATTAGGCAGGAAAGAAAATGAACTTTGATTACAAGAGCGCCACCACAAGACGAGCCTTGCACAGCAACGAGCGTGACGAAATCTGACGATACGCCTATGAGATGCGAAGATATATAAGGAGAGGACCAAAGTCTATCATGACAAGAACATCACGATGGTTCTCCATGATGTCGAAGACCAGGTACTCCTCTACAATTCAAGATTACGCCTCTTCCCTGGAAAATTAAAATCAAGGTGGTCCGGCCCTAATAAGATAGTAAGTTTACCTCTGGGGGTGCCGTAGAACTTGAAGGGAAGAATGACAGGTTCAAGGTAAATGGCCATAGAATAAACCCGTACATAGCAGGAGAGCCAATTGGGCAAGAGGAGACATTCTTTCTCGAGGAATGCCCCACTATTCGTTGAAGATTTGGATAGAGTCAAGCTCATGACTCATAATGAGCGCTTATTGGGAGGCAACCCGACTTTCTATATCTTAGATTTTCTTTTTCAATTTTTGTTTTGCTCTATCTATCCCAGTAAACCAAGTAAAAACGCCTTCTATTCCATAAAAATACAAAACTATAAAAATCTGACAAGTTCCTTCGTCCTACAGGTCGAACGTTGAGGGGAACATGCAAAACGATGTATTAAATGGAAGGGAGCCAGGAGAAGAGCAGCTGATAGAAGAACAAACTTAAGAGAAAAAGTTACAGTTGACTCGACCGAGTAGACCCCTACTCAGTCGAGTAAGCAGAAGGCGCAAGAAAAGCGAAGTAATCAGCGCTCTGTCTACACGACCCGAGTAGACTCTACTCGATCGAGTAGCTACTTAATCGAACGAGTACCTATCTGCTCGACCGAGCTAAGAGAAGCGCAGACAATTGGTGAAAAATGGCATTCTGCCTATGCGACCCGAGTAGCCCCTACTCGGTCGAGCAGCTGAGAAAGTATTCTAAACTTAAATTTCGATATATTTTATTATTTGACTCAACCGAGCAGTTACTCTGCTCGGCCCGAGTTGCGAGTAGCTTAATCCTTGCGAGACCAATACTAAGCCAGAGTCGAGTTATATATATACCCTGACCCGACTTAAACTCCTGCCCTAATCGTTCCAATCCCCCAATTATCGCCCAGAGTACCCATAACCCCCCTCCTACTCGATCGACACAAATGCTCACCTTCGCCGCCGTCAGCACCACCAGAACCTCTTCGCCTTCTAGTCAGTCCATCTTTCTCTCTTTCTCTCTCTCTCTCTCTCTCACCCTTATCCCTCAAAACCCCCCACCCTCTCACCCTCCGATTCAAATGCCATTTCCCCCCACCACTCCATCCACCCTAGGGTAGCACGGCTTACTCGATTGAGCACAATTAGTGCTCGGCCGAGTAACCCACCTACCACCGCCCCCTCGACCAACCTACTCGACGGAGCACAGCTTGTGCTCGGTCGAGTTCCCACTCCCGTCCAAGTTTCCACCCACCCTACTCAACCGAGCACGGCCTTTGCTCGGTCAGCATCCATTCCCTCACAGCCGCATCTTCCCACACCCGTTTCCCCCCATATGATACTCTTGCACCCACTTATATTATTTTATCTTTCTATTTCAGGTGCACTGTGCTTACCAAGGAGACTTAGGTTTGGGACAGCTTGGGGGATCACCTTCGATTCCCGACTCAACTTCAGCACGATTTTTCTACACTCTCTGCGTCACTCGTGTCGGTGCACTCTTTCCACTGTATACTTTACCTACCGACATATGTTGTTAGATTTCTTGCATGATGCCCCCAGGCCAAGCTATGCCGGGGAACGATGACAACGGTGCACCCTCCTCAAGGCTGACTCGACGCCCCCCGTCGTACACGCTCGCCCTCATGGGCGCATAATGTTGGCGAATCACCATATCCCGCCCCTCATACCATCTCCACTCCCTCACCTACCGACTGTCTGTACCTCAACGATGCAGTATATGACGTAACCTTCAGGGACGAGGAGCAGGGTGGCCGGTTCGTCGCTATGCTCCTCCTCGTCGGACAAGGGGGCGGGAGCTCTCAGCAATCTGCTGAGCAGGACCTTTCCATCCTTCTAGATGTCATTAGACATCAGCGACCCTCTCGACCCACCACTTCTACGGCTACAGTTTCTGTTCCACAGCAGACCCACAACCGCCCACAGAGGGTGGTGCCCCAGCTTGATGCTGTCCCTCCACCACATTTTGTTCAGGTCCCTCCCTCATCCTATTTTGTGCCCATCTATATTTTCGGAGACTTAGTGTTACACAGCTTGGGGGAGGACCCACCATGCTTCATTCCATGCATTTGCATCATCACTTTATCCTTGCATCATATCACTTTTTCTTTTATTTGCACATTTTTATTTTCCATTCACTTTCTATCTCCTTACCCACCCACCCTAGCCTCATTTCCCAGATGCCAGCGTGTTCTTAGCAGTTGGGACACTGCTGCGTTTAGCTTGGGAGATGAGCGTTATCGCTTTATTTTTCATTTTTACAGTTTTCTTTTATTTTGCACTTTTTTTACTTTACTTTTTCACCCATTTTCCACCATTCCATCTTTTTTATCATTCAGCATCACGTTTTCCACTTTTTGCCATGCTTGCATGCTTGTTTCCATTTTCTTACTTTCTCCGCCCTTTTTCGCTTTTTGCTAGAATTGTTCTACATGATGACATCTCTTATTGCCCTCAGTAGCTACTCACGATGCTTATATCTGTTGAAATGCTATTTAGAGTAATCGCAGTCTTACTATTTATATGCTTGCATATTCTCTTGCTGATCTTTCTAATTTAATGCCTGAGATGAATTGAAACTGAATGCATGAAGTAGTATCTAGTACATTCTTTGTTGGATAATGCACCTAGGTTCAAGCATCATTAGAATATTTGGAGCACCTATTTGTTATCTTATCCACTTCTATTTGCTTGCCTGATACTATTGTGCTTTATATCGCATGTTTTCATTGTTCGTTGAGATGAATGAAAATACTCATGCTAGCTATGAGTTTAGTTAGAGTATTATCCCATTGAACCATTGCACACATTTGACGAGTGACCCGAGTGATGTATTATCTTCCCTCTCCACATATCTTTATGATTCTCTACATATCATTTGCTTTCACCCCCTACAGATACTTTCACCGCACCTACCTCCCAAAATCCCAAAATAAAAAGATAGCTTCCAAAGACACAAAAAAAGGAGAAAAATATTTTCTATCTCTTTATTAGAAGCTACTACGAATACTTGGGAAAAGACAAAAATTCCACATCCTATTTCTAGGTGCGACGCCTCAAACTAAGCTTGGGGGGGTGAACCATTTGATTATATGAGTGAGTATGACATTAGAGTGGAGATGGTGCACAATGGGGAGATTCGATAATGCTTAAACTTTACGAAATATTTTGGCTTTGGAGATTTTTCATGATTTGAAGTGAATATTTGAATGTCATGACCTCTTTCCATTCTCAATCGCATGTTGGTATGATCTCTTTGTGCTTCTCTTAAATCTATTGATTGAAAAGTGCGTTGCCAACTCTTTTTATACTACTCTATAGATTGCATGATGTTGATATGAGTTGACTGCATGATTTTAGAGGATCCATACCTTTGCCTTTATCGCATGCTAGCCATATGATGCGTAAGACTTGAAAATACTATTAGCATATGTGTTATTCGAAGCATTGTGATATGCTGTTTGGGCTTAAGATCTGACTAAACATTTTAGCACCTCTCTCCATCTCCTATCTCTTCTATTTTCTTTTATTATCGCCCAGTGAGCCTAGTATTCGTCTTCCTCGAGGACGAGTAAGAGGTAAGCTTGGGGGATTTTGATGTGTCCATATTTTCCATCTTTTCAAAGCATCATTTCATTGCGTTTCATGTCATATCCGCATCCAAATCCTGCATTTTCATATGATACTGCGCTTCTAACGCTATATTCGAGTTTCGTAGAGCTTTGTGGATTTTCAGGGATTTTGGAGCGATTTGGAGCCATTTTGGAACATGGGCACACCCAGTACGTCCGTGATGCCATTGGCGAGGCTCTACAGGAATTCGTCGAGGTTTGGTAGCATATTGGAGGAGAGGAGGAGAAGCGAGCGAAAGAAAGGAGCCAAAGCCAAAGCCCCTGTAGTTTTTCCCAGGCGACTTGACCCGAGTAGCACCAGCTACTCGGTCGAGCTAACACACGAGTCCAGCAGAAAGAGCATGCATGCTCCACTCGACTGAGCAGAGTGACGACTCGACCCGAGTCGATCTAGCTTTCGAGCTCTCTTCCACCAGAATCTTACTCGACTCGAGAAGGCAGAGTGACGTTTTGGAGAAGAATGTTTGATCCTCTGACGACTCGACCGAGCAAGGCCTACTTGACCCGAGTAGGCAGAGCAACAATTTGGAAGGGGAGTTCTGACCAACTGACGACTCGACCGAGTAGGCGGGCTACTCGACCGAGTAGCCCGGATCCCTTTTCTAGCAAGCAACAGCTAAGGTGCCTGCTCGACCGAGCAGGTGCCTACTCGACCGAGCAGCCGACTCGGTCGGTGACTTGTGGGCCCCAAACTTCCAGACTTTCAGATTTTCTTGTTGGGTCCACGCTCTATGTATTTAAGATGATTTTCCTGACTTTTGAAGGAGAGTATTAATTATTTTTAGAGGGGAGAGATTTAATTAGTTGTTTTTAGATCTAGGATTTCTATTGAGCCGTCGTTGCAAAAGATTGAATTTTTATTGTCTCTTGCACCTTGGACTCTATTGGAGTTCGTTTATTTTCCATTGGGTATTGTTCTCTCCTGGTTTTGGTACGTACGATTCTCATTTCTTGCTTGTTTTAATTGCTACGATGTTTTCCAAGGTAAAAATTGCATCTTTATTGGTTCTAATTGCCATGTGTGAGTAATCTTCTCTAGGGCTGATGGGTTAGCCATAAGACTCTAGGAAAAAGATGTAGATCTGGATTTCTAGGTTGTGTTGGTAATAAAGGGGAAGTATTTTTGGTCGATCCAGCCAAATCTCTAGGAGAACTCGTACTGAGCTCATGCCTACGGTCGGTGGAATTGATTAGCTTAAGGAGTATCCTAGGGATTTAATTAAGGAGTTAGTGGATCCAACCAAGGCTTATGACCATGCCCGGCTCGTGCCTTGAGGGGATCCACCGACGAACTATATCACTACATTGACGGCTACCGCCATTGCATCAATAAGAGCCACCGAAGTACCTCGAAGCTCTAACCCACGAGAGTGGTATAAGCTGAGAGACCATCTCCATAAACCCAATGCAACGTAGGAATCCTAGTCTAACATCGACCTCCGAAGGTCCTAGTGATGATCCCTAAGTCCCTAGCTTCTTTATATTGAACCAACAACAACATCAAATGAACAATCTAACCGACTGCTATCTCATTCTGAGATCAAGAAATAATCTGAGACCTCAATACACTGTCACTGTCCTTGTGGGATTCGACAATCTTTTATACTATAATTTGACACCGTCTGCTTGCGGATAGAACCCAGAGTTGATACCTAGAAACCATACCGCGCCTGGCGACTGTGACACCGCCAGGTGGATTTTAGGTGTAAGTTCTGGGCGTGTCAGAACCCAGTTTCAGAACCGGTCTACCTAACAAAAATGGGTCGGTCTATTGAAAGCACACAGGTCCATAGATTATTGCATAATTTAAAACAAGTTTTGTCATGCATGTACTGAAAATAAAGTCGAGGAACATAAGAACATTAAGTAGCAATATTCACATGTTAATGACATTAATTATAGTTTTGGTAATTAATTTAACATTTTAGAAACCCGTGTAAATTGTAGGACACATAAGGAGCTGGACTTCACCCAGGGTGGGTGAACATAGTGTTATCCCTATCAATGGCATGAGCAATATATGGGCCTCTCGTAACCCTCCCATTTCAGGAGTGAGATGATGGTACTCCTCTACCTCATGGTGCATCACAAGTACACCTATGAGCCTCTCTAACCCTGCCCACTCCTCGTGCTGGCTGTCGGGAGTGCGAGTGAGACTAAAAATCCATGTCCACTCTTTAATGCTTACTTTTTACACGTGTTTCCCCCAAAACCCACATCTGGAAACTCACCCATTTCGAATGGACCGAGAATTCTAGAAAATTTATTAACTCTCACCTTACTTTTATTTTCATCAGTTCAATATACATTTCATTTCGAGGGTCTCATTACCACATTCACATTTCATTTCATAATTATCATTTCCACATGAACATCTCAAATTCAATACATATTTTACTTTCATTGTCAAATTCCATATATCAAATATCATGAAATTATCTTTCTTGTATATGAAACTTAAGTGACATGATACAACATTATGGAATCTTTATTCATAACTTGAACATGGATTTTAAGATATGAAACTGAAAGATGATTATCACATTAAGCACATCATTAGCATGTAATTTGGATAACATGATAACACAAATCATAGCGATGAAAATTAACTACAAATATGTCAGCAAAGCTGGAAATTAGGCAATATGGACGTTTGGTCTGCTTACACGATCGTGTGAATTAAAGCAGTTAAAGGTTCAGAAATTCAACCACACGGTCGTTTGTGGGCAATCCACACAACCGTATGGAGCACAACAATAACAGGCTTGAAAGACGTTCCACACGTTCGTTTGACAATTCATCCGACCATGTGAGAAAATTACAGCTAAGTCAAACGTCGTTCGACAAGGTAGTTTCTACTAACGACACGATCATGTAGATCTGTCATTTAATCGTGGCCAAGTCAACGCAAGCACTAAAAAGGGGTTTCATACCATTAGGGACACGATCGTGTCTAAGTCGACACGGTCGTGTGGAACCAAAGTGTGACGTAGTGGGTCGACATGATCGAAATACGACCGTGTCGACGAAACGATTGTGATACGATTGTGTCATTCATGCTGCTGTCGATTTTTCTATGCTAACTTAAGCAAATTTCTACGTGATTTGAAACCAAACCCTATCTAATCTAGTTAAGAATCATACCTTGATAAGTCCTTCAATAGTACCCTGGCCCTTCTTCTCCTTAAAGACCTTCTGAAGCTATCTCCTCCTTCAAAGTGATGGTTTCAGTTGGGTTTTGGGGCTTGGGTTTTCGGTGGAAGAAGAGCGCATCAAGGGGTTGAGCTGGGCTCTGTGTGAGCTGAGAGATGTGAGGAGAGTTCTCTTCTTTTTTTTCCTTTCCCTTTTTTCTTTTCTTCTAATTTTTCTCACCTTTTAATCTTCATCAAATCCTCATCACCTCCTTCTTCCTCCAAAGCTTGCCATATGTCCCAAAGTAGGTGAGGATTAAGGGAGTGATGCCACATTAGTGGCTACTGTGTCTTCTCTATGATTTTTAGGATTTTTGTTATTTAGGAAAATAGGTATACACACTTTAATACCATATACTCCCTCATATACTAGTATTACAAATACTCCACTCATTTAAATCCAAATGAGGTCTAAAAAATTATTTAAAAATAATTTTATCATCACAACAATTAGGGAAAATTTATGGAAATACCCAGAAATTTTTATACGTATATATACGTTCAAAAATATGTATAACATACGCGTATATTAACATCAGGGGTCTTACAACAAGTAAGAGGTGGATACTCTTACTTTATCACCTTTATTGATGATCTCTTAATATTTGCACACGTGTTCTTGATGAAACATACGTCTGATGCTTTTGAGAAATTTGTAGCGTACACGACTGAAGTAGAGAACTAGTTAAGAAAAAGTTAAATTAGTAGCGTACACGACTGAAGTAGAGAACCAGTTAAGAAAAAGTTTTAAAATTCTTTGATCAGATTAAAGAGTAGAATACTTAAGTTTAGATTTCCTTACTTAACTAAAAATGAATGTGGTCCTCTCTTAGTATACTCCACATTACATACCACGACATGATGGTATTTTAGAGAGAAATAATCACACCATATTGGATAAGATGCGATGCATGATGAGTAATGCAGAGTTACCTTTTTCGTTCTGGGTGTAGGGACCATCTGCCTTACAATACTAACACCAAACACTTTAGAGGGGGGGGGGGGGGGGTGTGTGAATAGAGTAATGGCAATAATTGTGCAATTAAACTTTAAACTTGCAAATGCGGGATTATAAATGCAAGAGGAAGATAATTCAACACAATTAAGCAAATGCAAACATAAGAGATTTTAATCTGGTTCCCTAACATGGGTACATCCAACCACACCAATATTCACTATGATCCTGCACAAGGTATTGAATACAATCCCTACATAAGGGATACCCTACACGAGGGATTTGTCCTCCGCAAGGACTCAACCTACCCTACACAAGGGTCTAACTCCCACACAGAGAGAAACTAACTCCTACATAGAGAATTAGGGTTATCCTACACGAGGACACAATCACCCCTACACAAGGGTTAAACTCCCACAAAGAGAGTAACTAACTTCCACAAAGAGAGTAATTAACTCCCACAAAGAGAATTAGAGTTTCAAGTAAAAGATGAAACAAATATACTCTTACCTATGCCTTGATGAGAAGAACTTACTCAATGATGTATGCAAGGCATAGAAGAGGATCTCCAAGTGTTGAGATGAATTTTGATGCACTTGGAGCATTTCCCTTGAGCTAGCTTCAATGCATGAAGATGATTAGAGCTTTAAGAGGGAAATGAGAGAAATGAGAGTGGCTTAATGAATCTCTATGATATTTAATATGAGTCAAGAGTTCTAATAGAAATAAGGCCACTCATATATATAGGAAGCCAAGAAAATCCCATAAAACTAAGCAAAAATGCCAAAGAGAAGAATTCTGCAACAGCTAGATTTTGGCATTTTACGGCTCAGACATGCGCCTGATGAACAATGGATAGGTGACTGATCAACTGTCAGATTATTCCCAACAGCTATAATCCGATCCAAGACAAGCGACTGTAGTAGACTACACAGGTGCCTGTACACTGTGGGTGCCTAAAAAGACTTCAGCGGGCGACTGGAGAACATTGTTTAGGCGACTGCCTGGAGGGATGGAAAAGAGCAGAGAAATGTCAACTTTCGCACTTGTGTATTTTGACGACGGGAGAACATTGTTCAGGCGCCTGAAGGATGATATGCAACTGACAATAGAACTTTAGTTGACTGACCAACAAGATGAATAGAGCATAGAATTGACATGTTACACACTTTGGCACTCAGGCGACTTCTGAACAATCGTCAGTGCCTGATGGTTGACATGCACCAGTATCTTGTACTTTAGTTGCTTGCACCAAAATCTCAAGTAAAGATTCAAGAAAAATGACTTGAGCCTGTGCATCATAGCCACCTATAGAAGGCTCGCCAGGCGCCTGGTGATCACCCGTCGACTGTCCTGCCTTCAGCAGGCATCGGTTGGAAGGCCAAAAACTCCAATTGAGTTATTTGGCATGGGGAACCTGTTGGATTGGTTTCTATGATAATCCTAAGGTTCACTAAGATGGTTAATGCATATGATGTTGAGTATTGGACTTCTCCTTACTTGTTTTGATGATGAGCAAATATAAATACTTGTGACTAATCCCTTACATGCAGTTAATCCACTGCCTAAGCTAATCATGAAGATCAAATAGCAATGGATGACTACCAAGATCAATCAAAGCTCAATGAATTGAAGATTAGGTGATCAAGTTGAAGAATGAATATTCAAAGACTTCAAGGCCATTCAAGAGAAGGAAGAGAAGCATATATTCAATGTAAGTCTTTTTATCCTTTCATTTCTCTAGATTATGTAGCCATGTAGTAGAACTATCTTGGAGCTCACACACTTCACTTTATCTAGCCTAGGATGTCATTAGAAATCATTTCCTAGGATTCCAACTCTTCATTTCCTTTACTGTGCATTTTGGATTTTTAACAGGCGACTGAAGAACAAAATGCAGGCGCAGAATTGTTCTGCAGTCGACTGTAATACACATGTTTTGACTTTGGTTTTGAGGCTTTTCTGTATTCAACTTCAACAGGTGACTGCTGTACAACATACATGCGCCTGTCTAGTTTTAGGCACCTGTGAATTGTTAATCAGTCTCCTGTCTCCTCTTGCTCAATGATCCATTATTTTTTCAACTTCCCACTTGTGCAAACAGACGGCTGTAGTTGGTTTTCCAGTCGTTTGCCCATGGTACATGCGCCTGTGGATACCACATCAGTCGCATGTCCATCACTTGCCCAGAACTTCCATTTTGGCAAGCTACACACTTGTGCACATAGACGACTGAAGTTGGTTTTTCGGTCGCCTGCCCATGACAAAAGCGCTTGTGGATACCACATCAGTTGCATGTCCAAGTTTACCCAGAATTCTTACTCTCTGTCAACTTCACACCTTGCCACACAGTCGCATGTAGAAGGTTTCTCAGTCGCCTGATGGTTTTCAGTCGCCTTTCCATCCTTCATCAGTTGATTGTCCTACATGGTAAGTTATCGTTTGAATTCTCACTTACCCTCTGATACAGTGCAGCAGTCGATTGTCCGTTCTTCATCAGTTGCCTGTCCTGGCTGTAAAGTTTGTCCGTAGGCTTTTTCCACACGGATTTCAAAGTGGGGTTCGGGTACTTTGTTTGAGGGTTTTAGAGAACTTATAAAAGGGTCTCCTACTGTTCCATTGGAGACCTCTTGGAACCCTTAAGACTTCATTGATCTCATCTCTAAGCTCTCAAGCTCTTATTCTCTCTAAGCCCTAGAATCTCATTCTCTCTTGCTCTCCAACTTTGAATCAAAGTTGATATCCTCTAGGCATTTGGTGGTGACAAGAGAAATGGCTTCACTCTCTTCTTGGAAGTGATCAACACTCACTTCACTTTGCTTCTTCAAGTTCTACTTCAAGGCATGGGTGAATTGTAAGTGTATTTTATAATTTCATAACTTTCATTATCTGAATTCACTCTCAGTTTGTGAGAGTGGTTTGCTTGATCCCAAGTTGTGGGATTCAAGTACATCGATTGTTGTTCGATTACACTTGTAGGGTTGCTACAAGTGGGTTTAAAGGAAACCTCAAGTTAGGGTTCTAACTTGAGTATCCGGAGGTATCCGGGTGGAAGGGGCGTAGGATTACCGGGAACAATTCGGGTTTGACTTGAGTAATCCGAACCCTTGGAACATCTTATTGTTTGCATTGTTCATTTGTTGTTAATTCTTATTTCCGCATCTTTGTTGGATTATGATTTTAATTAGGCATAATTTCTTTGTTAAATTTTATAAACACTATTCAATCCACCTTCTAGTGTTTTTCTCATAGCCAGTGTCCTTACAATTGGTATCAGAGCACAAGTTTATAGTTATGGCATCCAACAACAACAACGTTCCTCCACATCCTTCGTACAACAATCACGATCGTAATGGTGCTTCTACCGTATTCGAAGGACAACCAACGATTCGTCCTCCGCGTTTCAATGTCACAAATTTCGGCTATTGAAAGTGCCGGATGGAGACATTCCTAAGGAGTGGTTCTCTTTGGAGAACCCTCCATAAGGATTACGTTGAACCCACCGAAAAAGATTTCGACAAATAGACTCTCGTCGAGAAGTCCGCCGAGGTGAACAATGCCAAAGCAATGAATGCTCTTCATTGCGCATTGGATCTGGATGAGTTCAACACGATATGCATATGTAAGAGTGCATATCAAATATGGAACCATCTCGTCGTCACCCATAAGGGGACGAACAAGGTAAAATTGTCAAAGTTATATGTTGCTATACAAAACTTTGACATGTTTCATATGCAGGAAAGTGAGAACATTACAACGATGTATGGACGTTTCACCGACATCACCAATGAGCTTGAAGATCTCAATCAAGTATACACACAACAAGAGAAGGCAATAAAGATAATCATGGGAATAACCTCAAAGTGGGAAAGAAGGGCTATTGCCATTAAGGAGGTCAATGACATGAAGAACTATACCGTGGTGAATCTCATCGGTACTCTCATATATTATAAAATAAGTAGGGAGAACCGATTGAAGAGTAGAGGTATGATGAAATCAACGGAGGCAAAGAGAAGGCGTTAGTGTTCAAGGCTATCTCTTCATCATCCGATAGTGATGAATCCGAGAACGAAATGGATTTGGAAGAAATGGCGCTAACGGCGAAGAAGTTCCAACGCTTTTTTTGCAAAGGAAAATTCTCGTCCACATCTAAATTTGATTCCACTAACAATTTCTCTTCTCTTTGTTTTAAGTGTAACAAGCCAGAGCACATCAAGAAGGATTACTCAATGCTAAGGAACAAAGAAAAATGGAAAGCTCCGAAGTACCACAAGTCCGATAAATTCAAGAAGGACAAGAAGAAAGGACTCGTTGGGACTTTAGATGACTCAAGTGGAGATTCCTCAAGCAAATTCGAGGATGAGAAGGGTGAGAGTGCACATATGTGCTTCATGGCCCGAGAAGATACTTTCTCCGATGGAAGCGATAGTGAGAACGATGAACCCGATGTAACTATGGATGAACTTCGTGTTGCTAAGGAAGAATTATTTTCTAAGTATCAATATCTTATGCTTAGATATACTAATTTAAAGAAATCAAATGTTAGTAAATCATCTATGCCATGCTTCACCAACAATGATACCATTGTTGACACACTTACACTTAAGAAAGCCAATTTGGTTTCTCAAAATGGCACTTTGAGAAATGAGGTGAATTCCCTCAAATCTCAATTAGATCACGTTTATTCTAAAGATAGTGTTGATCTAGCTTCACAAAACACACTATTGGGTATTGAGAATGATTCTCTCAAAACCCAAGTGCACGAGCTCACCACACGTGTGTCCACTTTGAACACTAATATTTCTTCCTTTAGGGATAAATATGAGCTCATGTCCTCCCAAGTTAAGAGATTTAACAAAGGAAAAGAGAAATTGGACGAATTGCTTTCAAACCAATTTCCGGCCACACATCGTGTTGGACTTGGTTATTTGTAAGCAAATGCATCCAAATCTCGCACTCCTATAGTGGTGTAACCATAGATTTTGTGAGGCCATCCTTCTGTGCATCCACTAGTAGTGACAAAAATACTATTGGTAGCAAGCCTACCAAGAAAGTCACCACTACACACGTTCCTTCTTTTGACAAGAAACCCATTAAGGGTGGAAATCAAAAGAAAGGACATGCCTTTATGTACATTAACACTCACACACGTAGGAACACTCCTACTTCTTATGTGAACATGCATGATGAGTTTTATGATCCACACCCATTGGCACGTGCAAACCCACACATGAGAAATACTCATGCACGTGCTCCTACACACTCTTATGCTCATACAAATCATATGCATGGTCATCCATATCCTTCACATCACATATATGCTCCATATGCACCATATAATATGCATGCACATCATTTTGCATATAACCCATATATGTCTCATGCATATCATCCTCCACCTTCATATGCTATATCTCATGCTCCTAGGAAACTTACACCACATAGACCTCAATCTAATGTGCATGCAACTAGGAAGAGGACACCCAAAACGTACACAATTTAGGGTCCCAAGAACACTAGCACAAATGTTAGGAATGCATATGTAAATTCTTATTTTAGTGATGTGATAAATAGTGGTAATAATGTTGGGAAGCCAAAGTCCACTTGGACTTGGTTTCCAAAGGGCTAATCCCCTTGGACCCAACAAGCTTGGGTACCCGGAGCTTATGTTATACTATGTAGGTACCTAAGAATAAGAAAGAGAGCAATAATAGAAAAATTGGCTCTAAAAGGAAAGGATGGATACTCGAAGCGGTTGCTCCAAACACATGATGGGAGATCCCTCCTTGCTCTCCGAAGTGATCTGCATCATGGACGGTGCAACGGTCACCTTTGGAGGCAATCAATGGGAAACCATCATTGGAGTAGGCAAAGTCGGTAATGCATCCAAACCTCTTATTACAAATGTTTATTTTGTTAGTGGTTTATGTCATAACCTTATCTCCATAAGTCAACTTTGTTACAAAAGTTACAAGGTTAACTTTGGAGAGGGTATTTGTAATATAATTGATAATGATTCACATGTTTTATTTTCCGATATTAGGCGTAAAAATATTTATTATTTGAGCATGCCTAAAACCATAGAACATTGCTTAGTTGCTAATACAAATGAACACCTATTATGGCATCGCCATTTTGGTCATGTTCATTTTAAGAACTTATATAAGTTAGCTAAGCATGATCTAGTTAAATTTTTTCCGAAGATTTCTTTTAATAAGAAAAGTTTTTGTGATCATGTCAACGAGGTAAACTTCGAAAATCTTCATTTAAACTCAAAGCTGGCATAACTTCTAAGAGGCCCTTAGAATTACTTCAATTAGATCTTTTGGGCCTACTAGAGTAGCATCTTTAGGAAATCCTTATTATGGATTTGCCATTGTAGATGACTTTTCTAGATTTACATGGGATCATTTTTAACTAATAAAAATGAAGCCTTTGATGAGTTTACCAAATTTGCAAAGAAAGTTCAAAATCTCTTAGGAACCACCATTATCACTATTCGTAGTGATCATGGAGGGGAATTTGTGAATGAACTTTTCTCTAAGTTTTGTGATGACAACGAGATTACTCACAAATTTTCTTTTCCTTACGCACCACCACAAAATGGCTCTTATTGAGTGTGCACGCACCATGATCCATGATAGTCATCTTGGAATTCAATTTTGGGCGGAGGCGGTGCACACGGCATGTTATGTGCTCAATAGGATCCTAGTTAAGCCCCGAACGAACAAAACTTGTTTTGAATTATTTTATGATAAAAAGCCTCAAGTTAATTATGTTCATGTTTTTGATTCAAAATGTTTTATAAAGAACACTTTTGGTAATTTAGACAAATTTGAGCCATGATCTGATGAATGAATTTTTGTTGGATATTCCACATGTATCAAAGCCTATTGGATATAAAACAAAACCTATTCAACGATCGAGAAATCACTACATGTTTCATTTTATGAAGATTTTGATGTTCCTCATTTTATCGATGATAATGTAGATTGAAGGGTTTTGCCAGACCCTCAGGGCTCAGATCCGTGCCCGTCCTAAGTCGGACGGACAACAGAGGGAAAATCATGCACATGGAAAATACGAAAAATATGCTAAAAATTTTAGCGAGCCCTAAGGCGAGCTAGAACCTCGCCAAGATCTATGCCAACTTGGGGTGGATCTGACCACCCCAAGAGGGATCTAGCCTACTGCGACATTAGTAAAATAATTATTCTAAAGAGCTACTAACTGACATACCCGGAATCTTGGCCTTGGGACATGCAAGATGTACCACACCACCATCTTTTGCTCCTCGTAACCGAGCCACCTTGCGCCCTCGAACCGATCCACCCGAGCCGCCTCCAGACCGATCACTTGCCGAAGAAAGTTTCACTTGAGCAGACCCGTGTCAAAGAAGTCTGGATCCGATCCAAACCTTCTCGTAGTCTTGCTAGGACCCAACGGGAGGATAGGAAGAAAAAGAGGAGAGGAATATTTACGTTCACGATCGAGCATTCTCAAAAGTTAGGAGCTTCTCGAATCAATTACTTGGTGGGTTTTTTAACGAAGAGGGGGCACCCCTATATATACAGGGAGTCGGCTCCTCCCTTTTCGCCACGAGCAATGTGGGACAAAGTTAAATGAAGATAGATTTAATTAAGTTAATGAAGTTAGTAAGCCTTTCTCAAAGGCTTAACTTCAACGAATAAAATCTCTTCAACCATTAAACTTTAGACACCATACAAACTCTCATTTCGAAGAGCTTCGAATGGTGAACGTGTAGAAACAAACTGCAAGTCAATCCGATGTCGTTTGACCCTTCAAACATCGTCTCAAAGTTGGAAAAAACCACAAATTCCGTACATAGGCCAGCTGTCACAAAACCCACGCAACCCTAGGTTGCGTGGGCCCCACCCATCACTTACGCAGCGGGCTGGGTGCCCAGCCCGCTACGCGGGGCGCCCGCCCACTGAGCGAAGGGCTTGGGCACCCGCCCACACAGTGGGCGGGCAGGGCACCCGCCCGCATAGCGGGCGGGCTAAGCCCACTGGGCGGCCCTGACCTGCCCGCTAAGCGCTCGCTCTTCTTGGGCTAGTGTCCTTTGATGGAAATTGAATTCCACCCCAAGTGATTTTGATGATGAGCACACCAAACAAAAGCTTAGTGTACTAACTACACTACACTTTAAGTGTGCAGATTTCGTGAAGCTCTACTTATACTCAAAGAAGCACACTTCAATGCTCAAAGACAAAGACGAACATGGCTAAACTCAAGTGATGAAGCTCAAGCTCAAACAGAACAAAAAGCACAAAGAGAAGCTCGCTTTCACTTCATCAAGTTGACCATACTTTCGAAGACATGTTCTGAGTCCATAGTGAGTGTGTCGTGTCTTTTAGGGTATTTGTTAAAGCCATATCAAATAGACAAAACACACACACAAAACAATTTCGAAAATATTTTTAATTATCTTCAAAATAGTTTTCGAGAGCTTTTCTAGTCACTTCATAATTTTCGTAGTGAAACTCCACGCACCCTGGAGCTAACTACTTGTCTGACTAGAAGAACAACAGGAAAAACTCCTCTGGGAGTCGACTACCAAAAGTAGGGAGTCGACTACTTGTCAGAGATCGAAAACTCCTGGAGTTCTCTGGGAGTCGACTACCTATATGAGGGAGTCGACTACCAGCTGGAAATTTTCAGACGTTTTTGAATTTGAATTTTGAAATCCTTTGAGCAATTTACTCCGTAATTTTTGGGACAAAAGTCAAACGAAATTTGAAATTCAAATCTCAGTTTTTTCCCTATAAATAGAGCTGAATTCTTTGATGAAAAATACAACATTGAAAATCAAATCTATTGTGAAAACTCTCTTGAATTCAAAGCTCTCAATTTTCTCTCTAGCCAATTTAATTTTTATTTGATCTTGCAATACTTTCTTATTCTTTTTGAAGATCATACTCTTACTTTTTTATTGGCTAAATTGTTTTTCAAAATCCTTACTATTATTCTCTTTAATTTTATTTGAAAGGATTTTTGAAAAGCTCTAGATCACAAAGAACTTCTCTCGTATCTTTGTGTGATCTAGACTATCATTCTATCAAGCCACTACACAAATTGTCTTAACTTTGATTGGCTATAGAATCGGGTGTATAAACCAATCTCTATCAATTATTGTGGAGTATTGGATAAATTCTCATTGTGTTGATTGTTGGAACACTAGACAAGTCTAGTTGTTGCCAGTTGGAAAGTCCTCGGTTTGTGAGGCAAGGGTAAACCCTAGACAAGTCTAGGTGTTGTGATTGGAAATCCTGGTCAAGGCTAGGTCGTTGGAAATCCTAACGAGTGAAGTTAGGTAATTGTATTTGCCAAGGCAGATAGTGGAAATCTCGTACCGGATTGGTCGGGGACTGGACGTACTCGGGTTGCGGGGAACCATGATAAAAATCCTTTTGTCTGCGTTTGTTTTCTGTGATTTGTTATCTTTCTTGTACAAGCATTCTTTACTTATTAATTGTTCATCTTTGTAATTCTTTGTTAACTTATTGAAAAGATTGTATCTTTAATTTCCGCTGTGTATAAATCTATTTGCAAAGATCTATTTGTCAAAGTTATATTTATGTGATCTTAATCCAATCTCTTTCATATTCTTGTTAAGATTGTTTTGTTGATTAAGACCAAGCGTAGATCACTCTACTTGGTTTCTTAGGCAACATTAGAAGGAATTTATTTGTGTTAATATCGTTGAGCGAAAAAGTTTACTATATACACAACACTATTCAACCCCCCCTTTTAGTGTTGTTTGCAATCCACAGGATCCAACACTTGGTATCAGAGTGAGGTATCGAGATGGCATCAACAATGGTAGCATCCGTCCTCCAACGATTTGATGGAACAAATTATGCGGATTGGAGAAAGAGGATGTTGAAAGACATTGAATCCCTTGGACATATGGCGTGGAGTTTCATCGAGTTCCCGTACATCAATCCTACCACTCCCCCATCCCAATGGACAAACCAAGACATGGAAAAAGCCGTTCTTCACTCTGAGGTAATGAGTCTATTATTATTTAATATTGACGATTCTATCTTTGAGTACGTTTCAGAGACCACTACGGCATTTCAAATATGGAACTTGCTTAAAGTCAAGTATGGAAAGGAGACTATTGAAAAATGGATTTTCGACACCACGATCACCAAAAGAGAAGAGAGCAAACTTAACGAAGAAGAGAATGATTCAAATTCAGATGACTCAAGTGATGAAGAAACGAAAGAGCAACCCGCAAATAATATGTGCATGATGGCTTGTCAAGATAATAAGTATAAGGTATGTGAATCCAGTTCTGACGATGAAAATGATTTTGACATTGCTAGTGCTTATGAGAATTTGTACATAGAATACGGAAAATTGACAAAGAGATTCAAAAGTTTAAATAATAAGTATAAAGTCTTGCTTAATAACCATGATAATTTATCTAGCAAACATGATAACTTATTGAATGATTATGACGATTTGAAAAATAACTTTACTAGTTCAAATGTTCCACTACATGATCATAAGTGCTTGAAGGACAAGTTTGATTCTCTATTGAGTGATCACTATTTATTGAAAAATGAACATGCATTGTATGTTTCCTGTTTAAATGATAAAATAGATTCACTTGCAAATATTATGGCTTCTAGTCGTAAAAAGCATGAAGAATTAACTGCAAAATTTGATTGTATCAAAAATAATCCTATTCCCTCTCCTAAAAATGTTGTTAATATGTATATTCATGCTCAAGCTTCTACTTCTAAAGAAATGAGTAGAAATGTAAATGTCGCGCATGCTAATGTTAAAAATTACGCCTTTATCTATGGTAAAGATGCTAGACACAATAATGTACACAATAAACCTCATGTTACATCCCATAACACGGCACACAAAAATGTTGTACACAATGCACATCAAAGATCACACTTTGTACACAAAGTACACAATGATAGAAATAACATGATATGTGTGCCTAAACACTTAGGCGTGCATGATAAAAATATTTATGTTCAAAATCTGACCAAAAGTATGCATGGATTCTATAAAGATTCATTTGTTCATAGGAAATCAAATTCACATCGAATTTGGGTTCCAAATAAGTAACTCTATTTTTTTTCAAACATTAGGGTATCCACATGCTTCATGTATATTATTCTGATACCCAAACGCTTAAAATGATATGTAAATAAATTTTTTTGCTTCTTTCTAACATATCGGACCCAATTAGAAGTGGGTACCAAATGTGTAGAGATTATTTTATTTCAGGACATTTGGATAATGGATAGTGGATGCTCCGCACACATGACATGGAACGCAAAATTACTTAGCAATCTAAAAATGTATGATGGCGGAACCGTGACATTTGGTGACAACAAGAAAGGTAAAATTGTCGGAATTGGCAATATCGGCAGTCACTCAAAATTGCTCATCAAAGATGTAAGCCTGGTGAAAGGATTAAAGCATAATCTTTTAAGTATAAGTCAACTATGCGACAAAGGTATGAAAGTTATATTTACTCTTGACTCATGCTTAGTATATGACAAAGATATGAAAAATATCCTTGTTAAAGGTAAGCGAATAGAAAATATCTATGTACTTAGACTAAATGAGTATGAATCAAATGTATGTTTAATTGTTTCAACAAATGATCCACTGCTTTGGCATAGACGCTTTGGCCATGTGAACATCAAAAACATGGATAAGATTTCTAGGAAAGAGTTGGTGCAAGGACTTCCTAAGATAAGTTTTAAATTAGATAAAATATGTGACTCATGTCAATTTGGCAAAATGCATAAGAGTTCATTTAAAAATATTGGAGCACTTAGTTCTAATGGACCACTTGAACTACTTCATATGGACTTGTTTGGCCCAACTAGAACTCCATCATTATGCAACTCTAGATACGTATTTGTCATAATCGATGATTTTACTCGATATACGTGGGTATTATTCTTAACTCATAAGAATTATGCCTTCCGTGAATTCGAAATATTTTTCAAAAGGATTGAACGTTTATATTCCATGAAAATTATTTCTTTAAGAAGTGACCACGGTGGTGAATTTGAAAATGAACATTTTAAATCTTTTTGTGAAGAACGAGGCATTTCTCATACTTTTTCTTTTCCCAGAGCTGCTCCTCAAAATGGGGTAGTTGAAAGGAAAAACAAAACACTCCAAGAGTGTGCACGAAAAATGTTGTGTGAAAGCAACCTTCCAAAGAATTTTTGGACGGAAGCTGTAGCAACCGCGTGCTATATTCAAAATAAAGTTTTAATTAGAAAACCTTTTGAAAAGACCCCTTATGAGTTATTGCTCCAACGAATTCCAAAAGTATCTTACTTCAGAGTTTTTGGTTGTAAATGCTACATTCTGAACACTAAAGATAACTTAGATAAGTTTGACTCCAAAGCGGATGAAGGCATATTTATCGGTTACTCTTTACGTAGTAAGGCATATAGAATTTACAATAAAAGTTCCGAAACTATTGTTGAAACTCTACATGTAACATTTGATGAATCTGTACCTCATAACATTACTCATAATGATGATGATGAAAGCATGCTCATTGCACCCACTCCTAATAATGAATCTTTCAATGATATTCCTAGTTCTTTGCCTAAATCATTTCCTGAAGTTACACACCACCCACACACACAAGTCTTAGGTGACATTGATGCAGGAATTAGAACTAGATCTCAAATAGAACACTTAACACATGTTGCATTTGTTTCTAACATTGAGCCGAAAAAGGTAGAAGAAGCTTTTGCAGATGAAGCATGGATCGAGGCTATGCAAGAAGAACTTCTACAATTTGAACGCAATCAAGTATGTGAGTTAGTGCCTAGACCAGAAGATCGTCCCGTTATCGGTACCAAATGGGTATACCGGAACAAACTAGATGAAGATGGAAATGTGATAAGGAATAAGGCAAGGTTAGTAGCACAGGGTTACTCTCAAGAGGAAGGTATAGACTTTGATGAAACCTTTGCTCCTGTTGCTAGACTAGAATCTATTAGGATGTTACTCGCATTTGCATCATATAAGAATTTTAAACTTTATCAGATGGATGTAAAAAGCGCTTTCCTAAACGGATTCATAAAGGAGGAAGTCTACGTTGAACAACCTCCAGGATTTGAATATGATAAGAAAACAGGATTTGTTTTCAAGTTAAACAAAGCCTTATATGGGCTAAAGCAAGCTCCAAGAGCTTGGTATGAAAGACTAAGAAAATTCTTAAGTGACTCAAGTTATACTGTTGGAAAAATAGATACAACCTTATTTGTTAAGAAAGTTCATAATGATATCATTCTTATCCAAATATACGTAGATGACATCATTTTTGGATCTACTAATGAGGATCTTTGCCAAGAGTTTGCCAAGTTAATGCAGGAAGAATTTGAAATGAGCCATATGGGGGAGCTAACATATTTTCTCGGATTGCAAATCAAACAAGGAAAAGAAGGAACCTTCATTCATCAAACAAAGTATGCAAGAGACTTGATCAAAAGGTTCGGAATGGAAACTGCATCCGGAAAGAACATACCAATGGCAACATCCACATCCTTAGACAAAGATGAAGCATGTAAAAAGGTTGATCAGAAAACATATCGAGGTATGGTCGGTTCCTTACTCTACTTAACCGCCAGCAGACCTGACATCATGTTTAGTGTTTGTGCATGTGCTAGATTTCAATGTGATCCTAAGGAATCACACCTTAAAACAGTAAAATACATATTTAGATATCTTAAAACCACATCTGACTTTGGACTTTTCTATCCCAAAGGAAGCACATTCGATTTAACTTCATTTAGTGACGCAGACTATGCTGGTTGTAAAGCCACAAGAAAAAGCACAAGTGGAACATGTCATTTCCTTGGACATTCCCTTGTCTCGTGGTTTAGCAAAAAGCAAAGTTCCGTCTCACTATCCACCACTGAGGCAGAGTATATAGCTGCCGGACTTGCCTGTGCTCAAATACTTTGGATGAAACAAGTCCTCGTCGATTATGGTGTCAATACATCTACATGCGTAATTTATTGTGATAATAAAAGCACTATATATCTCACTAAAAACTCAGTTCTTCATCCTAGAACAAAACATATTGATATTAGACACAGATTTATTGATGATCATTGTGCCAAAAAGGATGTTGAACGTAAATTTGTCTCATCTGAGTTTCAAGTTGCAGATATTCTAACAAAACCCTTACAAAAAGATACATTCTCCAGACTTCGTCGAGAATTGGGTATTGTTGGAGAAAAGGAATTGAATAATGCTCAGTTATAATTTTTTTTGTTGATGACAAGGGGGAGAAAATAATACTGATTCAAAAATGAATGTATTATTTCTAACGGCTTCGATGCAGGGGAAGAACCGCATCAAAGCAGGGGGAGTAAGTATAATATGTATCGTCACATTTTTTTTACTTACCTCATTTTTTTGGTGTCATCATCAAAAAGGGGGAGAGTGATGGAAATTGAATTCCACCCCAAGTGATTTTGATGATGTGCACACCAAACAAAAGCTTAGTGTACTAACTACACTACACTTTAAGTGTGCAGATTTCGTGAAGCTCTACTTATACTCAAAGAAGCACACTTCAACGCTCAAAGACAAAGACGAACATGGCTAAACTCAAGTGATGAAGCTCAAGCTCAAACAGAACAAAAAGCACAAAGAGAAGCTCGCTTTCACTTCATCAAGTTGACCAAACTTCCGAAGACATATTCTGAGTCCATAGTGAGTGTGTCGTGTCTTTTAGGGTATTTGTTAAAGCCATATCAAATAGACAAAACACACACAAAAAAATTTCGAAAATATTTTTAATTATCTTCAAAATAGTTTTCGAGAGCTTTTCTAGTCACTTCATAATTTTCGTAGTGAAACTCCACGCACCCTGGAGCTAACTACTTGTCTGACTAGAAGAACAACAGGAAAAACTCCTCTGGGAGTCGACTACCAAAAGTAGGGATTCTACTACTTGTCAGAGATCGAAAACTCCTGGAGTTCTCTGGGAGTCGACTACCTATATGAGGGAGTCGACTACCAGCTGGAAATTTTCAGACGTTTTTGAATTTGAATTTTGAAATCCTTTGAGCAATTTACTCCGTAATTTTTGGGACAAAAGTCAAACGAAATTTGAAATTCAAATCTCAGTTTTTTCCCTATAAATATAGCTGAATTCTTTGATGAAAAATACAACATTGAAAATCAAATCTATTGTGAAAACTCTCTTGAATTCAAAGCTCTCAATTTTCTATCTAGCCAATTTAATTTTTATTTGATCTTGCAATACTTTCTTATTCTTTTTGAAGATCATACGCTTACTTTTTTATTGGCTAAATCGTTTTCAAAATCCTTACTATTATTCTCTTTAATTTTATTTGAAAGGATTTTTGAAAAGCTCTAGATCACAAAAAACTTCTCTCGTATCTTTGTGTGATCTAGACTATCATTCTATCAAGCCACTACACAAATTGTCTTAACTTTGATTGGCTATAGAATCGGGTGTATAAACCAATCTCTATCAATTATTGTGGAGTATTGGATAAATTCTCATTGTGTTGATTGTTGGAACACTAGACAAGTCTAGTTGTTGCCAGTTGGAAAGTCCTCGGTTTGTGAGGCAAGGGTAAACCCTAGACAAGTCTAGGTGTTGTGATTGGAAATCCTGGTCAAGGCTAGGTCGTTGGAAATCCTAACGAGTGAAGTTAGGTAATTGTATTTGCCAAGGCAGATAGTGGAAATCTCGTACCGGATTGGTCGGGGACTGGACGTACCCGGGTTGCGGGGAACCAGGATAAAAATCCTTTTGTCTACGTTTGTTTTCTGTGATTTGTTATCTTTCTTGTACAAGCATTCTTTACTTATTAATTGTTCATCTTTGTAATTCATTGTTAACTTATTGAAAAGATTGTATCTTTAATTTCCGCTATGTATAAATCTATTTGCAAAGATCTATTCGTCAAAGTTATATTTATCTGATCTTAATCCAATCTCTTTCATATTCTTGTTAAGATTGTTTTGTTGATTAAGAACCAAGCGTAGATCACTCTACTTGGTTTCTTAAGCAACATTAGAAGGAATTTATTTGTGTTAATATCGTTGAGCGAAAAAGTTTACTATATACACAACACTATTCAACCCCCCCTTCTAGTGTTGTTTTCCATCCACAGGATCCAACACCCTTTTGAGCGGCTAGGGTCAGTCCAATCTGATTGGGCTGACCCCTTTGTGTTCTTTGACGGTTTTGGCTCTATCTTGAGCATCCAGACTCCGTTTTTGACACAGTTTGAACCTGTGTTTATACCAGGACGATCCCGTCATCCAGGTAACCTTTCCAATGTGTTTATCCTATTAAATATTGTCGTAAACAATTTACGACACATTTAATATAGTTTGCATCATATTCAAAATTTGTCCACTTGAACTCATAACTATCACGTGGAATTAATAATTCCATTTCATCGAATGAATTTCTCTTAAGGTTCTTCCTATTACTAAGACGTGGATACTACTTGGTGTGAGACCCTACAGCCTGACCCTACTACAGGTTGGGGCTCGAAACCCCTAGACGACGATAACCACGAGCAGCAGGCATCGTTCCTGTTTCAGAATCATACTTACGTGATCGACCCATTGACGAAAGTGTCGTTGGGATCACTCTGACTGTGTCAATGATGAATTCTGCAGTTTTAGTTCCTTCGTCAAGACCGTGTCTCCGCATGGCCTATGGTTTACCATCAACCCCACTAGCCAGCATAGGTTAGTATACAGCGGTCTTTGTCGTATTCACGTTGTACATCCTACAACATACCCCTGCCGATGATTAATACAAGGACCGTACTGATCCAGTGACACTAACTTCCCTTTAACAGAAGATACGAATCTCATCTTAGTCATCTACTTCCCTCGTGAGCTTCAGGTGCCACCCAACCTAAGATCTTTCAGCAAGCCGAGCCTCGAAGGTAGATCATAGATCTAAGTGACACTATCCATTCACATGTTCTTACTGATGACTTCAGGTCTTAAGGACCAGCTTGCCTATCATCACTCTAGAGTTATTATGGAAATTCTAGTTAAAGCTTAACCATTTAATAACTCGAAGTTGGTCGTTCAGTGAACTTATTCTCTAATGAGCACCTGTGTCTTGTCTCCGACTTTGCCAAGTCGAATGACTATGATATCATCATTACCCTAAGGCAAGACAAAGACACAATAGTCTAACCGATGTGTTGATATCCTATTCTCGACACATCTATGACCATGAACCGTTTAAGACTTAAGTTTCTAATAGGTCATTAACTTCTTATAATCGAGATCTACATCTGGATACGTAATGACCTGACTATAAGTCTAAGGAAATTATCGAAGTATATGATTCTACGAATTCATACTTAGGATAATTAATACCATATAATTATAAGAACGAGATGATTATCTTAGGATAAATACCCCAAGGGCATATGTCTTCCTACATCTCCCACTTGCACTTAGGCTATTTGTCTCGGTATCTTATACCGCTATAGCATATCAGTCACACTGGACATTCATATGTCAAACCTAAGAATGGATTCGCTGACATGTATCTATTTTGCTTTTTACTGGAGTCTTATATATACATCACTTGATCACACCAGGTTGGTCCTTCGAAATTGATTTGGATCCTATCCAAAAAGTTTCCCTTTCGTATGGCTAACAATTTAGCTTATACAATATGATGTAGTATTAGTCGTTTCTATAAGTCAGTCATGGCTCATTCCAATTATTTTTGTGTCAATTATGTCTAGTACATAAGTGACACCATAAGTCTCTATATGCTTGACACAATCAAAACTATTTTGATTTAATGTCGCATATAGCCGATTTAATAAGTTGGAAACCTTTTACTTAGTCCGAGACGGAACTAAGTTATATTGCCAGCTCCCATTGACTTTGAGAACTATCTGGTTAAATACTTTCACTTAAGTAACTAAATCATATTTAGACTATTTATTAAGTATAACCAGTTCATAAGTGCTGAATAGGAATTTACCAGTGTCAGGTAGGTTTGACAAATGCGTCATATCAAGACCCACTTATAGGAGTCTTGATGTTGACTTATTCAGTCAAACATCCTACACTGTACTTTCCTTTTACTACATTTAATATTTTTCTTTTAAAGTATCAAATGTAGTTTGATTAAGAATTAATCTTAACTTGCGTGTAATTTGGATCATATCCAATTTTACGCTCATGGAACCTACTTGCAACTATTGATTGGTGATCGCTCTTTATTTTACACCCTTTTTCTGCAAGTTTTCATGTCATTTCGATCGCCCGCGTTTTCACGATTTTTCGACGATATCGCGTTGCTTTTCACTATTTCTTATTTTTGTCGTATTTCAAGAAATATGAAGCGATCTGGAGCAAAAATGATATCAAGGGACTTTCACGTGCACCGGAGCATCACCCACGGCCTTATTGAGGAGCTAGCAGTGCTAGATGATGAGCGGAAGAGGAAGAAGTTCGATATCGACAATAAAGCGAGGAGGAGAAGAAAGAGCCACAAAAATAGCCCACTCGGCCGAACAGAAAGTTCACTCGGCCGAGTGAAGGACTGCGTTTGGCCGAGTAAAACGGATACAAGATCGCTGGATTTAAAGTTCACTTGGCCGAGCAAGGAAGCCCACTCGCCCGAGCAAGGAAGCCCACTCGCCCAAGTCTGAGAGGGATTTTCTCCCAAAAATCATCCAACTTACTTAAATTTGGAGAAGACCCACTCGGCCGAGCAAGAAATCTCCCTCGATCGAGTGAAGAAGACCAGTCGCCCGAGTGTGACAGGGTGACAGACCCCCAAAACCCCCTGATTCTCTGTTTTTTATTGGGTCGGTCACTCGGCCGAGTGACATGTTCCACTCGGCCGAGTGATGCATTCCGACTGTGTCGCAAATTAGGGTTTTTGGCGTCGCTGCTGGGGAGGCACAAATATTTTATTTTCTTTAATTAGCCAATTCTTTTTATTTTTATTATTTTCACTCTTTTATTCCTCTATTGTGCTAACAATTCTATCAAGACTCTCTTTTTCTGTGCATGTACACGAGATCGAAGGCATCACAAGAAGATATATTATTTGATCCTGAGATCGAGCGTACGACAAGGAGGCTTAGAGCTGAGAGGAGATTTGCTATAGAGGAAGATCATATGGTCGCGCCGGAAACACCAAAGGAGCTAGCAACGTGTATGGCTAGGCTTGTCTCCATCCAAGATAGACTACGGCCCAAGACCACTTCTACCACCTCTTCTATAGTCATGCCGGAGTTGGCCGCCGATAAGAACTTTGAGCTGAAGACTGGACTTGTAGTGTTGATGCAACAAAACCCATTTTATGGAAACTCGCAAGAAAACCCTAACTACCATTTGCAGTCGTTCTTGGCTAAATGTGCCACTTTCCAGATGCCTGGCGTGCCGGTTGACGCTATTCGATTGCGCCTCTTCCCGTTTACTCTTAGAGACAAGGCATTGTATTGGTTGAGGACGCAAGCCGAGGGGATCTTCACTACTTGGGATGAGCTAGAAGTGCATTTGTCAACAAGTTTTATACGCCATCCAAGACCATCAAGATACGAAACACACTCATGTCCTTCAAGCAAGCCCTCAAGAAACCCTATATGAGGCTTGGGAGAGTTTCAAGGATCTCCAACACCAATGCCCCAATCATAGCATTGAGCCATGGAAGCTTGTTCATAGCTTTTATAACGGATTGCAACCAAGCACAAAGCAAATAATTGATGCAACCGCCAATGAAGCTATCTTGTTAAAGACACCGGACGACGCTACGACTTTACTTGAGGAGATGGCCTCGAATAATCAATAGTGGGCCGACAAAAGGGGACATTCTTCGTCATCCTTGAAGCAGGCAAGTATTTATGAGGCAAAGGCCGTAGCAGAGCACTCTTCAAAGTTTGACTCTCTTAACAAAGTCATGGAGAGACTAGAAAAATTGGTTAGTGAACCGCGTGGAGCCCCACCATTTCTACACCGGGAGGAAGCATGATCGACTGGCAAGATCAAGCCCATGTTATGTTTGTTAGAGGGGAGCAAGGAGACGGAGCTATGGAGCAAGCTCAATATGTTGCGGGAAGTACCGGTTATTGGGTGAACCTAGCTACAAGGGGTCACCACAGATTTTCATACGCTAACAATGATGGAGCCTTGAATCCATCATCGTAACAACCACAAGCCCACCCCCCACAACAACCACAATATCAACCAAGAGCACCCCAACAACAAAACTTCCCACCGAGTCAACAAGCTGGGCCCTATTGACCCCAGGGGTACAATCAAGGATGGAGGGCACTCAATCCACCGCAAGCACCGTCGAGGTCGGATCATGAAGCAAGGGTTGAAGAGTTCATGGCCGAATAAAAGAAGATAAATGCAAGATTGACGGCCCAACAAGATTCCCTCAACACCGTCGTGACACAATTATCGAAGCAACTAGCATTGCTCAACAAGAATAATCAACAATTGCCGGCTCAACCAGAACAAAACCCACGGAGCAATACTGGCCACATCAATGTGGCGGTAACTACAAGAGGCGGAAAGGACACTACCCCCGCAATGATTTAAACCAAGGAGCCGGAGGAAGAAATTACGGATGATAAGGAACCGGTCAATAAAGAGGAGAGCCCAAAGGCGCCAAACGACGGTGAAAAATCTGAAATTGAGAAGCCATGTGAGGAGCGCACTTATATGCCACCGGTACCATTCCCACAACGGTTGGCAAAGGCAGGGATTGAGAAGAGGCTCGTCAAATTTCTGGAGTATTTGCGAGGTGTGAGCTTGAATATTCCATTCTTGGATGCGATTATCGAAATTCTGTCATATGCAAAGTTTCTAAAATATTTGATCACAGGAATGAAGCGAAAAGAAAGGATCATGCTCGTCGAGCAAAGTACGTGGTTTACTAGGAAGGAGAAAGCGCCGACCAAGTTCAAAGATCCTGGTAGTTTTCGAATTCCTTGCACGCTTGGAGGAGTCCCACTTCAGAAAGCTTTGGTAGATTTGGGAGCAAGCGTGAGCCTTATACCCCTCACGATGTTTAAGAAATTGAATACGGGGACCGACCTAAAGGCGACCGACATGAAGATACAACTCGCCGATGGGCGAATCACTAGGCCGGTGGGGATTGCGAAAAACATACCACTACAAGTACCGGGCGGACTTTGCTTGCCGTGTGACTTCATGGTGATGGATATTAAGGAGCAAGGTGATACATCGCTGATTCTTGGATGCCCTTTCTTGGCCACGGCCGGAGTGATTGTGGACGTGAGGGAAGGAACATTGTCCTTGAACGTCGGAAATATTGAAGTTGAGCTCCATATTCCGAAGGCAATGAAGCATATGCCTTGGCAAGAGGACGTGGATTATGTGGACCTCCTCGACGAGGTGATTAACAACGCCATGCCATTTGCCATCAGAGCCAAGCACGATGACGGCATCGAAGAGAGCCAACTTACTAAAGATGGCGAGATGATGGGAGACCTGCCGGACCCTCTTACGGATGAGGAGAAAGATGACGCTGATGTCGTCAAGATTAGAGAACTATGCAAGCTCTCTACGGCGAAGCATATGAAGATAACTCCACCGGACAACAAATCTTCGATGCCGACAAAGAATAAGGAAGTTAAAAGCTCAAGCTTGGGGGACTCATCCCCCACTACTACCCATGATGAAGGGGAGCTGAGGAACGCCAATGAACATCAACAACTAAATCCAAGCGGCCTTCCCGGCAAGTTTGATGTGCGCATCTCACATGCACCGAACATCGAGCTTTAAACGCGTATCTTAAGGGGTCGAGCTCAAGACCTTAAATGTGCGCTTGTTGGGAGGCAACCTAATGGTTCTATCTTATTTTTAGTTTAATTTTTCCTTTTATTTCTGTTTTAGATCTTTATTAGTGTTTAGAGTCAAGTGTCGAAGAAAAACCTAACAACGAGCAATATTTTTCATTGCAGGAGATGGAGAATAAGGAACCATTTGAATGGAGGATCACCATGGCAAAGGAGAGCGCTCGAGGGATGCGCTCAGGCATTAGGAGAAGGAAAAAACTGACGGGGAGAAGAAAACCAGAAAGTGGAGCAAAAACAGAGAGTTGGGGCTGGAAATAGCAGCCCACTCACCCGAGTGAAATTTTCACTTGGCCGAGTGAAGACCCTGCTCGGCTGAACAGGGAACTGATAAGGGAAGATTCGAAAAACCCCTTTCTGTCATTTATATGCCACTCGGCCAAGTGACTTTGTTACTCGACCGAGTGATTCAGACACTTTCAGCACTTGAAAAGCTCTGAGTGGCGTTGCCAATCGGCTGAGTAACCATTGTCTACTCGCCCAAGTGGGAAGTGCTGCTTGGCCGAGTCGACACTTTCACGAAAAATTTCGAAAATTTAATAATCTAAGCCACTCGACCGAGTGGACACGCTACTCGACCTAGTGACTTATCTTATAAATTCGAAAACTCGCGGCTCAAATTCCAAATTCATCCCGAGCTTTCCCCCATTCGGCCGAACCGCCCCTTCATTCACCTGAGCCGCACCGACACTCTGCTTGAGTCGGTGACACCACGTCGGCCTCCATGCCGACCCTACATCGCCGGCGCCGCTCCCCCATCGCCGATCGTCCGCCGTTTAGCCCTATTTCTCCCATTTTCGCCATTTCTCCATTTCGTAAGCCCAATTCCACCCCGAATCGAAATTAAACTTTATACACATCTGTTACTCTTGATTTTACCCCAAATTTACTGATATTCATTGCTAATTTGTCAATTTGTGTTTCAGGATAGCTTGTGGGAGAATCGGGGGCAGATTCAGAGCTTCTAGGAAGAGGCGTTTCTCCGCACACATCCACTGCTTGCATTCGTGTCATGATCAGGTATACTCGATCCTTTTCTACAGCACTTCGCATTGGGTAGGCACGTCTCACAGCACACATGCCTCCATGCACTAGGTCGCGCTTGCGGGTGCCCACCTCCAAGCGGAGGAAGACCAGCGAGCCTGGCTCTTCCTCTGCTAGAGCGGAGTCCCAGTCACCTAGCCCACATCCACCCACACTTCCGCCTCCTACCGCACCCATTCCACCCCCACCGGTACAGTCCGCCCCCGCTTTCGACACGATGGGGATCACTTTCCAAGACGACGCACAGCGAATTTGATTTGAGAGGATCTCACATCGATCGATCGTACCCTCTAAGTTTGCACACCTTGTAGATTTTGAGCGCCTAGGGGTACTTGAGGGCCTTCTCCAGTTGTATGACAATGTGGGGGTGGCGTGACTTTTTGTCGGTGTCGACGGACACCTACGTCCGGCCGACGCTCGAGGTCCTTAGTTCCATTTGTAGGATGCCTGGGGGTTGCTCATTTAGATTGATGGATCATGAGTGCAAGGTTACCCTCGATATGCTCCGAGCCTATTTTCAGTGGCCCCCCGTCCCAGGCCCCGACCAAGCTTATAGTCCCACGCACATCCTCCGACCGTCATTCGATACTCATGCCTTCTGGACACTCATCACGGGATCGCCTCTCGACTTTGACCCTAGTCGGGCCAAGGCCTCCGCTATCGTACACCCATGCCTCCGCATTGCTTAGCGCCTTATGTCGAACACTTTTCTAGCGAGGTATAAGCCTGGGACGATGTTTATGCCTGAGTTTTACATGCTCTACACGATGACCAGAGCGAGAGCCTTAGAGGCAGGTGGAGACGTCTTACTCCATGCAGTTCAGATCGATATAGCTAGTTGGTATCTAGACCGCATCATTATCTCTGTCGTTGCTAGGATGCCTATCTGTTACTGCGGTCTGATTATCCTTCTAGCTCCCATGTGCGGGGTTGACCTCCCAGCTGGTTTGCTACGACCCTCGGGCCCAACTACCCTTTTCATTGATGTCATGGTCCACATGAGGATGTTGCATCCTCATGGTCAGCACCACTGGGTTTGGCTGCATGGTCTGTTTGGCACAGATTATATGGTGCTTCCGAGCCCCGCTCGGACCCACATTGGACCTGTAGGGGTATGGAGACCAGAGATGGACCTCCTCATACCAGCTGCGTACGTGCTAGAGCCTGAGGGTACTCAAAAGGAGCCCCTTCTCCACCCTCTGGACCCCGAGATCCCGATCCCTCAGCCTGCACCTGATTTGATCGCTCCTTCCGACACCTCTGTCCACACTTCTATTAGTATCGGAAGCACACTTACTGAGTCCACCACCACCATCTTTATGCCGCTGGCCATTGATCCCATTTCATATGTGAGTTTTGAGAGCGCCCCCACCACTATTCTTGAGAGAGGCGAGCCTTCTTTGTTTCAGCCACCGAGACCCTATCCTCACTAGACTGCTCGACCGCTGGGGAGTCATTTCCTGTAGATCTCATGACCTCCCCAGTTGTCGACCCTTCCGTCACTGCTGCCGCTGTCTTCACTGAGAGTGTCGTGACGTCTATCTCCATTTCTTTGTCAGCGACCTCTCTGCCCTTCTTGCCCTCTGTCACCGCTTCAGATTCTACTGTTGCTCACACTTCTGAGAGCATTCCTACATCTCAGCCTCCCACAGAGGCTGAGCATCTTCTAGTAGGCACAGCACCACACCCTCACCCCGTACTGGCACCACTTGTCTACGGTAGCCATGCTAGGCAGCCCCGATCTCCACCAGTTCGACCCCTTGCCCCTCCTCCCCCATGACACCCTAGTTCAGCACCTGTATGCTCTAGAGGGGGCTGTTAGTGGGCTTAGAGGAGATTTTCGGGCTCTCTCCGCTACCGTTAGTGCTGTACAGTCCCGCGTCGCTCTACTCCCTTGTATTAAGGCTAGCCTAAACCAGATTCTTGTACGACTGTCATAGCCACCACCTGTCGCTACCCGTCCCATTTCACAGCAGCCTCCACCACCACCCCCCCACCACAGGACGGTGCTGGTGCTCCACCACCTGCTTAGGCACATACCCGATGCCTCACATATTTTTGCGACTGCTGTGATTGATATCATTTTTTCTGCTGATTTTGCGCACCTCCTCCCCACACATTTTGGTAAATTTTTGTTCGTATTTGTCTATATCATCTTGGGAGAGAGGAGTTATCTCTGGGACCGTTATATTGCACCATCTTGATCTCTGCACGCATCATTTGCATACCCATCACATTTTCTTTCATTTTCGTACTTTATCATGCATGCACCCTCACCCACCCCACCCATATCTTATCTCTCCTTGTGTCACACTAAGCATATTGAGGACACTGTGCAGTTTAACTTGGGGGAGTGAGTGTCTCACGCACTTTTCGATTTCTTCATTTTTATTTTCATTTTCCACCTTTCTTTATTTTACACTTATTTTCAACCACTTTTTCATGTTTTTTCTCATGCATCACGTTTTCTTATTTTTGTGTGTGCTACATATGTATAGCAGTTCTTATTTTTCCTTTATCCCTATTTCTTTTACCTTTTTTCTGCTAGAGATGAATTTTCTGTGATGATGATGACGTGGAATTAGCTTACCTCTATATGCATATTATCTTGTCATGCCATCGTTTTTATTTTGGATATCACATGCTATGCTTTGCCATGCAACCGAAATAGTAACCTGCACCTTCATTATATGAATGTGAATGAAATTCTACCATTAGCTGAGACTGATGATTTATATTGTATACTTTTCATAGAAAACACACCAAGCTTCACGCATTGATTGCCTATATTTGGAGTACTGCTTTGTTGTCTGCTATCACTTATTTTTGCATGAAAATTGTACGCTTGACTTTCAGGTTGATTGAATGTATGTCATTTTCATATAACTGGATTAGTTTACTTTCTGAAATCAAACTGAGTAGATTACATTACTCTGCTGAAAGTTGTCATTCACATTCTAAAGAGTGAACTGAGGGTTGCATATTTTTCTTTCTCCACATATCTTGAACATCATTTCTATACTTAAAATCATTGGTGAATCCCCCTTTAGTGATTCTTATATTGGCATCTTCCCCCTGCTTCAAAGACCATGCTCCAACACCCCAAAAACAAAAAGAAAAGAAAAAATACATGCATATCTCTCTATCTTTTGATTTGGGATTGATATTGTGTATATGAGTTTCAAAAAAAACAAAAGAGAAAAAAAAGCAAAAAAGATGATGTTCATACACGATCCCATTTATTTATTTCTTTCTTCCCTCTTTTATTTTGATTTTTCTTGGAGCTTCAAAAAATGGGGAAACGTTGTATTGTTCTATTTGATGCCACCACGCTTATAGATAAGCTTGGGGGAGAGGATCCAATGATGTGTGAGAGAGTGACTACTTGTCTGTGCATGACAACCTAAGCTAGGTAATTTTCTATACTCAGGGAGATTACTAGGAGTACTACGAAGTCCACGAATTGAAATTTGGCATGTATTTCATGAATACCGCTTCTTTCTATTCTTATTGCTTCATATTGTGTGATACCTCTTATACTCCAAATAGAAAGCGATCAATTGAAAAGTGTACGATCTATGATTATGTATATTACTTTAGATGCCTCAGACGATACTAATTCTAGAATGATTTCATGTTTCATATCGTTTTGATATTCTTGGGTTTCTATATTGAATGCACATATATATATGATCATGATATCGAGATAAAAAATCTTTGGCATGTTTTTATTCGTCATATGCTATTTGAGTAAGCAGCTCCATGTCCCGAGAAAATGATCTAGCACCTCCCTCTTTGTTTTCTTTTCTATCTTCTTTTTCCTTTTTCCTTATGTTTACCCGCCGGGTTCGCCTTTTTACTCATCTTCCTTGAGAACGAGTAAGAGGTAAGCTTGGGGGATTTTGATCGCTCCTTATTTTACACCCTTTTTTTGCATGTTTTCTTGTCATTTTGATCGCCCATATTGCATTTTTCACGATTATTTGATGATATCGTGTTGCTTTTCATTATTTCTTGTTTTTGTCGTATTTCAGGGAATATGGAGCGATCTAGAGCAAAAATGAGATCAAAGGATTTTCACGCGCAACAGAGCATCACCCATAGCCTTATTGAGGAGCTAGCAGCGCTAGATGATGAGCGAAAGAGGAAGAAGTTCGATAGAATCGATGAGGAAGCGAGGAGAAGAAGAAAGAGCCACAGAAACAGCCTACTCGGCCGAACAGAAAGTTCACTCGGCCGAGTGAAGGACTGCGCTCGGCCGAGTAAAACGGATACAAGATCGCTGAATTTAAAGTTCACTCGGTCGAGCAAGAAAGTTCATTCGGCCGAGTAAGGAAGCCCACTCGCCCGAGTCTGACAAGGATTTTCTTCCAAAAATCATCCGCCTTACTGAAATTTGGAGAAGACCCACTCGGCCGAGCAAGAATGCTCACTCGGCCGAGTGAAGAAGACCACTCGCCCGAGTGTGACAGGGTGACAGAAGCCCGAAACCCCCAGATTCTCTGTTTTTATTGGGTCTGTCACTCGGCCGAGTGACATATTCCACTCGGCCGAGTGACGCATTCCGACTTTGTCGCGAATTAGGGTTTTTGGCTGCGCCAGGGGCAAATCTGTCAGGAATTTCTGGACGATTTTGACTTGTATTTAAGGCTAGTTTTATTCCTAGTTTTAGGGGAGACTTGAAGTTAATTTTGACGGCTATTCTTATTGTAATTCTCAGCTGGAGATCAAAGACACGTAATTTTGTTTGTTCTTTCTATCTAAATTTCTAGTTTTAATGAATTGTTTTCTCTCTACCATGAATTGTGCTATGATCTTGCTTATTATTTCTGAGATTGTTATGATGAATTGTGAGGAGTTTTGTTGTTGTAGGGCATGGGGGTGAACCCTATGGATCCGATCTTTGAATTGTGATGAATGAATTGAATTGTTACTAGGATTGATAAAAGGTTAGGCTATGATTGATTTACTACAAGTAGCTAGGAATTTCCATCGATTGGGGTTTGCAAGAGATTGGATTTCAATCGAAGGGAAGGCCTAAAAATTCGATTTAGGTTTATAATCGAGATTCTCTAGACTTGGTTTGCAAGAGATTGGACCAAAGCTAGGATTTTTATTATAAATCTATGTCCATATTCGTTTGCAAGAGATTGGATGAATACGAACTATCATAACCTAGATCGTAGCTCGAGTTTGCATGAGAGTGGGCTCGAGGTGCAATTGGATGATGATGTCGATCTTCATGCTAGTGGCTTAGGTTAGGCTTTGCACAAGAGTGGACCCTAATCTAGGTTGCTATAGACCGGCAATAGCGTGAGAGCGTGAGCTTGGTTCTATATTCAGTTACAACTAGTTCACCTCAATTCAAGCCTTGCAACATTGAGATTCATGATCCACAAGGATAAGTGACGATCTGTAGTGGGATTCCCTAGCCCTAGATGCTTTTATTATATAGAATTCTATTTACTATTTGAACGACAGTGACATTGTTATACAAACCATTCCATTCTAACATCAATAGCTAGGTGATCAAGATAGAGCACTGTCATTTGTCCTCCCTGTGTTCGATACCCGCTCGCCACTTCACCGTGCGCTTGCGGTAAGACTACAGTCGTTTTTTGGGTGTACATCTGGGCGCGATCAATTGGTTATAATATATCATCAACTCCAAAACAATCAAATTGAGTCAGAAGCTCTGCATAACAACTCAAGAATTTATGCACACCAACACAAACAGTCTTATCCATAACAATCAGCCATTTACAATAAATCGCAATTTTATCAAAGCACAATTTCAAGATAGTATTAAACAATGGATTCATTAAAATGAATCAGACTTGTTCATCAAAATATAAACTTTGAGTGATTAACACTCAATCATTGTTTTAAACCAAGCATCGATACATTTTATTCAAAATAAGAAACATATCGATCGCTTCATCTTCATATCTTCCGAAGTCCTTGTATGGTCCCAGAAGCAACGTTTACTCCGATGCCGACCATCCATGGAACTTCTTCCATCATCTGCTTTGCTTTCAGCCACCAGTATAGAATACACAGATAACTTAGTATCCCATACCATGTAACAAATCATTTAGGGAAATTTTATGCTTTATTAAAAAAGAATTTTTGTACATAAGGTAGAGGCACCAATATGCCCCTTTTTCTTTTCTGCAAGGTACACCTTGTAGTTCCTCTTCTAGTGGTCTATCTTGTGGTAGTGAAAGCATTCGAATTTCGACGGAGTCCTCTTTGTCTTCTTCCCCTTCTTCACCGTGGCTGGTTGTGGGACCTGCCTATTCTTATCTTTGCCTTTCGGCTGGTCTGAAGAAGCAGAGCCAACAACCAACATAGTCGTTTTCTTTCGACCTCCTCAAAATGCCTAAGCATGTTGTCACGCCCCGCTTCCCAAACTACAGAGACGAAGCGTGACTAAGGTCCGCTTAGGCCGGAGCTGTGAAGCTCCAGCCCAATAAGCGTCTGTGTGGTACTCCAGAACGAAGGTAAAGGTCCCTGCAGGTTAGTACGGAACAACAAAAGTACTAAAAAGAAACATTCATTTTATTCCAAAGTAACAATCCAGTAGTACTGAGAGTCTAACAAAAGCCTGACACGGCTACAACAACTGAAAGGTAAACTACTGGTGCAAGCACCCAACCTAGACAGAAAATAAACGGTGCTACGCACCCAACTAAACTGTAGTGAAACCTCTGGATCAGCAACGTGAAGATCTCTAGCTCTGGTCCTCCTCGGGCATGTACTCTGGGTCTGCGTCCTCCGGCTCTACGTACTCTGGCAGGTCCGCCTCGTCAACGTACTCTGGCTCAACACCTGACGTACATCACCCAAAAGAAAGGAACTGTACGTCAGGTAAAGTCTACAAAAGAGGGTTTGACTCTACTGCAAGTGTACTGAAACTTTAAGCAATGATTTACTGGTTGATTAGCATGCTGGGGTTATAACATAGTAACAAAAGAAGGTAAACGGAGCAGGAAAAGTAAAACGCGTCAAGTAGTAGCCGTAGCGTGTGCTGCGGACTATGGGACTAACCTAAACGGGTCCAGACAAGACGTGACAAGACGAGACAAGACATGACAAGACAAGACGTGTGTTACCAAGGTTAACGCCTTTCGGTTAGAAGGCGGTCGGCACCTTCTCAACCGAGGGAACGCTCAACCTTGTGCACGGGACAAGACAAGACAAGAAGTGTGTCACTAAGGTTCTCGCCTTTCGGTTAGAAGGCGGCCAGCACCTTCTCAACCGAGGGAACGCTCAACCTTGTGCACGGGAACAAGACAAGACACGTGTGACTCGAAGGGTTCACGCCTTACGGTTCGAGGGGGATCAGATCCTCTCCCCATGCGCACGGTTAACCCTACCCCAACCCAAGTGCACAAGACAAGTCCGTACAAGGGATCACTCACTCTAGCTTGGTGAGTGCCCTATTGCCCGCAAGCTGTGTATCAGTACAAGGGATCACTCACTCTGTCGAGTGAGTGCCCTATTGCCCGCAAGCTGTGTATCAGTACAAGGGATCACTCACTCTGTCCAGTGAGTGCCCTTTTGCCCGCAAGCTGTGTATGACAAGACACGACGTGACAAGAAAGGGATGGTTCTTCTAGGGGGTCCACACGCACGCACACACAAGATAACCCTAAAGTGTCAAAAGTTGTTGTTGAGCTTAGACTTCGTCGTCAAATCTAAGCTGTCAAGGGGCATCCCGGACGCTATCATTTCACGTCCGGTTCTCTTTGTTTACATTTTAGCAGTTCTAAAAGTCTAAGGCCTAAACACGGCCGAAGGTACAATTGAGTACACTTGCCTGCGGTGGCGAGTGTGTCGTTCGTCCGGGGCGTCCCGTCCAAGCGTCGGGTCTGTGATAGTCCGTCTGAAACAGGGTCACGACGACAGTGTCTGGTCGCGTTTTTCAACAAATCCTATTAGGGGTTGTTTCTAAAATTGACGGGACTACCCTATCAGTCAAAAAGTCACGTTTTGATGTTTTGTTCAGTCTAGATCGACATCTACCCTATGTGCACAAAAAAATTGTCTGATCGTCGATCTTTCTTATGGTGGGTAGTGTTTTATAGATGCTGAAAGTAAATTTAGTTCAAATTGTCCAATTTTAGTTTAGGGTTTGATTTTAACTACGGTGTGGGTTCGCTACGAGTTAGGGGGACCAACCTCTCCGATGTTTGACGTAGAACGGAAGTAGGGTCTGAACAGTGATGGATCTGAATGGCACGGTGATGAAACGTCTCTGTGCATCAACGGAGCATCTACGGTAGTGAACTTGAAGGGGACAGTGATTCGGACAGCGAAACAGCGAGCAAAGGAACGCCGGTAAGGCGTCTAGTGGCTTCGAAAGTATGGACAGCGAGACGAGCCTGGTAGCGGTCCGTAGAAGGTGTTGGCGGCGTCAAGGAGCCGTGGAACCGCGAGCAAAAGGGGGAACAAAGGCCAGGGGTCAAAATAGCGGGCAATGGAGGCGTAGCGTCATCTCGACGTTGCTGAAAGACTGACCGAGTGCGCTAGCCGTCCTGGGGGGCAGCCGAAGGAGTTTTCCGGCCTAGAAGCTGTCGGAGGGGGGTGTCGCCGGCCTGAGGGTGGTCGGCCGTGACCCAGGGAGGTCACGGCGGCGACTGGCCGTCGTGTAGCGACGGAGAACTGCAGCAGCAGTCGGTGGCTACTGCTGTCGCTGCTGCTGCGAAATCTGGCCGCCGGCGGGCTGTTGTGGGCTATGGGGGCGCTGGGAGCGGCTGTAGAGGCAGCGGGGGGTCTCGCAGGTGATCGGGCGGCAGTCTAACACGTGTGTGGTGGCTGAAAAGAACAGCCGGTAGCTGTTCGTTGGCCGTAGCGAGGAGAACGATTGGGCGGTTTTTCCGGTGTTCGAGGGCGGCCGAAGGGACTGTCGACGGGCTGAGGTGTGGTGGCGGTGCCTGGGAAAGAGGAGGCGCGACGATGAGAGCCTGGGAGTTACGCGAGAGAGAGAGAGAGAGAGAGAGAGAGAGAGAGAGAGAGAGAGAGAGAGAGAGAGAGAGGGCTCGGGGATTCTAGGGTTTGAGAAAATAAGAGTGCGACGGCTGCTAAAGTCCGAGCCCTAGGATACAATGCATGGTAGGGTTTCTTTATAAAAAGGAGATAGGATCATAGGCTGTTGTGTCTTAGGTTTTATAAAGTTGCTTGCCCTATGGTATAGGCCAGCACGTGAGGAGCTAAAGGTTTTAGGTTTTAAAAATTTTCCTTTGTGTTAACTTGTGTGCGTGAGTAAGATGGGTGTGTGTGGATGATTACAAGGGATATAATAAGATTTGATTTAATTCAAAAGTTTTAAAAATTGATTTGGGGAGATCAACGGTTGGGATTTAATTAGAGGATAACTACTGCTAGGGATGTCAGAAAAATAATCCGAAAATACCGGGACGATCGTGGAGTCGAGAAGTACGGGGCTACGGGGTCTGATCACGTGTTACGTCTACCCAAAAATTAATGTAAAATCGGGAACTAGGTTTTATGGCAAAAGACTAAAACGCCCCTTCCATTCAAAGCCGTTTTGTGAGAAAACAAGCCGTGAAATGACGCTCCCAAAAATTACTATAAAATTCTACACTCTCATACGATCACAACTGCATATCATATTGTATATACCGGTATCCAGAAAGAGCCAAATAAAATACGTGCACGGTAAAGCACGTGCACGTAGAAAATCCATAAGGTCGGAAAGCGACCGTTACATTCTACCCCACTAAAATAAAGATTCTGTCGTCGGAATCAACAACACTAATCAGCAAACAAAAATGGGAAACTCTTTCTCATCTCCTCCTCGCGCTCCCAAGTGGACTCTCCAGGTGATCCGTGACGCCACATCACTCTCACATGGTCGACTACTTTATTCCTCAAATGCTTCTGTTGACGGTCCAAAATCTGCACAGGCTGCTGGTCATATGTCAGGTCTGGGCGGACCGTAATATCTGAGAAATCAACCGTGTGCGATGGATCACTGACGTACCGATGTAACTTAGATACGTGAAATACGTCGTTAACCCCCTCCAAAGAAGGTGGCAGAGCAAGGCGGTAGGCCACTGCTCCCACACGCTCCAGCACATCAAATGGTCCATTATACCTCGGATTCAGCTTTCCCTTCTTCCCGAAACGAATGACTCCGCGGTTCGGGGAAATCTTCAGGAAGACGTGATCTCCAGGCTGGAACTCCAAAGGTCTCCTCTTGGCATCTGTCCAATGCTTGAAGCAGTCCTATGCAACTCTGAGCTTCTCCCTGATGTCTCTCACGACATCCACAGCTTCCACTATCATCTCTGGACCCAACAGCTCCCGATCTCCAATGTCATCCCAGCTCAGTGGCGATCTACATTTTCTCCCATATAAGGCAGCAAACGGTGCCATGCCAATGCTCACCTGGTAGCCATTGTTATACGAAAACTCCACCAAGTGCAGATGTTCCTCCCAAGAACCCTTCAAATCGAGCGTACAATCTCGCAGCATATCCTCCAAAATCTGAATAGTCCTCTCAGACTGGCCATCGGTCTGCGGGTGGTACGCCGTGCTGAAACTCAGACTCGTACCCAAATTCTCCCACAAACTTCTTCAGAACTGAGATGTGAATCTTGAGTCTCTGTCAGACACGATGCACACTGGGACTCCATGTAAGCGTACAATCTCCTGCACGTACACGGTCTACATCACCACTAACCAAAGAGAAAATTAAAAGAGAAGTAAAATGAAATTTTACCTCTAGGTATTTCCTCGCCAAGACTTCCGTAGACTGTCCCACTCGGAAAGGGATGAAATGCGCAGACTTAGTCAATCAGACTGCGTCGTTCTGCTTCGGACTCCGAGGTAAACCAGTCACGAAATCCATCGTGATATGTTGCCACTTCCACTCCGGGATAGGAAGCGGTTGTAGCAATCCAGCCATACAATGGTGCTCAGCCTTCACTTGTTGGCATATCAAACACTTGGCGAGGCTCCGTGCCACACTCCTCTTCATGCCAATCCACCAGTAATTCAGACGGAGGTCCTTATACATCTTGGTGCCTCCAGGATGTATAGAATATGGCGAGCTATGAGCCTCGCTCAAAATCTCCTCACGAACATCACCAGCAGGTGCGCAAAGCCTACTGCCGTAACGCAGCGAACCATCCTCATGAATCACGAACTCCGTCCGTAGTCCAGCTTCAACCTGCCTCCTGATCCTTTACAGCTTCAGATCTCCTGCATGTGCTGCCTTGATCCGATCCACGATCGTGGACTGAATCTGCAAATTCATGAATGAAAGAACCACACCAGGTAGGACGACCTCTAAATCCATCTCTCTCAGCTCCTACTGTATCCTCCAGTCGGCGGTATGCATCATCGCAGTAGGAAGTCTACTCAAAGCATCTGGCACTACGTTCACCTTCCCTGGGTGATACTACAGATATATCTCGTAGTCTGCCATAAACTCCAACCATCGTCTCTGACGCATGTTGAGCTCTTCTATGTGAAGATATACTTCAAGATTTTATGATCGGTGAAAATATTCATGCTCTCACTCAGCAAGAAGTGCCTCCAGATCTTCAGTGCAAATATCACCGCTGCCAACTCCAGATCGTGCGTCGGGTAATTCTTCTCATGAGTCCTTAACTGACAAGAAGTGTACGCGACCACGTGGCCATGCTGATGCAAGATGCATCCTAGGCCCTTCCCTGATGCATCACAATATACTTCGAAGCATCCGCTCCGATCCGATACTGCCAAAACTAGTGCTGAAGTCAACCTCGCCTTCAAGATACTGAAGGCCTCCTCACAAGCTTCTGACCAATGAACTCCACATCCTTCCTTGTCAGCTTCATCGTCGGCTTCACATTCCTCGAGAACTCGAACTTAAGATGGCCCGGAATCCTGAATACCACCTTCTCACTATGGCATTCAAACAGAGCGTGGAAAGTCGCCCAGCAATTCGATGCCAAGAACGACATCGAAAAGCGACAGATCACGGACTATGAAATCTGTAATAGTTCATGTCCACTGACCGCCAAAGGGATCGATCGACAACTCTGATTCACAGTCACCACCCCGTTCGCTGTGGCGATATCCCAACACTTAGGAAGTGTATGGGTGGGAATAGAGTGTCTTGTTACAAACCTCAGGGAATATGATGCACATGGATGCACATGAGTCGAACAAGGCCAACGCCAGGTGAGAGGACACTAGAATGGTGCCTAAGGTATAAAGGAACTACGGCCAACCCACTACCCAACAAATAGCAAGGACAACACACATATACCAGCGAAACAATCTAACTGTAAAACAAAAGACCAGATCTCAAAAGAATATACCTGCTATAATACCATCCAAGTCTTCTTCCTCGTCTGCTGTCATGGTGTACGCCGGCCTCTGGAGTTGCATTGCCTGCCGAAACATCTGCTCCTGTAGCGCCAAGGGTGGTCCATGGACAGCAGCTCCTCTCTGAACTGGGGCAGGCATTCTACGCTGCACTGGAACTGGTGCTCCGCCCTCCACATGGCGATGCCTCGGGCAATCTCTAACTGCGTGCGTGGCAGCTCCACATGTCAGACACAATCCCAGCTTCTTCCTGCAAGTGTTTTGCCGATGTCCTGGCTTGCCACAGTAATGACACGGTCCCTTGCTCTGACTCTGCACAGGTGCTCCAGACCTCTTGAAAGACGCCGACTGAGCGGGTCCCACTACAGGCCTAGCTGTTGGCCTGAACTGCTCCACTAGTCGGTTCCCTCGCAACGATGGTGGTGGTGCAATCGGAGGAGCCTGGGCAGCACGGGCAATCTGATGCCTGATCAACCAGACGATATTGAACGCCTAACATCTCCATCATAACGCCCAGTAATTACCAAAAATCGTCACCTCGGCCATCCATGGTTCTGTCAGCTGAAGGTCCATCTCGAGCTTCACGTCCTCCCACCATCCTAACGACAGGAAATACACAACTTAGACTCGCACACATTTCTGGATAATAATAAAAAGAATGTTAATACTTCTATCATTCCGAACTTTTTGCAGAAAAGGACCGGCATGGGCCACCACTAAAACTTGTCACGCACCGCTTCCCAAACTACGGAGACGAAGCGTGACTAAGGCCCGCTTAGGCCGGAGCTGTGAAGCTCCGGCCCAATAAGCGTCTGTGTGGTACTCCAAAACGAAGGTAAAGGTCCCTGCAGGTTAGTACGGAACAACAAAAGTACTAAAAAGAAACATTCATTTTATTCCAAAATAACAATCCAGTAGTACTGCGAGTCTAACAAAAGCCTGACACGGCTACAACAACTGAAAGGTAAACTACTGGTGCAAACACCCAACCTAGACAGAAAATAACGATGCTACGAACCCAACTAAACTGTAGTGAAACCTCTGGATCATCAACGTGAAGATCTCTAGCTCTGGTCCTCCTCAGGCATGTACTCTGGGTCTGCGTCCTCCGGCTCTACGTACTCTGGCAGGTCCGCCTCGTCAACGTATTCCGGCTCAACACCTGATGTACAACACCCAAAAGAAAGGAACTGTACGTCAGGTAAAGTCTACAAAAGAGGGTTTGATTAGCATGTTGGGGTTATAACATAGTAACAAAAGAAGGTAAACAGAGCAGGAAAAGTAAAACGCGTCAAGTAGTAGCCGTAGCGTGTGCTACGGACTACGGGACTAACCTAAACGGGTCCAGACAAGACGTGACAAGACGAGACAAGACAGGACAAGACAAGACGTGTGTTACCAAGGTTCATGCCTTTCGGTTAGAAGGCGGCCGCCACCTTCTCAACCGATGAAACGCTCAACCTTGTGCACGGGACAAGAAAAGACAAGAAGTGTGTCACTAAGGTTCACGCCTTTCGGTTAGAAGGCGGCCAGCACCTTCTCAACCGTGGGAATGCTCAACCTTGTGCACGGGAACAAGACAAGACACGTGTGACTCGAAGGGTTCACGCCTTCCGGTTCAAGGGGGATCAGACCCTCTCCCCATGCGCATGGTCAACCCTACCCCAACCCAAGTGCACAAGACAAGTCCGTACAAGGGATCACTCACTCTAGCTTGAAGAGTGCCCTATTGCCCGCAAGCTGTGTATCAGTACAAGGGATCACTCACTCTGTCGAGTGAGTGCCCTATTGCCCGCAAGCTGTGTATCAGTACATGGGATCACTCACTCTGTCGAGTGAGTGTCCTATTGCCCGCAAGCTGTGTATGACAAGACACGACGTGACAAGATAGGGATGGTTCTTCTAGGGGGTCCACACGCACGCACACACAAGATAACCCTAAAGTGTCAAAAGTTGTTGTTGAGCTTAGACTTCGTCGTCAAATCTAAGCTGTCAAGGGGCATCCCGAACGCTATCATTTCACGTTCGGTTCTCTTTGTTTACATTTTAGCAGTTCTAAAAGTCTAAGGCCTAAACACGGCCGAAGGTACAAGTGAGTACACTTGCCTGCGGTGGCGAGTGTGTCATCCGTCTGGAGCGTCCCGTCCAAGCGTCGCATCTGCGGTAGTCCGTCTGAAACAGGGTCACGGCAACGGTGTCAGGTCGCGTTTTTCAGCAAATCCTATTAGGGGTTGTTTCTAAAATTGACGGGACTACCCTATCAGTCAAAAAGTCATGTTTTGATATTTTGTTCAGTCTAGATCGACATCTACCCTATGTGCACAAAAAAATTGTCCGATTATCGATCTTTCCTATGGTGGGTAGCGTTTTACAGATGCTGAAAGTAAATTTAGTTCAAGTTGTCCAATTTTAGTTTAGGGTTTGATTTTAACTACGGTGTGGGTTCGCTACAAGTTAGGGGGACCAACCTCTCCGTTGTTTGACGTAGAACGGAAGTATGGTCTGAACAGTGACGGATCTAAACGGCACAGCGATGAAACGTCTCTGTGCATCAACGGAGCATCTAGGGTAGTGAACTCAAAGGGGACAGCGATTCGGATAGCGAAACAGCGAGCAAAGGAATGCCGGTAAGGCGTTTAGTGGCTTTGGAAGTACAGACAGCGAGACGAGCCCGGTAGCGGTCCGTAGAAGGTGTTGGCGACGTCAAGGAGCCGCGGAACAACGAGCAAAAGGGGGAACAAAGGCCAGGGGTCAAAACAGCGGGCAATGGAGGCGTAGCATCGTCTCGACATCGTAGAAAGACTGACCGAGTGCGCTGGCCGGCCTATGGGGCAGTCGAAGGAGTTTTCCGGCCTAGAAGCTGTCGGAGGGGGGGGGGGGTGTCGCCGGCCTGAGGGTGGTCATACGTGACCCAGGGAGGTCACGGCGGTGCCTGGCCGTCGTGTAGCGACAGAGAACAGCAGCAACAGCTGGTGGCTGCTGCTGTCTTTTCTGCTGCGAAATCTGGTTGCCGACGGGCTGTTGTGGGCTAGGGCGGCGCTGGGAGCGGCTGTAGAGGCAGCGGGGGTCTCGCAGGCGATCGGGCGGTGGTCGAAAGCGTGTGTGGCGGTCGAAGAGAACAGCCAGCTGCTGTTCATTGCCGGAGCGGGGAGAACGACTGGGCGGGTTTTCTGGTGTTCGAGGGCGGCCGAAGGGACTGCCGACGGGTTGAGGTGTGGTGGCGGTGCCTGGGAAAGAGGAGGCGCGACGATGAGAGCCTGGGAGTTGCGAGAGAGAGAGAGATGGCTCGGGGATTCTAGGGTTTGAGAAAATAAGAGTGCGGCGGCTGCTAAAGTCCGAGCCCTAGGATACAACGCATGATAGGGTTTTTTTTATAAAAAGGAGATAGGATCATAGGCTGTTGTGTCTTAGGTTTTATAAAGTTGCTTGCCTTATGGTATAGGCCAGCACGTGAGGGGCTAAAGGTTTTAGGTTTTAAAAATTTTCCTTTGTGTTAACTTGTGTGCGTGAGTAAGATGGGTGTGGGGCTGATTACAAGGGATATAATAAGTTTTGATTTAATTCAAAAGTTTTAAAAATTGATTTGGGGAGATCAACGGTTTGGATTTAATTAGAGGATAACTACTGCTAGGGATGTCAGAAAAATAATCCGAAAATACCGGGACGATCGTGGAGTCGAGAAGTACGGGGCTACGGGGTCTGATCGCGCGTTATGTCTACCCAAAAATTAATGTAAAATCGGGAACTGGGTTTTATGGCAAAAGACTAAAATGCCCCTTCCATTCAAAGCCGTTTTGTGAGAAAACAAGCCGTGAAATGACGCTCCCAAAAATTACTATAAAATTCTACACTCTCATATGGTCATAACGGCATATCATATCGTATATACCGGTATCCAGAAAGAGCCAAATAAAATACGTGCACGGTAAAGCACGTGCACGTAGAAAATCCATAAGGTCGAAAAGCAACCGTTACACATGTTAAGGAGACCATGAAGGTCCGTTTCAATACTGTTCATGATGAAGCCAGTAATGAATTATTTGAAGTCCGGGGTCAAAGATTTTAGGATGATGTTCACTGCCATCTCATTGTCGAGGACAAAACCCAACTGGGCAGCATCTTCCACGTACCCGATCATCTTAATGACATGATCTTGCATGGGGCCCGTTACCATCCTAGCTCCCCAGAGGTTGCTCGTGGCTTTAATTCGGGTAGCTCTTGACCGCTTGCTATATAACTTCTCTGCATTCAGAAGCATGCTTTGAACATCCAAATGTTCGTACTTCCTTTACAGGTCGTTGTTCATTGAAGCCAGAGTAAGGCACCTGGCCTTCTCGGCATCCCTCTGGTACTGCTTATAGACTTCCTTCTCTTCGTGGGTTGCATCTTCATCAGGCTTGTCCGGAGCATCATCGAGCAGCACGTATCCTATCCCAGCTAGTGAGAGGACTAACTTAATATTCCTTAGCCAATCTTTATAGTTAGTCTCATCTAGCATGTTCTTTTCAATCATGTACTTCAGACCCGACTCCATTCTGCATTTAAATAGATGTTTAATTAGCATATGTTCATTGTACAGTTTAAATGGTTGTTTATTAAACTATATTCTCCAACTAATTTTAAGAATTAAAGACATAATAATAAACAATTTATTATATTAAAATATTTGGGGGAGAGAGATCCAACTACCCGAGTCTGACAACCTTGAGTGTAGCTCAACAAGTGTCCGACTCTGCAGTCGGTAGACGAACTCTTCATCAATCATATAAAATATGATTCCCTATAAGTTTTACCCCTAGTCATTTATGATCATGGGTGTACTCATCCAAATTACAATGACTAGCCTAGTCAGACCCTTGTTTTCGGGTCTAGCCTGACGTACGCCACCGCTCGGTGTATTCATGACACGTCGGTTTGGGTCAGGACTAAACTTACATCTATGGCTCAACTTACGCCGGCGCTCGGTGTATTCACGACACGACGGTTTGGGTTAAAGTCTAGACTACATCATTGGCTCAAATTTTACCGGCGCTCGGTGTATTCACGATACGATGGTTTGGGTCAAGTCAAGATCTCGTCATATGTATTTAAGAAGTTGGTTTCTATAAGGTTGCATTGTCACAGCTTGAGTGTAGCTCAACAACTAGAACATGAGTCCTACAGTTACCAACTCCTAAAACAAAGAGGGTTACGATTTATCTTGAACAAGATTATTATCGTATTTGACTTAGGTATAGTCAATGGACTTTCATTATCATGATTCGTCTCCTTGCGGTTCAGCGGACGCGGCCAGGGAATTGACTAAGCCAGGACCAATTAACCCCTAGTCTAGCTAGGGTGATCCAACAAACTTAGCCAAGCACATTGACCGACATCATGATCCATTGAAGGAAATTCATCAATCTTACGATTGTTCATCAACTAAAAAGCCTTTTTAAATACTATTTAATCCTTATCAACTAGTGGATCCTTAAAATTCGAAATTTTATGGATTTGTTCAATAACTTTTATTAGATCCTTATCAACTATAAGGTTTGTTCGTTCATCGTGCTACCCTAATCTTTATTAGGATTTTAATAAATCACGAACAACATTTTAAAGTAGTAATCATTAAAAGAGAATTATTATTGATACGATTAAAATAATAATAGTCAATTAAAGAGGACTACCTTATCGGGACTTAGGTTTAAATGTTGTAAGTGTTCATTAAAACATAGCATGTCACATTTAAAATTCATCTTATAAATTTTTAAATGAATTAATGGCAAGACTAAAGGGGTTCATAAATAATTAAATAATTCATCATGTCCATTAACAACAACCAACTAATTTTATCGCATAAAATAAGGGTTCAAACAATGTGACATTAAAGAAAGAACATACAGGTTAAACATCTATCATATAAATAATTTAACATGCTCAAATTTAACATTTAAATTAAAAAAGACTAAGATTTTAAAACAAAAATATTTTATCTAATAAAATGTCGGTTTCATAAAAATCATCAAATAATTTTTAATATAAACAGTGTATTTAAAATCAGTAAAACATTTTAAAATCCTTTCTATGATTATATTATCGCATAAAATAATCTTCAAAATATGTTATAATAATAAATTTAATTTTTAACATCATCTCATGAAATAGAAAAGTTTCTTAAAACCTTTCATGCGTTTAAAACAATTTTTTAAAAGAAACGGTTTCATGCTCATTCTAACATTTATCAAATAAAGTTTAAAACATTATATTCAGATAGTAAGCAATTTTAATAATTAAAATAACATCGCAGTCTAAGATCATGCAAACCTGGCTCTGACACCAATAAAGGGTTTTGCCAGACCATCAGGGCTCAGATCCGTGCCTGTCCTAAGTCGGACGGACAACATAGGGGAAATCATGCACAACGGAAATACGAAAACTATGCTAAACATTTTAGCGAGCCCTAAGGCGAGCCAGAACCTCGCCAAGATCTATGCCAACTTGGGTTGGATCTGACCACCTCAAGAGGGATATTGCCTACTGCGACATTATTAAAATAATTATTCTAAAAAGATACTAATTGACATGGCCGGAATCTTGGCCTTGAGATAGGCAAGATGTACAACATCACCTTCTTTCGCTCCTCGTAGCCGAGCTGCCTTGCGCCCTCAAACCGATCCACCCGAGCAGCCTCTGAGCTGATCACTTGCAGAAGAAAGTTTCACTTGAGCAGACCCACGTCAAAGACGTCTGGATCCGATCCAAACCTCCTTGTAGTCTTGCTAGGACCCGACGGGAGGATAGGAAGAAAAAGAGGAGAGGAATATTTAAGTTCACGATCGAGCATGCTCAAAAGTTAGGAGCTTCTCGAATCGATTACTTGCTGTGTTTTTTAACGAAGAGGGGGCACCCCTATATATATAGGGAGTCGGCTCCTCCCTTTTTGTCACAGTAATGTGGGACACAATTAAATGAAGACGGATTTAATTAATTTAATGAAGTTAGTAAGCCTTTCTCAAAGGCCTAACTTCAACGAATTAAATCTCTTCAACCATTAAACTTCAGACACCATACAAGCTATCATTTCGAAGAGCTTCGAATGGTGAACGCGTAGAAATAATCGGTGAGTCAATCCGACATCGTTTGACCCTTCAAACATCCTCTCAAAGTTGGCAAAAAACTACAAATTCCACATATAGGCCATCCGTCACAAAACCCACGCAACCCTAGGTTGCATGGGCCTCACACACCCCTTGCGCAGCGGGCCGGGCGCCCGTTCGCTGAGTGGGCAGGTCTGGGCACCCGCCCGCATAGCGGGCATGCTCAGCCTGCAGGGGGCCCTGACCTGCCCACCGGGCGAGTCAGGGCCAACACTTCTTGGGCTGGTGCCCCTTTTGAGTGGTTGTGGTCAGTCCAAGCTAATTGGGCTGACCCTTTTGTGTTCTTTGACGGGTTTGGCTCAATCTTGAGCATCCGGAGTCTCCGGACTCCGTTTTGACGCGGTTTGAACCTGTGTTTAGACTGGGATGATCCCATCATCCAGGTAACCTTTCTAATGCATTTATTCTATTAAATATTTTCGTAAACAATTTACGACACATTTACTCTAGTTTGCATCACAGGCAAAATTTGTCCCCTTGAAGTCTCAACTAACTTGTGGACTTAATAATTCCATTTCATCGAATGAATTTCTCTTAATGTTCTTCCTATTACTAAGACGTGGATACACTCAGTGTGAGACCCTACAGCCTGACCCTACTACAGGTTGAGGCTCGAAACCCCTAGACGACGGTAACCACGAGCAGCAGGCATAGTCCCTTTTTCAGAATCATATTACGTGATCGACCCATTGACGAGCGTGTCGTCGGGATCACTCTGACTGTGTCAGTGATGAATTCTGCAGTTTTAGTCCCTTTGTCAAGACTGTGTCTCTGCATGGCCTATGGTATGGTTTACCGTCAACCCCACTACCCAGCATCCGCCAGTATACAACGGTCTTTGTTGTATTCACGTTGTACATCCTACAACATACCCGGCCATAACACAAAGGCCGTACTGATCCACTGACACTAACTTCCATTTAACAGAAGAGACGAATCCCATCTTAGTCATCTACTTCCCTCGTGAGCTTCAGGTGTCACCCAACCTAAGATCTTTCAGCAGGCCGAGCCTCGAAGCTAGATCATAGATCTAAATGACACTATCCATTCACAGGTTCGTACTGATGTCTTCAGGTCTTAATGACCAGCTTGCTTATCATCACTCTAGAGTTATTATTGACAGTCTAGTTAAAGCTTAACCATTTAATAACTCTAAGTTGGTCGTTCATCGAACTCATTCTCTAATGAGCACTTGTGTCTCGTCTCCGACTTCGCCAAGTCTAATGACTATGAGATCATCATTATCCTAAGGTAAGACAAAGACACAATGGTCTAACTGATGTGTCGATATCCTATTCTCGACACATCAATGACCATGAACCATTTAAGACTAAAGTTTCTAATCGGTCACTAACTTCTCATAATCGAGATCTACATATGAATACGTAATGACCTGACTATAAGTCTAAGGAAATTATCTATGTATATGATTCTACGAATTCATACTTAGGATAATTAATACCATATAATTATTAGAACAAGATGATTATCTTAGGATAAATGCCTCAAGGACATACGTCTTCCTACATCTCCCACTTGCACTTAGGCTATTTATCTCGGTATCTCATACCGCTATAGCATATCAGTCACACTGGACATTCATATGTCAAACTTAAGAATGGATCCGCTAACATGTATTTATTTTTCTTTTTAATGGAGTCTCATATATACATCACTTGATCACACCAGGTTGATCCTTCGAAATTGCTTTGGATCCTATCCAACAATTTTCCCTTTCGTATGGCTAACAATTTAGCTCATACAATATGATGTAGTGTTATTCGTTTCTACAAGTCAGTCACGGCTCATTCCAATTATTTTTGTGTCAATTATGTCTAGTACATAAGTGACACCATAAGTCTCTATATGCTTGACACATTCAAAACTATTTTGATTTTATGTCGCATATAGACGATTTAATAAGTTGGAAACCTTTTTAATTAGTCTGAGACAGAACTAAGTTATATTGCCAGCTCCCACTGACTTTGAGAACTATTTGGTTAAATACTTTCACTTAAGTATCTTAAGTATAACCAGTTCATAAGTGCTGAATAGGAATATACCAGTGTCATGTGGGTTTGACGAATGAGTCATATCAAGACCCATATATAGGAGTCTTGATGTTGACTTACTCAGTCAAACATCCTACACTGTACTTTTCTTTTACTACATTTAATCCTTTTCTTTTAAAGTATCAAATGTAGTTTGATTAAGAATTAATCGTAACTTGCGTGTAATTTGGATCATATCCAATTTTACGCTCTTGGACCCTACATGTAACTATTGATTGGCTATAATATATCGTCAACTCAAAAACAATCAAATTGTGTTAGAAGCTCCGCATGACAACTCAAGAATTTATGCACACCAATACAAACAGTCTTATCCACAACAATCAGCCATTCACAATAATCACAATTTTATCAAAGCACATTTTCAAGATATTATTAAACAATGGATTTATTAAAATGAATCAGACTTGTTTATCAAAATATAAACTTTGAGTGATTAACACTCAATCATTGTTTTAAACCAAGCATCGATACATTTTAATCAAAATAAGAAAAATATCGATCGCTTCTTCTTCATATCTTCCGAAGTCCTTGGACGGTCCCAGCAGCAGCGATTACTCCGATGTCGACCGTCCATGGAACTTCTTCCATTATCTGCTTCGCTTTCAGCCACCTGTATAGAATACATAGATGTCTTAGTATCTCATACCATGTAATAAAGTATTTATTGAAATTTTATGCTTTATTAAAAAAGAATTTTTGTATCTGAGGTAGAGGCATCAGTATGCCCCCTTTTCTTTTTTGCAAGGTACACCTTGCAGGTCCTCTTCTAGTGGCATATCTTGTGATGGTGAAAGCATTTGGATTTCGACAGAGCCCCCTTTGTCTTCTTCCCCTTCTTCACCTTGGTTGGTTGTGGGACCTGCCTCTTCTTACCTTTGCCTTTCGACTGGTCTGAAGAAGCAGAGCCAACAACCAACATAGTCGGTTTCTTTTCGACCTCCTTAAACTGCCTAAGCATGTTGAGGAGACCAGGAAGATCTGTTTCAATACCGTTCATGATGAAGCCAGTAATGAATTATTTGAAGTCTGGGGTCAAAGATTTTAGGATGATGTCCACTGCAATCTCATTGTCGAGGACAAAACCCAACTGGGCAACATCTTTCACGTACCCGATCATCTTAATGGCTTGATCTTGCACGGGGCCCGTTACCATCCTAGCTCCCCAGAGGCTGCTCTTGGCTTTAAATTTGGTAGCTCTTGACCGCTTGCCATACAACTCCTTTGCATTTAGAAGCATGCTTTGAACATCCAGCTATTTGTGCTTCCTTTGCAGGTCGTTATTAATTGAAGCTAGAGTAAGGCACCTGGCCTTCTCGGCATCCCTCTGGTACTGCTTATAGACTTCCTTCTCTTCGTGGGTTGCATCTTCATCAGGCTTGTCCGGAGCATCATCGAGCAGCACGTATCCTATCCCCGCTAGTGAGAGGACTAACTTAATATTCCTTAGCCAATATTTATAGTTAGTCCCATCTAGCACATTCTTTTCAATCTTGTACTTCAGACCCGACTCCATTCTTCATTTAAATTGATATTTAATTAGCATATGTTCGTTGTACAGTTTAAATGGTTTTTATTAAACGATATGCTCCCACTAATTTTATGAATTAAAACCACAATAATAAACAATTTATTATATTAAAATATTTGGGGGAGAGGGATCCAACTACCCCGAGTCTGACAACCTTGAGTGTAGCTCAACAAGTTGTCCGACTCTGCAGTCGGTAGACGAACTCTTGATCAATCATATAAAATATGACTCCCTATAAATTTTACCGCTAGTCATTTATGATCATGAGTGTGCTCGTCCAAATCACAATGACTAGTCTAGTCAGACCCTTGTTTTCACGTCTTACCTGACTTACGCCGCCGCTCGGTGTATTCACGACACATCGGTTTGGGTCAGGACTAAGCTTACATCAATGGCTCAACTTACGCCGGTGCTCGGTGTATTCACGACACGACGGTTTGGGTTAAGTCAAGATCTCATCATATGTATTTAAGAAGTTGGTCTCTATAAGGTTGGCATGTCACAGCTTGAGTGTGGCTCAACAACTGGAAAATAGATCATACAGTTACCAACTCCTAAAACAAGGAGGGCTAAGATTTATCTTGAACAAGATTATTATCGTATTTGACTTAGGTATAGTCGATGGACTTTCATAGTCATGATTCATCTCCTTGCGGTTCATCGACGCGACCAGGGAGTTAACTAAGCCAGTACCACTTAACCCCTAGTTTGCTAGGGTGATCCAGCAAACTTTGCCAAGCACATTGACCGACATCATGAACCATTGAAGGAAATTCATCAATCTTACGATTGTCCATCAACTAAAAATCTTTTTTATAATACTAGTTAATCCTTATCAACTAGTAGATCCTTAAAATTCGAAATTTTATGGATTTGTTCACTAACTTTTATTAGATCCTGATCAACTATAAGGTTTGTTCGTTTATCGTGCTACCCTAATCTTTATCAGGATTTTAATAAATCACTTACAACATTTTAAAACAGTAATCATTAAAAGAAAATTATTATTAAAATGATTAAAATAATAATCGTCAATTAAAGAGGACTACCCTAATCGGGAATTAGGTTTAAATGTTGTAAGTGTTCATTAAAACATAGCATGTCACATTTAAAATTCATCTTATAAGTTTTTAAATGAATTAATGGCTAACCTAAAGGGGTTCATGAATAATTAAATAATTCATCATGTCCATTAACAACAACCAACTAATTTTATCGCATAAAATATGGGTTCAAACAATGTGACATTAAAGAAAGAACATACAGGTTAAACATCTATCATATAAATAATTTAACATGCTCAAATTTAACATTTAAATTAAAAAAGACTAAGATTTTAAAACAAAAATATTTTATCTAATAAAATGTCGGTTTCATAAAAATCATCAAATAATTTTTAATATAAACAGTGTATTTAAAATCAGTAAAACATTTTAAAATCCTTTCTATGATTATATTATCGCATAAAATAATCTTCAAAATATGTTATAATAAGAAATTTAATTTTTAACATCATCTCATGAAATAGAAAAATTTCTTAAAACCTTTCATGCTCTTAAAACAATTTTTTAAAAGAAAAGATTTCATGCTCATTCTAACATTTATCAAATAAATTTAAAATCTTTATATTCAGATAGTAAGCAATTTTAATAATTAAAATAATATCGTAGTCTAAGATCATGTAAACCTGGCTCTGATACCAATGAAGGGTTTTGCCAGACCCTCAGAGCTCAGATCCGTGCCCGTCCTAAGTCGGACGGACAACAGAGGGGAAATCATGCATATCGGAAATACGAAAACTATGCTAAACATTTTAGCGAGCCCTAAGGCGAGCCAGAACCTCGCCAAGATCTATGCCAACTTGGGGTGGATTTGACCACCCCAAGAGGGATCTAGCCTACTACGACATTATTAAAATAATTATTCTAAAAAGCTACTAACTGACATACCTGGAATCTTGGCCTTGGGATAGGCAAGATGTACAACACCACCTTCTTTCGCTCCTCGTAGCCGAGCCGCCTTGCACCCTCGAGCCGATCCACCAGAGCCGCCTTCAAGCCGATCACTTGCCGAAGAAAGTTTCGCTTGAGCAGACCCGCGTCAAAGACATCTGGATCCGATCCGAACCTCCTCGTAGTCTTGCTAGGACCCGACGGGAGGATAGGAAGAAAAAGAGGAGAGGAATATTTAAGTTCACGATCGAGCGTGCTCAAAAGTTAGGAGCTTCTCGAATAGATTAATTGGTGTGTTTTTAATGAAGAGGGGGCACCCTTATATATACAGGGAGTCGGCTCCTCCCTTTTCGTCCCGAGCAATGTGGGACACAAGTAAATGAAGATGGATTTAATTAAGTTAATGAAGTTAGTAAGCCTTTCTCAAAGGACTAACTTCAACGAATTAAATCTCTTCAACCATTAAACTTCAGACACCATACAAGCTATCATTTCGAAGAGCTTCGAATGGTGAACGTGTAGTAACAAACGACGAGTCAATCCGACGTCGTTTGACCCTTCAAATATCGTCACAAAATTGGCATAAAACCACAAATTCCGCACATAGGCCAGCCTTCACAAAACCCACGCAACCCTAGGTTGCGTGGGCCCCACCCACCCCTGCACAGCGGGCCAGGCGCCCGCCCGTAGAAAGGGGGCGGGTCCGGGCGCCCGCCCGTGGAGGGGGCGGGTCCGGGCGCCCGCCCGGCATAGCAGCGGGCTCAGCCCACTGGGCGGCCCTGACCCGCCTGCTGGGCGGGTCAGCGCCCGCACTTCTTGGGTTGGTGCCCCTTTTGAGTGGCTGGGGTCAGTCTAGTCTGATTGGGCTGACCCCTTTGTGTTCTTTGACGGTTTTGGCCTATCTTGAGCATCCGAACTCCGTTTTTGACGCGGTTTGAACTTGTGTTTAAACCGGGACGATCTTGTTATCGAGGTAACCTTTCTAACACATTTATTCTATTAAATATTGTCGTAAACAATTTACGACACATTGAATCTAGTTTGCATCACATGCAAAATTTGTCCTCTTGAACTCACAACTAACTTGTGGACTTAATAATTCCATTTCATCGAATGAATTCCTCTTAACGTTCTTCATATTACTAAGACATGGATAATACTCGGTGTGAGACCCTACAGCCTGACCCAACTATAGGTTGGGGCTCAAAACCCCTATACGACGGTAACCACGGGCAGCAGGCGTCGTCACTTTTTAGAATCATACTTACGTGATCGACCCATTGACAAACGTGTCGTCGGGATCACTCTGACTGTGTCAGTGATGAATTCTGCAGTTTTAATCCCTTCGTCAAGATTGTGTCGCTGCATGGCCTAGGGTATGGTTTACTGTCAACCCCACTAGCCAGCATCGGTCAGTATACAACGGTCTTCGTGCCAATAACGTACCCCAGCCAAGGATTAACACAAAGACCGTACTGATCCAGTGACACTACTTCCCTTTAACGGAAGAGACGAATATCATATTAGTCATCTACTTCCCTCGTGAGTTTCAGGTGTCACCCAACCTAAGAACTTTCAGTAGGCCGAGCCTCGAAGCTAGATCATAGATTTAAGTGACACTATCCATTCACAGGTTCGTACTGATGAATTCAGGTCTTAAGGACCAGCTTGCCTATCATCACTCTAGAGTTATTATTGACAGTCTAGTTAAAGCTTAACCATTTAATAACTCTTAGTTGGTCATTCAATGAACTCATTCTCTAATGAGCACCTGTGTCTCATCTCTGACTTCGCCAAGTCGAATGACTATACGATCATCATTACCTTAAGGTAAGACAAAGACAAAATGGTCTAACCGATGTGTCGATATCCTATTCTCGACACACCTATGACCATGAACCGTTTAAGACTTAAGTTTCAATCGGTCATTAACTTCTCATAATCGAGATCTACATCTGGATACGTAATGAACAGACTATAAGTCTAAGGAAATTATCTAAGTATATGATTCTACGAATTCATACTTAGGATAATTAATACCATATAATTATAAGAACGAGATGATTATCTTAGGATAAATGCCTCAAGAGCATATGTCTTCCTACATAGATGTTTTATGTGATTCCATTAGTAATGTTAAAATTAATGATTCTATTATTGAGACTAACATTGCTAATGAAAATGTTGAGAATGTTCCAAGTGATCTAGGTATTCCCAAAGCTTATCTGACCATTTGTGACTATCCCCATGACCAAATAATTGGAGATATTGGTGTGGGTGTCCAAACAAGGTCGAGGATTGATGAGTTCTCTCATTGCACCTTTGTCTTTACCATTGAGCCAAAGAACATCCTATAAGCTTATGAAGATAGCTCATAGATAGTTGCAATGGAAGAGGAGCGCATGCAATTTGAAAGAAATGAAGTTTGGGAGCTCGTCCATCTTCCAAATGGTCACCAAGTCATTGGGACCAAATAGATTTTTAAGAACAAGACGGATGTGAACGAGGTCATCACAAGGAACAAAGCAAGGTTAGTAGCTCAAGGCTATCGACAAGAGGAAGGTATCGATTTCGAAGAATCTTTTGCCCCCGTAGCTAGATTAGAAGCTATTGTTGAGAGATGTATGCCCTCGAGGAAATTTATCTATGTAAACATCTTGTTCATGAATGAAAGTATGCTTTCTGGTATCAACTGTCTGAGTAATTTTCTTTTAATGTGTTGCTTAGATAATTTCCTTAGACTCATAGTTAGGTCATACATGTTTCGAGATAGAGATCACGATTATGAGAAATGTCTGACATATATGAACTTGAGTCTTAAAGCGTTCATGGTCATAAATGCGTCGAAATAGGGATATCATCACATCGGACAGACCATTGTGTCTTTTGTCTTGTTGATCTCATAATCATGCGACTTAGTGAAATCGGAGACAAGACACATGTGCTTATTAGAGAACGATTCCACTGAACGACCCAAATAAGAGTTATCAAATGGTTTTACATTAACTAATTGTTATTAATAAATCTCTAGTGACGATAGGCAAGTTGGTCCTTAGGACTCGAGATCATTGTATGAACCTGTGCGTGAACAGTGTCGCTCAGATCTATGATCTAGCTTTGAGGCAAGGCCTGCTGAAAGGTCATAGGTTGGGTGACACTTGAAGCGTACGTGGTGAGTAGTGATCAAGAGAGGATTCATCTCATCTGTTAATGGGAAGTTAGTGTCGTAGGCTAAGTACGGCTCTTGGTAAAACCTTGGCCAAGGTATGTTGTAAGTAGTATAGTGACGTCCCCCGTGTTGTGTGCGTGTCAGATGTGTGCAATATATGGTTGGGGGCATGAGATTTAAATATTTATAACCGCAAGCGCACGGTGTTGTAGTGTGGCTTGGGGGTCGAACTCAGGGAGGCGTGGTTGTGCTTGCGTCAGAAAGGACCAGATTATCCCCTTGGGTGAGCTAGCCCGAATCAGTAGATGGGTTGTCATGGAAAATAGAATTCGAGGGATAAACAATATAAAGGGAAACCCGAGACTTCGGTTTCCACCCTATCATGCGATTCTCGCCAATACGGCCGACGGATGGGATAACGATCGGAATTAGGGTCTAATGTTGAGACGTTGCCTCTGAGAGTGATACCGGCGTCCCATGGGCCAGATATCCCGGTCGGTGCCCAGGATGATATGCCGTACTTCCCGGGTTCAGTCAGTGGGCATTCCCATGTCCATTAACACTGACCGACTCCGGGAGCACTAAGCTCGCAACGATAACTCCCAACATCTCGTCCTGCCACTCCCGCGCGCTAGGATTCGACGTCTACGCTGAGGGCGTGAGCTATGGCTAGGGAGTCAACCGCCAAGTTTATTCCCCCTTGGCCCAACGGTCAAAGGCGGTCTTTTTCGCGCCGATGACAATGAAACACCCCGCGTAACCGATAGATTCCTAGTCACTATCGATTTTCTAGTCCTATGGACGCATTAGGGAGAACCCACGAATGGGTTTCCACCAAAATCCCAGATTTGGGAACTACTCACACATATTAGGTAAAAAGCAATCTAAATGAAAATCGACCGTTAAAAGCATGATCAGGCGATTGAAAAGTAGTAAGAGCAATGCAAATAACACTATATTAAAGTTTGGTAAAGATCAGACAACTTACAAATATCTTGAAAATTACAGCCGTCAAGAGAGAGAAAAAACTGCAAAAATAACAACCCTCCCGTTTCTGGAAACCTAGGGTCTCTATTTATAGAAAACGACATCACCCGATCGGGTGAAGAATCACCCGATCGGGTGACCTGGTGCGAACTTCGGCATCAATCTTCAGCATTTCACCCGGTCGGGTGACACGGTCGGTTGATGGAAGCTGCTTGTTGTTTGGATCTTGAGCTCATCGGGTGAACCGATCGGTTGATAAATCAACCGATCGGTTGGAATTGTTGCCCAAAAAGACAGAGACTCGCGACATTTTGGCACGGTCAGCCGACCGTCGGGTGAGCTCTCCGGGTCATCTTCTTCGGGAAAACGGCTACAGGTGAACCGATCGGGTGAAGATCACCCGATCGGTTGAGTTTCAGCTCCAATTTCTAGAGAGAACGGTCGGGTTGAACCAGTCAGCGACCCGATCGGTTGACACTTTCGTTGCTTCAGCGGCTGACCGGGTCATGCACGCGTGCATCACCCTATTGGTTGGCGGTGTCCAACCAATCGGGTGGGGGTTGAAAGATGGCGATCTTCGTCGTTTGACCCCCTGGATCATGCGTGACTCCTCCCCTTGCTCCGGGGACTCATGATATCGTCTTTTTATGTCCCCTATGCCAGCAAACTCCTGCAAACATACAAAAACACGGAAGAGTGAAAGAAAACAAGAAAATACCCGAAAATGGATACGAGACAGCGGAAAATAACGGAAAAACACAAAGGAAAACGTGCGTGAATATATGAAATATAAACGCACGTCAAAATCCCCCAAGCTGAACCCTTCCTCGTCCTCGAGGAAGACGAGTGAGAGTAGGAGCTCGGAGGGAGAAAATAGAGAGAAAGAGAGAAAAAGAGAACTCTAAATCCTAAATCGCCCGTCAGGGCCAACAAAATCAAAAAAACGACACACAAAGCAAGCAAATGCCAAATCACATCACTAAACCAAGGAATACGAGTCCAGACAAGTACCGTGGGCCCAAGCGGTGAAGCGCGAGTGAGTGTGGTCGTGTGCTAGCAGACGGTGTCGCTATCTACATTGTGCTATAAACTCCCTCACGATAGCTTAGACTTGACAACAACGTCTAGGCACAAACTACAACAACTGCCAAGTAAATCATTATCTCTGTGTGTGTGTGTGCGTGCGTGTGGACCCCTTAAGAACGAAATGAACTTACTTCACTCTCTCTATGTCATGCCATGTCATCTCATGCATAAATAGTGTTGAATAACCTGCGGGAAGCCCGACACTCACTGAATGGAGTGAGTGACCCTTGGTAACCTGCGGGGAATGAGACACCCACCTAGCAGAGTGGGTGATCCTTTGTACTGAACAACCTACGGGAAGCTCGGCACTCACCAAGCAGAGTGAGTGGCCCCTGCGACCTGTGGGGATTAGAGGCACTCACCAAGCAGAGTAAGTGGTCCTCGTACAGTCTTGTCTTGAGCACTTGGGGTGGGGTTGGGTTGAGAGGCCACCAGGTTAGAGAGTTTGGCCACTTTCTAAGCTGCAGGCGTTAACCCTCTTTGTGTCATACAGTCTTGTCTAGTCTTGTCATGTCTTGTAGCTAGTAGCACACGCTACGGCTATTGCCTGCCACGTTTACTTTCTGCACAGTCTTTACTGTCCTTGCATATATGTATAAATGCCATGCTGTTGCATCTCTCATGTAATCAACCATAAAATGTCGTCTTTAATTTTCTTTACACTTGCAGTATAGTCTTCTCACCTTTCCCTTGTAGACTTTACCTGACGTACAGCTCCTTTTCTATTGGGTGTTGTACGTCAGGTACTGAGACGGAGTACACAGACGAGCCGGCCTTACTTGAGGACTTGGAGTCGGAGGACGTTGACCCGGAGTACGTTTCAGACGAGGACCAGACCTAGAGGTCCCTCACCGTTGCTGTCTTAAGGAGGTTTACTGCTTTCTAGTTTGGGTGCGTAGCACCATTTTACTTCTTGTCTAGGTTGGGTGTGTCGCACCATTAGTTTCCCTTTCTGCAGTTGTAGCCATGCTTGGGGCTTCTTTTATTAGACTTGATGTATTGCTGGATATTATCTCTTTTATCAATGAATGTATTTTCCTTTCGAGTAATCTTATCTTATTGTTATGAAATTTTATATGCAAGAACCTGTAAATTAAATGCTATCTCTAAAGACGCTTATTGGGCCCGAGCCTCACAGCTCCGGCCCATGTGGACCTCCGTCTCATCCTCGTACCCGTTTTAGGAAGCGGGGCGTGACAACACCTCCACCATTACCACCACTCTCATCTAGAGCACCACCATATCCTCCACTATCCACACGTATACCTTCACCCATACCATCTGCTATTGCTCCACCCACTTCACCACCACTCATGGATGTCGTAGTTATTCCACCGTCTTCTGAAGAACCAGCACCACCTACATCCCCGACACAGCCACCACCTAATGGCAGCACCTCTTCAGGAGATGACTCATCCCCTTCCCCCTCACATATATACCCTCATTATTTCTCACGATTTTATCGCATCGAGGACAATGCGAAGTTTAGCTTGGGGGAGGAGCATTTCATGCCTTTGTTTTTTTCTTTTATTTCATTTCAATCTTTATTTTCCCTTTCCCTTTTTATTTCCCCTTTTCATTTTCCCTTTTCATTTTCATTTTCATTTCCCCTTCTCCCATTTCATTTTTCCTTTTGCACAATGCATCATGTTTACTCTTCCATTTGCATTTAAAAACGGAAAAAATTGAAAAATAAAAAACAACAAAAAAATACTTGCATTTGCAGCATGCATCATGCATCTTGCATCATCACGCACTCATATGTATATACTGGCATTCACTTCGAAAAGTTTTCAAAATCGAATTTTTATATGCGTGGAATCTCGAGTTGAATTTCATTTTCGAACTTTCACGCTTGATTTCCACGATGTTAATTAGGGTATTTGATTATGACGTGTTTCTGCCTTTAAATCCCATGTAATATGCTAGCTTTGGCCGTCCTCATGATTCCTAATAAAAAAGTACTTGAAACTGACCTGGGTTGAACCTTAGGAATCCATTTTATGCATGGACCGTAGAACCGATAATTGAGAATAATAGTTTATAATCCCTCGAGATTTGGATAACGATGTATCACCTAGTACCGAGGATTGATTTTGCTCAAATTGTTCATGCTTTCGAAAAAATGAGTATGTTGTGAATAAATGAAAAAGAAAAAGAGAGAGAGAGAGAGAGAAATATATAAAGAAAAGAATAATATGTGCGTTGTTCTTTCAGCGATGCTAAGTAGCCAGATCACCATGCCTAAGGAAGCATCGGGCCTCACGCCAAAAGGTTGAGCTTGGGAGAGTGCATATGAATAAGGATTTTGCATGGTTTGAGCTAGTTGTTCCGAGGGGTCCTTTTCAGCTCAGTGCCCTAAGGTCGTCTAACCTGGAAGTCATCGACCCAACACTCCTTTCACAAACCAATTGGTATCCCAAAAAAAGAAAAAATTTAAAATTGAAAGCATGACATAGCTAAACCATGAATCAAGCAACGTTGATATATCGTGAGTGCCACTTCCTCGATCGACTAATAACCCATTATCCGAAACTTATCCTTTTCTCGACCATCGCATAACTTCGATTCATATCCCTTCTATCTAAGGACGGGTTAGAGGAAATGTCCTATGATTTGAGTATAGCCATAGTTTAGCATATTGCCTGATGATTTGGGTTAGAAACGATGTCCTAAGATTATATCCTTATCGACGGAAGGAAATCGACGAATTCACTTTCCATGAATTTGAGATTTCTACTTGCCCACGTATATAAATTCGATTTTTAGAAATTCTCGAAGTTTCAAGACATCATTCGTGTACTTGCTTGCATACCTCCAATCTACGTGCTCTCTTGTCTTCTTTGAGGACAAGGAAGAGTTTAGATTGGGAGATTTTAATGAGTTATTTTTATATATAGTTTTTACGCCTTTTCCATGCACGTTTTACATTATTTTATCCTTCATTCCATCCCGTTTTCCACGTTTTTGTTTCCTTTTGCCTTTTTGGGTCCATTTTGTGCTTTTCAGGAAATATGAACGAAATATGGACTTTAGAGCGCGAAAAAGATCGAAAAGAACAAGAAGCGAGAACAGGAGCTCGAAGTGCGCAAAAGGGGAGAAGAGGTAAGATGGCACATGCGACCGCGTAAAGATTCCACGCGACCGCATCACCAGGACACCCCAACTGCTCCAATCCTCAATTCAATGTGGTCGCGTGAAGGAAACCAAATGGTCGTGTTGCTGAAGAAGAAAAGAGAAGACAACCCAATTCGGCGCGGTCGTTTGGTGAACGATGCGGTCGTTTCATCCTGGGAGCAATTGAAGCCAAACGGTCGCTTTACGCGACCTTTTTGAAGACCAAACGAAGACCAATTCTCCAAACGACGCGGTCACATGACTATTCTATGCGGTCACGTCGCTGATGGCTTCCGAGGGATATCTTAGGTATCCTTGCGATGTGACTGCGTCGTATTCGATGCGGTCGTGTCCTATCGGGTCCCCTAGGTTTAGTTGGGCACCATCGAGGGTTATTTTAGGTCTTTTGTCAGGGGTATAAATAGTTTGCTTCGTCCTCTACGCCCAAGGATGCTTTTTACTTTGTTTTCAGAGCTTTTTGCAGAGATTTCAGGTTTAATCCTTTTATACTCTTTGTAGCTTCTAATTGTTGCTTTAGTTATTTTCTGTTTTGACTCTAATATTGGTAATAGAATTAGATTTCTTAATCTCTATTGCTGTGGAATCATTGAGTGTGAAATTTCTTGTTGATTTCATTGCCATGGTTATTGAATCCGCGCTTTTTATTGAGTTTATATGCTTGGGTTGTGAGTAGTTCATCATCTAGGGTCATGGGTTGAACTCCATTGAATAGGGCTATGGATTGATTAATTATTGATTAATTGTTGGATAATTGGTGATTTGGGATATATTAAGATGTTAATTGTCAATGTATATTGGCCTCATCCCTTGTGGTTAATTAGATTAGCCGTCGGTGAGAGTCGGGACTAATCTAGATTTTGAATCTCTACATTGATTCATACTATCGATGTGGCAGATGAGATTCGGATGCCGATTAGAGCCCTCCTAACATATATCCAAATTCTAATCCACGAGAGTGGCTTGGAGGAAGATGGAGGAAATTTGTCGAACGTAATGCACCTATCGTATATCGATGTATCGGTGAGAGTCGACATCGAGTTAGGTAGACCTATCATAACATCATGAGAGCATGGGGTTGGGATAACATAAGGGAACATCCTATCATGCACTACGAGAGTTGGGGGGGGGGGGGGGTAGGAGAATGCCCTTTGGTTAGACGATCTCTTCTGAGTCCCATGAATTCAACGATTGATCATCATCAATTCAATCCTAACCTCAATTCAATGGTGCGGATACCTATGCCCTAGAGCTTTTATCCCTTGATATTTCCTTTATTATTCATATCAACCTCCTATCGATCGCGTAGCTTTCTAACTTAGAAAGAAATTGGTAATCAACAACCGCCTCCCTGCAGACAACTCGTTCGCTACAACCATGCCGTGTGCTTGCGGTTACACAAATATATTCTGGGGCAAACAGATATCTAGGGCGAACAACCCACAAAAATAATCTACATTAGGGTTCAACTTTGCCATAGACAAGAATTCTACTCACTAGACATTAAATTAATCATCAAACGATTCATCTGAATATGCATTACGAAGATAATGAAAAGAGTGTTGAGAAAACAATCTATTATACATTTGACAGCAATTTTTGAATCCTAGGGCTGACTAGGACAAGCTGACTAGGACAAGCTGTTGAATATTGGACTCCCCGGATTTGGTTTTGGATGATGAGCAAACATAAATAATTCATGAACTAACAATTTGTGAGCGCAGTATTGGAGCTCGTCGCAAAAATCACGAGAACATTCAAAGCGACATCTCAAGACTTCTCAAAGCACGTATTCATGCCTAAAGCTTCGTTGAAGCTCTTGCGCCGTTTTGGAAGTCATGAAGAATTAATCGAAGCTCTCGAAGACCATTCTTTAAGGTTTTATTTATAGTCTTTTAGCTTCGATCTATAGAATGTTATGCCTTGAGTATATCTTACGATTCTATCTTCATAACGCTCATATCGTAGCTCTAGGATCTTAGTACAAGTTCATTCTAACTTCCTCGAAGCGTCGCGCTTCGATTCGGACTTGTTTGTGCATGTTAGTTGGTACAAGAAGAAGTACTGACCGACTAGATGGTGATCTAGTCGGTCAGCAACTCTTCTTGGACCGACTAGTTTGCTTCCTTAATTTCTTGCAACTTACTGTTTACAGTTAGTCGGTCTACGTTGACTCACCGACCGACTAGTTTGTGAACTAGTCGGTCAGTGATGCTTCTTTGACCGACTAGTTGTGACTTACTGTTCATACTAAATTTCTCCTTAGCTACTGTTTATCGTTAGTCGGTCTAAGAACATTTGGTGACCGACTAGTTGACAATCTAGTCGGTCAACTTTTGTTCTTGGACCGACTAAGTCAATTTGTATTCAGACTATTTCATTTTGCCTCTTAGTCGGTCTACGTTCACTGACTGACCGACTAGTTGTGAAACTAGTCGGTCAGAAAGTCTTCTTGGACCGACTAGATTTCTAGGTCTGAATTTCTATTTCTTCTCAGTTCCTCACTTAGTCGGTCCATGCTGTTTGACTGACCGACTAGTTGATGAACTAGTCGGTCAGTGGTTGTTCTTTGACCGACTAGTTTCCTCAGATTTCTATCCGTTGGGATTTAACCTAATTTGTTTTTATGGGACCCTATAAATACGAACCTAGGTCATTTCTCTCCAGGTTAGAGCTGCCATTAAGAGATTCATTGAGATAGAAAGAGATAACCATTCTCACTCATTTCTAAAGCTCTCTTCCTCACAAGAAACCCATTCTCTCACATTCTAGATCTAGAATCCATCTTGAGAGAAGTTTGTTCTTGGTGAGCTCTTCAAGCTCTAGCTTGAATCAAGTCTCCAAATCACTCCTAGGCACCTATTCCTGGTCATTTCCTTGGTGCTAGGTCTTGATGACTTCATCTTCCTCAAATCCTTCCTTTCACCTATTTGGTAAGAAAAACTCAAGGTATAGGATTTTGTGGTAAGTTTGTTTATTTCAATATAAACTCATTTATATTGCTTGTTGATTCTCTCGGTTGTGAGAGAAGGTTGTGATCCCGGGTTGTGGGATTCACTATTGCCTTTGCATGTATGATTTGATCTTGTGAAGGTTTTTCACAAGATATTCATAGTGGAAATCTTGGGTTAGAGTTTCTAACCTAAGTATCCGGAGGGGATCCGGGTGGTTGGGACGTAGGATCACCGGGAACAAGTCGGGGAGACTTGGGTGGATCCGAACCCATTAACATCATTTGTTTGCATTGTTAATTTTGTTGTTGTCATTCAATTTAAGCTTCCGCAAATTGATTTGGTAGTTGTTTGCACTATAATTTGGAATTATACTCCTTGTTATTTTTAAAGTACTATTCACCCCCCCTCTAGTACTTGTGCAGTAGCTTGTAGGGCATTACATTTGGTATCAAAGCCAGATACTTAGCTATGTCTGCCAACGACAACAAGACCGTGCGTCCACCTTCCAACTATGACACCTTCAGGAACCGAGAAGGAGCATCTTCGGTGATGGAAGGACATTCCTCTACGAGGCCTCCATTCTTCAATGGTACCAACTATGGGTACTGGAAATACCGGATGGAAACCTTCCTCCGGAGTGCATCCTTATGGAGGACTACAATGAAGGAATACATTGAGCCCGAAGAAGAAGACTTTGAGAAATGGACTATCGCGGAGATCACCGCGGAGGTAAGCAATGCCAAGGCAATGAACGCCTTGCAATGCGCATTGGAGCCCGAGGACTTCAATAAGATATGCACATGTAAGAGTGCATATCAAATTTGGAACTCCCTCCTCATTCTTCATGAAGGGACGAGTAGGGTAAGGGACTCTAAACTCGTAGTCGTAAACAAAGATTACGAAATGTTTCATATGCAACAGGGCGAGAAGATGAAGGAATATTACGCTCGCTTCGTTGACATAATAAACGAGTTAGAGGCCCTGATCACTCCATATTTTACACCTTTTTTCCGTGGATTTGCATGCCATTTAGATCGCCCAAATCATGTTTTTCACGATATATCGACGATATTGCGATGCTTTTCACGATTTGTTGTTTTTGTCGCATTTCAGGTGATTTGGCGCGATTTGGAGTGATCTCGAGACGCGCTTACTCTACACGGCCACCGACGACCTCCCCGAGGGATATTTTGCTGTTGGAGAGGAGCGGAAGAAGAATGGATGTCGCAGGAGCGACGAGGAGGCCAAAACAATCAGATTGGGCATTTTTTGTGTCCCACTCGGCCGAGTGGAGGAGCCACTCGGCCGACCAGCGAGACACTGCTCGGCCGACCCGTTCAGACACGTTTTCCATGTGTACTCGGCCGAGCGACGGAGACCACATCGGCCGAGTGACGATACCACGTCCGCCCGAGTGGCACCCAGACGAAGGCCCTCAGAAATATCGAAGTTACTGTTTTTCGGCCACCTGAGCTTCAGAAGACCCACTCGGCCGAGTGGTAAACCGCGTCCGCCCGAGTGCAGTAAAGCCATCGGCCGAGTGACGACAACTCACTCGGCCGAGCCGCCTCCGAACTGAAGACCCTTGAAGCCCCCGACTTACTGGAAAATGACAGGGTTTTCACTCGGCCGAGCGACTTTTGTCACTCGGCCGAGTGCGATGCGCTGCCTGTAGCGAAATTTGCGGAAAACAGGCTGTGCAGGGGCGTTTTGGTCAGGATTTTTGGACGATTTTTGGGGCTATTTAAGCCCTGTTTTTACCCTAGTTTTAGGAACCATCTCTTAGATTTTTGCAGCTTTTTGAGATTACTTTTTAGCTTTATTATTTGTGATTGGAGAAGAGAAAAACTTGGATTTTTGTTGGATTAATTGAAGAACTACTTTGGTTTGCATCTCTCTTCCCCAAAAACTCTATTTTTATTATTTATATCATTGTTGTGATGAATTCCATTGTCTATTTCATTGATTATTTTTGTGCTATTGCTATGATTTGTGAGTAGTCTCCACGTCTTGGGGCGTGGGGATGAACCCTACAAGCCCAATTTCGTATTTGTGATGAATTGGTAGAAATTGTGCTAGAATCAATAATTAGAGATTAGATTGGGATCGAATTACTACGGATAGCTAGGTATTCATATCAATTGGGATTTGCAAGAGATTGGATCCCAATTTGATAGGAAGCCCTAGAAATCCGAATTGGGTTGGAGTCGGATTTTCGAAGTATCGGTTTGCAAGAGATTGGACCGATACTAGGATCTCCGGTTGCAATTCCGTGCCGATACCCGTTTGCAAGAGATTGGACGGGTAGGAACTATCCTAATTTAGATTATGGACCGAGTTTGCAAGAGATTGGGCTCGGTGCGCAATTGGACGATGATGTTGATCCTAATGCTAGCTTTCCTAGGCTAGGGTTTGCAAGAGATTGGACCCGACCCTAGGATAGCTATAGACCGGCAACAGCGCGAGAGCGTGAGCTTGGTTCCACATTTAGTTGCAACTAGTTCATCCAAATTCTCATTCTAGCAATTTTAGTACCGACGAACCACATTTATGAAATACGGTGAGTAGCGGGGATTCCCCATTCCCTAGACGTTCTCTATTTGATTTGATATTTCGCACATTTGTCTGACGATTGTGACAGGATCGCCCAAGGCAACTCTCTCTATTCTTGAATAGCCAGGTTGATTAGGAGCAAGCACGGTCATTCGTCCTCCCTGTGTTCGATACCCGCTCGTCGCTATACCGTGCGCTTGCGGTAAAACTACAACCGTTCTTTGGGTGTACGTCCCGGAGCGATCAGGCCCTCGGTAAATCCTACACCCAAAAGGAGAAGTGCTCAAAGCTTATCGAAGGACTTCCTTCTTCTTGGGAGAAACGTACCTTCGCCATCGAGGAAGGTAATGACATGAATAAGTATACCGTAGTTCAATTGATGGGTACTTTGATGTCATACGAGGTACGCAAAGATAGCAAGGTGAAGTTACAAGAAAAGATGAAGTCCTATTTGAACCAAGACGCGCCTAAGAAAAAGGCGATTGCATTCAAGGCGGCTTCATCCACCTCTACCGATGATGAGGACTCGGAAGAAGAAATGGACATGTAATCCATTGCACTCATGGCAAAGAAGTTCAATCGCTTCTTCCGAAAGGGTAACTTCAAACAAAAATCTAAATTTACTTCTACTAACGCCTCTCCACCTTTGTGATTTAAATGCAATAAGCCAGGACACATCAAAGCGGATTGTCCTCAAAACAAGCAAAAGGAGAAGTGGAAGGCGCCGAAGTTCGACAAGTCAAAGAAGTACAAAAAGGGGTACAAAAAGGGACTTGTCGGAGCAACATTCACCGACTCCGAGGATTCCTCAAGCGGAGAGTCGGACGATGAGAAAGTGGAGCAAGCACACATGTGCTTCATGGCAAGAGAGGAGCATGATCAAGGATCTTCCTCCTCCGATGATAGCGACGACGAAGGCGATGAGGTAACTATGGATGATCTTAGGGATGCTAACTCTCATTTATGGTCTAAATACACTAAATTAGTAAATAGATATACTAAAGTAAAAGATGATCTAGCTAGCATTCAAACCTCGCCTAAGACTATCATCACCAACAACGACACCGTTGTTGAAGAGTTAAGAAATGAGATTGTCAATCTCAAATCTAAACTTGAACATGTTAGCATTGAAGATCTGGAAGAACATAGGATAGCGGATTTGACTTCTCAAAACTCGACTTTGAGTATTGAGAATGAGAATCTTAAATCTCGTGTTTATGTGCTCACATCGCAAGTATCTACTTTGGATACTTCTATGCGTTCTCTCAAAGAGAAATATGAGAACACATTAGGCCGAATTAATAAATTCAATAAGTGTAAGGACCATTTGGATAAAATCCTAAGTGACTTACTTCCGGCCAATCACCACATTGGTTTGGGGTATACGATGGGATGTCCATCCAAAGCGGCCACTACTTTTGTTAGGCCAACTTCCGGTGACTCTACGAGTGGCAGCAAACACTCTATTGGTAGTTCATCTACCAATGGTGCTTCCACCTCGTCCACACCCTCTTTTGGAAAGAAACCCACTTTGGGTGGACCTCCAAAGAAGGGGCATGCTTATATGTACACCAATAACATGCCACGTAGGAACACACGTCCTACTCCACCGTCTCACACATATGATGATTTCTATGCTACACGTTCACGGGCACGTGCACACCATGTGAGACACCCTCACGCACGTGTTCCCAAACATGCATATGTTCACCCACCTCATCATATGAATAATTCTCGTCGTGCACCATTCCATCATGTTCCGTATGCCTATCCACAACATGCATCACGTAGAAATCAACGTCGCATGCATGCACCCAATAGGATGATGGCTCCCAAAATTTTCACTATTTGGAGCCCAAAGGACACAAGCATGGATGAAAAACAAGTGTATATGAATGCTTATTTTTCGGATGTTGTGCATAGTAGAAATTATGTGGGGAAGTCTAAGTCCAATTGGACTTGGCTTCCAAAGGTCTAACCTTTGAGGACCCAATGACCTTGGGTACCATGATATGCAAGTTTCTATCTTTAGGTACTCAAGGAAAAGAAAAAGAAAAGGAGCAACAAATTTAAATTTAGCTCCAAAGGGAATTGGATACTCGATAGCGGGTGTTCAAAACACATGACGGGTGACGCTCAATTGCTCTCCGGAGTGGTTCCCATTGCAAATGGAAATCGTGTCGTATTTGGAGGCAATGAGAGCGGAACCATCATCGGTGTTGGTAAAGTGGGTAACCCGTCTAAACCCTTAATTAGTGATGTCTATCTAGTTAATGGTTTAAATCATAATCTTATTTCAATAAGCCAACTTTGTGACAAAGGTTACAAAGTTAGCTTTGCGAAAGGATTGTGTCATATTTCAAATGATAATAATAAATTATTATTTTCCGGCACACGCCATAAAGATATTTATATTTTGGATCTTCCTAAGTCATATGAACAATGTCTCGTTGCCAACACAAGTGAACAACACTTATGGCATCGACGCTTTGGACATGTGAACTTTGGAACACTTTATAAGCTTTCAAAATTAAATTCCATTAAAGGTTTTCCGAAACTCGTTTTTGAAAAGAAAAGTTTTTGTGATTCTTGTCAACGTGGCAAGCTTCCTAAATCTTCATTTAAACCTAAGAAAAGCATTTCTACGAAACGGCCACTAGAGCTATTACATTTAGATTTATTTGGGCCAACTAGAGTTGCTTCCTTAGGAAATGCAAGATATGGACTAGTCATCATTGATGATTATTCAAGATTTACATGGGTATTTTTCTTATGTAATAAAAATGAAGCTTTTGAAAACTTCACAATATTTGTGAAGAAAGTACAAAATCTCATCGGAACCACCATTGTCACTATTCGAGTGATCATGGGGGTGAATTTGAGAATGAGTCTTTCTCAAATTTTTGTGATGATCTTGGAATTACTCACACGTTTTCTTTCCCTCGCGCACCTCCTCAAAATGGTGTTGTTGATAGGAAGAATAGAACACTTGTGGAGTGTGCTCGCACTATGCTCGAAGATAGTCAACTTGGTTATCAATTTTGGGCAGAAGCGGTACACACCGCTTGTTATGTGTTTAATAGAATACTTTTGAGGCCCGGCACCAAACAAACTTGCTATGAATTGTTGTTTGGTAGATTGCCTCAAGTTAAACATTTTCGTGTTTTCGGCGCAAAATGTTTTATTAAAAACACATATGATAATTTGGACAAGTTTGATCCGAGATCGGATGAGGGGATATTTGTTGGGTATTCCTCACATAGCAAAGCCTACCGGATATACAACAAAAGATCCTCTACTATCGAGGAATCACTTCATGTCTCTTTTAATGAGAATTTTACTAATTCTAGAATTTCAAATGATGATGATTCTATGGATGTTTTATGTGATTCGTTTGAAAATTCTAAGACTATTGATTCAATTGATCCTATTGAGACTAACCCAACTAATGAAGTTGTTGAGAATGTGCCTAGTGATCAAGGTATTCCCAAGCGGCTTCATACCGTTCGGGACCATCCCCATGAGCAAGTCATTGGCAATATTCATGATAGTGTCAAGACGAGATCGCAAGTCCACCACTTCGCCAATTGTGCCTTTGCCTCATCAATAGAGCCAAAGAATATAGTTGAAGCGTGCGAAGATAGTGCTTGGATCCTTGCCATGGAGGAGGAACTCATTCAATTCGAGAGAAATGAGGTATGTGAGCTTGTTCCTTTGCCATCGAAGAACCACACCGTCATAGGGACAAAGTGGATCTTCAAGAACAAAACCGACGAAAACCAAGTCGTCGTTCGGAACAAAGCTCGGTTAGTTGCTCAAGGCTATCGCCAAGAGGAAGGTATCGATTTCGAAGAATCTTTCGCTCCGGTAGCTAGATTAGAATCAATTAGACTATTATTGTCTTATGCATGCCATAAAAATTTTAAATTATTTCAAATGGATGTTAAAAGTGCATTTTTAAACGGAGATGTTGTTGAGGAAGTTTACGTTTCTCAACCTCCGGGCTTCATAAATGAAAAATTTCCAAATCATGTTTTTAAACTAAAGAAAGCTCTTTATGGTTTGAGACAAGCTCCTCGAGCTTGGTATGATCGCCTAAAGAATTTTCTTTTGGATTTGAATTTTAAAATGGGCGAAGCCGATTCTACACTCTTTGTTAAGCATGCGAATAATGATATTTTATTAGTTCAAATTTATGTTGATGATATCATTTTCGGTGCTACTAACTTCACTCTTTGCGAAGAGTTTTCTAATGTTATGAAGGAACAATTTGAGATGAGCCACATGGGCGAACTCAAATATTTCTTAGGTCTCCAAATTCGCCAATTGAACGATGCAATCTTCATCCACCAAACGAAGTATACGGTGGAGTTGCTTAAGCGATTTGGAATGGAGAGTGCTTCCGGGAAAAAGACTCCAATGAGCACGACTACGCATCTTGACAAGGATACGGGCGGTAAGGATGTAGACATTCGTCTATATCGAGGTATGATAGGTAGTTTACTTTATCTTACCGCAAGTAGGCCCGATATTATGTTTGCCGTATGCATATGTGCTCGTTATCAGTCTCAACCTAAGGAGTCTCACTTAGTAGCGGTTAAACGTATTTTTCGCTATCTAAGTTACACTTTAGATTTTGGATTACTTTATCCGAAATCTAGCACGTATGAGTTAGTCTCATATAGTGATGCCGATTATGCGGGATGCAAATCCGACAGGAAAAGTACTAGTGGCACTTGCCATTTTCTAGGAAATTCTCTTGTCTCTTGGTTTTCCAAGAAGCAAAATTCCATATCACTTTCAACCACCGAGGCGGAATATATTGCCGCCGGTGCCGCTTGTGCCCAGGTTCTTTGGATGAGACACACACTGAAGGATTTTGGTATTCATTGTGATACTAGCCCTATCATGGTGGATAACCAAAGTGCTATTTGTCTTTCAAAGAATCCGGTGCACCATTCCCGATCAAAACACATAGATGTCTGACACCAATTTTTAGATGATCATGTTGCTAAAAAGGACATCATTTTAGTGTACGTTGAAACCCAAAAGCAAATCGCCGATATTTTCACGAAACCCCTAAAGGAGGACTCCTTTGTGCGGTTACGTCGAGAATTGGGGATTATGGGTGAATCCGAGATATAGGATTCATGTTTCATTCAATTATCTTGCATGCTATTATATTTCGCGATATTTCGTTCATGCTAGATTTATTGAATTTTTGGGGATTTTATGTGATATGTTTGAATTTGTGCTCGAATTCGTATTTGAATGTCGTATTTAAGATTTCGACGTTTTATGGGGTAATTTAGATGACTAATGAGAGTGTTAAGATGTTTCATCCAAGTGGTTTGTGAAGAGAACTCATTTTTCAATTTTTGGACTCTTCTAGTCGGTTTCAGTTCATTAGCCAACCGACTAGATTCTCATCTAGTCGGTCAGCTAGTGAACTCAGACCGACTAGATCAAGCTTTAATCTAACTCTTATCTTTTTCTTTCCTTAGTCGGTCACAGTACACTAACCGACCGACTAGATTGAAAACTAGTCGGTCAGTGTGTATACTGCGACCGACTAAATCTAGCCCTAAAAATTCCTGTTTGCCTCTGTTTCGACTTAGTCGGTTCAAGCTCATTGACCGACCGACTAGATCGTGATCTAGTCGGTCAGTGTTTGAACTGTGACCGACTAAGTGTGTTAGGGCAAATGTGTCTTTTCGCTTCCCAGACCGACTTATCTCAATTTTATCCGACTAAAATTTGTTTTAGTCGGTATTCATTTCATCTCCAGCCCGAAAAACCCTCTCCCCTTTCGAAACCCCTTCGACTTCCGACGTCTCTCCGGCCATCTTTCCGACCATCCCCGCCGTCCGTCGCCGTCGACCCTCTCTCCTAGGTATAACCCCTCTCCTAGATCTCTTTTTCCTACTCTAGGGTTTGATTTAGATCTCTTCTAGCTTCTAGGGTTTCGAATTTCATCTAGGGCTTGATTAATTTCGGATTTCCTATCTTAGGGCTGTGTGCTTAGGGTTGTTCAATCTTCGTCGCTTGCTTGTTCTCGTCGTGCCACGATCATGGCAAAGACGCGGATCCCTGTCACTTCATCTGGGGCTTCCCCAATGAGTGTAGAGCCTTCTAACCCTAGGAATCCATCTAAGCCCAAGCGTCGTGCTAAATCTACCCAAGCTTCTCCGTCTTCGCCTCCTCTGAAGAAGCAGAGGACGGCGACGGTCAAACCCCGAAAATCTAAGTCTAAAAAGCCCATACTCCACTCTCCCTCTACTCCTCCTGATTCCGATACTGATTTTATCCCTGAGGATGAGTCTGGCCATAGGGAACCTACTCCTCCACTTCGTCCTAGGACTCGCCAGCCTAAGGGAAAGGGCCCAATGCCAGCGGGTGGTGTTGGAATATTGTTGTGTCGCGACGACCCTCTGTGTCTAGCGGCCTACAACCGTATTAAACACTGCCCGATGCTATTGGAGCACTATGTTCAGTTTTCAGATTTCCTTGGCTTAGCTGATCTTCTCTCCTATAGTGGCCTATTGGATTATCTTCGCTTCGATCCTAAGGCCAACCCTAAACCATATCCTCGACTGGTAAAATTGTTCTATGCCAATCGTGTCCGAGGCCAGTACGATGCGAGTCACTCCATCGAGACTACTGTCTTGGGAACTCCTATAGTTCTCACGGCAGAAATCTTGGGGGAGATACTTGGCTGTTCGTCGTCTGGTCTCCTTCCTTCTGACATTTCCGTCGATGATATCGCCTCCTTGGATCAGTCCGTTCTTTCTGATATCTTCCATGTGATCCCTCCTGCCTTAATTGGAGTTCCTTCGAAGTCGTTCAAGCCAAATGCCTGGGTGCTGAATCTCATTCTGAAGTCGTGCTTGCTTCCCAAGTACGGCTCATCTTCTCTTCCATCCCAGCCGTTTTTGAAGCTGATTTACGCTCTTTTCTTGGGTTGCGAGATTAATTGGGCTCGCGTTATACTCTATAAGATGGACTCTTTCGAGTGTATTCGCAAGACCAATAAATCTGCGCATATCCCTTACCCGTGTCTGTTGACCCTGGTTTTCCGTCATTTTCGTGTCCCTCTCCCTCCTGACGATGAGTGTCCTTTGGGTCCTCCTCTGAACGCGACGGCCGTTAAGAAATCTCTTGCGGCACTTCGTCACGTGCAGAGGTCGACCACATCTGCTTCCCAGGCCACTCCCTCAGCTGCTGCAGCCCCCACTCCTTCTGCCACATTAGATGATGTCGTACGCCTTCTTCGTCGGCACGAGTCGCGTTTGGCTCGTACCGAGGAGGTCGTCTGCCGTATGGCTCAGATGATGGGCATTGATCTTCCTCCTTCCGTTTCTGAGGCCGAGGAGATGGACGATGAGGAGATTGACGATCTTGTCACTTCCTTGGCCCGTGGCGATGAGGCCACTACTGCTGCTGCTGCTGCTACCACTTCTGCTCCTGGAGTTGGCACCACTTCCGGTGCTCCAGAGACTTCTGCACCAGTAGTTCAAACTTCTGAGGCTGCTGCTGCTCCTGCTGACGAGCCTGCTCCTGTCTTACCTGCTGTTGAGACCCCTGCTGTTGCGACCCCTGCCGTTGAGTCTACCGTCGATGTCTCCACACCTACCCCGACGATCCCGTCTGTTGACACGCCTCTCCTCCCTGCAGAGCCTGAGTCCACTCCGTCGACTGGACCCACGGAGACTGCAGATCCAGCCACTTCCTCGTGATCGTCAGTTCCGAGGACTCTCCACTACTCTTTGGATGATATATCTTATTGAGAGTATTTTGGGTTAGGATGGAGTTTTAGGGTTGTTTTGATGTATTTTTGAGTTTTCTGGATGTCGGTGTTGGGTATTTTGATGTACTTTGGATGATGTTGTTGTACTTTTTGATGTTTATATAGATGATGTGTCGTCCTTGATATGATGTACTTCTTGTATTCGATATCTTTTTGGATGTACTCATGATGTTTTCATATATATATACATCGTCGTTCTCTTTGTCTTAATTCGTCGTGCATATTTAATATTCGTTCAACGCTTCTGAAATGTGATTTCGTCGCTCGACGCTTAAATGCTTGGTTAAATAGATTATATTTCTATATTTGTATAGAATTGTTTTCCATGCACAAATTTAACCAAGAATATTGAATATTGAAGAGTATGTTTCTTTATTCAAGAAATGAATAATAATTTGGTATTTTTGATGATTTTAATTATCGCTTTTTGATAATGGACAATTTGGCACACCTTGATTTGATTTCATCACTTTTCCCTTGGTGTCAATTAGTTCCATCGTCATTGTCTACGACTCCAGGTGTTGGATTTTCCATTTCCTAGTTGTTGTCGTTGTACGCCCCCCATTTTTTGGGATAATGCCAAAGGGGGAGAGATAATGATAATAAATAGGGCAAATGAAAATTTAACTCAATTTCCAAGAATCTAGTTTGATATGTTAGATTCAGGGGGAGTTAAGATATATATAAGGATTTTCAAAATCCAATATTTCAAAAATCGATTCTCTTTATTTATCTTACTCGTCTGATTGATGCAATTCATATATATTCATTTTGGAATTAACGTGTCATCAATGCAGGGGGAGTAAGTGTTCTTCACTTGAATCATTATTTTTAATTATTATTTATGTTGGTTTGTCATCACCAAAAAGGGGGAGAATGTTGAATATTGGACTCCCCGGATTTGGTTTTGGATGATGAGCAAACATAAATAATTCGTGAACTAACAATTTGTGAGCGCAGTATTGGAGATCGTCGCAAAAATCACGAGAACATTCAAAGCGACATCTCAAGACTTCTCAAAGCACGTATTCATGCCTAAAGCTTCGTTGAAGCTCTTGCGCCGTTTTGGAAGTCATGAAGAATTAATCGAAGCTCTCGAAGACCATTCTTTAAGGTTTTATTTATAGTCTTTTAGCTTCGATCTATAGAATGTTATGCCTTGAGTATATCTTACGATTCTATCTTCATAACGCTCATATCGTAGCTCTAGGATCTTAGTACAAGTTCATTCTAACTTCCTCGAAGCGTCGCGCTTCGATTCGGACTTGTTTGTGCATGTTAGTTGGTACAAGAAGAAGTACTGACCGACTAGATGGTGATCTAGTCGATCAGCAACTCTTCTTGGACCGACTAGTTTGCTTCCTTAATTTCTTGCACCTTACTGTTTACAGTTAGTCGGTCTACGTTGACTCACCGACCGACTAGTTTGTGAACTAGTCGGTCAGTGATGCTTCTTTGACCGACTAGTTGTGACTTACTGTTCATACTAAATTTCTCCTTAGCTACTGTTTATCGTTAGTCAGTCTAAGAACGTTTGGTGACCGACTAGTTGACAATCTAGTCGGTCAACTTTTGTTCTTGGACCGACTAAGTCAATTTGTATTCAGACTATTTCATTTTGCCTCTTAGTCGGTCTACGTTCACTGACTGACCGACTAGTTGTGAAACTAGTCGGTCAGAAAGTCTTCTTGGATCGACTAGATTTCTAGGTCTGAATTTCTATTTCTTCTCAGTTCCTCACTTGGTCGGTCCATGCTGTTTGACTGACCGACTAGTTGATGAACTAGTCGGTCAGTGGTTGTTCTTTGACCGACTAGTTTCCTCAGATTTCTATCCGTTGGGATTTAACCTAATTTGTTTTTATGGGACCCTATAAATACGAACCTAGGTCATTTCTCTCCAGGTTAGAGCTGCCATTAAGAGATTCATTGAGATAGAAAGAGATAGCCATTCTCACTCATTTCTAAAGCTCTCTTCCTCACAAGAAACCCATTCTCTCACATTCTAGATCTAGAATCCATCTTGAGAGAAGTTTGTTCTTGGTGAGCTCTTCAAGCTCTAGCTTGAATCAAGTCTCCATATCACTCCTAGGCACCTATTGCTGGTCATTTCCTTGGTGCTAGGTCTTGGTGACTTCATCTTCCTCAAATCCTTCCTTTCACCTATTTGGTAAGAAAAACTCAAGGTATAGGATTTTGTGGTAAGTTTGTTTATTTCAATATAAACTCATTTATATTGCTTGTTGATTCTCTCGGTTGTGAGAGAAGGTTGTGATCCCGGGTTGTGGGATTCACTATTGCCTTTGCATGTATGATTTGATCTTGTGAAGGTTTTTCACAAGATATTCATAGTGGAAATCTTGGGTTAGGGTTTCTAACCTAAGTATCCGGAGGGGATCCGGTTGGTTGGGACGTAGGATCACCGGGAACAAGTCGGGGAGACTTGGGTGGATCCGAACCCATTAATATCATTTGTTTGCATTGTTAATTTTGTTGTTGTCATTCAATTTAAGCTTCCGTAAATTGATTTGGTAGTTGTTTGCACTATAATTTGGAATTATACTCCTTGTTATTTTTAAAGTACTATTCACCCCCCCTCTAGTACTTGTGCAGTAGCTTGTAGGGCATTACACAAGCAGGTTGATAGAAAGAGGGGGCCAGGATTAAATCTTGATGAATCAATGGTGTAGATGAACTTTGAGATGAAGGGTTTGTATTTTGAAGATAGCTTTTCTTGGAAAACAACCCTTGATTGTGGGTCCCACTTGGCTGCAGGCACAACTTGCGTTTGCAACCTGGGAGAGAGTAACAGGTTTTTGGGAAGAGCAACAGGTTGTTGGGAAGAGCAAAATTGGCTCTTTCTCTTCCCCAAAACATGAGGAGAGCAACAAGTAATCAACCGCATCCCCTGGGAAAGCAAGAAAACATGAACAGAAGTTCTCCAAGCTCTCCACGGTGCCGAGAAGCAAGTGAACCACATCCCCTAGGAAACGCCGAGAAGCCGAGATCTCCAAACTCTCCACGGCGCTACCCATCACTGACGTGACCGCCCCGGCTTGCTATCCGCAAATGGCCGGGGGACCCGCGTGGGGGTTTAGAAATTTGTAACCGCAAGCGCACGGTGTTGTAGTGTGGCTTGGGGGTCGAACACAGGGAGGCTAGGATGTGCTTGTGTCAAGGAGGACCAAGATCACCCCGTGGGTGAGCTAGCCCGAATCGGTTGATGGTTGTCACGGAAAGGATTGATAGGTATGAACAATAAGAAAATAAACCCGGGACTTTGGTTTCCACTCCAACGAGCGACTCTCGCCGATACGGCATACGGGTATGGATAGCGATCGGAATTAGGGTCTAATGGTGAGACGTTGCCTCTGAAAGTGGTACCGGCATCCCATGGGCCCGATATTCCGGTCGGTGCCCAGGATGATACACCGGACTTCCCGGATTCGATCAGTGGGCACTCCCGTATCCATTAACACTGATCGATTCCGGGAGCACTAAGCTCGCAACGATAACTCCCAACGTCTTATCCTGTCGCTCCCGCGTGCTAGGATTCGGCGTCTACGCTAAGGGCGTGAGCTATGGCTAGGGAGTCAACCGCCAAGTTTATTCCCCCTTGACCCAACGGTCAAAGGCGGTCTTTTTCCTGTCGATGACAATGAAACACCCCGCGTAACCGTTAGATTCCTAATCCCTATCGATTTCCTAACCCTATGGACGCATCGGGAAGAGCCCCCGAAGGGGTTTCCACCAAAATCCCAGATTTGGGAACTACTCACAAAAATTCATTAAAAAGTGATCTAAATGAAAATTAACCGTTGGAATCATAATCAGACGATTGGAATGCGGAAGTAATAGAGTAATTAAAACAATACTAAAATTTGAGAAAGATCCGAAAACTTACAAAAGAACAGTAATTACAGCCGTCACAATAGGAGAAAACAGTAAAAACTAGCAGCTCCCTCGTTTCTGGAACCCTAGGGGTTCTATTTATAGACTCTCGCGTCACCCGATCGGTTGACAAGTCAACCGATCGGGTGATCCGTTACAGATAATGAACAGAAAACGGCGAGCTTTCACCCGGTCATGTGAACCGGTCGGGTGAGTTCTTGGAGTGACCGGTTGGATCTTGGCGCCATCGGGTGAAGTGATCGGTTGGGTGCCCGTGTCTTCAGCTCCTCATCATCAGCTACAGATGAACCGATCGGGTGAGAGTCACCCGATCGGTTGAAATTTTGCTCGAAAAGACAGAGAACAGGCCCCCGCTGAACCGGTCTGTGAACCGGTCAGGTGACTTCCACATGAGCTCCGGCTGAGACCGGGTGATGCACGCGTGCATCACTCGATCGGTTGGAGATGGCCAACCGACCGGGTGAGGGGCTGAAAGATGTATTCTTTGCCGTTTGATCCCCTGGATCACGCGTGCCTCCTCCCGTTGCTCCGGGGACACTTGATATCATCGTTAAACGTCCCCTACGCGGTCAATCTCCTGCAAACATGGAGAAACAAAGAAACGTGAAAGAAAACGAGAAAATACGAGAAAACAAATAAAAGACGGCGAAAAACACGGAGAAACACAAAAGAAAACGTGCGTGAATATATAAAATATAAACGCACGTCAAAATCCCCCAAGCTGAACTCTTCCTCGTCCTTGAGGAAGACGAGTGAGAGTAAGAGCTCGGAGGGGAAAAATAGAGAGAAAGAGAGAAAAAGAAAACTCTATACCCTAGATCGTCCGTCAGAGCCAACAAAATCAAAAACGACACACCAAGCAAGCAGACGTCAAATCACACCACTAAACCTAGGAAAACGAGTCCAAATAAGTGTCGTGGGCCCACGCGGTGAAGCGCGAGTGAGTGCGGTCGTGTGCTAGAAAATGGTGTCGCTTTCTACAATGTGCTATGAGCTCATATACGCAATCCAGGAAATGACCCAAATACCGATTCGAATTTGAAATTGTGGTGAATATTAGTTCGAGCATGCATGAGAAGAGTATAAGAAGTGAAACGTATCATGCGTCGGGGACTCCACAACTAGGGTTAAGGAAATCACGCCACTATAGCCTAGATACTAGCTAAAAAGTTCCTAAGCCAAGTGTTTTCGAAAACGATGGGGGTTGAGATGATGTGGAGAAGAACACTCGGTGCAAATTCTCGCCTTCCCTTTATTCTCGGTAGGTAGGAAAAATATTCACACTAGATATTTTTTTGGGTTTTGGGTATTTGTATTTTTTTTTGCTTTTTGGCTATACAAAACTTTTCTTTTCTTTTCTTTTTGGGTTTTTCTTTTCTTTTCTCTTTTTTTTTGGATTTTTGGGTTTTTGGCTATACACATGTGTACTCTCCCAAGTGGGAGAAAGGTACACGACGAGGGGATTTGCACCAAGTAAAACAAAAAAGAAGTCGAAATCTAAACACTTGGGCAAAGGAAACTATTCTCGCTAAATAGAGCATAGGCTAAATGGGTTATCCTAGTCCTTAATTGTGGAATCCCGACGCATGCGAATTGAAATATACGATATAAATATAGCATGCATATAGTAGAAGCAAATACCGCATATTCAAATCGAAGCATGATAATCTAGGGGTCATTCCTGGACAGGTATATAAAATAAAATCACAAAGTAGAAGCGCACCAAACAGATAGGCATGATGCACGACTCACAAAAAGCTAAGTGGACCCACGATGCGTGAAATGCAAGAGGACTCGAAATCCTAGGGTCAGTGAGTGTGATTATTGATGCCATGCTAGGTGTGTGTGATTTTGTGGCGATTCATCATAGGGTTCATCTCTAGGAGAAAGAGATAAAAAAAGAAGAGAAGAGAAAAAAAAGAAAAAATAAAAAAAAAACACGATGAAAACGACACAAAAAACGAAAAAGAAGGACTCAAATGACGCACACAGTTCGACTCCCCCAAGATGAAGTTTGCATTGCCCTCAATGCAATATGAGTGAGAACGGGAGGGCAATGAAGATGGGGGGAATACGCACCGACACAAAAAGAAATGAAAACGAGGAAAACACAGAGATGAAACTGAAAATAAAGAAAGATCAAAATCAAAATCAAACGACACGAAAATAAAAATAAAACCACACGACACGACACTCAAAAGGGGAAAAAAACAAGCACACACACAAAAATGAGAAAAACAACAAAACACGACAACACACCAAAATAGACGTCCCCCAAGCTAGACCTGACAGTGCTCGCGAAATGAAATGTGATCGTGAAATGCAGAGATATGCAAGGGGGAGTCAAAAACAAATAAGGTGAAATCGAAGCGACACGCGAATGGTCCCCCCCTCTGACAGAGACAACGCATGGCCACGAAAAGACAGATGGACACAAATATGGGGGGACAAAAGTGGGAAAGAAAAATCAAGCAGGGGCACCCCCCTCTGGAGGTGGTGACGGGGGCCTGCGCTGTGGACCAGTAGTCGTGGGGGGTGGAATGTGGAGCTCAGAGACGTCGGGTGGGTCTTCACGGATGTGGCGAATGAAGCTTTGAAGAAAGGGGAGGTCTCGGTCGACGGACTCCTCGGTTATCCGACCACCCTGTCCAGCTAGGAGGACCATGGCCGTGAACCGGTCGGCATGGTCGTCGGTTTGGAATTGCATCCCATATTCGGGATCGTAAACGTGAGGTGGGGAAGTGGTGCGTGGTGTGGTAGATGGGTTGGAGGTGGTGGGTTGAGCGGGGGGCTGTGCGCGACGGGTACGACGGGTGGGCCTAGGGTTCGAAGAGCTAGCGTCGGTGGGCTTAACACGGCAGGGAGGCATTGTGCGGGTGTCGTGCGTGTGTGTGAGTATGCAAAAGTACAATGAATCAAAACAAACACGAAACACGACCTACGAGCAAATAGAATATTTGGGGTAAAATTAAAATTGAGCAAAGGAGCGAGTTTACCCAAATGAGATGAAGATCGTTGCTCGTAGACGCCCCGATGCTACTCGATAGGAGCACTCTGTGAAGCCGCAGCGATTTCTTCAGCAAGTTTCGAAATTGGGGAGAGTGGGTGGAGGTTAGGGTTTTGTGTGTGGGTGGAATCGAGGAGAATGGAGATAAATCGATGGTGGATGGTTAGGGAGATGGGGGGAAGGCGGTCGAGGTTGATTTTAGGGAAGAAATAGGGCAGGCACACGAGGAAGAGGAGAAACGGCGGTTCTGGATTCGAAAATGGCGAGTGCGGATCGAACGGGCGGTCGGGGGTATTTATAGGGTTTTAAGTCGAACCGATCGGGTGACTTGTCACCCGATCGGTTGACGGTTCGGTCAAAAATTCTTGCCGAAGGAGTGCTACAGGCGAACCGATCGGTTGACTTATCAACCGATCGGTTGGCCGCTCCACTCATTTTCCCGAGAATTGAGGGCTGCTCACCCGGTCGCTTCAACCGATCGCGCTCGAACTCAACCGATCGGTTGATATTTCCCAAAAATTTCTCGAGAGTTCTCCCCAGCTCACCCGGTTTGTCACCCGGTCTCTTCATTCTTCAACCGATCGGTTCATTTGGGGACAGATTTCGGCTTGTATCTGATACATCCCAACCGATCGGGTGAGTTATCAACCGATCGGTTGGGGCTTTGTTTCCTGCAAAAACCAACAGATTGTCTAAGTCCCTGAACGGATGTTCTCGCGGCTGATTTTATTTATAAAAGTAGATAAAATAAAGTAAACAATAACACTAAAAAGTGGGGAAAAAGTTTAGAACAAGGGTTGCCTCCCATGAAGCGCACTTGTTTAACGTCGTTGGCTCGACGCCCGCAAGAGATGTTCACGGTGGTTGATACGGGTGATGCCCGAAGTTTGGCATCTCTTCTTCATTTGAGCTGAAAGCCTTTGGAGTAGTCAGCGGCTGGAGAAAGATTTGCTCGACTACCCTCTCCTTGTTCTTGGGATCCGGGGGCTTCTCTTTCGTATTGGCGCTTACCGCCATCTTCTTTAGGATCCGGACCTCGTCTTTAGTGAGGCCCATGGGTTCTTTCCCCGTTTTCCTCGCAGGAGGAGCTTTGGGGAACCCTGGAGGGGTTGTTCTTGCTGCACTCGCTTTCCCAGCAGCATCATCGTTCTTGGGGCCGTCTCAGTCTTCTGAATCCTCCAAGTCATCGGGAGGGTTTCTTAAGAGAATCTCCCAGGAGCTCTCTTCAGCAGCTTTTTCTTCTTCTACCTCCAGCAAATTACGCCGAGGGTCATCTGGGGGATCGGGATACTTCATTGACAACCCCAGATCAAATTCAACTTTTTCTCCGCTGACGTTTAGAGAAAGTTTTCCGTTCTTCACATCAATCAAAACGCCAGCAGTGGCCATGAAAGGCCGTCCCAGGATGATGGGGGTGTGTGCGTCTTCAGGCATGTCCATGACTACGAAGTCCACTGGCACATGCACCCCTTTTACATTAACGAGGAGGTCATCCACAATCCCCACCGGATATTTGACCGACCGGTCAGCTAGTTGTAGGGTCATACCGGTGGGCTCCAAATCACCCATTCCTATCCTTTTATACATCGACAAGGGCATCAAACTTACACTCGCTCTGAGATCGACGAGTGCACGATGAATCTTTACTGCCCCGATCGTGCAAGGAATTGAGAAGCTCCCCGGGTCTTTAAGTTTCGGCGGATTTGCCCTCTGGATAAGAGCGCTACACTCCACCGTCAATACTACTTTCTCCTTTCTAGACCCTCTAGTCACCAAATCCTTCAGGAATTTTGCATAGGAGGGGATTGTTTCGATTGCTTCTAGGAAGGGGATTTGCAAGCTCAGGTCCTTGACCATGGCGAAGAACTTGCCATATTTCTCGTCGATTTTGGCCTGAGCTAACCGTTGGGGAAATGGCACAACGGGTTTGAACACTTTCAAGCTCTCTTCCTCGTTCTTCTTCTTCTCTTCTTCAGAGACTCCCTCCGGAGTCGTAGGATTTGATGACGAAGCACCGGCGTCGTTTGATTTTTCGATTGGTCACTCAACGACCAATGGTGCTTCCGGTCTTTTAGGGGGCACTCTAGTAGGGATTTGTGTCCCGCTTCTCAGAACGATAGCGGACACATTTGCGTGCTCGTGCACGAGTGCCGACGTTTGGGTTGCTCCCCTCGGGTTCACCTCCGGTTGTGGCGGTAATTGGTTTTGTGACCTTGAAAGGTTCACCACTTGTAACCCCAGCTGGGTTACTTGGTCCGTGAGGGCCTGCTGACCCATTTCCAGCTTTTGGTTGATCTTCTCCTGGTTGGTTGTATATTGAGTCAAGAGAGACTCAACCGGAGAGACGGCCCTCTGTTGGCCATACTGCTGCTGCTGCTGGATTGGCTGCTGATTCCTGGGGGCGTAAAATTGTTGCTGAGGTTGCTGCTGATATTGTTGCTGCTGAATCTGACTCTGCTGTGGCCTAGCCGGCTGATATGGTTGTTGCTGCGGCTGCTGAGGTGGCGAGGGCTGAAATGGTGGCCGGTAACTGAAGTTTGGGTGGTTCCAGTTGTTTGGAGAGTAGGCTGGGTTGGAATTGGTCCTTGGAGGATACGGCGCATTTCCCATGGGGTTATAAAATAGTGCGCTTGCCTGGTCCAAGGGTGGTGAGACGTCACCACCGTCGAATTCCCCAAAGAATTCGGACTCTACCGCTGAAATCTGCTGCGTACCGGCCCCACCGGCTCCTACCATTAGTGCGGAGATCTGGGTCGAAAGCAAGTCGAACTTGCTTGAAAGTTTGTCGACGTCCTCGACTCTGTGTATACCTCCAGACCTGGGTGTGGCTCTCTCGTCACACCACTGCTCATTATTGGATGCCATATTTTCCAGAATATGTCCGGCATCTTCCTCTCTCCTTGACATGAAGGAACCCCCAGCCGCGGCGTCCATAGAAGATTTCAGGTCATCCCTCAACCCATTGTAAATCAGATTAATAATCTGCCACTTCGGAAGCTCATGGTGAGGGAATCTTCTTTGCATTTCCTTATATCTCGTCCAAGCTTCATGCAAGGACTCGTGGCTGGCCTGGGAGAAGGAGGAGATCTCACTCCTCAACTTCATGGTCTTCCCCGGAGGAAAGAACTTCGTCAGAAAAGCGTTGGAGAGCTTCTCCCAGGTGTTGAAAGTGTTGGGGTCCTTCCCCCTTAGCCATTGCTTGGCTTTGTCTCGCAACGAGAAGGGGAACAGCTTCAGACGGATAGCCTCAGTCGTGACACCATTAATCTGGAAGGTGTCACACTTCTCCAAGAAGGAGTATAGATGCTCGATCGGGCTCTCCATGGGTGCACCCGCAAACTGATCATGCTGGATCCACGTCACCAAAGACGGCTTTAGCTCGAAGCTTTGGGCCACAATAGCTGGAGAACGGATGGCGGAAGTGGACTCGATAGATGGCATCGAGTACTCCAACATGGACTTGTGAGGCGGGGTGTTCTCCTCCATGGATTCGGGATCCTCTCTTCTTCGCTTCTCGGCGGCCAAACGCCTAAGGGTGGCGTTAATCTCTGGATCGACGGGAATCAAGTCGTCGAGACTTCTTGAACTCCTGCGCATGAAAAACAACAAACACCAGTGAAGTGACAAGTGGGAAAGAAACAGATAAGATAAGAAATAAAAATAAGAAAAATAAAAAGGAAAAAGGAGAATGCGAAAATTATCGCGAGGTAGGGATGAGAGCTAGACACGAGGGTTCAAAAGATCCTAAAATAACAAGCACGTTGCCTCCCCGGCAACGGCGCCATAAACTTGACATGACCGCCCCGGCTTGCTCTCCGCAAATGGCCGGGGGACCCGCGTGGGGGTTTAGAAATTTGTAACCGCAAGCGCACGGTGTTGTAGTGTGACTTGGGGGTCAAACACAGGGAGGCTAGGATGTGGTTGTGTCAAGGAGGACCAAGATCACCCCATGGGCAAGCTAGCCCGAATCGGTTGATGGTTGTCACGGAAAGGAATGATAGGTATGAACAATAAGAAAATAAACCCGGGACTTTGGTTTCCACTCCAATGAGCGACTCTCGCCGATACGGCCTACGGGTATGGATAGCGATAGGAATTAGGGTCTAATGGTGAGACGTTGCCTCTGAAAGTGGTACCGGCATCACATGGGCCCGATATTCTGGTCGGTGCCAAGGATGATACACCGGACTTCCCGGATTCGATCAGTGGGCACTCCCGTGTCCATTAACACTGATCGATTCCGGGAGCACTAAGCTCGCAACGATAACTCCCAACGTCTTATCCTGTCGCTCCCGCGTGCTAGGATTCGGCGTCTACGCTAAGGGCGTGAGCTATGGCTAGGGAGTCAACCGCCAAGTTTATTCCCCCTTGGCCCAACGGTCAAAGGCGGTCTTTTTCCCGTCGATGACAATGAAACACCCCGCGTAACCGTTAGATTCCTAATCCCTATCGATTTCCTAACCCTATGGACGCATCGGGAAGAGCCCCCGAAGGGGTTTCCACCAAAATCCCAGATTTGGGAACTACTCACAAAAATTCATTAAAAAGTGATCTAAATGAAAATTAACCGTTGGAATCATAATCAGACGATTGGAATGCGGAAGTGATAGAGTAATTAAAACAATACTAAAATTTGAGAAAGATCCGAAAACTTACAAAAGAACAGTAATTACAGCCGTCACAATAGGAGAAAACAGTAAAAACTAGTAGCTCCCTCGTTTCTGGAACCCTAGGGGTTCTATTTATAGACTCTCACGTCACCCGATCGGTTGACAAGTCAACCGATCGGGTGATCCGTTACAGATAATGAACAGAAAACGGCGAGCTTTCACCCGGTCATGTGAACCGGTCGGGTGAGTTCTTGGAGTGACCAGTTGGATCTTGGCGCCATCGGGTGAAGTGATCGGTTGGGTGCCCGTGTCTTCAGCTCCTCATCATCAGCTACAGATGAACCGATCGGGTGAGAGTCACCCGATCGGTTGAAATTTTGCTCGAAAAGACAGAGAACAGGCCCCCGCTGAACCGGTCTGTGAACCGGTCGGGTGACTTCCACATGAGCTCCGGCTGAGACCGGGTGGTGCACGCGTGCATCACTCGATCGGTTGGAGATGGCCAACCGACCGGGTGAGGGGCTGAAAGATGTATTCTTTGTCGTTTGATCCCCTGGATCACGCGTGACTCCTCCCGTTGCTCCGGGGACACTTGATATCATCGTTAAACGTCCCCTACGCGGTCAATCTCCTGCAAACATGGAGAAACAAAGAAAAGTGAAAGAAAACGAGAAAATACGAGAAAACGAATAAAAGACGGCGAAAAACACGGAGAAACACAAAAGAAAACGTGCGTGAATATATAAAATATAAACGCACGTCAAAATCCCCCAAGCTGAACTCTTCCTCGTCCTCGAGGAAGACGAGTGAGAGTAAGAGCTCGGAGGGGAAAAATAAAGAGAAAGAGAGAAAAAGAAAACTCTATACCCTAGATTGTCCGTCAGAGCCAACAAAATCAAAAACGACACACCAAGCAAGCAGACATCAAATCACACCACTAAACCTAGGAAAACGAGTCCAAATAAGTGTCGTGGGCCCACGCGGTGAAGCGCGAGTGAGTGCGGTCGTGTGCTAGAAAATGGTGTCGCTTTCTACAATGTGCTATGAGCTCATATACGCAATCCAGGAAATGACCCAAATACCGATTCGAATTTGAAATTGTGGTGAATATTAGTTCGAGCATGCATGAGAAGAGTATAAGAAGTGAAACGTATCATGCGTCGGGGACTCCACAACTAGGGTTAAGGAAATCACACCACTATAGCCTAGATACTAGCTAAAAAGTTCCTAAGCCAAGTGTTTTCGAAAACGACGGGGGTTGAGATGATGTGGAGAAGAACACTCGGTGTAAATTCTCGCCTTCCCTTTATTCTCGGTAGGTAGGAAAAATATTCACACTAGATATTTTTTTGGGTTTTGGGTATTTGTATTTTTTTTGCTTTTTGGCTATACAAAACTTTTCTTTTCTTTTCTTTTTGGGTTTTTCTTTTCTTTTCTCTTTTTTTTTGGATTTTTGGGTTTTTGGCTATACACATGTGTACTCTCCCAAGTGGGAGAAAGGTACACGACGAGGGGATTTGCACCAAGTAAAACAAAAAAGAAGTCGAAATCTAAACACTTGGGCAAAGGAAACTATTCTCGCTAAATAGATCATAGGCTAAATGGGTTATCCTAGTCCTTAATTGTGGAATCCCGACGCATGCGAATTGAAATATACGATATAAATATAGCATGCATATAGTAGAAGCAAATACCGCATATTCAAATCGAAGCATGATAATCTAGGGGTCATTCCTGGACAGGTATATAAAATAAAATCACAAAGTAGAAGCGCACCAAACAGATAGGCACGATGCACGACTCACAAAAAGCTAAGTGGACCCACGATGCGTGAAATGCAAGAGGACTCGAAATCCTAGGGTCAGTGAGTGTGATTATTGATGCCATGCTAGGTGTGTGTGATTTTGTGGCGATTCATCATAGGGTTCATCTCTAGGAGAAAGAGATAAAAAAAGAAGAGAAGAGAAAAAAAAGAAAAAAAAACACGATGAAAACGACACAAAAAACGAAAAAGAAGGACTCAAATGACGCACACAGTTCGACTCCCCCAAGCTGAAGTTTGCATTGCCCTCAATGCAATATGAGTGAGAACGGGAGGGCAATGAAGATGGGGGGGAATACGCACCGACACAAAAAGAAATGAAAACGAGGAAAACACAGAGATGAAACTGAAAATAAAGAAAGATCAAAATCAAAATCAAACGACACGAAAATAAAAATAAAACCACACGACACGACACTCAAAAGGGGACAAAAACAAGCACACACACAAAAATGAGAAAAACAACAAAACACGACAACACACCAAAATAGACGTCCCCCAAGCTAGACCTGACAGTGCTCGCGAAATGAAATGTGATCGTGAAATGCAGAGATATGCAAGGGGGAGTCAAAAACAAAAAAGGTGAAATCGAAGCGACACGCGAATGGTCCCCCCCTCTGACAGAGACAACGCAAGGCCACGAAAAGACAGATGGACACAAATATGGGGGGGCAAAAGTGGGAAAGAAAAATCAAGCAGGGGCACCCCCCTTGGAGGTGGTGACGGGGGCCTGTGCTGTGGACCAGTAGTCGTGGGGGGTGGAATGTGGAGCTCAGAGACGTCGGGTGGGTCTTCACGGATGTGGCGAATGAAGCTTTGAAGAAAGGGGAGGTCTCGGTCGACGGACTCCTCGGTTATCCGACCACCCTGTCCATCTAGGATGACCATGGCCGCGAACCGGTCGGCATGGTCGTCGGTTTGGAATTGCATCCCATATTCGGGATCGTAAACGTGAGGTGGGGAAGTGGTGCGTGGTGTGGTAGATGGGTTGGAGGTGGTGGGTTGAGCAGGGGGCTGTGCGCGACGGGTACAACGGGTGGGCCTAGGGTTCGAAGAGCTGGCGTCGGTGGGCTTAACACAGCGGGTAGGCATTGTGCGGGTGTCGTGCGTGTGTGAGAGTATGCAAAAGTACAATGAATCAAAACAAACACGAAACACGACCTACGAGCAAATAGAATATTTGGGGTAAAATTAAAATTGAGCAAAGGAGCGAGTTTACCCAAATGAGATGAAGACCGTTGCTCGTAGACGCCCCGATGCTACTCAATAGGAGCACGCTGTGAAGCCGCAGCGATTTCTTCAGCAAGTTTCGAAATTGGGGAGAGTGGGTGGAGGTTAGGGTTTTGTGTGTGGGTGGAATCGAGGAGAATGGAGAGAAATCGATGGTGGATGGTTAGGGAGATGGGGGGAAGGCGGTCGAGGTTGATTTTAGGGAAGAAATAGGGCAGGCGCATGAGGAAGAGGAGAAACGGCGGTTCTGGATTCGAAAATGGCGAGTGCGGATCGAACGGGCGGTCGGGGGTATTTATAGGGTTTTAAGTCGAACCGATCGGGTGACTTATCACCCGATCGGTTGACGGTTCGGTCAAAAATTCTTGCCGAAGGAGTGCTACAGGCGAACCGATCGGTTGACTTGTCAACCGATCGGTTGGCCGCTACACTCATTTTCCCGAGAATTGAGGGCTGCTCACCCGGTCGCTTCAACCGATCGCGCTCGAACTCAACCGATCGGTTGATATTTCCCAAAAATTTCCCAAGAGTTCTCCCCAGCTCACCCGGTTTGTCACCCGGTCTCTTCATTCTTCAACCAATCGGTTCATTTGGGGACAGATTTCGGCTTGTATCTGATACATCCCAACCGATCGGGTGAGTTATCAACCGATCGGTTGGGGCTTTGTTTCCTGCAAAAACCAACAGATTGTCTAAGTCCCTGAACGGATGTTCTCGCGGCTGATTTTATTTATAAAAGTAGATAAAATAAAGTAAACAATAACACTAAAAAGTGGGGAAAAAGTTTAGAACAAGGGTTGCCTCCCATGAAGCGCACTTGTTTAATGTCGTTGGCTCGACGCCCGCAAGAGATGTTCACGGTGGTTGATACGGGTGATGCCCGAAGTTTGGCATCTCTTCTTCATTGGAGCTGAAAGCCTTTGGAGTAGTCAGCGGCTGGAGAAAGATTTGCTCGACTACCCTCTCCTTGTTCTTGGGATCCGGGGGCTTCTCTTTCGTATTGGCGCTTACCGCCATCTTCTTTAGGATCCGGACCTCGTCTTTAGTGAGGCCCATGGGTTCTTTCCCCGTTTTCCTCGCAGGAGGAGCTTTGGGGAACCCTGGAGGGGTTGTTCTTGCTGCACTCGCTTTCCCAGCAGCATCATCGTTCTTGGGGCCGTCTCAGTCTTCTGAATCCTCCAAGTCATCGGGAGGGTTTCTTAAGAGAATCTCCCAGGAGCTCTCTTCAGCAGCTTTTTCTTCTTCTACCTCCAGCAAATTACACCGAGGGTCATCTGGGGGATCGGGATACTTCATTGACAACCCCAGATCAAATTCAACTTTTTCTCCGCTGACGTTTAGAGAAAGTTTTCCGTTCTTCACATCAATCAAAACGCCAGCAGTGGCCATGAAAGGCCGTCCCAGGATGATGGGGGTGTGTGCGTCTTCAGGCATGTCCATGACTACGAAGTCCACTGGCACATGCACCCCTTTTACATTAACGGGGAGGTCATCCACAATCCCCACCGGATATTTGACCGACCGGTCAGCTAGTTGTAGGGTCATACCGGTGGGCTCCAAATCACCCATTCCTATCCTTTTATACATCGACAAGGGCATCAAACTTACACTCGCTCCGAGATCGAAGAGTGCACGATGAATCTTTACTGCCCCGATCGTGCAAGGAATTGAGAAGCTCCCCAGGTCTTTAAGTTTCGGCGGATTTGCCCTCTGGATAAGAGCGCTACACTCCACCGTCAATACTACTTTCTCCTTTCTAGACCCTCTAGTCACCAAATCCTTCAGGAATTTTGCATAGGAGGGGATTGTTTCGATTGCTTCTAGAAAGGGGATTTGCAAGCTCAGGTCATTGACCATGGCGAAGAACTTGCCATATTTCTCGTCGATTTTGGCCTGAGCTAACCGTTGGGGAAATGGCACAACGGGTTTGAACACTTTCAGGCTCTCTTCCTCGTTCTTCTTCTTCTCTTCTTCAGAGACTCCCTCCGGAGTCGTAGGATTTGATGACGAAGCACCGGCGTCGTTTGATTTTTCGATTGGTCACTCAACGACCAATGGTGCTTCCGGTCTTTTAGGGGGCACTCTAGTAGGGATTTGTGTCCTGCTTCTCAGAACGATAGCGGACACATTTGCGTGCTCGTGCACGAGTGCCGACGTTTGGGTTGCTCCCCTCGGGTTCACCTCCGGTTGTGGCGGCAATTGGTTTTGTGACCTTGAAAGGTTCGCCACTTGTAACCCCAGCTGTGTTACTTGGTCCGTGAGAGCCCGCTGAACCATTTCCAGCTTTTGGTTGATCTTCTCCTGGTTGGTTATATATTGAGTCAAGAGAGACTCAACCGGAGAGACGGCCCTCTGTTGGCCATACTGCTGCTGCTGCTGGATTGGCTGCTGATTCCTGGGGGGGTAAAATTGTTGCTGAGGTTGCTGCTGATATTGTTGTTGCTGAATCTGACTCTGCTGTGGCCTAGCCGGCTGATATGGTTGTTGCTGCGGCTGCTGAGGTGGCGAGGGCTGAAATGGTGGCCGGTAACTGAAGTTTGGGTGGTTCTGGTTGTTTGGAGAGTAGGCCGGGTTGGAATTGGTCCTTGGCGGATACGGCGCATTTCCCATGGGGTTATAAAATAGTGCACTCGCCTGGTCCAAGGGTGGTGAGACGTCACCACCGTCGAATTCCCCAAAGAATTCGGACTCTACCGCTGAAATCTGCTGCGTACCGGCCCCACCGGCTCCTACCATTAGTGCGGAGATCTGGGTCGAAAGCAAGTCGAACTTGCTTGAAAGTTTGTCGACGTCCTCGACTCTGTGTATACCCCCAGACCTGGGTGTGGCTCTCTCGTCACACCACCGCTCATTATTGGATGCCATATTTTCCAGAATATGTCCGGCATCTTCCTCGCTCCTTGACATGAAGGAACCCCCAGCCGCGGCGTCCATAGAAGATTTCAGGTCATCCCTCAACCCATTGTAAATCAGATTAATAATCTGCCACTTCGGAAGCTCATGGTGAGGGAATCTTCTTTGCATTTCCTTATATCTCGTCCAAGCTTCATGCAAGGACTCGTGGCTGGCCTGGGAGAAGGAGGAGATCTCACTCCTCAATTTCATGGTCTTCCCTGGAGGAAAGAACTTCGTCAGAAAAGCGTTGGAGAGCTTCTCCCAGGTGTTGAAAGTGTTGGGGTCCTTCCCCCTTAGCCATTGCTTCGCTTTGTCTCGCAACGAGAAGGGGAACAGCTTCAGACGGATAGCCTCAGTCGTGACACCATTAATCCGGAAGGTGTCACATTTCTCCAAGAAGGAGTCTAGATGCTCGATCGGGCTCTCCATGGGTGCACCCGCAAACTGATCATGCTGGATCCACGTCACCAAAGACAGCTTTAGCTCGAAGCTTTGGGCCACAATAGCTGGAGAACGGATGGCGGAAGTGGACTCGATAGATGGCATCGAGTACTCCAACATGGACTTGTGAGGCGGGGTGTTCTCCTCCATGGATTCGGGATCCTCTCTTCTTCGCTTCTCGACGGCCAAACGCCTAAGGGTGGCGTTAATCTCTGGATCGACGGGAATCAAGTCGTCGAGACTTCTTGAACTCCTGCGCATGAAAAACAACAAACACCAGTGAAGCGACAAGTGGGAAAGAAACAGATAAGATAAGAAATAAAAATAAGAAAAATAAAAAGGAAAAAGGAGAATGCGAAAATTATCACGAGGTAGGGATGAGAGCTAGACACGAGGGTTCAAAAGATCCTAAAATAACAAGCACGTTGCCTCCCCGGCAACGGCGCCATAAACTTGACGTGACCGCCCCGGCTTGCTATCCGCAAATGGCCGGGGGACCCGCGTGGGGGTTTAGAAATTTGTAACCGCAAGCGCACGGTGTTGTAGTGTGACTTGGGGGTCAAACACAGGGAGGCTAGGATGTGCTTGTGTCAAGGAGGACCAAGATCACCCCATGGGCGAGCTAGCCCGAATCGGTTGATGGTTGTCACAGAAAGGATTGATAGGTATGAACAATAAGAAAATAAACCCGGGACTTTGGTTTCCACTCCAATGAGCGACTCTCGCCGATACGGCCTACGGGTATGGATAGCGATCGGAATTAGGGTCTAATGGTGAGACGTTGCCTCTGAAAGTGGTACCGGCATCCCATGGGCCCGATATTCCGGTCGGTGCCAAGGATGATACACCGGACTTCCCGGATTCGATCAGTGGGCACTCCCATGTCCATTAACACTGATCGATTCCGGGAGCACTAAGCTCGCAACGATAACTCCCAACGTCTTATCCTGCCGCTCCCGCGTGCTAGGATTCGGCGTCTACGCTAAGGGCGTGAGCTATGGCTAGGGAGTCAACCGCCAAGTTTATTCCCCCTTGGTCCAACGGTCAAAGGCGGTCTTTTTCCCGTCGATGACAATGAAACACCCCGCGTAACCGTTAGATTCCTAATCCCTATCGATTTCCTAACCCTATGGACGCATCGGGAAGAGCCCCCGAAGGGGTTTCCACCAAACTCCCAGATTTGGGAACTACTCACAAAAATTCATTAAAAAGCGATCTAAATGAAAATTAACCGTTGGAATCATAATCAGACGATTGGAATGCGGAAGTGATAGAGTGATTAAAACAATACTAAAATTTGAGAAAGATCCGAAAACTTACAAAAGAACAGTAATTACAGCCGTCACAATAGGAGAAAACAGTAAAAACTAGCAGCTCCCTCGTTTCTGGAACCCTAGGGGTTCTATTTATAGACTCTCGCGTCACCCGATCGATTGACAAGTCAACCAATCGGGTGATCCGTTACAGATAATGAACAGAAAACGGCGAGCTTTCACCCGGTCATGTGAACCGGTCGGGTGAGTTCTTGGAGTGACCGGTTGGATCTTGGCGCCATCGGGTGAAGTGATCGGTTGGGTGCCCGTGTCTTCAGCTCCTCATCATCAGCTACAGATGAACCGATCGGGTGAGAGTCACCCGATCGGTTGAAATTTTGCTCGAAAAGACAGAGAACAGGCCCCCGCTGAACCGGTCTGTGAACCGATCGGGTGACTTCCACATGAGCTCCGGCTGAGACCGGGTGGTGCACGCGTGACCGGGTGGTGCACGCGTGCATCACCCGATCGGTTGGAGATGGCCAACCGACCGGGTGAGGGGCTGAAAGATGTATTCTTTGTCGTTTGACCCCCTGGATCACGCGTGACTCCTCCCGTTGCTCCGGGGACACTTGATATCATCGTTAAACGTCCCCTACACTGTCAATCTCCTGCAAACATGGAGAAACAAAGAAAAGTGAAAGAAAACGAGAAAATACGAGAAAACGAATAAAAACGGCGAAAAACATGGAGAAACACAAAAGAAAACGTGCGTGAATATATAAAATAGAAACGCACGTCAATCACCGTGATTTATGAATTCGAACCAGAATCGAAGCACCCCCAGGGCACAGCACAGGCCGGATTCTGTCGTTACGATTCTCCGCCAGCTTTTCGACGACGGGGAGGAGGAGGAGGGTCGCCTTCGCCATTTCGTCACCCTCGGTCTCACCTTTTTCATGATAATCCAGGTCGGTTTCCATGTTTTCCCTTGGTTGTTTGTTTCTGAAACCAGAGTTTGAGTTCGGGTTTACTCAGAAATACTTAATAACCCTAGATTTGTACACAGAGTATATTCTACGTTTCTAAGTTATGACGATGATGACAATGATGACGAGGAGAGGAGGCCGATGGCCGAATCCCTAGGGCTAGGGCTACTGCGGGATATCACGAGGAGGATCAAGAGGGAGAGGAAGATGAAGGGATTGTTCAAGTCGAAGCCCCGTACGACGGCAGAGATCGTAAGGCATCCGAGGGATCTGTTGATCTACTTCAATTGGAGCGACGCGACGGCTGCCAGTTCCAAGGAGAGCAAGCGAGAGGAGAAGGTACTTTGTTATCCTTTGAATTCTTTCGTTTTTGGTGCTTTTGGATGATGGAAGCTAGGTTTTTAATTGGGATTTTGTTGCTTTATGTGATTTGATTTATTTTCTGTTGGAAATGGCTTTTGAATTTGAGAAGTTAGGTCAGTTGATTGTTTTGAATGGATATTGAGAATTTGCATTGATGAATGGAAGTTGAAAACTTTGTCGTGTTTACGACACTCCAAATGTGGTTTTAATGCATATTAGCTGTTCAAAGATGTAATTTTTGACTGATCCTTTTGATACCTTTTAAGAATATTGGCTTTTCATGTGTGTGGTTTTGATTATTTTGATTTCGTTTATTTTTGTATAGCTTAGTATTTTCTAACAGATGGTTGACTAAATTACATTGTGAATGGATTAATTGTTTCAGCTGGATGTAGATCGATTTTTCTTGCATGCTATATTCTTATGTGGTGATATGTATGGCTTTATTTGGTAATTTCTAGCGCAGCATTGAAACTTTAGCTTCTCAGTATGAGGTTTCATTAATTAATATGTTTTTTGATTAGATTTTGTCTAAGTATTGAGTGTTATGGTAATGATTATCCAGTGAGGGTTTGGGTTTTTATTTTTTGGTGTTTATCGGTTGAAATTTCATAGGTTGGCTTTAGGAATGAAGTTGGTCAAGCAGATTATCTTATGATACTAAGATGTGGGCATGGGCTAATACATAGTGATGGTTGATGGCACATGTTAATGCATGTTTTATGTTCTACAGGTGTGTAAGCATGCAATTACATTCTCTCCCGTTTATGCTGAGAATGCTCCGGCAAGGCTACCATTCCAGGAATTTGTCATTGGAATGGTAATGAAAGCATGCCACGTGAATGTTGCCACCGACGATGCTGGTCCCCACAAGATCCACACCTTCTGAGATGTCTAAAACCCTTAAGATCAAGGTTATGCTCTCAGGCAGCCAGGCCCCCGGTGGACACAATGTCATCTCCTTTTTATCCTTCTATCTGTTGTTTGAATTGATGTAGTTATTGTTGAGTATTGATTCCCCGGATTTGGTTTTGGATGATGAGCAAACATAAATATAGTGAACTAACTGTTTGTGAGCGCAGTTATGGAGATCGTCGCCAAAAGAATACGTACATCAAAAGCGACGTCTCAAGACTTCTCAATACGCGTGCTCGTGTGCCTGAAGCTTCGTTGAAGCTCAAGGAGCAATATTGAAGTCAAGAAGAATGAAGATTGAAGCTTTGAAGACGGTTCGTCATGTATTATTTATTGTCTTCTAGCTTCATAGATTAGAATGTTAAGCCTTGAGTAGGACTTACATTATTATCTTCATTTCGCTCATATCTTAGAGCTAGGATTATCATAGAAGCCATTAGAAACTTTCCCGAAGCTTATCGCTTCTTCCCTCGGCTTCTAGTACATCTTAGTTGGTTCAAGTAGAAGTACCAACCGACTAGATGACGATATAGTCGGTCGGCAACTCTACATGAACCGACTAGATGTCCTTGCTCATTTCAGCTTTTTCCCTGTTGATCAATTAGTCGGTCAAAGAAGAGTCACCGACCGACTAGATGACGATCTAGTTGGTTAGGAATCCTTCTTAGACCGACTAGTTGAGCTTTCCCTGTACAGCCTAAGTTACTGTTTATCGTTAGTCGGTCAAAGAACGTTTGTCGACCGACTAGTTGATAAACTAGTCGGTCAGCATTTGTTCTTAGACCGACTAGTTCAACTTGTATCCAGCCTTTCTTATTTCATCTGTTAGTCGGTCAAAGAACACTCACCGACCGACTAGTTGTGAAACTAGTCGGTTGGCAAGTCTTCTTAGACCGACTAGTTCATATTGCCTGGAACTTTATCTTTTGGCTGTAAGCCTGTTAGTCGGTTCATGAAGAATCACCGACCGACTAGTTGCCAATCTAGTCGGTCAATGATCCTTCTTAGACCGACTAACTGCTTTAGAAATATGACCGTTGGGAATCTTTTCAGCACGATTTTTCTTTCCTCTATAAATACAAACCTGATTCGTTTGAGGCAAGGTTAGAGGTCATTTATCCAAGTTATTTTAGACCTAAGAGAAGAGTTTTCTCAAGCTAATTCAAAGCTCTCTATTCCTCACAAGAATCTCTCCCTTCACTCTTTGAGCCAAATTCCTCAAGAGAGATTCTCTCCATTGTGAGCATTCCAAGCCAAGGAGCTTGAATCAAGGTCACCATCTCCACCCTAGGCTTCCATTGCTGGTCATCTTCTTGGAGCTAGGGTTTGGTGACATCTTACTCCTCAAAATCCTTCTTGCCTTAATTTGGTAAGATTTACTGAAGGCATAGGATTTTGTGGTAAGTTATTTCATTGTTTCAATTACTTTGTTATTTGAATTGTTCTCTCGGTTGTGAGAGAAGTGTGTGATCCCGGGTTGTGGGAGTCATATGTTCATTGTGTATGATTTGGTCTTGTGAAGGTTTTTCACAAGAATTTCATAGTGCAAAATCTTGGGTTAGTGGTTTCTAACTCAAGTATCCGAAGGGGATCCGGGTGGTTGGGACGTAGGATCACCGGGAACAAGTTGGGGAGACTTGGGTGGATCCGAACCCGTTACATACTTTGTTTGAGTTTGATAATTCTTGTTGATTATTGTTTATTCTGTATTGTCGTTTGTTTCTTGCACAATAATTAGGAATAACTATCTTGATTATTTTAAAGTACTATTAACCCCCCTAGTACATGTGCAGTAGCTACACAGGGCACTACATTTGGTATCGAAGCCAAGGTCAAAGCTACATAGTCTGAGCCAGAGTTCAAAGCTATGACAAACAACGACTACAACGTCTTCAAGGCTCGTCAAGGAGCTTCTTCAGTTTTGGAAGGGAAATCCTCATCTAGGCCTCCCTCCTTCAATGGTACCAATTACGGGTACTGGAAATGCCGGATGGAAACCTTCCTCCGGAGTGCTTCACTTTGGAGAGCCACGATGACAGAGTATGTCGAGCCCGCCGAAGAAGATTTCGCTAAGTGAACTACCACGGAGGTCGCCGCGGAGGTAAGCAATGCCAAGGTAATGAACGCCTTGCAATGTGCTTTGGAGCCCGAGGACTTCAATAAGATATGCACATGTAAGAGTGCATATCAAATATGGAACTCCCTCCTCATCTTGCATGAAGGAACAAGTAGGGTAAGAGACTCCAAACTTGTTGTTGTTAATAAGGATTTCGAATTATTTCATATGCAACAGGGCGAGAAGATGAAAGAGTATTATGCTCGATTCGTTGACATTACCAACGAATTGGAGGCTCTTGGAAAAACCTACACCCAAAAGGAGAAAGTCTCAAAGATCATCGATGGACTTCCTTCTTGATTGGGAAAAGCGTACCTTCGTCATCGAGGAAGGTAATGATATGAGTAAGTACTCTGTCATACAACTAATGGGTACCTTGATGTCTTATGAGGTACGCAAGGACAGTAAGCTCATGATGAAAGAAAAGATGAAGTCGTACTTGACGCAAGACGAGCCAAAGAAAAAGGCGATTGCGTACAAGGCCGCTCCATCTACCGATGATGAAGAATCGGAAGAAGAATCGAAAGAAGAGTTGGACATGGAAGCATTGGCCGATTTGGCAAAGAAGTTCGACCGCTTCTTCCGACAAGGTAAGTTGAAGAGTAAATCAAAATTTATTTCGACTAATGCTTCTACTCCTGTGTGTTATAAATGCAATAATCCAGGACATATCAAGACAGATTGTCCTCTAAACAAACACAAGGAGAAGTGGAAGGCTTCCAAGCACGACAAGTCGAGAAGGCACAAGAAAGGGCTGTTGGATCTGGATCGTAGCCTAAAGGGGGGTGAATAGGCTATTAAAAATATTCGTGCAACCCACGAACAACCACACATAGTTATAAGCACAGACAGTGTAAAAAGAATGCAATCACAGTGTACGCACAGATATACCCTGATTCGGTCGTCCCCATGACTTACTCTAGCCCCCGAAAGAAAATACTAGATAGATGTGTAATCCTGTATAGCTACAATGAGTCAAGATCCCAAATCTACTCTCACCTAGCTCGTACGCACACCACGTGCTCTACACTCTCAATCTAGTCAGATGATCTCCCTCCGTGACGACTCCCAAATTCGTCAGGTCCCCAAAAAGTAACACAGATGGTAAAGTTTCCCATACGAAGATCTAACACAAATACTACACAATATAATAAACAAGAGAGTTTAGAATGCTCAGATCGCGTAGCGGTGTCGTCTTCGTCAATCAGCACGGGGTCAGATCAATCTGACAAGTAGTAGTCTCTGATGTCCCCTCAACAGTCTGGCTCCCCTCTCGATGAGACTTGCGGCACTTGAGAAATTTTGTCCTGCTTCTTTGAATCTTGTGACTGCAAACAAAACAAAGAGAGAAATAAATATCAACTTGCGGCAACCTGGAATTTGCAAAGACAGAGAAACAAAGTACTGCCCTTTTGAGATTATCAAAGAAGATGACAGGCTAAAGATATGGCCGGCCTCTGCACAGAACGCGACTCCAAAGAACAGGCTTTGATTCGTTTGTTTTGGGACTTGTTATTCTGTTTGCTTGGATTCACAACTTCAAGATTTCGGCATGCCTCTTCAAAGTTTGTACGGCTTCCTCTTGTACAAGTGATTCAAAGGAGCAATAAAAAACGCTGGCTTGCTCTTTATGATTCCAAAAGTGAGGTGCTTAATTAATTTCACAAGCGAGAGAGATAAGGACTTAAGATATTTCAAATTGAAAACTAGAGAGCACTAGCTTTTGTGCTTCTGTGAGATTTTTTACACCCACAAAAAGAGAACGGTCCTAGGTTGTTCTTTTATTTATTTTGAGATTACTTGCCTGACAACAAACAGGATGCTCACATGGGGTCTTTGTGTTGTCCCTTGGTGATTTGAGCCCTTGTACCCAATCAGCGCTCACTTGCACATGAAGAGGAGATTAATTTAACCAGAATAACTTACTTGCATGCTGTTTCTGCTATTTTTCGCAGAACACATTAATAGTATGGAAGGTGCGTGGTCAACGCGGTCAAAGAGGGAACGCGCGGGACCCCCGAGTTGTCGTGGCTATCGCTCGAGACGGAGATGACCGGTGGGGTCGACCGAAGGCGCGTTCGCTCGAGCGGAAAGGCGCGGCTCCGTTCTTTGGCGGGCCGAGGGGTAGCCTCGGCGAGATGACAGCCTCGGCGAGATGACAGCCTCCGGGATCGGTTGAAGGCAGAGTCGCTCGCAGCGGGGCGCGCAGATCCTCGCGTCGGCTCAGCGAGGGGTAGCCTCGGCAGAGCGACGTCCTCGTGACGGAGGAGACGAACGAGGTCTGGGACGAGGGTGCTCGGCTCCGGCTGGAAGGACGCCGGGGGTAGCATCGGCGTCGCTGGAACTCCTGGACCTGAACAGATGAGAGAGCTCGTCAGGGGGGTCGGACCTTGGTTCCGACCGAAGCCCCTCCGATGCCAAAGTCAGATCTGGCCTGATAAGTGCTCGGTGGGATCGAGTATGGCTCGCGGAGAGACCGATACTCGAGTCCTCAGGCCGAGCCTTGGAGGAGAAATATTCAAGGTGGAAGAAGGAGTAAGATGGGAGTCTGAGGTACCTCCGTTGTAGGTGGTCAAGATCTGGGCCCCCCTCAAGTGACGCCCGCCTCTTCCTCATATAGGCGAACCCTGCTCATAATGCGCCATGACGTGACATCATGGCCGCCATTCAGGGGGTCGTGCAAATGGGGAAGTGTTGACCCCCTCTAATTGCGCCCACTTGATGGCGCCATGAAGGTGGAGTCATGGCCATGAGTGATTGCCATAATTGGCAGGCCATGAAGGAGGGGGAGTGATGGCTATTTAAGTCTGGCCATGAAGTCGAGCCTTGATGGCTAGATGGCCATTTAAGTCGGACCATCATTGGCTAGTTATGGCCATGAAGATGGTTGCCATGTCCGGCGGATCATGATGGCACGGGGCGGCTGCCATATTTGGCGAAGGTTTCCTTGACTTGGGCCCCGATTTCCTCCACTGTGGAAGTGGGCCTTCGTCATGGGTGGAGAAGCGCGCCCGCCCGTGAGATCCTTGGGCCAAGGCCCCAAGGTCGTAGCAGTCTGGTTGACCAGTCGTAGTTGACTTAGCTCCTCCGGGCCCAGCCAAACTAGTCCCGTTAACATGCCCCCATCTTCTGAGCTCTACCATTGTTGAGGTGGAGGTCGGGAGATGTAGTATAATGGGGAGAAGATGCTCTTTCTTTTTTCTTTTCGAAGGGGATTCGTTCGGTGACGAGGGGAGTTGCCCCTCGGCTTACGGCCGACGAAGGAGATTCATTCGGTGGCGAGGGGAGTCGCCCCTCGGCTTACGGCCGACGAAGGAGATTCGTTCGGTGGCGAGGGGAGTTGCCCCTCGGCTTACGGCCGACGAAGGAGATTCGTTCGGTGGCGAGGGGAGTTGCCCCTCGGCTTACGGCCGACGAAGGAGATTCGTTCGGTGGCGAGGGGAGTCGCCCCTCGGCTTACGGCCGACGAAGGAGATTCGTTCGGTGGCGAGGGGAGTTGCCCCTTGGCTTACGGCCGACGAAGGAGTTTCGTTCGGTGGCGAGGGGAGTTGCCCCTCGGCTTACGGCCGACGAAGGAGATTTGTTCGGTGGCGAGGGGAGTTGACCCTCGGCTTACGTCCGACGATGGAGATTCGTTCGGTGGCGAGGGGAGTTGCCCCTCGGCTTACGGCCGACGAAGGAGATTCGTTCGGTGGCGAGGGGAGTTGCCCCTCGGCTTACGACCGACGAAGGAGATTCGTTCGGTGGCGAGGGGAGTTGCCCCTCGGCTTACGGCCGACGAAGGAGATTCGTTCGGTGGCGAGGGGAGTTGCCCCTCGGCTTACGGCCGACGAAGGAGATTCGTTCGGTGGCGAGGGGAGTTGCCCCTCGGCTTACGGCCGACAAAGGAGATTCGTTCGGTGGCGAGGGGAGTTGCCCCTCGGCTTACGGCCGACGAAGGCGATTCGTTCGGTGGCGAGGGGAGTTGCCCCTCGGCTTACGGCCGACGAAGGAGATTCGTTCAGCGGAAGGAGTTGCCCCCAGCACTGAGATTGAGCTCGTCTGTTCGGCCTCCTCCTGGGTTGGTTAAACTGGTGTGGTCGGCCTCCTCTTGGTTGGGTCGGCCTCATCTAGACACAGCTCCAGTTCCATTTCCAACTTCAGCTCCAGCTTTTGTCTGGATCGTATCTCCAGCTCCAGCTCCGGCTCCTGCTATGGCTCCGGCTCCAGCTTTTGTCTGGATCCTAGCTCCTGCTCCAGTTCCAGCTCCAGCTATTGCTTTTGTCTGGACCGCATCTCCCACTCCGGCTCCAGCTTTGTCTGGATCCTAGCTTCTGCTCCAGCTCCTGCTCTCGCTCCGGCTCCCGCTTTTGTCTGTTTGGCGGTACGACCAAGGTAGCTCAGCAAGGGCGGCACAGTGATGGGAGCTCAGCCCATATGTTTGGCGATGGCAGCACGGTGTTGGTATGGCGGACGTCGAGACAATGGCCAGAGATGGTGGTAGGGCCATCGATGAAGGCCGAGTCGGGGCTAAGCCCGACGCCCGCGAGGGTCGTCGGTGTTGTCCCTTGTCTGAACTCGATCGAGATCTCATTCTCCTTGGCGACCTTGCCAGGCCACTCGTAGCCCTGCGTCCCCAGATCCAGACGCACTCCTTGCGCCTCTCCCTCAAGTTGGCCGAGGCCGCAATGCCGGTCGCCGTGTGCTCCGGCGTTGTCGCGACCATGGCAGCCTTATCTACAAGCTTTTTGTGAGACATTTGTTGAAACCGGAGGATGTGGCTTTTTATCACCATCTCGCAAGAAGTTTAAGAGAGGAGAATTGTTAGGGAAGCTCTTGTAGTTGTCTGAAAGCACACAATTAATTAGCAAGGGGGAAGAGGACAGTTTGACCTTTATGCTGGGTCGGCCTGGACTGGTCGGCTTCCTCTGAGGTCGGCCTCGGCCTGGACTGGTCGGCCTCCTCAGGGGTCGGCCTCGGCCTGGACTGGCCGGCCTCCTCTGGGGTCGGCCTCGGCCTGGGCTGGTCGGCCTCCTCAGGGGTAGGCCTCAGCCTGTACTGGTCCAAGTTCTGAGGCTCTACTTGGCGACGGCGCACCGAGCTCCCACCAGAAGTTTACAAGAAGCTCTGTTGGAAGAACCTAGCAGCCGTTGACAAAGCGGAGGATGTAAGTTCTGCAGGCGAAATGTTCGCGAGCCAAGAAGATCATCGGGGGAGGAGTGATCGACTGAACTCTGATTGGGGGAGGAGCCGGGCTCTCTCTTTCTCTCTAGCCGCAAGGAAGTCGGAGGAAATATCGTCGACTGGAGGAGGGGTCGGATGACCCGTCGGACACGTCGTCGACCCTTGGGAGGGTCGGGAGGCGGCCTTGCCCTCGACCCTGAGGAGGGTTGAATGAACCGTCGGACCCGCCGCCGACCCTTGGGACGGTCGACTGAGTTGTCGCAGTCCCATGGTGGGTCGGAGCCGTGTTTGGCGACCCTGTGGAGGGTCGGAGAAATCGCCCTCGATCTTGCAGATGCTCAGTCACCCGGGCTGGAGGTTGTCGACACCATCAAGTTGAAGGCGCTCAGAGGTTACCCGTCAACCCTAAGGCGGGTCGAAGCTCGGCATCGACTCACAGGAGAGTCGCAAGAGACCTGACCTCTGGGTGTAGCCGCTTGATCTTGGGGGTGACTTCGTCGAAATGAAAACCCCAACTACCGATCAACCCAGATCGAGGTTGTCGATCGATGGGGGCTCGGTGACGCTCCCTTGGGTCAGATCATCGGTGGTAGGTTGTTGTCGCCTCCAAGTCGGAACTTGATGACCCATCTTGGTTGCAGCAACCCAAGTGCTTTAGGCGAGCTCTTCGATCGTTGGGGATCTATCGGGGTTGGGGGTTGCCCAGCCCAATAGCTTGGCGGCTGTGAGCTCTCGAATCTGATGCCGGAGGCCCCGATTTGGTGTGGCGAGGCAGGGGTGGCTCTGCCCTTTGCGTGAGAAGATGAGCCATCGCCGTCGACCCAGAGAAGGATCGAAGCACTCGTCGTCAACCTGGAGGGAGGTCGGAGCAATTGGGTCGTCGATCCTGAGGTCGGTCGGAGGAGGGTCGAGCGCTTCGATCGAGACTCGACGAAGAAGGGAACTTGGGTCGAACGCCGATCTACCCCTTAGGATGGAGACGTTGGGTCGAAGCCTCTACCCGAGCCTCAACGAAGCCCTAAGTTTTGGTCGAGCGCTGATCCTCCCTTCAGGATGAAGGTGTTGGGTCGGTGAACTCAACGAAGGCGTCGGACAAGATCTGGGAGACTCTGGCATCTTGGTTGCCCACGGAAGTTCGTGTATCAGAGCTCCTGCCTCGTCGAAGGCCTCCCGGCTTCAGCTTCGTTTTTGTTTACGAAGGTGAGTTTGATCCCCCAATTGTTGACCGCGGTAAGAGCGATGAAAGTCCCAGTGGATGAGCTTTGCAAGAAAAGATACCACCTCGTCACAAATAGATGAAATAACAGTTGTTATCAAATCATTATTAAGAAAATTCTTGACTATCAAAAAATGTACTTCCATTATTGACAAAGCTTTGGGGAAGCGTGGTCCTCTCGCTTTTGGTCGATCGAAGCGGTGCCGTCTCAATCTTCCTTGAAGGTGGGACGTGGAGGCACCGTTCTCGGTCGTAAGTCAGCACAGCATCCTTGATTTCGATGCCCAGACATCTCGATCTCGATTGATCAGGGCCGAGATGCCTTAAGTTGGCCAAGGTTTCAAGTGATCAGATCCAAACGAAGAAGCCCACGACGATAGATAAGAGGATATTGGTTAATTGAACGAGTCGTTTGACGGTGTGGTTGATGACGCGGATATTGACTCGTTCCCACAGACGGCGCCAGATGTTTCTGCTATTTTTCGCAGAACACATTAATAGTATGGAAGGTGCGTGGTCAACGCGGTCAAAGAGGGAACGCGCGGGACCCCCGAGTTGTCGTGGCTGTCGCTCGAGACGGAGATGACCGGTGGGGTCGACCGACGGCGCGTTCGCTCGAGCGGAAAGGCGCGGCTCCGTTCTTTGGCGGGCCGAGGGGTAGCCTCGGCGAGATGACAGCCTCGGCGAGATGACAGCCTCCGGGATCGGTTGAAGGCAGAGTCGCTCGCAGCGGGGCGCGCGGATCCTCGCGTCGGCTCAGCGAGGGGTAGCCTCGGCAGAGCGATGTCCTCGTGACGGAGGAGACGAACGAGGTCGGGGACGAGGGTGCTCGGCTCCGGCTGGAAGGACGCCGGGGGGTAGCATCGGCGTCGCTGGAACTCCTGGACCTGAACAGATGAGAGAGCTCGTCAGGGGGGTCGGACCTTGGTTCCGACCAAAGCCCCTCCGATGCCAAAGTCAGATCTGGCCTGATAAGTGCTCGGTGGGATCGAGTATGGCTCGCGGAGAGACCGATACTCGAGTCCTCGGGCCGAGCCTTGGAGGAGAAATATTCAAGGTGGAAGAAGGAGTAAGATGGGAGTCTGAGGTACCTCCGTTGTAGGTGGTCAAGATCTGGGCCCCCCTCAAGTGACGCCCGCCTCTTCCTCATATAGGCGAACCCTGCTCATAATGCGCCATGACGTGACATCATGGCCGCCATTCAGGGGGTCGTGCAAATGGGGAAGTGTTGACCCCCTCTAATTGCGCCCACTTGATGGCGCCATGAAGGTGGAGTCATGGCCATGAGTGATTGCCATAATTGGCGGGCCATGAAGGAGGGGGAGTGATGGCTATTTAAGTCTGGCCATGAAGTCGAGCCTTGATGGCTAGATGGCCATTTAAGTCGGACCATCATTGGCTAGTTATGGCCATGAAGATGGTTGCCATGTCCGGCGGATCATGATGGCACGGGGCGGCTGCCATATTTGGCGAAGGTTTCATTGACTTGGGCCCCGATTTCCTCCACTGTGGAAGTGGGCCTTCGTCATGGGTGGAGAAGCGCGGCCCGCCCGTGAGATCCTTGGGCCGAGGCCCCAAGGTCGTAGCAGTCTGGTTGACCAGTCGTAGTTGACTTAGCTCCTCCGGGCCCAGCCAAACTAGTCCCGTTAACACATGCTTTCTCTCCGTTTCCTTCAACACGTGCGGCTTGATGGATGAACAAAATTACAGCAGAACTCCTTTTGGATTGTGTGAGGAAGTCAAACAAGTCGGCTTAAAGGTGCTCTCAAATCGGCCTGGGCTCTTCAAGATGCATCTTGTATTGGAGATTCCCAGAGAGAAACGAAAGCTTGCGGCCGTCTTCAGATTTCAAAAGGGTGGGATTTCGATTCGGCCTGCCTCCTTCACAAAACAAATTGTGCACTGCTCTTTTTAGATTTTCTCATCCAAAAAAAATGTGCGGAGCTTTTTGAAGTTCGGCTCTTGGGGGATGTTTGATGGAAACATGCGCCTGCTCAATTTTTTTGATTGCCTCTCCACAAAAATTGCGGCTCACAACCCTTTTTGTTTTTGGCTTCAGGTTTTTGTGAATTTTTGCTTCAAGGGGTTTTTATATGAAGACCTCTAGGGTTTTTATCCACAAGAAAACGGTTGCCTTTTGTGATTTTTGCAAGGAGAGAACGTGCACCCCTAGAGAATTTGCAATGTGTATTTTTTTGGCAGCTTGGGTTTTGAGAAATAATTAAGGGCTATTGTGAATATATGGAATATATTTCGGCAGCATCAATTTATTTCAAAGCACAAAAAAAACTTCAATTAAGGGTTCTTAGAAAGAGATTTGATCTTTACTCCAATTAACTCACAGCCGATTGCATCTTTCCTTTGGCTATTTCTCCTTTGCACATTGACCAAATCTTACCGTGAATTAATTGCACGGTCACCGTTCCTGAAACACTTAACACACACGTTAAAATGTTCACACACGTTTGTTATCATCAAACACGAAGTTCACAGATCGTTGCTACCAACAATCTCCCCCTTTTGATGATGACAAACTATATAGAAGATTTGAGCATTAAAATTCCAAATAGTGTGTGTGTGTGTGTGTGAAAGTGTGACGATAGAGGATAGCATGCAATGAGATATAATGATGTGCAAACAATGATGTGCAAAGTTAACAATATGCATGCTCCTCCTATTTTAGTGCTTCCCCAATATTCATTAATGCTCCCCCTTAATTAAGTATTCATATGTTCATGAGCATTAATATCACATACCACAACTTCACATAGTACCAAATACCAAATCTTCCCAATTTTTTCTCCCCATTTGTTATCATCAAAAGTTATAACACGAAGTCAAAAGCATATATCATGCAAAAAGAGAGTATTATTAACCATCACCAACAATTGCATGCATACAATCATAGAATAATCAAGTCAAAATCCAATGAGAGTAAACAACGAAGAATTCAACACCAACGTGTAAAGTGTGATGATTAAAATTGAAGCACATGGGGAGAATCATTAAGAAAGTCAACCAAAACCAATCCACATTTTCCAAATAACATTCTATCACCTAGGATTGGTTTTTCCCACCTCATTACAAATGAGTTCAAGGTACCACACCCCAAAACATAGCCAATAAGGACTCTTAGATGTGGGGGTGGCAGTGCTTGACGATTAAATACACCAACGCTAAAGTTTACCCATAAAGCTTATGTTGGATACTCGTGGGTAATACCGTTGCCAAGGATTGTATCCATTTTTCATACAGAGCAATTATTCTTCTTTTTCATTTTTTTTAAATACTTATACCAACACTTTCTTTTGCTCAATTTTTATCCATGGCAAGGTATATCATATCCCTTAGATATTCAGTTAAGTTTTCCTCCTACATTCACTTTCCATACTTCATAAATGATATCTCCAAGTGTGCAACAATAATAATACATGTGGAAGTGAAATAGGAGGTGTAGAATTCAAGTTACTTTCATTCATTGGATATGCCATGAATATTTAGAAAGATGAACATGCGCATGTGGCAAAAGCAATAATACACCAATTTCTACATAGATATGAAAATCATTCATGCATACTTCAATAATGAATCAAAGAGAAAAGAAACACATTTAAGCACCATTTTTTTTGGTTTTTCAGTTTTTTAATGCATGAAGTAATAAAGCAAACATGAGATGCAATCACACAAACAAAGAAAATCATGCACACATAGCAATGCAACTACTAGCACACAAACAAAGAAAAGTCACGCACACAAAAAGCAATGAAGGTATGCATTAAGTTCAAAGAATGAGATATACCTTCGCGTCGCCGTTTGACTAAGGAGCTAAAAAATAATGAGACTCTCAATTTATCGCTCCTCGCCAAATTTCCGTCTCACCTACAAAAGAGGTGTTATGTGTGACCTTGGAATCCAACAAGGTCCACTAGTGTTAGTCAACAAAGATTTAGGAACCCATACTTGTTTGAATTTAATATTGGAGTTCCTATATTTGCAATAGTACGATGTGTGACCAACACTATCACACGTAAAACACTTTGCATAAACATTTTTAGTAATGGAAGGCACATTGTGAATTTTTTTATACTTAGGCTTTTCAACATTTTTAGCACTAAATCCAAGCCCACGCCTATTATTGCCATACAATTGATTTCCAAGAATGATATCCAAGTTTTGTTTTCCTATGGAAAATCTCTTTAATGACAATTCTAGGGTGGTGACTTTGGATTTCAAGATATCATTTTCATTCACAAGCAAAGTGCATTTACTAATGAAAGCTTGCTTGTTTTCCTCTTCTTTCTTTTCAAAATCCCTCATTTTTTCTTTAAGTTCAAGATTTAGCATGTTAATCTTTTCAGAAAGCAATTCATTTTCAACTTCAAGCTTTGTCTTATCTAGCTTATACATGCTAATATCCTTTAATAAAGAGGGACATGAAAGACAATCAGTTTTTTCAGACAAGCTAGCTTTCTCTTTTTCTAACATAGTAATGGTAGATTTGCATGCAACAAGCTCTTGTTTAATATTTTTCATTTCTATAGACATGTCATACTCAGTTTGTTGCATATCAAAATTATCATTCCTATAACATTCCACATCAGCTTCTAGCTCATCAATTCTATGTTGCATTCCTTTAGAGATTTCTAAGAATTCAGCTTTAGTGGGAGATTCTACCTCATTGTGTTTGGCCATCAATGCCATGCAGGAGTGGGCTTCATGTTCCTCATCCTCCTCCTCAGCTTCGCTATCCATGTCCCACGTCAGCACTTTCGTTTTTCCTTTTGCAACTTGAGCTGTGTGTTGTTGTGGGCAATCTTTTATGTGGTGCCCTTTCTTCCTACATTTAAACATTCACTTCTATTAATAGTTTTTTGATCATAGGAATTTCTACCAAAATTAGAATTATTAGAACGAATGAACCTTTTTCCCATCTCAGCTCTTCCTTGATCAGTCTGAATGTATCTCCTGAAGTTTCTGACCATTAGGGCTTGCTCTTCATCAAGATCATCATCGTTAGCTTGAAGAGCTAATGGTGTGGAAGCTTTGGTCTTCTCTTCAGGTTTCTCTCTGGCTTCTATACTCTGCAACTCAAGCTCGTGTGACATTAGGTTGCCTATCAAGTCCTCCACTTTCATTGTTGACAAGTCCTTAGCTTCTTGAATAGCGGCGACTTTAGGCCTGAACGAGCTTGGTAGCGCCCTTAAGATCTTTCGTACCTGTTCATGGCTAGAGTATGGCTTATCGAGGGAACTGGATTTGTAGACGATGTCTGTGAACCTCGCAAACATGTCTTTAACTGATTCTGTTGGTAGCATGCGGAAGCTCTCATATTCAGTGCTCAGTAACACAAGTCTGGATTCCTTTACTTGCGATGTTCCCTCGTGTGTCACCTCCAGAGTATGCCAGATTTCCTGTGCAGTTAGACAATGTGAGATACGATTAAACTTAGATTTATCAAGAGAACATATAAGCGCATTTATAGCTTTACCATTGAGAGTATAAAGTTTCTTATCAGCTAAATCCCACTTGTCTTTAGGCTTAATAATAATAGTGTCTTCAATTTTAATAGTGGGTAGACTATAACCATTTTCAACAATATCCCACACATCATAATCTACAAACACTAAATAGATTTTCATCCTAGCCTTCCAATAAGCAAAGTCTACACCATTAAACTTAGGGGGACGGGCTATAGACTGACCTTCAACAAAAGCACAATCAGATATATTCATGGTCATCTAAAAATCTAGACTAGATCCTCTAAACTGGCTCTGATACCACTTGTTGGATCTGGATCGTAGCCTAGAGGGGGGGGGGGGGTGAATATGCTATTAAAAATATTCGTGCAACCCACGAACAACCACATGCAGTTATAAGCACAGACAGTGTAAAAAGAATGCAATCACAGTGTACGCACAGATATACCCTGGTTCGGTCGTCCCCACGACCTACTCCAGCCCCCAAAAGCAAATACTAGATAGATGTGTAATCCTGTACAGCTACAATGAGTCAAGATCCCAAATCTACTCTCACCTAGCTCATACGCACACCACGTGCTCTACACTCTCAATCTAGTCAGATGCTTTCCATCCGTGACGACTCTCAAAGTCGTCAGGTCCCCAAAAAGTAACACAGATAGTAAAGTTTCCCCTACGAAGATCTAACACAAATACTACACAATATAATAAACAAGAGAGTTTAGAATGCTCAGATCGTGTAGCGGTGTCGTCTTCGTCAATCAGCACGGGGTCAGATCAATCTGACAAGTAGTAGTCTCTGATGTCCCCTCAACAGTCTGGCTCCCCTCTCGATGAGACTTGCGGCACTTGAGAAATTTTGTCCTGCTTCTTTGAATCTTGCGGCTGCAAACAAAACAAAGAGAGAAATAAATATCAACTTACGGCAACTTGGAATTTGCAAAGACAGAGAAACAAAGTACTGCCCATTTGAGATTATCAAAGAAGATGACAGGCTAAAGATATGGCCAGCCTTTGCACAGAACGTGACTCCAAAGAACATGCTTTGATTCGTTTGTCTTGGGACTTGTTATTCTGTTTGCTTGGATGCGCAGCTTCAAGATTTCAGCATGCCTCTTCAAAGTTTGTACGTCTTCCTCTTGTACACGTGATTCAAAGGAGCAATAAAAAAACGCAGGCTTGCTCTTTATGATTCCAAAAGTGAGGTGCTTAATTAATTTCACAAGCGAGAGAGATAAGGACTTAAGATATTTCAAATTGAAAACTAGAGAGCACTAGCTTTTGTGCTTCTGTGAGATTTTTTACACCCACAAAAAGAGAACGGTCCTAGGTTGTTCTTTTATTTATTTTGAGATTACTTGCCTGACAACAAATAGGATGCTCACATGGGGTCTTTGTGTTGTCCCTTGGTGATTTGAGCCCTTGTACCCAATCAGCGCTCACTTGCACATGAAGAGGAGATTAATTTAACCAAAATAACTTACTTGCATGCTTTCTCTCCGTTTCCTTCAACACGTGCGGCTTGATGGATGAAAAAAATTACAGCAGAACTCCTTTTGGATTGTGTGAGGAAGTCAAACAAGTCGGCTTAAAGGTGCTCTCAAATCAGCCTGGGCTCTTCAAGATGCAGCTTGTATTGGAGATTTCCAGAGAGAAACGAAAGCTTGCGGTAGTCTTCAGATTTCAAAAGGGTGGGATTTCGATTCGGCCTGCCTCCTTCACAAAAAAAATTGTGCACTGCTCTTTTTAGATTTTCTCAGCCAAAAAAAATGTGCGGAGCTTTTTAAAGTTCGGCTCTTGGGGGATGTTTGATGGAAACATGCGCCTGCTCAATTTTTTTGATTGCCTCTCCACAAAAATTGCGGCTCACAACCATTTTTGTTTTTGGCTTCAGGTTTTTGTGAATTTTTGCTTCAAGGTGTTTTTATATGAAGACCTCTAGGGTTTTTATCCACAAGAAAACGGTTGCCTTTGGTGATTTTTGCAAGGAGAGAACGTGCACCCCTAGAGAATTTGTAATGTGTATTTTTTCGGCAGCTTGGGTTTTGAGAAATAATTAAGGGCTATTGTGAATATATGGAATATATTTCGGCAGCATCAATTTATTTCAAAGCATAAAAAAAACTTCAATTAAGGGTTCTTAAAAAGAGATTTGATCTTTACTCCAATTAACTCACAGCCGATTGCATCTTTCCTTTGGCTATTTCTCCTTTGCACATTGACCAAGTCTTACCGTGAATTAATTGCACGGTCACCATTCCTGAAACACTTAACACACATGTTTGTTATCATCAAACACAAAATCACATATCGTTGCTACCAACAAGGGCTTGTAGGCACTTTCACCGACTCCGATGAGGACTTCTCAAGTGGAGAGTCGGACGATGAAAGAGTGGAGAAAGCACACACGTGCTTCATGTGAAAAGAGGAACGTGATCAAGAGACCTCCTTCGATGAAAGCGGGGATGAAAGCGAGGATGAAGGCGAAGAGGTAACAATGGACGAACTTAGAATAGCTAATGAACAACTTTGGAATAAGTTTTCTAATTTGGCTACTAGATTTATTAAGACTAAAAATGAGCTAGATAGTCTTAAAACCTCGCCTAAACCTATCATCGACAACAACGACACCGTTGTTGAAGGGTTGAGAAATGAGATTGTAAATCTCAAATCTCAACTTGAGCATGTTCATATCGAGGATTCGGATGAACATGTGATAGCGGATTTGACGTCTCAAAACTCAACTTTGAGTATTGAGAATAAGAATATCAAGTCACGTGTTTTTGCACTCACATCGCAAGTGTCCACCTTGGATGCTTCGATGCATTCTCTCACCGAGAAATACGAGTGCACATTAGGCCGAATTCATGAATTCAATAAAGGAAAGGGCCATTTGGATAATATCCTAAATGACTTACTTCCGGCCAATCACCACATTGGCTTGGGGTGTAAGATGGGAGACTCATCCAAATCGGCCACGACCTTTGTTAGGCCATCTTTCGAAGCTTCTACTAGTGGGAGTAAACACTTTATTGGTAGTTCTTCTACCAATGGTGCTTCCGCTAGGTACACACCCCCATTTGGAAAGAAACCCACTTTGGGTGGACCTCTAAAGAAGGGTCATGCTTTCATGTATGCTATGCCACGTAGGAACACACATCCTACTCCACATGTTTGCACATATGATGATTTTTATGCTCCGCATCCACGAGCACATGCACACCATGTGAGACACACTCATGCACGTGTTCCACCACATGCATATGTTCATTCACATTCTCATATGAATAATTATCATCATGCACCTTTGCATCATATGCCATATGCTTATCCACGACATGCATCACATAGAAATCACCAACGTATGCATGTTCCCAATAGGATTAGGACTCCCAAGACATACACTATTTGGGGTCCAAAGAACACAAGCATGCATGCTAAGGATATGTATGTGAAATCGTTTATTAATGATATTATTTTGAATGATGATTATGTTGGGAAATCAAGGTCCTCGTGGACTTGGTTTCCGAAGGGTTAGTTTCCTTTGACCATTCATTGCTTGGCACCTTAAGTTTAATTTCATTTTATGGGTACCAATGCAATTGTGGTAAGAATTGGTTTATTTTTTATTTGCATATTAATCGTGGATGTGCATGTTAATTTGAAACCTAAATTCATATTGAATTTGAATTTAGTTAGGATATGGGTTACATTTAATTTGAATTTAGTTCGCTAAATTTATTGCCTAACCCATAGGATCCAAAAAGATTTTTGGATACCAAAATGATATTTTTTAGGTTCAATCCACTTTGGGATACCAACCCTATCAACTCCTTGATTTGTAAGGATTTTCATTCAAATGGAGTTGATGGTGCTTAGGTGATGCACCAAAGTAGGGGGAGCTTAATGTTGTAAGTATATTCTTACATTTGATATACATTTGGTATCCATGTGTGTTGATTGCATGCATTGTTAGAATATCTACATTGGTATCATTTTGTTTCAATTTGTATGCTAGAATTGTGTATGCCATAAGTTCTATGATGATTGCATTTTTTTTGGCATAACACTTTTTGCATATTACTCTTGGTATCATATTTGCTACATTTGGTTTTCACATTGGATTTTTGTCTTTAATGTTGATTTCGTCGCTTGACGATTAACTTGGTTAAATAGAAATTCTTTCTATGAAAACATAGAACCGTTTTCTATGCACTATTTAACTAAGAATGTTGATATTGGAGAGTATGTTCTATAACTCAATAAGTGAAATTAATTTGAATTTTGGAGATTTCGATTTTCACCTATGGTTTGATGATTTCGTATTTCGATTTTCGCCTATGGCTTGATGATTTCGTATTTTGATTTTCGCCTATGGCTTGATGATTTCGTATTTCGATTTTCGCCTATGGCTTGATGGTTTCGTTTTTCGATTTTCGACTATGGTCAAGTTGGCACGCTTTGATTTTCTTCGGTATTTTACATTTGGTATTTTACATTGGTGTCATTTGTATCGTGGTCGTATTCTTAGACTCTCACGCTTTCATTGCTTAGCCATTGTAATCTTGTCGTTGTTCTCCTCCCGCACTTTTTGCTAATGCCAAAGGGGGAGAGAATTAATAATGACAATGTGCTAATTGATAATTCAAAGCAATTTACCATGAATCTAATTTGATATGTTAGATTCAGGGGGAGTTAAGATATAAAATGGATTTAGATCCTAAATTGCGATAATAGGATTCATATTTTATATTTCCCTCATCTGCTTGATGCGTATGAACTTTATTAAATACGGAACTAACGTGTCATCAATGCAGGGGGAGTAAGTAAATTTCATTTGAATCATTATTATTGATTATTATTTATGTTGGTTTGTCATCACCAAAAAGGGGGAGAATGTTGAGTATTGATTCTCCGGATTTGGTTTTGTATTGATTCCCTGGATTTGGTTTTGGATGATGAGCAAACATAAATATAGTGAACTAACTGTTTGTGAGCGCAGTTATGGAGATCGTCGCCAAAATAATACGTACATCAAAAACGACGTCTCAAGACTTCTCAATACGCGTGCTCGTGTGCCTGAAGCTTCGTTGAAGCTCAATGAGCAATATTGAAGTCAAGAAGAATGAAGATTGAAGCTTCGAAGACGGTTCGTCATGTATTATTTATTGTCTTCTAGCTTCATAGATTAGAATGTTAAGCCTTGAGTAGGACTTACATTATTATCTTCATTTCACTCATATCTTAGAGCTAGGATTATCATAGAAGCCATTAGAAACTTTTCTGAAGCTTATCGCTTCTTCCCTCGGCTTCTAGTGCATCTTAGTTGGTTCAAGTAGAAGTACCAACTGACTAGATGACGATCTAGTCGGTCGGCAACTCTACATGAACCGACTAGATGTCCTTGCTCATTTCAGCTCTTTCCCTGTTGATCAATTAGTCGGTCAAAGAAGAGTCACCGACCGACTAGATGACGATCTAGTCGGTTAGGAATCCTTCTTAGACCAACTAGTTGAGCTTTCCCTGTACAGCCTAAGTTACTGTTTATCGTTAGTCGGTTAAAGAACGTTTGTTGACTGACTAGTTGATAAACTAGTCGGTCAGCATTTGTTCTTAGACTGACTAGTTCAACTTGTATCCAGCCTTTCCTATTTCATCTGTTAGTCGGTCAAAGAACACTCACCGACCGAGTAGTTGTGAAACTAGTCGGTTGGCAAGTCTTCTTAGACCGACTAGTTCATATTGCCTGGAACTTTATCTTTTGGCTGTAAGCCTTTTAGTCGGTTCATGAAGAATCACCGACCGACTAGTTGCCAATCTAGTCGGTCAGAGATCCTTCTTAGACTGACTAACTGCTTCAGAAATATGACTGTTGGGAATCTTTTGAGCACAATTTTTCTTGCCTCTATAAATACAAACCTGATTCGTTTGAGGCAAGGTTAGAGGTCCATTATCCAAGTTATTTCAGACCTAAGAGAAGAGTTTTCTCAAGCTAATTCAAAGCTCTCTCTTCCTCACAAGAATCTCTCCCTTCACTCTTTAAGCCAAATTCCTCAAGAGAGATTCTCTCCATTGTGAGCATTCCAAGCCAAGGAGCTTAAATCAAGGTCACCATCTCCACCCTAGGCTTCCATTGCTGGTCATCTTCTTGGAGCTAGGGTTTGGTGACATCTTACTCCTCAAAATCCTTCTTGCCCTAATTTGGTAAGATTTACTCAAGGCATAGGATTTTGTGGTAAGTTATTTCATTGTTTCAATTACTTTGTTATTTGAATTGTTCTCTCGGTTGTGAGAGAAGTGTGTGATCCCGGGTTGTTGGAGTCACATGTTCATTGTGTATGATTTGGTCTTGTGAAGGTTTTTCACAAGAATTTCATAGTGCAAAATCTTGGGTTAGTGGTTTCTAACTCAAGTATCCGGAGGGGATCCGGGTGGTTGGGACGTAGGATCACCGGGAACAAGTCGGGGAGACTTGGGTGGATCCGAACCCGTTACATACTTTGTTTGCGTTTGATAATTCTTGTTGATTGTTGTTTATTCTGCATTGTCGTTTGTTTCTTGCACAATAATTAGGAATAACTATCTTGATTATTTTAAAGTACTATTCACCCCTCCCCTCTAGTACATGTGCAGTAGCTACACAGGACACTACAGTTAAATGATGATCTGATGAATTTCCTTTGGTTTTTGGTAGATTGCTTGCATGAAAAGGCAAAGGGGGGCGCTCTGTACGGATTTAAGGGAGGTCCGGGTGGGATAATGAAAGGCAAATACGTGGAGCTCACTCTTAAGTTAATCTATCCTTACAGAAATCAGGTTTGGGGTTTTATTATTTGTGAATTTATATCTTTTAGGATATGATGAGATTGCTTATAACATGTGATATGTGTATTTTAGGAAGACCCTTTCTTCTGTTTATTGATTCATTTTGAATTCTATTTTGTAGGTCTTCCGTTACACTGTTGATGTTGGTTAACGAAAGAGAAATCAATATGGTAAAGTTCATATAGGTGATACATCATGTACCATGTGTTTTTTGTTTCATTGGCTTACCCCTGATGGGGATGGACTATTGATCGATCTATTTTTATCATGTCTCTACTGATTGAGGGAAGGGGTTAATCTCATCTTTAGCATGTGTGTCATCCTCTTAACAAAATTAGACTTACCATGTTGACATCTCTAATGGAGCTTGCATATAGGTGCATGTGGAATTGTTTGACAACGTTCCGTGGTACTAATAACAAATCGTGCTATGGAATTATTATCAGAATACAAAGCGTCTCGAGATTTGGGTGTATGTGGAATTTTTTGACAATTGTTTCTTTGAATTGTGTTATACCACAACTTTGTGGAATTAAAAACAAGTTTGAGGAATTCAGTATGTTTTTGGATAATTTAATATTTGTTCTTGGAATTCATCATGCCACACCACAACTTTCTTTTAATATTTGATACTGGCTGTAGTATGTTTTTTGACAATTGTTTCTTTCATACGTTTCAAGCAGGGATTACCCCTTTCCCCACCTTTGCTCTTCTAATAATTTTCTCTTTTGTTCTGTAAATTGCATCTCAGTGTAGGTTTGATCATGGCATCATGGTTTCTGAGTCTAAGGTAAGAGAAAGTGCATTTATGAACTTATCATTATTTTACAAATTGCCCATCTCACCCTAATTATCCACATTTTTGTTCGCGTCTTAATTCCGTTAATCAGCCTCTAGAATGCCGAGGCATTGTGCTTGGGGATGGTGTCCATTGCAGTGCTCATGGTCATCAGACCACTCTTTCAAACAACTGGTGGCATCTTGCTCCAAATGGCTCCAGCCAGCATTCCCTACTCTGCCTTGAGCAAATGCCATAGACAAGTATAATATTTTTTTCATACACATTTCTCTGTGCACTTAGTTTTGCATAGCAGTTTCTTATGTTAATGATACTACTTTTGTATAGATAGCTGCCCTCGAGGACGTTTCAGAAGTTTCTCAAGCAAGGTTCTAGGAAGTCGTACCTAGTACTGCCCTTGGCTCGACATCTATACAGGTAAAGTACAATAAAAATTTATCGTGAATCACCATCTGTGTGTGGTGCACGCGTGCACGCTTGCATATGTATCTCTTGACACTGTTGTGACATACTGAATTTCAAAGTTGTGGTGTGACATACTGAAATTCAGTATCCTCAATTAAATACTAAAAGCGTCTCAAATTTGTGGAATTCGGTATCTTATTTGTTCTTTGATACTTTAAATAATCAGCTGCAATTAAGGTGTCACATTTTTTCTTTGATACTTTGAATAATTCAGTATGTGGAACATTGAATTGTAGATACAAAGAGTCTCAAAAAAATTGTTTGCCCCATTTCTAGTTGTTCTATGCAATTTTAGTTACAGACAATCATTATCCCATTTCATTTGCACCATCCCCAAATAAATCAACAAATGAAGCATGTAACCTTAATTACTGACTTAAGGTGATTCGTTTGCCCCATTTGAGCAGAAGTTATGTAAGCAGCATGTTGTTGATTGCTTATATACTAAAGTCATTGGCAACCGTCCTGTTTGTTTGCACCAAAATGGTACCAAAGTCCTGGAAGTGAGTTTTCTTCAGTTCTTTTCAAGTATTTGTTTTGTCTAGAACAGATGATCTGAAAAACTTGAAGAGACTTTGGTGATTCTTGCATGAATACTATGTGATACTTGCCGTGTGGGATCACTTTGACATTTGTACCTAGAAGAAAAATGAACATAGATACATAAAAAGAAAAGGTTATACCTCTTTCTCAATTATAAAATTCTTGGTTGTTTTGTATGCTTTTGGCCCAAAAGTGTTGGATTCTCTAAATATTTGAGATTTTATTGGATTTCATTTTAATGGTTTTGAATACTATGAGATTCTTGATGTTTTTGTTTTTGAAGATTTTCATTTTAAGTATCTTATTGCTTCATGCTTCTGGTACCTCAGTCCGATTCATAATTCAGTTCATATCCTCCAACTGAAGATGAAAAATTGAATCTTTAGCTTTTAGGGGCTTTTGTTAAGGAAAAATTAAGTTTAATTTTATCATATTTCCGTTCACATTCTCCAGCCCCACTATGATAAATGAATTTTGGTTGAAAATGGATCGGATGCATTCGTTTTTGCTCTCATGTCTCATTATTCCATCGATTTTCTTAATTTTTTTTTGATGTTTTTCATTTGGTACCTCAGTCCTATGTTAACTTGATTGTTTTTGTTAAGGAAAAATCGAATCTTTACCTTTTTGAGTAAAAATTGAATCTTTAGCATAATTGATGCTCCAACTTCATCATGTGGTAGTTTATTTTTTTAGGATGTCGTCTATGCTGGTGCATAGCCTCTTCTCCGAGATTGTTGAGTACCGAGATTGTCAAGGGCCGCCTCAAGCAATCCCTTATGGTATGCACAATGAACCCAACTGGATATTTTTCCACCCCACAACAGAGTCCATGATCACTCGCATATCAGGTCAGGTTTACTAATTGGAATGGAAATAAAAATCCTTTAGCAAATCCTCAAAATGGCATATATGGAAATAACATTACCATTTCTCATACATAGGAAAGGATCTCAAGCAACCCAATTCTCCAAACGCCATGGATGTCAACAAGTGATTAAGGGCCAGCATTGGGTAAAATCTGAAGAAGTAAGGAGGAAAAGATAAAAACGAGGGAAATAGTGTATATTACTAAATTTTGGGTTGCTTTTTACATATCATGTTGTATTTCAATGTGTAAATCTCTCACCCTCTACATCTTTTTCTGTTTTTGATTTTTTTTTTCATTTTAATTATTTGTTACTTGATTTGGGACATATTGTTTGTTTTACTTAAAATCTGAAGCAACCATGATTTCTGTTTTTGCTATTACAACATGATATGGAGGGACATATTGTTTTTAACACCAATGTCCGCAAAGGTGAGAATTTTTGATGTTGTGATAATATATTCTTTAAAATTTGTTTGGTGTTGTCTTAATATTATATTCGCTACTTAAAATCTAGTATTAGATACTACAATGTTGTGTTGCCACTTATAGATGCACAGACAGATCCGATTGGGAGATCATGAATGTAGCTGTTGATTTCTTTTGTGCTTTCTTCTATATTAGGAATCTAACATGTTTATAATTATTTTGAACATTACTTTCTTGAAGATGTCGTGAATTTATGGAAAAATTGCAAATGCATAGGAACAATTTCTCTTCATGCAAAAAAGAAAGTGGATGTCATGTTTGATTTTAAAATTCAGCCTTTCTGTGTCCACATTCTTTGTTTCCAGTTTGGCTACGAAGCTTGGATTAAATACTTGGTTCATGAATAACAAAAAGAAGAAGAAACACACTGCAAATGGATGAAGTCCCACAGCTTCAACCTTTCCCATAGACCACGGTTGAACTTGATTACTAAGAAGTAATCATAGAGGTTTAGCTACTTCAGGTAGCCGCCTCTATTATTTTGGTCAGACACCTCATGGTTTCTACTGATAATCTGCCTTATGTAAGTCATTGCATCAAATCATGACTGATATAAACAGTTTAATAGATGGATCTATTGCTTGAGGATTGAAATGTCTACCGTTCTCATTTATAAAAGTTCGTTCTCTGAATCAGATGAGTAAGAAATTATTCTGGTATTATTATTATTTAGACATCTGATGTGTCTTTTGTCATGTTATAAACACAAACTTTTTTAACTTATAATTCATCAAAGGGTGTAATTTTCAATGGACCGGAATGCTTAACATCAGGGTGCAGTTTTCAAAAGACTAGAAAACTTGCCAAACATATGCAGTTTTCAAGCATTATAAGATTTTTTATTTTTTAAAACATTTGCAGGGATAAATGCCTTATTATAACAAACATATATTGTGAACTTCCTAGCCAACTATCATAATAGTTATATGTTTTTTGGACTGGTCTGTATGATCCTACACTGAATCGGGATAATATGATGTTTCATGTAAAGTAAGGCTTCTTATAATATAAGACTGTGTTATTCTTGGACATGCACTAAAACTGGAGCTAAACATATTTTCAATGTCTGGTGCAATTCATATTGGACTAAAGATTGTAATTTGTATCAAGAAGAGAGCTTACAAAGAAAACATTTTGACCCATTTAGATAGATGTTTATCTTTTGTTTTAGCAAGCCTATGGAACTGGCCTGCATATGTGAGTGCCTTCCCAACTCTCTTTGCAGAACACCTAAAGGTGATGTTGGAATAAATGCATCAACAATTCAATCTTATTATCAATTTAAGAGCATAGAGAATGCTATATACAAGCCACCAACTCTTATTCCTCCAATAATTTTGCCTTTGTCGCATGACCTAGCTCAACAAATGTTTCAAGCAGGACACTAGCAACATTGTCTAAAGATTTATAAATACTATGACATGCTATGTCCTTCAAATATTTTCAGGTATACTGTTAGAATTGTCCTTTCTCGATGGTTCGTTTCCAACTTTTTTGTTGCTGTCAACTTTTGTTTTTCACATAGTGAGAAATGATAGCAGAGGTATGACCATTTGTTGAGAAAAATCACACTGGGAATGCTTTCTATTTAGTTTTAACGATGATTGGTTAATTTTACTGGTGAAATGAAAATTTTGGTCCATTTTCTTATTTTTCAGTGAAATCTATTTTTGTAGCTATTTAAAGATAATTTATGCCTTAATATTATTACAACATTATTCTTGGATTAAGAAATTGGAATTTTCCGAAGAAGTGAATTACAAAATTACTTGCATGGGAACATATGTTGTCTATGTCCCATTTAAATCAGTATCTATTTCTACCATTTACCAAATCTGGTTACTAAAATTGCTCTTAGCCTTTTGGCATAGCCTGGTGACGGTAATGATATGTATTCATTATAAGTAGATTCCATTAATGTTGTTATGTTGTTTATAGCTGAGATAGATTGAAACTGAAGCTTATGACATCAAATTATCATGACGCATCTTCAAATTTCTTTTGTGCTTTCATGTTAGATTGAAACTGAGGCTTATGACTTCCAATTCTTTTGTGCTTTCTTTTATATTAGGTGTAGTCAAATTATTAATAGTGTTATCCAAGAGGGAGATCATGAAAGTAGCTGTTTATTTTGTTACTAGGAATCCAACGTGCTTATAATTATTTTGCTTCACATAAGAGAATCGATAGTGTTATGCAGATCTAAAATAAAGACTTCGTTGCAGTGCAGGAAGCTTGCCTTGAAGAAATTAAAGGAACCACAGATGAACCAATGTAATTTATGATATTTGGAAGTTGGCGATGTAAGATTTTTTGTGGTCATATATGCGTTGTTAGGGATAGTATCCTGTTGGAAAATTTTTGGATGGTGCTGGAGAACAAAAATATTTGTTGTTGAATTTTCATTGTTTTTGAAGAAGTTGGTATGTAAGTGGAATGTTACATTGTATGAAGAAATGAATTAATGCAATTAAACTTTGCCAACAATTCACTTGAAATGTTGTAGCAATTTTTTATTCTTATATTTAATTAGTTTCAACTCCAATTGATAATGTCGCAGCTACTTCAACAAGATATCAACATTAATCAAGTTTCTTTCCTTTTGATTTTCCCAAGTAGAAAATATTGAAGCTGCATGTAATTGTACATAACCTAATCAATTTTCTTTCCTTTTGATTTTCCCAAGTAGAAAATATTGAACCTGCATGTAATTGCACATAACCTCGATATAACAAAGAATCAGCATACATCAAAGTCTATCATGCACACATCTGCAACATGCAACATATATCACATATATCAACATATACCAAGAATCTTTTAGAACATAATAAATTAAATTGTACAAAAGTTGGTAAACTACATATATCATACGCCAAAATTATCACTTGCTGTAGATAAAGCTAAAGGGCGAGAACATGTTCTGTACATGGCCTTTACGAACACAACTATTTTTGAATCCTAGGGCTGACTGGGACAAGCTGATGTCATACTGGTGTATAAAGAGGTTGGTAGAAGAATGACTAGGATTTAATCTTGGTAAAAGAAGGGTTGTGATGAGTGTTTGGAAAAACCACCACTTTTTTCATTTTGTTTTCAAACCTCCCACAATCACTACATTTGCGCAGAATACCACCTATTTTCCCCTTTTGCTAAAAACCCCTCTCATTTCACTTTTTACCCACATATCATACACACACACACACTTATGCACTTCCACCCTTCGTGCCAAAGGAGCCCGCGCCGAACGCGCCCGCTAAATTTTTTTAAGCTAATTTGTTGTTCTGACTCAACGGCGCCCTCGCCGAATTTATTGTTCTACACCAAATTTGTTGTTCCGCACAATTTTGATTGTATAAATAATGTTTGGGAACAAAGATTTCGCGGGAAAAATCTTAAATGAACCGTGCCTGCGGGCATGGGTTATGACTAGTACCAATATATTAAAGAACAAAATCAAACTTGCAATCGAAGAAAGGTAATAAAGTGTTCTTACAAGATCTCCAGAGTTGCACCTCAAAAAATAAAATTAGAACCTAAGGAAAAAAGTCCTAAAAAGAATTACAAGTCGTGCTTTTATCCTACTCCCAAAACCAAGCAGCAAATCACGTCTAAAACCTGAGATTAGCAGGCGCACGGTCGTGTCACTAAGTTACATGGTTGTGCACCGCCAAGCGACTTAAGTCTTCATTGATCTGCAAATTAAGAACGGCTGTGTGGTTGCACAGTCATGTCGATTCCTCGGCAGCTATAGCTTACGCAAATGTTGCACGGCCATGCAGATGGCTGCATGGCCATGTCAACACATTCAGAAATCTCCTTCAACTTCTGCAAATCTTGCACGACTGTGTAGATGACTACACTACCTTGTCTGCTCCTGCACAGCTTTCTCCTCAGCTTTTTACAACTGTTGCACGACCGTGTAGATGGCTGCACGGTCGTGTCGACTTAGGCTTTAGAATCTCCAGGTTATGAAACATTGCATGGCTGTGTCGGGTAGCTATACAGCCATGTCAACTCCCTTGATAGAATTTTCCATGTTTTGCAAATCTGACACGGTCGTGCAGATGGCTGCACGGTCGTGTTGTTGGGGCTCTTCTTTGAACTGGGAGGCTGATACGCTTGCACGACCATGTGTATTAATGCACAATAGTGTTGCCATGTCTTTGGCCTATATCTTCTTCATTTAATCTTTGATCTTCACCATTTCTTCTCCCTTGCTTCTACCATCACTCTTTTTCATCGTTTTGCACACTTTATCTCTAAAAATCACAAAATTCTCCCCAAGTGTGAATTGAACAAAAAGTGAATGGAAAATGCATGGAGAATGAAAGCAAACCATGATTCTAGTTCATGCAATCTACTCTTAGCATCCTTATATTTTGCTCTTAATTTATTGTAAGATTTGATGCACTTACTAGCCCCTTTGGAGACCACATCGAAGCGATATTCGAGCACCTCGTATGATATATTTTCCTCCTCGATTTCCTCATCGTTTTCTCCCTTGTTAGAGCTTGACGATGACTCTTCCCCGTTTGCCATGAAGCATATTTCCTCATTGGGGTTGAGCCACGCTTCTACTTCTTTTTCATTTGAGCTAGAGGAGATTAGCGAAGAGACATCAAATGCTGCAAAGTATATGTGAGCTTTCTCTTTGTCATTAACTTCTTCGTCACTTGATGTATCCTCACTTGAATCATCAAATGTCCTGACAAGCCCCTTCTTTTGGTTCTTGAACTTGGACTTGCCTTTCCAATGATTCTTCCCTTTACCCTTGTAGGTCTCTTTGGTGGGTTTGGAAGGGCATTTAGTGGAGAGATGACCTTTTCCTCTACAATTGAAACACACCAGATTGTTAGAATTAGAGGCAAACTTTGAAGAAGATTTACCTTGCAGGCTTTTAAGGAAGGCTCTTAGTTGCTTGGCAAGCTCCCTGATTTCATCTCCACTAGCCTCATCTTCTTCATCTTCTTCATCAGAAGCTTCTCGATGGAATTTCTTCCTCCACTTCATTGGAATTTCCTTGGCATGGAATGCAACCCCCTTTTGCTTCTCAGGCTTGGTTGGTTGAATCTCATTTTTGTGTTGAAGCTTCACTCGTATGCCATGAGATTCCCATTGCACTTCTCAATGGTGTATTTGGACATGTCATTTGACTCCAAAATCCCGTTGGCCTTTGACTCCCATTAAGATGTAAGTGAGTCAAGGATCTTCTCTACACGATCCTCTTGGGAAATCACCTTCCCAAGTCCTTCCAAAGCATTCACGATGTCTATAAACCTTGTGAACATTTTTGAAATGCTTTCTCCTTCCTGCATATTAAACATTTCATATTTAGATCTAAATACAGTTTGTTTAGATTTATTTACCTTTGAAGTCCCTTCATGACATATTTCCAAAGTATGCCAAATTTCGTTTGCCGTTTTGCACATGGAGATGCGGTTGAACTCATTTGCAGTGAGGGCGTGCATTGATTTTGATCGAGTCCTTCTCTGCATTCATATGCCTTGCATTGAATTTGATCGAGTCCTCCGCCTTTGTCCTTAAAGCTGCGGGTGTAGTAGGCTTCTCAAATGGCAACTCCGTGATGTCCCAAAGGTCTTGACCCTCCCTGTAGATCATCATCCTGAACTTCCAACTTGGATAGTTGGTTCCGTTGAAGAGCGGGGGTCGAACGGTAGAGTGACCTTCTTCTTAAGACGCGGATGTAGCATTGAATGCCATCGTTGCATTATGCTATAACCTTGATCTGATACCAATTGTAAGGATCGTCTTACCCTTGTAATACTAACAAAAACACACTAGAGTGGGAGTGAATAGTGTAATGGCACAAATTGCATATTTAAAAATTAAGCTTGCAAATGCGGAATTATAAATGCAAAAGGATTTTTAACACCACAAAAATCCAAACGCAAACACGAGATGTGGCACTGGTTTTCCAAACTTGGGTATGTCCAGCCACACTAATATCCACTATAATTCTCACACAGAGAAGTGAATACAATCTCACACAGAGATACTTCACACCGAGGATTTGGATTCTCACAAAGAGAAATCCTTGCTCTCATACAGAGAGACTCAAACTCTCATACAGAGAGATCACAACCAACCCTCACACAGAAGGTTATACTCTTACACAGAGAGTAACTAGTTCTCACACAAAAAGCTAGGGTTTCAAAGAAATAACAAAGTAAAACAAATACTCTTACATATGCCTTGAGATGAACTTACTCATTAATGAATGCAAGGCATGGAAGAGGATCTCCAAGTGATGAGATTAGCTTGAAATGCACTTAGATGATTTCCCTTAAGATTAACTTCAATGCATGAAGGAGAGAATGAGCTCTAAGAGGGTAATGAGAGAGTTTGAGAGTGGTTTAATCAATCTCTAAAGATTTGCAATAGTTTCAAGAAGTTCTAATAAACTCAACCCCTTCTTATATATATAGGAACCCTATATGAACTCTAAAAATCCAAAGATAAAGCCAAAAACAATAAGCTATAATGGCTAGAATCTGGGCTGAAACGTCGGCGACAGTCGACTAATGATCATCTGATAGTCGACTGACCAACGGCTAAATAAATCCCAACGGCTATAATCTGAGCCAGGACAGGCGACTGTAGAAGACTGCACATACGACTGTAGAATGGGCATGCACATGTATATCCTTCAGCATGCGACTGATGCAGGGGATGGAAATAAAACAGAGAGATGTAACTTATGCACTGTTTTTATACAGACGACTGACGACCAGAGTACATGTGACTGTAAAATAGGCAGGCGACTGTAAATACTCCAACAGTCGACTAACTTGCAAATTGGGATGAAGCCCAGAAAATGCAAGTTGCGCACAGACGACTGTAGAACAATTCACAGGCGCCTGTTGGAAGACATGCGACTGTAAATAGACCTTCAATCGACTGTTCCATAAGCTCAAGTAAGATTCATTAAAATGTTGACTTGAGCAGTGCACTACAGTCGACTGTAGAAGGCTTGATAGGCGCCTAGAATCACACAGTCGCGTGTAAGACCTTCAACAGTCGCCTGTTGGAGAGCCAAAAACTCCAGTTTGAATTTAAGGCATGGTAAACCTATTAGGATAATTTCTATGATAATCCTGAGGCTTACTAAGATGGAAAATGCATATGCATGAATGAGTTAATCCATCTATCAAGGCATTACATCAAAACCTAGACTCAAAAAAGGAGAAAAGAAATAAATAAAATATTACATGGATTACATTGCTTTCCTTAGGGTCTATGACTTCAACCTTGATACTCTCCATCATCTCCATGCTGTGCCACCCCTTGAGTCCAAGCTATGGCATTACTCCTCTCGATGTCGATCCTTGCACCAAGTGTTTTGTCTCAAAAATGATATTCTTGAAATGTTAACTGCGAGACTAAAACAAGAGAGTCATTAGAAATAACATAATGTTGTGATCATCATCACAATAACATTGGTATGAAACACCAATACTCAACAATCTCCCTCTTTTTGATGATGCCGCACATTATATAAACATAAAGAAAACAAAGCACAATGCTAATGAGCTCCCCCTACCTTTATCCACCAATTGTAAAATGAGATACACAAGTGTAAATACTCATTATACAAATTGAAAGCAATGAGAGACAATGGTGACATATAATAGACATGTATTACATAAACCAATTACAATAAGTATATAACATGCATATGCACACATGAATGGTTTACATAATCTCATATATCTATCCCCATAGATATATCTCTCTCCCCAAATGCATATGTATGATAAACATGCTTTACATAATGCATATATCACTCCCCCTTGTCATCGTCAAAAAGGTGGACATCAAATATATCTCCCTTGTCATTTTAATTAAAGATGTGATAATATGCAAGAGTTAAATAGATGTATGATACCAAATTGTTAAATTTAGTGTGTATAGATCATTATCCCATGCTCCCCCAAGATTATGGAAATGGTCAAATTTTTGACTTCTAGAATCTAATACCAAATGTAAAGAAAGAGATAAAATATCTTTAAAGATAATCTTCTTTACCAATTGTTAATCATACTTGGAGCCATGGGCCTAATTGTATCAAAGCATATATATGGAAAAATCAATCACATTGATACACATGACATTGCCAAAAGGAAATATAACATTAAACATGTTGGCAATTTTAATGGGTTGAGTTTGAAACCATCATAAGCAATTGTAAAATTACACCAATTGTGAAACAATGATCCCAATCAAAAAACAACCCGAAATGAGAGTTAAAATATGTTTTAAATATTTTAAACATACAACATATTAACTCTCCCATCGACATACATATGGATCAACAAATGCATGTATGCCAATGTATTCCCCAAGGTCCCTATCTTCATGAAAAATAAATTTGAAAACATTTTCAAAATCACGAGACACACAAACAATGTGTATGCTAAAAATAAACATTTAAGCACAATACCCATGCAATATGTATATGTATGAGGAACCTAAACATTAGGGAACCAAAACCATGAGGAGTTTGGTTTCCTAATGTAATTACATGAGGTGATCACATCCCTAACTAAAGAGTTAATGTACATATCCTTCTCTTGCACACTACACCTAGTGGGAATCCATAAACTCAAGGATTTTCTAGGAAAGGGTTTTGCCTTTGCAAGAGGTGTGGATGTGGCATGCTTAGGTGTAGAAAATATTTTCTTAGCATGCAAAAAGTGAGGATTTTGCTTCTTAGTAAAAAATGAAGTATTTTCATTTTTCCTCACCACCTTGTGATTTACATGCTTCTTTTTGGTGTTATTGTTATACAAGAAGGCATGATGATTCTTCTTAGGTGCTTTTGCAATATTTCTTGTATTTGCACCATAAGAAAAATTAGAGGTGGGTTTGGGTACCACATTTTGAATATACCCCAAACCTCCTCTATGGTTTGCTGGATGTTGTTTTTCAAGTAAACCGTGGAGTGAATCCCTAGAATAAACAAAGCTTTTGAGATTTTGGGATTCCTCTTCTCATTTCAACGTAAGTTGTTGAATGCGAGTTTCTAAGCTAAAGTTTTGAGCTACTAAATTATCATTTAACATGCTCAATTCCTTAACTTGAGAGAGAAGTGTGTCTCTCTCACTAGTGTCACTAATATGCATATCATTATTGTTTACACTAGAAGATTCTAGTTCATGCAATCTACTATTAGCATCCTTGTATTTTGCTCTTAATTTATTGTAAGAGTTGATGCACTTACTAGCCCCTTTAGAGACCACGTCGACGCGATATTCGAGCTCCTCGTATGATATCTTTTCCTCCTCAATTTACGCATCATCTTCTTCCTTGCTAGAGCTTGACGATGGCTCTTCCCTGTTTTTCGTGAAGCACATTTCCTCGTTGGGGTTGAGCCACGCCTCTACTTCTGTTTCATTTGAGCTAGAAGAGATTAGCAAAGAGACATCAAATGCCGCAAAGCACACGTGAGCTTTCTCCTTGTCATCCACTTCTTCGTCACTTGATGTATCCTCACTTGAGTCATCAAATGTCCCGACAAGACCCTTCTTTTGGTTCTTGAACTTGGACTTGCCTTTCCAATGTCTCTTTCCTTTACCCTTGTTGATCTCTTTGGTGGGTTTAGAAGGGCATTCAGCGGAGAGATGACCTTTTCATCTACAATTGAAACACACCGGATTGCTAGAATTAGAGGCAAACTTTGAATAAGATTTACCTTGTAGGCTTTTAAGGAAGGCTCTTAGTTGCTTGGCAAGCTCCCCGATTTCTTCTCCACTAGCCTTATCTTCTTCATCTTCTTCACTAGGATCTTCTCGATGGAATTTCTTCCTCCATTTGATTGGCTCTTCCTTGGCATGTAATGCAACCCCCTTTTTCTTCGCGGGCTTGGTTGGTTGAATCTCATTTTTGTGTTGAAGTTTCACTTCGTATGCCATGAGATTCCCAATGCACTCCTCAACGGTGTATTTGGACATGTCATTTGACTCCAAAATCCCGTTGGCCTTTGACTCCCATTGAGATGTAAGCGAGTCAATGATCTTCTCTACACGATCCTCTTGGGAAATCACCTTCCCAAGTCCTTCCAAAGCGTTCACGATGTCTGTGAAACTTATGAACATTTCTGAAATGCTTTCTCCTTCCAACATCTTAAACATTTCATATTTATATCTAAACACAATTTGTTTAGATTTCTTTACCTTTGAGGTCCCTTCATGACATATCTCCAAAGTATGCCAAATTTGTTGGCCATTTTGCACATGGAGATGCGGTTGAACTCAATTGCAGTGAGCATGCAATGGAATGCATTCATAGCCATTGCATTGAATTTGTTCGAGTCCTTCTTCGCCTTTGTCCTTGAAGCTGCGGGAGTAGTAGGCTTCTCAAATGGCAACTCTGTGATGTCCCATAGGTCTTGACCCTCCATGTAGATCTTCACCAAGAACTTCCAACTTGGATAGTTGGTTCCGTTGAAGTGCGGGGGTCGAACGGTAGAGTGACCTTCTTCATGAGACGCAGATGTACCGTTGAATACCATCGTTGCATTATTCTATAACCTCGCTCTGATACCAATTGTAAGGATCGTCTTACCCTTGGAATACTAAGAATAACACACTAGAGGGGGAGTGAATAGTGTAATGGCACAAATTGCATATTTAAAAATTAAGCTTGCAAATGCGGAATTATAAATGCAAAAGGAATTTTAACACCACAAAAATCCAAACACAAACACGAGATGTTACACTGGTTCTCCAAACTTGGGTATGTCCAGCCACACTAATATCCACTATAATTCTCACACAGAGAAGTGAATACAATCTCACACAGAGATACTTCACACCGAGGATTTGGATTCTCACAAAGAGAAATCCTTGCTCTCATACAGAGAGACTTAAACTCTTATACAGAGAGATCACAACCAACCCTCACACAGAAGGTTATACTCTCATACAGAGAGTAACTAGTTCTCACACAAAAAGCTAGGGTTTCAAAGAAATAACAAAGTAAAACAAATACTCTTACCTTTGCCTTGAGATGAACTTACTCATTAATGAATGCAATGCATGGAAGAGGATCTCCAAGTGATGAGATTAGCTTGAAATGCACTTAGATGATTTCCCTTAAAATTGACTTCAATGCATAAAGGAGAGAATAAGCTCTAAGAGGGAAATGAGAGAGTTTGAGAGCTGCTTAATCAATCTCTAAAGATTTGCAATATTTTCAAGAAGTTCTAATAAATTCAGCCCTCTCATATATATAGGAACCATATATGAACTCTCAAAACCCAAAGATAAAACCAAAAACAAAAAGCTGTAACAGCTAGAATCTAGGCTGAAACTGCAGCGACAGTCGACTGATGATCATCTGACAGTCGACTGACCAACGGCTAAATAAATCCCAATGGCTATAATTTGAGCCAAGACATGCGACTGTATAAGACATCACAAGCGACTGTAGAATGGACATGCACATGTATATCCTTCAGCAGGCGACTGATGCAGGGATGGAAATAAAACAGAGAGATGTAACTTACGCACTGTATGTATATAGACGACTGATGACCAGAGTAAATGCGACTATAAAATTGTCAGGCGACTGTAAATACTACAACAGTCGACTAACTTGCAAATTGGGATGAAGCCCAGAAAATGCAAGTTGCGCACAGACGACTGTAGAACAATTCACATGCGCATATTGGAAGATAGGCGACTATAAATAGACCTTTAATCGATAGTTCTATAAGCTCAAGTAAGATTCAATAGAATGTTGACTTGAGCAGTGCCCTACAGTCGACTGTAGAAGGCTTGACAGGCGCCTGGAATCATCCAGTCACCTGTAAGACCTTCAACAGTCGCCTGTTGGAGAGCCAAAAACTCCAGTTTGAGTTTAAGGCATGGTGAACCTATTGGGATGATTTCTATGATAATCCTGAGGCTCACTAAGATGGAAAATGCATATGCATGAATGCGTTAATCCATCTATCACGTCATTACATCAAAACCTTGACTCAAAGAAGGAGAAAAGAAATAAATAAAATATTGCATGGATTACATTGCTTCCCTTAGAGTCTATTGCTTCAACCTTGATACTCTCCATCATCTCCAAGCAGTGGCACCCCTTGAGTCCAAGCTATGGCATTGCTCCTCTCGATGTCCATCCTTGCGCCAAGTGTTTAGTCTCCAAAAATGATATTCTTGAAATGTTAACTATGAGACTAAAACAAGAGAGTCATTAGCTATAACATAATGTTGTGATCATCATCAAAATAACATTGGTATGAAACACCAATACTTAACAAGTCTCACACATACGATGGCTCATCAAGAAAAGCAAAGGAAGAAACACTAGTAGAAAAAGGATTTTTATCCATATATTTTTGGCCATGTACAAATACATGGCCGATAATCAACTATCGGTCACGGATATCTTCGTGGCAAGGCGTCTGTGGCTAAAGAGAAATATCGACCACAGACTTCGGCCACAGACAAATCTGTGGTTGTTGGTCGACTATCGTCCATGGATTTGTCCGTCTTCGAAAATTTCTCGCCGCAGATAGTCGATGCAAAAACTGCAGTGTCAGTAATTCGTCAGCCACAGAAAATTCCATGGCCGATAGTCACTGTTGGCCATGGACTTGTCTATGGTGGAATAGTTCTAGCCACTGATGATCGATACAAACTCATCTGTGGCCTGAATTATTCAGCCACGGACCAATCTATGGCTAATAGTGACTATCGTCCACATAATTATCCGTGGCCGATAGTTTGTGGCCGTACAAAAAAATAAAACCTAAATTAGGGGAGCCCTTGTGGGATCCTCCATTTACGCGCGAGAACCCAAAATATTCCCGTTCTCAACTTCCCTTTGGTCCCACTACCGCCGTCAGCCAACTCAGCCACCGCCTTCGCCATGAGCTACGGCTGACCATGGGTAAAGTCATATGCCTGTGCGTTTGTCAGCTATCCATCTCGAAAAAAAGCGTGCCCTAAATAGAGCGAGGGAGCGAGATGAGGGGGTGTTGTCCCCCGTCATCGCCCCAGCTACCCCTCTCCTCCTTTCGATCTGAAGGAGGAGAGAGGGAGCTGGGGCAACGATGGGGCCGATGCCCCCTCCTCCCGATCCCTCTCCTCCCCCTTAAACCCCATCCCTCTGCTCCCCCCTCAAAACCCACTCCCTCTCCTCCACACCTCAAAACCCCCTCCCTCTCTTCTACCCTTGCAACCTGCCCCCACACTCTCAGCCCCCCCGGCCCGCCCCTCAAACCTCCATCATCTTCCTCTCTTCCCCCCTCAGCCCGCCCCCTCCCGCGCATCCCCCCTGCGCATCCCCTCTTCAAACCTCCCCTCTCCCCCCATTCACCCCCTCCCTCTCATCCATGCCTTACCCCCCCAACATTGCAGCCTGACGATCCCTCCCCCAAAACTCACTCTAAGCCTCACCCTCCATCCCGCCTCTCGCCGACCCCCACCCTCAAGCAGATCCCACCCATCGCATCAACCCTCTACTTCACACACCCCCCAATCGCATCACATCACATCCCCTTCCCTTCCCCTCGATAATACACACCCCCAATCACTTCCCATTTCCTTCCCTTCCCCTCCATAATATTAATTTTGTGTAATTTTTAAGTGTTTCTCATGTTCACACAAATCTCACAGGATTGGTGCTCCGAAGGGCTAATTTGGTATTTCTTCTTGTTTGCATCGTCGAGTCAAGGTATATGCCCTTGTAATTTAAATTATTGTTACCTTGAATTATTTATTTATTCGGTGTACAGTTGTGTATATATTTTTTATATTTTGAGTTAAATTTAAAAAGAAATTAGGTTATATGTATGTATGTATGTATGTATGTATGTATGTATGTATATATGTATATATATGTATGTATGTATGTATGTATGTATGTATGTATGTATGTATGTATGTATATAAAGAATAATGGGTATCATACGTCATATGAGGCAAAGCCTCATATGCCCTCTCACATAATGGGGGTGGGTACAACCAAGTACAAGCCCATGTGGGCTTGTACTTGCCCCCTTTATGTGAAAGGGCATATGCCTCATATGGCATATGACACACACACACACACACACACACACACACACACACACACACACACACATATAGAGTCATAACCCCTGCCCGCGTGCACGGTTCATTTAAGATTTTTCCCTCGCAAAATCTTTGTTCCCCAAAAAATTATTTACATAACAAAAATTGCGTGGAACAACAAATTAGCGTAAAAATATTTAACGGTATAGCCGCCTTTGGCACGAACAACAAATTCGGCGCATGCACATTCGATATAAAATAACAAATTTGACGTGGAACAAGAAATTCGGTGCAAGCGCCTTCGGTGCGGAACAACAAATTCGGTGCGAGCGCCTTAGGTGGGGAACAACAAATTAGCGTTAAAAAAATTTAGAAGGCGCCCTCGGAAACGGTTCATTTAAAATTTTCCCATGCGAAATTTTTGTTCACCAAAAAATATTTCCACAGCCAAAATTGCGAGTAACACCAAATTAGCATAAAAATATTTATCAGAACAACAAATTCGGTGCAAGCGCCTTCGACACGAAACAACAAATTTGGTGCATGTGCCTTCGACATGGAACAACAAATTCGACGCCTTAATTTAGCGGGCAGGCACCTTCGGTGCAGAACAAGAAATCAACAAATTAGCATTAAAAAATTTAGCAGGCGGGTGCCTTTGGCGTGGAACAACAAATTAGCGTAAAAAAATTTATCCGGTGCCTTAAGCACGGGAAAATATTCTCATCTTGTGGCCCCATGCGTCGAAGAGACAGTGGGCTCTACGTTGAGGGAGAGATTATTCGATCTGTAGCAGCATTCGATCTGCAGCATTAAGTACAAGTTAAAGATTTTTTTCCCAAATGCATTAATTGCGTGCACTCTGCTACTCCCCAGAAACTTTCATTCCCTACAAAATTTCATTTTCATAGAAACTTTCATTTCCCGTAGAAATGTTTTTCCCTCCAAAACTTTCTATAAAATCTCATCTCAACCATTCATTTCGCAAGATTAAATCTCAGCCGTTCTTCTATCAACCCTTTTGTCCTAGTCAGCTTGTTCTAATCAGCCCTAGAATTCAAAAAAGGTTGTGAAATATATTATATATATATATAATAAAAACCCTTTCTATATCTCACTCGATTCCCAGCTGATGGAGGGGGATCTGATGACTAGGGCTTCGGGTGATGGCAGGGACACCAGTGGTGCCACCAACAAGGGAAATACCGAAGATACAAGGTCGACTTCCAAGGCAAAGACCTCTCCCAAATCAGAGGAGGAAGAAGGCTGGATGCGTGTACATCATGGGAGAAAGAAAGTGACTTTTGCAAAACCCAATCCTGCTGGTGGCTATTGTGGATGTGGTAGGATTCAAAAACCAAGCCACTGTAATTCTAGGATCTCTCGGCAAAATCCTACCAGCTATGTAGTTCGATCTGCAACACCCATATTTCCTGTCTGCAAGGTGTTTGATAAAATTCCTGTTAAGCCGAAAACACCTTTACGTATCAACCCTCTTATAGGCAAAAGATCATGGGTTGATATATGCTCCACGCATCGTAAATATTCTGATTATTTGGTAATGACGCCTGTCCCACCAGCCATTGGGGAAGATGGTATTACAAAGGCAAGGGTGCCGAATGCATTGTTGGAATCTGGAGCCTCACGTTGTAAGAATACTCTCGTGGGCTACGTACTGGGAGATGTTCCTTATTATGGTCAGATAAGAGCATGTACTGAGAGATTATGGACATTGAAGGGAGGGCTTCAGATCTTTAGTCGGGAAAATGGTTTCTTTTATTTGCGATTTGAGAATGCTGAAGATTGTGACACTATATTACATGGAGGGCCTTGCTTTTTTGATGGAAGACTTGTAGTGCTTCAAAAATGTACTCCAACTATCCAACATGACTGAGATATTCTTACACCAGTTCCAGTGTGGGTTCAATTTCATAATCTACCTCTCACGGTGTGGACGTTGGAAATCTTAAATATAATAGCTAGCGTTGTTGGTATACCAATATGCCTAGATAGAGCTGTTGGGAGCAACGATCTAGGATCTTGGTTTGATGATGACAAACGTGTCGTTATATCTAACGTGTGTGCTTAGTGTGTTTCAGGATTGGCGAAACGATACATCTTTCACTACTTGGAGAATTTGCTATATACATAGCTAATGGACTTGGTCTTAGTGCCATTCACATAGCAAAGATGATTGGATCAAATCAATTGGTGATTGGTGCAAATCAAATATTGGTTTTTTGATTTGATTAAGTCAAATGCCATGGAGATCCAATTCAAAATTCGTATTTCATATCCGATTCTAATCTTACTTGATCTCCTATTCAAACGCCTAATCATTTTTCATATCCAATTTGAATTGCTATCATATCTCCATTGCAAATCAATCCCAACTACTTTTTTCTAACCCTAGCATATACTATAAATTCATGTCACCTTCTAGGGTTGGAGTGCGGCTGTCAAATAAAAAAGGTTCCAAGGCAAAAATAATTCCCAAGATCCAAAAACTTGCGACAGGCCACATATATCTTTCTCTACCATACACACATCTTGCCAAATATCCTAGAATAAAAGGAGCTTGCCACAACAAGGAGAAAAACTATCCCACAAAACCTCTTCCTTGCAAAATAAAAGAGCCCATACCCTGTCCTCACGAAGACTTAAAAAAATCTCATGTTCTTTGTCAAGAGCTCGTGCAAAGGAGGGTGTGCCACAAAGCTTCTTCCATTACAAAACTTATCGCCGTATCGCCCTAGATGCTGGTCGTCACCTGTATGCCCTAAGGAGAGAACGGAGAAGCCTTGTCGTCGCCGCCTACATCCTCCAGTCGAGGAGATTTTAAAGTCATTGTCGCGGTCGTCATCCACTCGCCATCGGAGTTGAACGCCGTTGAAGACAGCCGCACGGAGTTCGTACGCAGCTATCGAAGACGAGGACGCCGTGCTCTAGCTGCTACTGCATGCCCTTGGAGACCACCGTAGTTGGATGAGATCCCGTCGGTGTATCGCCGTCGTCGTCCACGAGGAGCGCTGATGCTGTCGAAGCCCTCGCCATCGTTGAAGGATGCTACGAAGAAGCCCGCCGTTATTGCAAGCGCCGCCGTCGCTGAGCACTGGAGTCGAACGACGTCGGAGAAGAGGTCGCATCGCCGGAGTTCGTCGAAGTCGAGCTGAACGAAGAGGCCGCTGCCTGCATACCCTAACGCTCGGAGAGAAAGAACAGAGCATCGGTGCCTCGCTGTCGAAGGAGAACAGGCGAAGGACTAACCCAGAACCGATGCACGTCGAGGTGAAGCTCGCGCCACCGCCGTTGCTGTGCATTCAAGCTGTCGTCGCTGCCCTAGGAAGACGTCATCGACGAGAGATCACCTCTGCACGAAACGAGACAACGTCGCCTCGACGTCGATGTCGCTGTGGAGTGCTCGACTATCCATCCGCTCATCGAAGTCTGCCGTCGATCCTCTGCCATCGACGAAAAACAAATCACCTGCATGCCCTAGACGAAGAAGAGAAGGAGCTGATCGATTGCAAGAACCAACGGCAGATTAAGCGTGATTGTGAGTACATCGAACGACGCAGATCGCATCTCTCTGCTGACGTGGCATCATTAAAGAGAAACGAAGAGATACGAAATCGCCGCTGACGTGGAAAAGTTTTTAAAGGGAGTTGCTGTGCGTACAGACCGAAGAATATTTCAGTTTGAACTGGGATTACTTTACGCACAGACTAGTGTGATATTTGAGATCCAGGAGTCAGATTAAGACACCGTTTGCATCAGATTGGAGCTGACGACGTGTTGATTGACAGAGACGCCTACACGGACACAAACTGAGCATTTCTAAACCCTAAACTAGCTTTTATTTGTGTCTTAGTGTAACGTTCTCTGTAGGGGAAAATTTACGATCTTTTTGTGACTATTTTGGGACTTGTCTGGTTGGGGCTAGACAAGTGGGACCCAGCTAGTTTGGGACTAGCTGGTAGAAATCTTTATTAGGATTGATATTGAGAGAAAACACTGTGTGTGGGGTACTGAGAGCCTGGCGAGTGTAGAGACGTAGAGGGTGCTCTGAGCATGCTCTAACTTGTGGTTTTGTATCTATTGCGCTATTCAATACTAGTATCTGCTTTGGGGGCTGGAGTAGGTCGAAGGGTCGACCGAACCAGGGTAAATCTGCTGTGCACTCTGTGTATGCTTTTTATTTACCCTGTTGCTGCTATAACTGCGTGTGCTTATTCGTGGGATGCACGAATTATTTTTATAAGCCTATTCACCCCCCTTAGGCTAAGATCCTGATCCAACAAGTGGTATCAGAGCAGGTTTTAGGATCTAGCCTGGGTTTGACCATGAATAATCATATGGATAGTGCTTTTGCTGAGGTTCAGTCTGTTTTCCGTCCCCTAGATTTAATGGAGGTGATTATGCTTATTGGAAAAATCGAATGAAAATCTACCTTATTTCTGTTGATTATAAAGCTTGGCAAATAATTGAAAAAGGATATAAACTGCATGTTATTAAAGTAGAAAATGTTGAGATTGAAAAACCAAATGACAAATGGGATGATAATGATTGGAAATCTTATTCTTTAAATGCTAAAGCTATGAATGCTCTCATTTGTGCACTTGATAAATCTGAATATAATAGAATCTCACATTGTTTAACTACGCAGGAAATATGGCATACTTTGGAGGTGACGCATGAGGGAACGTCACAGGTTTAGGAGTCTAGACTGTCTCTTTTGAGTGCAGAGTTCAAGGGATTTCGCTTACTACCATCAGAGAGCATATCAGAGATGTATGCGAGGTTCACCGACATAGTCTACAAGTCTAGCTCGCTTAGAAAGCCATATGATAGCCTCGATCAAGTGAGGAAGATCCTAAGAGCATTGCCAAGCTCTTTCAGACCAAAGGTCACCGCCATCCAGGAAGCAAAGGTATTGTCACAATTGAAGGTGGAGGACCTTATTGGTAATTTGATGTCCCATGAGTTGGAACTGCAAAATGTTGAAGCGAGAGAGAAACCTGAGGAGAAAGAGAAAGCCATAAAGCCCCTTGCTTTGCAAGCTAGCGGAGAAGAGGATAATGATGACGACATAGCGCTAATGGTGAGAAACTTTAGAAAGTTCATCAAGACCAAGCATGGGAGAAACGAAATGGCACCCAGGTTTAATCGTTCTAACTTTAATAATTCTTCCAAGCAATTTAATGATCAGAAATATACTGATAGAATGCAATGTTTTAAATGCAAGGGAAGAGGACATCTGATGAAGGATTGCCCAAATGAAACTGCTCAGCTCGCTAAAGGAAAGGGAAAAGCGAAGGTATTAACATGGGATATGGATAGCGAAGCTGAAAGCGAGGAGGAACATGAAGCCCATTCTTGCATGGCTTTGATGGGCATCCAAGATGAGAAACCGTCAGGTAGTAAAGCTGAACTTCTTAAAATTTGTGAAGAAATACAAAATCAAATAGTAGATCATGAGTTCACTATTGAATGTCTCCAAAATCAGAACTATGACATGCAAGTTAGAGATGATAAGGTGTTTAAAGAGAATGAAAAGCTTAAAATTGAACTTAATGCATGTAAGTCTACTATTGAAATCATGAAGAAGGAAAAAGCTAGCTTTGATGAAATTGCTCCTTGTATTTCTTGTTCCTCATTATTAGATCAAAATAGCATGCTTAAACAAGATTTAATGAAGCTCGAAGCTGAAAAAGAATATGAAATAAGAAGCTTATGGATAAATTTTGCATGCTAGATAACGATCTTAAAAAGAAAACAATTGAATATGAAAAGAAGGAAAAAGAAAACAAGTTGGCTTTCGATAGTAAATGCATGATGCTTATGGAAGAAAATAAACAATTAAAAATCAAAGTCTCTCATCTTGAAGTGGCCATCAATAAATTCTCTATGGGAAAACAATCGTTGGACAATATTTTAGAGAATCAATAATATGGCAATAATAGAAGAGGACTTGGTTTTGGTCTGAAAAACGTTGAAAAGAAAAAATTCAAGAAATTCCACAATGTACCCTCTATTGCAAAGAACTTACATGCAAAGTGCTTTACTTGTGATAGTGTAGGTCACACATCATATTATTGTAAATTTAGGAACACAACTATCAAGTTTAAACAAGTGTGGGTTCCTAAAACAATATTGGCTAACACTAGTGAACCTTGTTGGATTCCAAGGTCACACTTAACACCTTTCATGTAGGTGTGATGAAGGTTTGGCGAGGAGCAAATTTTTAAAGTCTCATTCTATTTCTAGCTCCTTCGTCAAATAGCGACGAGAAGGTATAATTTTTATCCCTCTTTGCATTTCATTGCATACCTTCATAGATTGTTTTATGTGCTTGATTTATTTTTGTTTGTGTGCTTGTGTGCATGATTTTTTAATGTGTTTATTTCTGAGAAAAAAAATTGAAAAACCAAAAATAAAAAAATGAGCTTAAAAGAATACCCTTTATGATTTATCTTAAGTGGTATTGTATGAATGTTCAAATCTATCCCTTGTAGAAGTTAATTCATTATTGTTGTAGCTACATGAACATGTTGTTATCTTTTTAGTAGCCATGACATGTCTCAAAAATTTCAAATTTGACTTTTACACCTACATTTGCACTTTCACGATAATTGACTTTTTTAGTGCTTTTGGAGATTCTTTTGAAGAATAATGGAAAGTGAATGTATGAATGATTAATTCTGAATTTTCTAAGGGATATGATGTGTTTAGCCATGAATAAAAATTGAGCACAAAATAATTGCAAATGAAAAAAAAAAATATGAAAATTTCTCCGTATGAAAAATGGATACACTTCATGGCTAATACACAACCCACGAGTATCCAACTTATGCTACATGGGTAATCATTAGCGTTGGTGTATACAACTTGTCAAGCAATGCCATCCCACATTTAAAAGTCCTTTTAGGCTATGTTTTGGGGTTCGGTAACTTGAACTCATCTTTGATGAGGTGGGAAAAATTAATCCTAGTGATATTCATGAAAAATTGGAAAATGTGGATTGATTTGGTTGATTTTCTGAAATTGAATCTCCTCTTGTACTTAATTGTCTATATCACTACACTTACACAAAGGTGGAGAAGTCTTGTTATGAAATTCTATAAGCTTAGATTGTCTATTTTGTGGAAAACTCATGCAAATTGCACGCTACATTTAATAATGGTTTATTTTTGCATGGAATATTGTTGTAACTTCATTAATCCATTTTTGGTGATTACAAAGGGGGGGAGAAAGAGAATGAAGGATTTGTGTGTTGTCGGTATTATTTGTTGAAGGGGGAGCTTGAGAAAAATACTTGAATAAATGTTGAAGGGGGAGCTTGAGAGAAGGGGGAGCATGCTTTTATATTTACTATTTGTTGTGCATGCTTTGTAATGCTTGAATGACTCATCCATACATCATATTACATTACACCCTTCAACACACTTCACACACCCATACTTATTGCTCAAATCTTTTATGGGTTTGTCATCACCAAAAGGGGGAGATTGTTGGGAGCAATGATCTAGGATCTTGGTTTGATGATGACAAACGTGTCGTTATATCTAACGTGTGTGCTTAGTGTGTTTCAGGATTGGCGAAACGATATATCTTTCACTACTTGGAGAATTTGCTATCCACATAGCTAATGGACTTGGTCTTAGTACCATTCACATAGCAATGATGATTGGATCAAATCAATTGGTGATTGGTGCAAATCAAATATTGGTTTTTTGATTTGATTAAGTCAAATGCCATGGAGATCCAATTCAAAATTCGTATTTCATAGCCGATTCTAATCTTACTTGATCTCCTATTCAAACGCCTAATCATTTTTCATATCCAATTTGAATTGCTATCATATCTCTATTGCAAATCAATCCCAACTACTTTTTTCTAACCCTAGCCTATACTATAAATTCATGTCACCTTCTAGGGCTGGAGTGCGGCTGTCAAATAAAAAAGGTTCCAAGGCAAACAAAATACCCAAGATCCAAAAACTTACGGCAGGCCACATATATCTTTCTCTACCATACACACATCTTGCCAAATATCCTAGAATAAAAGGAGCTTGCCGCAACAAGGAGAAAAAATATCCCACAAAACCTCTTCCTTGCAAAATAAAAGAGCGCATACCCTGTCCTCACGAAGACTTAAAAAAATCTCCTGTTCTTCGTCAAGAGCTCGTGCAAAGGAGGGTGTGCCACAAAGCTTCTTCCATTACAAAACTTATCGTCGTATCGCCCTAGATGCTGGTCGTCGCCTGTATGCCCTAAGGAGAGAACGGAGAAGCCTTGTCGTCGCCGCCTACATCCTCCAGTCGAGGAGATTTCAAAGTCACTGTCGCTGTCGTCATCCACTCGCCATCGGAGTTGAACGCCATTGAAGACCGCCGCACGGAGTTCGCACGCAGCTATCGAAGACGAGGATGCCGTGCTCTTACTGCTACTGCATGCCCTCGGAGACCGCCGCTGTTGGACGAGATCCCACCGCTGTATCGCCGTCGTCTTCCACGAGGAGCGCTGCTGCTGTCGCAGCCCTCGCCATCGTCAAAGGTTGCTGTGAAGAAGCCTGCCGTTGTTGCAAGCGCCGCCGTCGCTGAGCACTGGAGTCGAACGACATCGGAGAAGAGGTCGCATCGCCGGAGTTCGTCGAAGTCGAGCTGAACGAAGAGGCCACCGCCTGCATAACCAAACGCTCTGAGAGAAAGAAAGGAGCGTCGGTGCCTCGCTGTCGAAGGAGAACAGGCGGAGGACTAACCCAGAACCGCTGCACGTCGAGGTGAAGCTCGCGTCGCCGTCGTTGCTGTGCATTCAAGCTGTCGTCGCTGCCCTAGGAAGACGTCGCCGACGAGAGATCACCTCTGCATGAAACGAGACAACGCAGCCTCGATGTCGAAGTCATCGTGGAGTGCTCAATTATCCATCCGCTCATCGGAGTCTGCCGTCGATCCTCCGCCATCGACGAAAAACAAATTCGCCTGCATGCCCTAGACGAAGAAGAGAAGGAGCTGATCGATTGCAAGAACCAATGGCAGATTAAGAGTGATTGTGAGTACATTGAACGGCGCAGATCGCATCTCTCTGCTGACGTGGCATCATTAAAGAGAAACGAAGAGATACAAAATCGCCGCTGACGTGGAAAAGTTTTTAAAGGGAGTTGTTGTGCGCACAGACCAAAGAATATTTCAGTTTGAACTGGGATTACTTTACGCACAGACCAGTGTGCTATTTGAGATCCAAGAGTCAGATTGAGACACCGTTTGCGTCAGATTGGAGCTGACGACGTGCTGATTGACAGAGACGCCTACACAGACACAAACTGAGCATTTCTAAACCCTTAAACTCTTTTATTTGTGTCTTAGTGTAACGTTCTATGTATGGGAAAATTTACCATCTTTTTGTGACTATTTTGGGACTTGTCTGGTTGGGGCTAGATGACGTGCGTTTATATTTCATATATTTACGCACGTTTTCTTCCGTGTTTCTCTGTATTTTCAGCCGTCTTTTATTCGTTTTCTCGTGTTTTCTTGTGTTTTCTTGTTTTCTTTCACTTTTCCATGTTTTTTTTATATTTGCAGGAATTTACAGCATTTGGGAAATAAAACGACGATATTCTGAGTCCCCGGAGCAACGGGAGGAGTTACGCGTGATCCAGGGGGTCAAACGACCAAGATTGCCACTTTTCAGCCCCCACCCGATCGGTTGGACACAGCCAACCGATCGGGTGATGCATGCGTGTCCGACCCGGACTGAAGCTGGAGCGAAGCGCAAGGTCAACCGATCGGTTCGCCGACCGGTTCATCCCAACAGAGTTCTCGGGAAAATGGAGCTGAATTCCAACCGATCGGGTGACCTTCACCCGATCGGTTCATCTGTAGCCGATTCCTCCGAAGGACGACCCGATCACGCCACCCGCTCTCCTCTGCGCCCGGTTGATGCTCCCGAAGGCGACGGCCGAAGCAACAAGCCGCTCACCCGATCGGTTGACATTTCAACCGATCGGGTGGCCTTTTCGTCCCCTTTCGCGCACCGCTGCTCATTCATTGAAGATCTGCTATCATTTCAGAAGGATTTTGGGTGATCTCTTATTTTTCTAGCGTCGGCATCGTCGTTAGCTTTCCAACGATAGGTCGCATTCCTAAATCTGATTTTTCTAGATTTTTCTGGAATTTTCTGAGCGCAGCTATGTGCTAAAACTGGCTGCAGTCTAGAATTTCATTTCACCCGATCGGTTGACTTGTCAACCGACCGGGTGAGATCTGTTTCTGCGAATCTGAGCTCTCTGTTTATTCCACCCGATCGGGTGAGTTTCCACCCGATCGGGTGGGCCTTTTTTGACAGTTCTGAACCCGACCCAAGAGGGGTTTTGAGGGGTTTATAAATAGAGGTTGGGTTTATAAATAGAGGTTGGGGGGCACGACTGAGGGGGGTTCTTCTTCAGTTTTTAAGGGCTTTTTGCCCCTTATCTTGTGAAGCTTAGGGTAGTTTAGATTAGGTCTTTGCTCAATAAATCTTGTACCGGATTGTTGGATTCGAATCAAGATAAGTATTTCTTTCTCTTGTTTTCCATTATTTTGTGGTGTATTTGTTTTGTTCAATGATGAATGTTTGTATGTCTTTTGTGTTGGTTGTTTATATGTTTTTCATTGTTGAGTAGTTTGATGAACCCTAATACAGGTTAGGGTAGGATTGATGCTTGAAAATTTACATTTGACTTGATTGCATGGTAAGTGTTCGATGAAATGTGTCAATGTGGATTTCTAGAAATCTGGGTCCAATTCGTATGGCAACACACTAGTTGTGTTGGGGGTTAGGGTCCGGTGCTTATCCAGTCAAGATCCGCTTCGATGTATTGCTAGAAATCACATTTGACCTATTTGGCCATTAGGGTTACGCGGGGGTGTTTCATTGTCATTGGCGGGAGAAAGACCGCCTCTGACCGTCGGGCCAAGGGGGAATAAACTTGGCGGTTGACTCCCTAGCCATAGCTCATGCCCCGAGCATTGACATCGAGTCCTCGTGTGTGGGAACGGCTTGGACGAAGTGTTGGGAGTTATCATTGTGGCCTTAATACTCCCGGTTGCGGAAGGTGTTAATGGACATGGGAATGCCCACCGTCCGGAACCGGGTAGGCCTAGCGTGCTTGGCACCGACCGGAATATCGGGCCATGGACGCTAGATACCACCTTTTGGGGCAATGTCTCATCCTGGGTCAAGTCAAATGCCTAGTGTCATGAATGCTCTAGCCCGTGTTAGCGGGGATTCTTTTCGTGTCTTTTTCATTTCATTCTTTTATTTCTACACTTCACCCATATCATCCGCGTAGCTAGCATACGACCTAGGCGAGGCTAGTAGCCACTCAAGCCATCCACCTCCCTGAGTTCGATAAACTCGCACCCTACACTAACCGTGCACTTGTGGTAAAACGACACCGCGCCCTTACCGTAAACGGGGCGACGGTCAAGTTTTTGGCGCCGTTGCCGGGGAGGCGTTCGGTTTGATATTAGCTTAGCTTGGGTTCGTTAGACTACGCATAAAAACACAAAAAAATTTCTTTTTCTTTTTTTTTAAAAAAAAATTCAATAACTAAGAAATTTTTCCCCCACCATTATATTATCTTTTTGTTATTCTCTTGTGCTATTGACGCTCCTCTCTAGTTTTCTCATTTTTTTTGACCAGGTATCTTTGATATTGCCATGTGGAGATCAGATTTCGATGCTCAGATGGGAGGATACGATCCTTATTCGGTTGTGGTTTGTGAGACTTGTGGGATGGCGGGGCATGTGTATTATGATTGCCCATTTACGCTTGAGAGCCTCCCCCCACCCCAAGGCCAATCATTTTCCCACAACCTTAGCCCAAACACCTCCCATCCATTTCCTCAACATTATACCCCTCCACAAACACAAGAAGAATAAAGCCTCGTGTCTCTCCTTGAAAGTGCCATGTTTAACCAAGGCCAAATATTACAAAACTTGATGGTACCAATCACCGAGCCTACACCGAGGAGAGGAGATGAAGGAGAGGATATACCCACTTTCATGGTTGAGACCACCATCTCATCAGCCACCATAGACACATCTCATGCCGATGCCCCAATTTTCCCACACTACCACTTGGATGACGAATCATTTTTTGATGATGATAGTGAGGATGGGGAGATTTCTCTAGGATCTGTGGGAGAGACTTTTCATCTTTATTTGGATACTCCATATGAGTCCTATGAGAGCACCGAGGAGCCCACAGAGCTTATGCATACCGACGAGGAGGATATGCGTGAGGATGACGACACCACGACCACATACGAGTGGTCCGCTCCACATCCACCTCCACAGCCATCTCTGTCACAGCTTCCTCCTTGGTCGGTGGTCAACCATGAGGATGTCATTCAAGACATCGGGCAGATGGTGGAGCATGAGCAAATCATCGAGGAGGATGTGCATGAGGGCTTGGATACGATGGTCCACTTCATGGAGCCCGAGCCACATCTACCTCTACCGTCACGCTCCACTTCTTCTGCGGCTGAGCATCTACTTGAGCATATTGCCCATATTCAGGGAGATTTTCATACTCACTCTCACTCCACATTTGAGTCTCGTTTTTCACGTCCTATTTCTTTAGACTCATATATATTTGACACACCATATCTCTCGCAGGACACATGATCTACTTCCCTTAAGGTATGCTGCGGTGTGTCACCACCTGGAGAGCCACTTCTCATGGAGAGCGAGGATTTGGTCATCACTAGTACAGAGGATAGCGACCCATTCTCAGGGAGTATTCGTCACCCGTTTACTATTCTCCCATCTTATGTTGACGATTATCTCTGGGATACATTTATTTTGGGAAATAATTTCTTGCCATGGGCTAATGCACCTCGTCCTTTGCAGGTCACATGTGGATACCTACTAAGGATGCTTGGAGGTGCATTGCTTGGGTTCATTGGCACACGTGGCACAGCGCTTCTGGCGGAGCCACAGAAGGAGCAGTTAGAGCAGATACCTGCCCCACTTCAGATCTTGGATCCGCCTATGCTAAGGTGTATCCTAATCCAGTAGTGTAAAAATTTACCGCTTTCTAGTTTAGATTTGAATAATCTCGTCTCCTCTCATTAGCGAGGGGAGCGTATTTAGGATTTGCTTTTGCATCTTAATAACCCTTCATGTCGTGCCCTTCTATCATTTCACCCCACATCCTCTTCCGAGGAGAACGAGCAGACTGTCTCTCCTGCATTCTGATTTCTTTCTTTTCCGATTTTCCCCTAGCATATTTCTGCATCACATTGATCATATCATTTTGCTAGCATTGTCATGTTCAGCTTGGGGGAAATCGACTTTTGTGTGCATGTTTTCGTGTGTCGTTGTCGTGTGTTTGTGTCTTTGAGTCCTTCGTTGCGTTTTATATCTTTTATTCTGTATGGTTCTTTTTCTTTATTTTCCAGTTTCGTTCGTGTATTTTTCGTGTTTTTCATTTTTTGTGTCGGTGCGTAACTCCCCCCCATTTTCATTGCCCTCCAGTATTCACTACTATTGCATTGAGGACAATGCAAGTTTCAGCTTGGGTGAGTCGCACTTCGTGCGTCATTTGTCTCTTTTTCTTCGTTATTTGAGTCGTTTTTCTCCGTCTTTTTCTTTTTCTTTTTCTTTTCTTCTTTTGTTCTCTCTCTCCTAGAGATGACCCCATATGATGAATTGCCACAAAATCACACACACACCTAGCACGGCTTCGATAATCACATTCACTAACCCTAGGATATCGAGTCCTCTTGCATTTCATGCATCGCGGGTCCACTTAGCTTTTTTTGAGTCGTGCGTCGTGCCTAGCTGTTTGGTGTGCTTCTACTTTGTGATTTTACTTTATATACATGTCCAGGAATGACCCCTAGATTATCATGCTTCGATTTGAATATGCGGTATTTATTTCCCCTGTCTGCTTCTGCATGCTATATATATATATATATATCGTGTACTTCATTTCGCATGTGTCGGGATTCCACAATTAAGGACTAGGATAACCCATTTAGCCTATGCTCTGATTAGCAAGAAATATCTCCTTTGTCCAAGTGTTTAGAATCCGATTTCATTTTTATTTTACTTGGTGCAAATCCCCTCGTCGTGTACCGTTCTCCCACTTGGGAGAGTACACATGTTTATATCCCAATATCCAAAAATCCAAAAAAGGAGAGAAAAGAAAAACCCAAAAAGAAGAGAAGAAAAGAAAGAAAAAAATTGTATAGCCAAAAATCCAAAAAAATATACAAATACCCAAAACCCAAAAAAATTCCCGTGTGAATATCTTTTCTTACTTGCCGAGAATAAAGGGAAGGCGAGAATTTGCACCAAGTGTTCTACTCCACATCATCTCAACCCCCATCGTTTTCGAAAACACTTGGCATAGGGACCTTCTAGCGATTATCTAGGCTATAGTGTGGTGATTTCCTTGTCCCTAGCTGTGGAGTCCCCGATGCATGATACACTTCGATTCTCGCTCTATTCTCATGCATGCTTGAGCTATATATTCACCGCTTAATTCGAATCGAATCGATATTTGGGTCTTGGATTTGTGTATATCGAGTTTTATTACACAATGTAGATAGTGACACCGTCTGCTAGCACACGACCACCCTCACTCGCGCTTCACCGCATAGGCCCACGACACTTGTTTGGACTCACATTCCTTGGTTTAGTGTTGTGTTTTGTCGTATGCTTGCTTCGTGTGGCGTGTTTGATTTTGTTGGCCCTTACGGGCGATTTAGGATTTAGAGTTATCTTTTTCTCTCTTTCTCCCTATTTTCTCCCTCCGAGCTCCTACTCTCACTCGTCTTCCTCGAGGACGAGGAAGAGTTCAGCTTGGGGGATTTTGACGTGCGTTTATATTTCATATATTTACGCACATTTTCTTCCGTGTTTCTCCGTATTTTCCGCCGTCTTTTATTCGTTTTCTCGTGTTTTCTTGTGTTTTCTTGTTTTCTTTCACTTTTCCATGTTTTTTTGTATATTTGCAGGAATTTACAGCATTTGGGACATAAAACGACGATATTCTGAGTCCCCGGAGCAACGGGAGGAGTTACGCGTGATCCAGGGGGTCAAACGACCAAGATTGCCACTTTTCAGCCCCCACTCGATCGGTTGGACACAGCCAACCGATCGGGTGATGCATACGTTTCTGACCCGGACTGAAGCTGGAGCGAAGCGCAAGGTCAACCGATCGGTTCGCCGACCGGTTCATCCCAACAGAGTTCTCAGGAAAATGGAGCTGAATTCCAACTGATCGGGTGACCTTCACCCGATCGGTTCATCTGTAGCCGATTCCTCTGAAGGACGACCCGATCACGCCACCCGCTCTCCTCTACGCCCGGTTGATGCTCCCGAAGGCGACGGCCGAAGCAACAAGCCGCTCACCCGATCGGTTGACATTTCAACCGATCGGGTGGCCTTTTCGTCCCCTTTCGCGCACCGCTGCTCATTCATTGAAGATCTGCTATCATTCCAGAAGGATTTTGGGTGATCTCTTATTTTTCTAGCGTCGGCATCGTCGTTAGCTTTCCAACGATAGGTCGCATTCCCAAATCCGATTTTTCTAGATTTTTCTGGAATTTTCTGAGCGCAGCTATGTGCTGAAACTGGCTGCAGTCTGGAATTTCATTTCACCCGATCGGTTGACTTGTCAACCGAACGGGTGAGATCTGTTTCTGTGAATCTGAGCTCTCTGTTTATTCCACCCGATCGGGTGCGTTTCCACCCGATCGGGTGGGCCTTTTTTGACAGTTCTGAACCCGACCCAAGAGGGTTTTTGAGGGGTTTATAAATAGAGGTTGGGGGGCACGACTGAGGGGGGTTCTTCTTCAATTTTTGAGGGCTTTTTGCCCCTTATCTTGTGAAGCTTAGGGTAGTTTAGATTAGGTCTTTGCTCAATAAATCTTGTACCGGATTGTTGGATTCGAATCAAGATAAGTATTTCTTTCTCTTGTTTTCCATTATTTTGTGGTGTATTTGTTTTGTTCAATGATGAATGTTTGTATGTCTTTTGTGTTGGTTGTTTATATGTTTTTCATCGTTGAGTAGTTTGATGAACCCTAATACGGGTTAGGGTAGGATTGATGCTTGGAAATTTACATTTGACTTGATTGCATGGTAAGTGTTCGATGAAATGTGTCAATGGGGATTTCTAGCAATCTGGGTCCAATTCGTATGGCAACACACTAGTTGTGTTGGGGGTTGGGGTCCGGTGCTTGTCCAGTCAAGATCCGCTTCAATGTATTGCTAGAAATCACATTTGACCTATTTGGCCATTAGGGCTACGCGGGGGTGTTTCATTGTCATTGGCGGGAGAAAGACCGCCTCTGACCGTCGGGCCAAGGGGGAAAAAACTTGGCGGTTGACTCCCTAGCCATAGCTCACGCCCCGAGCGTTGACATCGAGTCCTCGCGCGTGGGAACGGCTTGGCCGAAGTGTTGGGAGTTATCATTGTGGCCTTAATGCTCCCGGTTGCGGAAGGTGTTAATGGACATGGGAATGCCCACCGTCCGGAACCGGGTAGGCCTAGCGTGCTTGGCACCGACCGGAATATCGGTCCATGGACGCTAGGTACCACCTTTTGGGGCAATGTCTCACCATGGGTCAAGTCAAATGCCTAGTGTCATGAATGCTCTAGCCCGTGTTAGCGGGGATTCTTTTCGTGTCTTTTTCATTTCATTCTTTTATTTCTACACTTCACCCATATCATTCGCGTAGCTAGCACACGACCTAGGCGAGGCTAGTAGCCACTCAAGTCATCCACCTCCCTGAGTTCGATAAACCCGCACCCTACATTAACCGTGCACTTGTGGTAAAACGACACCGCGCCCATACCGTAAACCGGGCGCCGGTCACTAGACAAGTGGGACCCAGCTAGTTTGGGACTAGCTGGTAGAAAGCTTTATTAGGATTGATATTGAGAGAAAACACTGTGTGTGTGGTACTGAGAGCCTGACGAGTGTAGAGACGTAGAGGGTGCTCTGAGCATGCTCTAACTTGTGGTTTTGTATCTATTGCGCTATTCAATACTAGTATCTGCTTTGGGTGCTGGAGTAGGTCGAAGGGTCGACCGAACCAGTGTAAATCTGCTGTGCACTCTGTGTATGCTTTTTATTTACCCTGTTGCTGCTATAACTGCGTGTGCTTATTCGTGGGATGCACGAATTATTTTTATAAGCCTATTCACCCCCCCTCTAGGCTAGGATCCTGATCCAACAAGAGCCGCTGCAAATCTTGATAGGATTTCATATGCAAGATGTCTGGTGGAAGTAGATGCAAAGTACCAACTACAAAGAGTGTATTGGGAGAGTTGGATGATGGCACTACAACCTCAATTGAGGTTAAGTGCAAGGGGGAACCACCTAGGTGTGATACATGTTCTTGCTTTGGCCACCTGGATTCCCAATGCCCAACAAATTCTAAGTGCTCTGAGCCCCCTTCAATCCAACCTAAAGTATCTGATACGTCAAAGGGTGGGAGTGAGACTGGGAAAGTTGATGCTCTCCTGGTAATGCTAAGGGCATGGATGCTGTTAATCAATAGGAGATCCTACAATATGATATTGAAATGGCCCTAATGAACCCCAAGTGGAGGAGAGTAGTGATGTTTCTGCAGCAAATGATGGGAGGGTGGCTCAAATTATTGAAGGAGAATGCAGTAATCCCTCATGAGTAGAGGATATATGCAATACAGAAAAATTGAATGTTAAAGAGGAATTTGGGGCTTTTAATACCTATACTGCAACTGATATCTCTGGAAACCACAATATGCATACTGGGAAAAAAACATTATGTTGACAATGCTGCAGGTTGCAATAGGACTAAGATCATTAAAATTCACACCCCCACGTCTACCTTGCTCTAGCACTTGGATGTTGCAGAGTTGCCAGAAATTCTCACCTACCCGAACCCAGCCTGGGATGCTGAACAAAATGAACTGGGGTCTTCTTCTCAATAGAGCAAATGCAAGAGCAACAAGTCGTATCAGATACCACCAACAACTACTCGCAGAAGTATCAGGCTTGCGGGAAGCCATGCCTCCAACCTCCCATCTATCTAATGTCTATATTCATCTGGAATACTAGAGGGCTCAACAATTCATCGCGACATGGAGATCTCAAACAGAGATTACGCAAATTTAATTTGTCGATTGTATGCTTGCTGGAGACAAAAGTTGAGGAGCACAATGCGGGGAGAATTGTGAGATGCATTGCTAAAGATTGGTCCAGTATTGATAATAGGGCGGAATGTAAAGGTGGGTGAATTGTTCTGTTCTTTAATGCTTCAATTTGGAGTTGCAAAGTCCATGCGACAATTGCACAACATATCTCCACAATCTTCACCAACTCTGTAGGATTTATAATGGCATTAACCTTTGTTTATGGATTCAACCTGGCTTCTACCAGACAGTCTCTTTGGGAGAATTTGATTGGTGAATCAACCTTATTCAACAATTTACCTTGGTTGATGGGGGGACTTCAATTGTGTTCGATACTCCAATGAGAAGTTAGGAGGTTGCGATCTTGACCCCAAAGCTGTTGATGACTTCAACTCTTGTGTTGGCTCATGTCAGTTTATTTATTTAAAAAGTGTGGGAAATAAACTTAGTTGGAGTAATAGAAGAATTGGTTCGGCTCGTATTTCAGCACAACTGGATCGAATTCTCTGCAACATTATATGGCTTCATATTCTCTCTCAATCATACTATGAATATTCAATTGTCAGCACTAGTGCTTATGCGGCGATGATTACTTATCTACACCCCAAGGTAAAATCGTATCCAAATCCATTTAAATGTTATAACTCTTGGGTTTTGTATCCAGGATTCTAGGAAATTGTTCAAAAAAACGTGGGCTTCCCAAACTGAGGTCTCGGGTATGAAGTGGCTGGTGAATAAACTCAAACTGTTGCAGCTGTAGCTTAAATCTTGGACCGCTGACTGCATGAGAAGTATGGATACTAGTGTATGCCGACAAGATTTGGAGAAAAGGCAACAAAACCCGAATCTTACATCTAACAGCCGGCTCCAAAACCTGGAGCAGCTAGCTGTAACGACCACTTTTCGTCGTACGTTGTTCGTGCACGTGCTTTTGGCCGTGCACGTGTTTGTTTTAGACTTTGTTTGTTTGTGAACACTTTAGTGTGATATGCCGTTGTGGACGCCTCTAAGAGTATTAAATAGTGGCACTATCTTGGAACGACACTTCTCGAGTCGTTTTCCCACAATTTAATCTTACTCGATGAGACGTGACGATTTTCACTCTTGACGGGAGACGTTTCTATTTTTAGTTTCATCGTCCGACATCAAAATTGAGATCCGTCTTCTTAGTTAGCTCACTTTCGTCATCACAATCACCCCGATATTTATTTTATATTTTTTGGAGTTCATTCGACCACTTTTATATTTTTAACAAGTTTTATAATATTTTTAATAATTAATTTTTAAATTATTTTCGGCCAAATAAAATTTATTTGAGTTTTAAACGTATTAAAGAATTTTTGAGCAAATTTCCAGCTCATTTGGACCAGGTCACATCCTTGGGTGAGTTGGAGAAGTTGAATTTCAAATTTTAAATTATTTTAAACTTCTAATCCTATTAGATTTAGCCCTAGACCAAGTCAACCCATCTAAACTATATAAACAACCCCTAGGAAGACCCATTTTTGCAAGAAATTAACCCTAGCCTCTTCCAAAACCCAAATTTGACGTTGCGACGATTCGTCGCAACGTGGCGACGAACAGCTGCCGCACCGACTGAGAAAACCATCGTCGTTCCCCCGCTCCGACCGCTAGCCTCCCCCGCTCACACTCCGCTCTGCATCGCAGCACAGCGCCCACCTCCGTTCCCCCGCTCCGACCGAGAGAGGCTCTCGGTCAGACCGAGGGCTCAACCCGCACAGCACGCCCGCATCGTCCCCGCTCTGTCGCCCGCCTCCGCTCGTGCCTGACCGAGCGGGTTGCCCGCACCGACCGACGTTTCAACGCTGCAACATTGCAACATCGCAGCCCCCGCATCCAAGCGCCTGACCGATCCGCCCTACCGTTCCGACCGAGAGACAGCCCCGCACCGCTACTGCGACCGACCCCCGCTGCTGCACAGCCCCGTTCCCCGAGTCTGACCGAGCAAATCCCCCGCATTGGCTGTGTACGACCGAGAGCCATTCGTCGCAACCCCGCATCCGTCGCACCACTTGCCTCTGTGGGCCCTCCAAGTTCTCCAGAGGTATTGTGGGTCCCCCAAAGGTCCCTAGGACTACTGTGGGCCCCACCTAGGTGCTTTCTCTCCGACGATTCGCCGTGCACGACGTTGCGACACGTCGTAGCCCGTCGTCGCACGTGCTAGCTTGGGAATCTGGAACCGTTGCTCCGGTTGATGCTCTGAACTTTCCAGAGATGAAACTAATTTGGAATCTGGACTTGGAGCGCGTTCTCTTATTCCAACCCCCGGCGTCGCTACCCGACGCCGGTGTAGCTTTCGCGTCGTGTTGAGGTAACGCTTTGCACCCCTAGGACCCCCAAACCAATGCATGCTAATAAAGACTAAAATCAGTATTTTTAAAGTATTTTAAATGTTTTAAATTCACTAATCAAGATTAATAATATGGACTTTAGGCCGGTGGACTTGTGCACGTAGGTTGTTTGTGACTTGCGGACTTTTGGGCAGTGTTTTTCAGACGTCAGACTTGCAGGCAAGTGAAACTTGCCAACTCTTGTGTAGGGCCATGTTTTTAGGCCACTTCTTTGTTTTAACGTAAAAGAGACTAGTCAGTGAAATGATAGCTGGCTAGACGCCCACTTGATCTAGTTTGACAACGAAACTAGATCCGTCACCTAATTGATCTAGCTTGACAACGAAGCTAGATCCAACCCTTTAAACTTGTTGTTCATGCATACTAAACTGTCACGTTTGCTTTCCTTATCTGTACGCACTTTTAACTGCCATGCATTGCATTCTACATGTCATCCAAGTTGATTGTTGCATTCGTAGCACACGCTACAATACTTGTACTCCTTGACTACTACTTCTGGGGAAACGGGCCTCATGTGTTGGTCAAAAGCCAATGCCCGGTTTCCTGGTCCGGCTAGGTGCACCCCTATGCCATACTTGTTTAAAACACTTCCTGACTCGTGATCCAGAAGCGGGCCTCATGTGTTGGCTGAAAACCAATGCCCGATACACGTGGAGGGGTAGGGATAAACGGTCACTTGAGCTTAGGAGTTGGCCCGATCAGCCACTCTAGCCAAAAGACGGAATCTCTGTGCATGAGGTGCTTACTTTCCTTGTCTTGTACTTGTCTTGTGAATGATTCATGTAATACTTGTCATCCATGCCATGTTTAAATGCCATGCTCGTACTTTACTTTACTTTATCTTACCTGTTGCACTCATTACTTTAACTGCCATGTCATTGCATCATGCTAGAACTGCTAGGTTGTTTTACTTTTACCTACTTTCAGTTTCCTTGCACAAGTCTCTTGTAGACTTGCTGACATGTGCCCCTTGCTCTTTTGGGTGTCACATGTTAGACCCTGAGCCCGAGACCGTTGCTGTGTATGTGGTGTTTTGCTGACGCTGAGCCTGAGTCCATGTTTGCCCAGGAGGAGTTTTGTGGACACCGGTGACCTTTCTTGGTGACTTTGCTGAGCTATCTTTTGTTATAGGGTTGTTGTTAGTTGTCGGTGCGTGTCACCTTTGTTTTGTGCGATGTACTTTTGTTGGCCATGTTTGGGCCTTTAGACTCTCTTTTATTTCAGCCTGGTGGCTTTTCTGCGATGTTGGAATTTATATTTATGGATATTCTGAGATTATTCTTTTGTCTTATTTCATTATTATTATCTTGTTTCGCTCGCGTTGCAAGGACCTGCAGTTTTAAATTTGATTGACGCTTATCGGACTTGCAGCTTTGTAGCTTCAAGTCTGAGCGGACCTTCTCACGCTTCACCTCCATATTTTTGGGAAGCTGGGCGTGACATGTTTTGTTGGTGGCCCATGCAGGTCCAGTCTTACAATTGCGAATTAACGGAACAACGATAATAACGGAATGTCCATTAAATAAATTGCAGCATCCGAGTAATAAGCCCTGAGTCTAGTCGTTTTCTTATGACACTAGGTGGTAAGAAGACTTAGTTAGACGTCTGTGCTTGCTAGTTAGAGGCCCCTGATTGTTAGTTAGACTCCTTGCCAGTAATTGATTGAATCGTCGTAGGAGTTACCTTAGTGGTCCTTGTCTACCCTGACCATATTAGACTTCTAGAATTTCCTTTTGTCGTTCGCTTGGGTTCATCGATTTCGGACCAAGCTGAACACATTTCGTTTCCGTCTAGCTCCTTAGAAAGTCTTAGCGCTTAGTTCTTAATCTTTAGTTGGTCGACCGTAGGAGTTTCCCCGTAGATCCTTCAGATTCATATCCTAGGCGTATGTATGTTTGGATCATCGGACCAATTTCCTTGCCTCGATTCACGAGATCGCCTCATGACGATCGTCGTCAATTTTCAAACATCTCCATTGCAAATCTTGAACCTTCTGAAAGTATTTTTCAATCTTCTCTTCCACTAAGTTTAACTTTGTTCAAAATTTTAATATACTTATACTTCGTACTCCTTCATTGATTTAAATTTTTTAAAAAACATTTGTCGGAATTTTTGAATACTAGCTTATAGTATTTTCACAGCCTATGTTTTTCGTACTTATGTAAATGTTGCCCCTTCATATATTAATTTTATTCTGGACCGTACTTTTGCTTTGCCCAATTCGATTTATAATTTTCCTTCTTATTTGTGTTATACGAATGATACGTCGTGTTTACTTTAATATACTTTCAAGACACATGGAATTTCAGCTTTCAGCAAGTTGGTTTTGCTCGTCGTTCTAGCTATTTCAGATTTTTGCCAAATTACTATTTTCATAACCACTTTCTGATTTAGACCCTCCATGATTTGATTTAAAAGACTTACTATTCGATTTCGATAATTCTACTACTAAGTTAATATTATTTTTCCGTGCACCATACACACTTTCAACTATTTTTATTTCTGTACCAGACTTGTTGTGCTCGTATATTAAGAACCTTATGTAAATCAGTTTCTCATTTCTGGCAAACCCTGGTTCCCTAAAAAGTAGTTTCAATGTTGGTTATTTTAAATTTTCCATAGCCTAAAAGTTTTGAAAGCATTTAATATGAGTTTAAATTCTTCCGTTACTTGATTTCATTCTTGACTTTCCAAAACTTTTTTACAACACTATATTAAATTACTGACGTATAAAAAAAAATTTCTAAACCATGTCCTTAATATTCGTGTAAATGATTTTACTTCCTTTATAATTATTTTTTTAAACCAATAGACCATTTTCTCTTATTATGAATATTCGACTCAAACTTATTTTGAACAACTCGTTTTATCGATCTCCAAATATTTCTTTTCAGACTGGGATTTCAACTTTGAAGTACGACAGTTTTCAAACTCCACGTATTTTAGCTTATGCTATTTACCCTATTATCTCTTCTGTATCCTATTTAAGCATCTCCACATCTCTTTTTCCCTCAACCTAAACATCACCATTGAGCCAATGTTTTCCCTAACCAAGCCGTCTCCTTGTATTCATCCTATATGAACTCGTGCTTATCGATCCTTCCCTCGTCACGCTCTCGACCTCTCTTTATTGCTTAGGCCTTAGGGTCCGTCAATGTCTGTGTCAACTCTTAATTGATAGTAGGCCCTTGGACCTTGTGAGGTAGTCGTAGTGCACGTACCTAAGTTGTGTACGTGGGCTTGAATGAGTATACCCCCATAGTATATTGGTGTTTGCCTATTGTGTGATATATATATACTCGGAGTTATTCGTGATAGTATGAAGTTGTTGTGTGTTAGTAGTTATAGATTTGGGTGTAGTTAGCTATACTATACTAGGGATGCCTGTGTATATAAGAGTTATGGTTGGAATGTCTAATGGAGTGTATGTAGTTAGAGATACTTGTAATGGTTGAAATAAAATGATTGGTAAAGCTATGTGTATGATAGGTGTGATAATAATAAGCGTACGTATAGTTACGTAAGTAGGCCTATTGAGTGACCCATATGTTAGTACGTGTAAGTATGTGCTCGTAGGTAGATATGTATAGTGTTTAGACGTAAGTAGTTATGTTTTGTTGCATGAGTATATAAGAGATATACATATGGTAGTAAGATTATAATTTTGATTGGTATTGCTTGCTTTTTCAGGATGTTGCATGCGTGCATGCCGTGAGGTATACACGACTATTGCACACCTCAATTACGTATGTATAGGTGTATTAGTATACTAATTATAGGTGGTAGGCTATGGTGTGAATATATATGTTACATGTGTGTGACTATACGATGAATACGTATGCATGTATTAGGGAGTGTATTATAATTATACGTGTGCTGATGTCTGTATTATTATTATGGTATATAAATTGATTTAACTATGTGAGTATTACCTGACTAAATATTAGGTGTTAATGACTTATGGTATGTATACGGTTGTATTGGTATATATATATATATATATATATATATATATATATATATATATATATATATATATATATTGGAGTGGTATCGGTATAGGTATAAATGTCGTATTACGTATATAGAATATTCTGATATGTGTATTGAGTCTCACTCAAGCTTGAGTGGGTATACTCTAAGTATATTGAATGTATGTCTGAAGTTTGAATATAGCGATGTTTGATGTATGTATAGTGATAGGAGTGTTTGTGCCTGGTTGTGTTACACACATGATTGTGGGTCGCTATACCAGTATATAGTTATAGGGTTGGTCTTGTGGTATAGTTATTTATTAAGGACTTGCCTGTGCGAACGTATGTGTACTAGCTAAAACTAGGTGTGTAGGTGTGGTAGTTATATAATGATATGATTGGTATACGTGAATGAAAAGTTAGCGTGTATGGGTGTGCACCATGCACGGGTAAGTATGTGCTTAGTTATAGGTATTGATGACTATGGTATATGTGGCGTGTCGTAAATACAGTCATAGGACCGTATGTGATGAAAATATATGGTGAACTACCTGCATGCATTCGAATGACTACATATTGTGAAACTATAGTAGTGATGAATGCATATTAGATATAGTGAAACTTGATTAATAATGGTATGGTGTGACTACATGAGTTGATGTGTTTGGCATTGGATGTGTACTAGGGATTATTAGAGGGTAGTATACCCTTGATGCTTGTGCATAGGTAGCTACCTATAGGTAAAGCAATGATTGTATTTGCTAAGTGTGAGACTATCTTTATATGAGTATCTGAAATATTGTTTTGTGTTTAGGTAAGTAGTAGTTATATAAGGGATGTATGCTTATATATGATTTAAATACATGTATGAAATTGACTGACTATAATAGGTATAATTATATGATGTATGTGAATGTATATATATACGTGTTGGTAGTGTTAATGTTTGACTACCTAGTGCGTATATGAGCACATGTAATGACTATACCTGGTTTGAAATATAATGTGACTTGATTTGGGGTAGTTATTAGAGCGACTAGATATATTAGAAAGTCCGAGGACGGACTTTATTCTAAGGTGGGGAGGATGTAACGACCACTTTTCGTCGTACGTTGTTCGTGCACGTGCTTTTGGCCGTGCACGTGTTTGTTTTAGACTTTGTTTGTTTGTGAACACTTTAGTGTGATATGCCATTGTGGACGCCTCTAAGAGTATTAAATAGTGGCATTATCTTAGAACGACACTTCTCGAGTCGTTTTCCCACAATTTAATCTTACTCGATGAGACGTGACGATTTTCACTCTTGACGGGAGACGTTTCTATTTTTAGTTTCGTCGTCCGACGTCAAAATTGAGATCCGTCTTCTTAGTTAGCTCACTTTCGTCATCACGATCACCCAGATATTTATTTTATATTTTTTGGAGTTCATTTGACCACTTTTATATTTTTAACAAGTTTTATAATATTTTTAATAATTAATTTTTAAATTATTTTCGGCCAAATAAAATTTATTTGAGTTTTAAACATATTAAAGAATTTTTGAGCAAATTTCCAGCTCATTTGGACCAGGTCACATCCTTGGGTGAGTTGGAGAAGTTGAATTTCAAATTTTAAATTATTTTAAACTTCTAACCCTATTAGATTTAGCCCTAGACCAAGTCAATCCATCTACACTATATAAACAACCCCTAGGAAGACCCATTTTTGCAAGAAATTAACCCTAGCCTCTTCCAAAACACAAATTTGACGTTGCGACGATTCGTCGCAACGTTGCGACGAACAGCTGCCCCACCGACCGAGAAAACCATCGCCGTTCCCCCGCTCCGACCGCTAGCCTCCCCCGCTCACGCTCCGCTCCGCATCGCAGCACAGCGCCCACCTCTGTTCCCCCACTCCGACCGAGAGAGGCTCTCGGTCAGACCGAGGGCTCAACCCGCACAGCACGCCCGCATCGTCCCCGCTCTGTCGACCGCCTCCGCTCGTGCCTGACCGAGCGGGTCGCCCGCACCGACCGACGTTGCAACGTTACAACGTTGCAACGTCGCAGCCCCCGCATCCAAGCGCCTGACCGAGCTGCCCTACCGCTCCGACCGAGAGACAGCCCCGCACCGCTGCTGCGACCGACCCCCGCTGCTGCACAGCCCCGTTCCCCGCGTCTGACCGAGCAAATCCCCCGCATTGGCTGTGTACGACCGAGAGCCATTCGTCGCAACCCCGCATCCATCGCACCACTTGCCTCCGTGGGCCCCCCAAGTTCTCCAGAGGTATTGTGGGTCCCCCAAAGGTCCCTAGGACTACTGTGGGCCCCACCTAGGTGCTTTCTCTCCGACGATTCGCCGTGCACGACGTTGCGACACGTCGTAGCCCGTCGTCGCACGTGCTAGCTTGGGAATCTGGAACTGTTGCTCCGGTTGATGCTCTGAACTTTCCAGAGATGAAACTAATTTGGAATCTGGACATGGAGCGCGTTCTCTTATTCCAACCCCCGGCGTCGCTACCCGACACCGGTGTAGCTTTCGCGTCGTGTTGAGGTAACGCTTTGCACCCCTAGGACCCCCAAACCAATGCATGCTAATCAAGACTAAAATCAGTATTTTTAAAGTATTTTAAATGTTTTAAATTCACTAATCAAGATTAATAATATGGACTTTAGGCCAGTGGACTTGTGCACGTAGGTTGTTTGTGACTTGCGGACTTTTGGGCAGTGTTTTTCAGACGTCAGACTTGCAGGCAAGTGAAACTTGTCAACTCTTGTGTAGGGCCATGTTTTTAGGCCACTTCTTTGTTTTAGCGTAAATGCGACTAGTCAGTGAAATGATAGCTGGCTAGACGCCCACTTGATCTAGTTTGACAACGAAACTAGATCCGTCACCTAATTGATCTAGCTTGACAACGAAGCTAGATCCAACCCTTTAAACTTGTTGTTCATGCATACTAAACTGTCACGTTTGCTTTCCTTATCTGTACGCACTTTTAACTGCCATGTATTGCATTCTACATGTCATCCAAGTTGATTGTTGCATTCGTAGCACACGCTACAATACTTGTACTCCTTGAATACTACTTCTGGGGAAACGGGCCTCATGTGTTGGTTAAAAGTCAATGCCCGGTTTCCTAGTCCGGCTAGGTGCACCCCTATGCCATACTTGTTTAAAACACTTCCTGGCTCGTGATCCAGAAGCGGGCCTCATGTGTTGGCTGAAAACCAATGCCCGATACACGTGGAGGGGTAGGGATAAACGGTCACTTGAGCTTAGGAGTTGGCCCGATCAGCCACTCTAGCCAAAAGACGGAATCTCTGTGCACGAGGTGCTTACTTTCCTTGTCTTGTACTTGTCTTGTGAATGATTCATGTAATACTTGTCATCCATGCCATGTTTAAATGCCATGCTCGTACTTTACTTTACTTTATCTTACCTGTTGCACTCATTACTTTAACTGCCATGTCATTGCATCATGCTAGAACTGCTAGGTTGCTTTACTTTTACCTACTTTCAGTTTCCTTGCACAAGTCTCTTGTAGACTTGCTGACATGTGCCCCTTGCTCTTTTGGGTGTCACATGTTAGACCCTGAGCCCGAGACCGTTGCTGTGTACGTGGTGTTTTGCTGACGCTGAGCCTGAGTCCATGTTTGCCCAGGAGGAGTTTTGTGGACACCGGTGACCTTTCTTGGTGACTTTACTGAGCTATCTTTTGTAATAGGGTTGTTGTTAGTTGTCGGTGCGTGTCACCTTTGTTTTGTGCGATGTACTTTTGTTGGCCATGTTTGGGCCTTTAGAGTCTCTTTTATTTCAGCCTGGTGGCTTTTCTGCGATGTTGGAATTTATATTTATGGATATTCTGAGATTATTCTTTTGTCTCATTTCATTATTATTATTTTGTTTCGCTCGCGTTGCAAGGACCTGCAGTTTTAAATTTGATTGACGCTTATCGGACTTGCAGCTTTGTAGCTTCAAGTCTGAGCGGACCTTCTCACGCTTCGCCTCCATATTTTTGGGAAGCGGGGCGTGACACTAGCCACATATAAACTTGCACATGCTCTTGATATTGAGGAATCGGACACGAGACAAAAGATTCGGCAGAATTGGTTAAAATTAGGTGATAGGAATTCAAAGTTCTTCTACAATGCTATGAAGGACAGACAATCTCACAATAACCTCTGCCATCTGATTAATAATGAAGGTGATAGAAATGCCAAGTCAGAAAAGCTTAGGGAAGAGGCCCCTAATTTTTGCATGAACCTGTACTATCATGATCATTACTGGAGTTTTTTTCCTAGCCTCATTCATAAGCATATGCTTACATCTAAGGCCTCAGACTGGATGAACAGGACTATATCCGCTACTGAAATTAAGGATGCAGTTTTTTAAATTGGCAAGGATAAAGCCTCTGGTCCTGATGGGTACAATGCCCACTTTTACCAACATGAATGGGTGACTATTGGTGAAGATGTTATTTCAGTGGTTTCTTCTTTCTTCAGATCAGGTTGTTTGCTTCGCTAAATCAACCACACTTTCCTTACTCTCGTCCCTATAAACTCAAATGCCTCAGGATTAGGGGACTACAGACCGATTACCTGCTGCATTGTTACATATAAGATCATCAGCAAAGTCCTTGCAATAGGTTGAAACTAGTCATCAGTGATTTGATTTCACCTAATCAGGCCACATTCCATAACTGCATACTCATACTCTTATAGCTCATGAGCAGATCTGTAACTTCAGGAACCCTATGGGAGCCAGAGCATGTCTTAAGTTGGATCTTCGTAAGGCTTTTGACAGCGTCAACAAGGAATTCATATTCTTCATTCTTCACCAAATGGGTTTTCAGGGCAGATTTATTAATTGGATTTCAGAATGCATCAACTACTCCCACTTTCTCTGTATTGGTTGATGGTTCTCCCTCGAGATATTTCATGTCCAACAGAGGACTGCGACAAGGTGACCCCCTCTCCCCTTACCTCTTCGTCCTCGTTATGGAAGCCTTCTCTCTTCTTATGGCTAGAGCTGAAGCCTCTCGTACTATTCACCCTATGAGAAGGGTGGGGTCTATCTCTCACTTATTATTTGCGGATGATCTTCTAGTTTTCTTACGTGCCAACACCTACGTTATTAATGGGCTTAAAGATCTCCATCATTCATTTAACCTCTATACGGGGCTGCAGATTAACTGGGACAAGAGTTCTGCTATCTTTAGTATAGGTGTTCGGAACCCGAGGGATCTTGCTGATACTTTTAGAATTAAGATGGTAACCTCTCTTACTACTTATCTTGGCTTACCACTTTCCTCAAATTACCCTAAAGCGTCAATGTATGGGCATTTGGTTGTTAAGTGTAAAAAGAGGCTTATATGCTGGTCTTCATCCCTCCTTTCCATATCTGAGAGAATTGAATTGGTACGTTGATCGCAACGGGATGTACTCCCAAAACATTGTAGTTTTACCGCAAGCGCACGGTCTAATGGTAAGCGGGTATCATATCCACATGGAGGTAGTGTTTGCTCTAATCTATCTTAGGTTGGCTTGACTACGAAGGTTTATTGGTGGAGATGGTTATTGTATGATGTAATGGAAATGGTTATGGATGTCGATGTCAATGATAAAGATGTCGGTTGTAAATTCAATCGATAGGAATGTCAATGACTAGGGAATCCCCACGATAGATTTTCGAGTATTAATGTGAATATGAACTCCTAATTACTAACTCTTAGTTTCGGGTGAAATTGTCGCAACTATGTTGTGAACTAGTGCACGCTCTTGCACTACATAAGTCTATAATAACTCAAGCTAGAACCTCGCTCTCACGCAAGCCTAGTTTTGAATTATTAGCATTAAAATCAACAATATAATTCAATTCTCGCTCACATTCACTCTCGTGCAACGTGAGTTCGAATCTAGATTATGATGGTTCATATTCGTCTTACCGTCGTATAGACAAATATAATCATAGAAATATAATAAAGATGCTAGCTTTGGTCGCTCTTGCACACCAATTATAGGATATCCCAATTATAGATCTAAATCAAATATCTATGGCTTCATATAGATCAAGATCCTCTCTCGACCTCTCAAGATCTAAGTAGAAATCACTAACTACTTGTAGTCAATCGACCATAATCTAACCATAAAACAAGTTTATCAACAAGGGTTTCAATCAATTTCACATATCAAAACTTAGATCCACAGGGTTCATCCCTTTGCCCTAGAGCAATAATCAACCATGCATAGCAATAATGATATAGAAATCAATAAGAAACATTGCTTGCATATAAAAAGATATCAAATCAATGATTCAAATAACAATATCAATGATTCTTAGCTTTCATAAAGAGATCCAATCCAAATACAAGCTTTTAGATCCGAGAGGGAGCCTAGGGCATGGCCTAACCTCTGAAAAGTCTCCAAGAAAAATAATAGGAACTCTCCCTCAATGTCGGCTACAATGTTGTATTTATATCTACCCCAAATCCCTAAGAAAAATTTGACCAAAATACCTTTTACCCTAGTTGTAAAAAAATTTCAGAATTCTGGTCGTCGACTTACTCGGCAGAGTGAAAATGCCACTCGGTCGAGTGGGATCTCCTGTGGAAACTCCAAAAATCAGCATTCTGTGTTTTCTGGTCACTCGGTCGAGTGAGATCTCACTCGGTCGAGTGAATGTGTCACTCGGCCGAGCGACACTTATACGTGAAATTTCAGCACTGCTACCCAATCTTGCAGAAATTCTAGAAAATTCAGCCGACCTCTGTTTTGCACATTTAGTCTACTATGACTAAAAATATCCCCAGGTCGAGATGGCCTCTGAAATGATAGCATAAATCAAAACAAGGTGGATATAGTGCATAAATCTTTGGCATTTCATACGTTTTAGCATTGTTTCTTCTTCTTCTTTGCTCCAACTTTTATAGATCTTTCTTCCTTGTCTTTTGGTGCTTCCAACTCATATCCAAGGGTATTCTTGCTACTCTTGCATCATCAATTAGGGCTTCATCTCCAGATTACACTGTATCACTCCAATTCGCTCCAAATTCCCTGAAATCAACATAAATGCTCTGAAAGTGAAATAGTTCCAAATATTCATTGAAAAGCGTATAAAATTGGGATTTGGAGGGTGAAACATGATATGAATGTATGAGAATAAATGTGTAAATTACATGCATATCAAACTCCCCAAGCCTATCTCTTACTCGTCCTCGAGGAAGACTAGCAAGGAGTGTAACAGTCGCTTTCCGACCGTTCGTTTTTCACGCGTACTTTCCTCTTTTGTACGCGTATTTTTATTCGTCATTTCTTCTATCCGAAATACGTGATGTTATATGTCGTTGTGACCGTATGGAAGAGTAGTTATTTGTGGGATTTTTAGTGAACGCCATTTCACGGGTCGTTCTCTCACAAATCAGCTTTGAATGAAGGGGTGTTTTAGCCTCTAGATTTCAATGCTTAGTTTTTATTTTTATTTTCATTCTCGGTAGGCTTAGCTCGTGACTGGACCACATATCCTTGATACTCTCATCGTCACGGTCGTCCCGATATTTTTTTCATATTTTTCGGACACCGTTTGCTTGGCCCATTACACTAATTACCTTCGAAACCTAATTAGCCTAATCCAACCTTGAAATTAAAAACTTAACATAATCTAATATGATTATACGTATCACATTTGATTCTTGGGCTATCCTCATCGCAGTTTTCCCCTCTTAACACACCCCCTCTCACACATCCTCTCTCCTAGTCATCCAAACTACACCCCTTTTAATACCCTATTTAGCAACCCCTTCTTTTAAAAACCCAACCCATCACAAACCTAGGTCACGCATGCAAACCCAGCCGCCGCTTCTTCTCCCCCATGCGCCTGAGCTTGGCTGCCGACGAGAGCCTCTCTTCGACCATCCACCGGCCACCCTCTGGCATCCCCTCCTCCTCGATAACATCTTCCCCTCTCCCCTACTCTCTCTCCCTCAAAAAACCTCTCAAAACAGCCCAGATCTACCATTTTCGCAACTACTGCCGCCCAGCTTTTAGATCCTCGGCCGTCGGCCTCTGGCCATCGTCGTCGACCACCTCCCGCCGCCGGTGACTCCCCACGACCCCCTCTACATGCTGCCATCGCCCTTTGCTTCTCCCTTGGCCGTGTCATCTCGCTACGGATCCAAACACCTGGATTTCCCAAATCTGTCATCTTCTCTACAAAACGGCCGGCCACCTCGCCGTCGGCAGTTGCTCTGGCCACCTTGTAGGCGAGCACGTCCCCTTTGACCTCCTCCAATCCCCGGGAGCTCCCGTACGTCGATGATCTCGTGTGTTTTCCCCGACGCCGTACCCGGTTCCGTGAAATCTTGCTGCGCTACCAGCAGCCGAGACGATCCCGAGATGACCCTTACTGTGCTACCCGCAGTCGAGGACACGAGCACCGCTACCGTTTACAGACCTGACGTCAGACTCGTGCGCATTCGTCGCACTAGGTTAGCCCTATTACTCGTAGCAACCCAAACTTTAAGTCATCAAAACCTAACTAAAAATCTTCAACTAAATCAACTAAATTTACTTTCTGCTCCTTTAAAACGATGTGGAACCGTAGATCGACGATCAGATGTTTTTGACTGTGCACATAGGATAGAATTGTGGGATAGGCTGAACAGACATCTAGACATGTGACTATTAGGGTAACCATGTTTAACCTAGAAATGAACCTTAATAGGATTAATGATGAGCGTGACCTAACACCGTTGCTTACTTGTTTCAACCGACCCTTTACCGACGCTTCGCCTCGACAAGACGCTCTCGACGGACGTACCGCTCGCCATCACATGCAAGTGTGTTCACTTGCACAGTTCCGGCTATGTTTAGGCCATTTTCTTCCTTAAACTGTAAAAAGTATAAACAAGAGAATCAGACGTGAAATGATAGCGTCTAGGACACCCCACGACAGCCTGGACTTGACGAAGAAGTCCGGGCACAACAACAACTGACACCACAGGACTTATCTGTGTGTGCGTATGTGTAGACCCCCAGAACAAACAACAACAACAACTGACACCCTAGGTTCTATCTCTCTCTGTGTGTGTGTGTGTGTGCGTATGGACTCCCTAGACTGAACAACTCCGTACCAATTGTCATGTCATGAAATGTTACAAAAACCCTACGGGCGTTTTGGATGCTCTCTAAGCGAGAGCGATCCTATTACAAAAAGCCTACGGGCGTTTTGGATGCTCTCCACGCGAGAGTGATCCCTGTTACAAAAAGCCTACAGGCGTTTCGGATGATGTCCAAGCGAGAGTGATCCCTGTTACAAAAATCCTAGGGGCGTCTCGAATGCTCTCCAAGCGAGAGTGATCCATGTTACAAAAAGCCTACGGGCGTTTCGGATGCTCTCCAAGCTAGAGAGAGTGATCCCTGTTACAGTTTCACCTACGGAACGTTCGTCGCTCACCAAGGGAGTGAGAGATACGCTACAGACCGTGGGGATAGAGGCACTCATCAAGCTAGAGAGAGTGGTCCTATATTGTCTTGTCTTGAGCACTTGGGTTTGGAGTAGGGTTGAGAGGTCATACGGGGAGAGGGCCTGGCCGCCCTCAAACCGTAAGGCGTGAACCATTCGTTACAAACACAGTACTTATTGTCTTGTCTTGTCTTGTCTTGTCCAGTCTTGTAGCTAGTGGCACACGCTACGGCTATTGCCTGTCACGTTTACTTTTTCAGCGTTGTCTTTACTTTCTTGCACATATACATATATGTCATGCTGCTGCATCATCATTATGTAAACAACCTTTAAGATGTCAACCTTAAAATATTTTACACCTTGCGGTGACTCTTCTCACGTTTACTTACAGACTTCGCCTAACGTACAACCACTTTCTGTTGATGTTTATACGTCAGGTACCGAGACAGAGTTTGTAGACCAGGAGCCAGTACCAGAGGACTTGGAGCAGGAGTACGTTGTTGTTCAGGAGTATGACCCGAGTGAAGACCCGTCTTAGAGGTTCCTCAGCTGCTAACCTTGAGGTTTTGTTGTTCGTAGTTTGGGTGCGTAGCACCTCTTTACTTTCTATTTTAGGTGGGGTGTGTAGCACCATTAGTTTCCTTTTCTGCAGTTGTAGCCATGCTGGGCTTCTTTTTTTAGACTCTTGTACTTCTAGATATCTTTGTGGAATAAAATGAATGCATCTTTCTTTTTGTACTTTCTGTTCTTTCGAATTTTATGTATGCAAGGACCTGTTCCTATCTTTGGTGTTCCTCATAGACGTTTATTAGGTTCGAGCCTCACAGCTCCAGCCCATGCAGACCGTAGTCACGTCTCGCTTCCATCGTTTTGGAAAGCGGGGCGTGAAAGGTTTTAGTAGTGGCCCAAGCAGGTCATGTAAAAAGTTCGAAACAATAAGAGTACCACATTCATTTAATATCCAGTATAAGTCTAAATTGGGTTCCTTGTCAATAGGATGGTAGTAAGACTTAGATAGACGTCCAGTTTTAATAGTCAGGCGCCTTGATTAAAATTTAATCATACTCGTCTTAGGATGCCTAGTAGCCTCTCACCCGGATCTGACCATGTTAGATTTCTAGAGTCCTTCTTTAGTCGTTCGCTCGGGTCCATCAACTTCAGGCCCAGCAGAACGTAATCTTGATTCTCTTAGGACCCTTCCCTGAGATCTCTATTACAGCCTAGTTCATTAGGAAGTCTTAGTGCTGAGTTCTCCTGATCTTTAGACGACCCGATAATTAGAACCCCTGATTTCTAGCATCTTTCAAATCATTTCACTTCTATGTTATCGACCGGAGAATTTCATCGTAGCTTTTCATGAATCATAACTTAGGTGTATTCATCATGCGATCATATTCTTTGCCCTCAATTCACGTGATCGCTTCATGACGATTATCATTAATTATTCGAATCTCCCCATTGCAAATCCTGATTCCTCTAAAAGTATTTTCGAAATTCCTTATTAAATTCTTCGCTCAGTTTAACTTCTTTGAAAACCCCTTATTATATATTTAAAATTTCTTGCTTTTCGGTCGAGTTAAAATTCTTTCTTGGATTTTGAAACCTTCTTGGTCGTAATTTTTAGTTATTATCTCGTAATCTTTTTCTAACCGGTATCTTTCGTATTTCAGTTTTAAAACCTTGTTACCATTTTGATAATTCAATATATCATCATTTTTCTAAACTATGAAATTTATTTTAACCACTTACCGTACTTACTTTTAGAATATTTTTCTAAGGTAAATAGAACTTCAGTTTTTGTGTATCATCAGTTCTTTTTACCATCTGCTCGCTATTTCTACATATTTTTATAAGAATATATATATATATATATATATATATATATATATATATATATCAATTAATTGTCGAAACATACTAGCTTTAGTGCAATAAGAGGCTCCAGGGTTGGTCCTCCTCCTTACTATCGATATCTGGCAAGATTGAATTAGTACGCACTGTGATCTATGGCATGGTGAGTTTCTGTATGCAAGCATACTGTCTCCCATCATCAGTCATCCGGACTATTAACTCGGTATGTAGGAAGTTTATTTGGGGGAAGCTTCATAATTGGGCCTGGAAGGATCTCTGTGTTCCTAAAAGGGAGGGAGGAGTTGGCTTGAGAATGCTAAAAGATTTAAATAAGGCCTCGGGGGTTCGCTTAATTTGGCGCTTCCTCGCCAATAAAGGGCAATGGGCTGAGATGATGCGGAAAACTCATGGAGCCACCACATGATTCTACTCAGCCATATCGAGACCATTTCAGTCAGGTACATGGAAATTTCTTCTGAAGCACCGATCATTTTCGCATAAACTAATCAAGCGTACAGTAAATGACGGGACATCCACATCATTCTGGTATGATAACTGGCTTCCAATTAGACCCCTCTATCAACATTACACACCTACCGCAGGAACTGAGCATGCGTTGGTCGCTGACTATTGGTCAGATGGACATTGGTCTTCAAGCCAGGATATTGCCAACATATTGCCGATCCTTACATCTTTCAAGCTCAAGCCAGGTCCGGATACCTGGAACTGGTTGCCTGGGCCGAATTTTACAATGAGGGGAGCCTGTGAAGGTGTGCAAACGGCGGGAGCTTCTTTCAAGTATTGCAAACTGGTTTGGCATCCACATCACATGCCTAAGATGGCGCTAACATTGCTTCGGGCATTCCGGCACAAGTTACCGACAAAAGACCTTCTGAATCGATGGGGGTTGTCTATTGATGGGAGATGCGTACTCTGCAAATCAAATGCAGAGGAGAGTATTACACACTTATTTTTTGACTGCAGCTATAGCAAATACATCCTAACAAGGAGTCTGCTGAAAATGGGGTATTCAGGAGTAATGCCTAATTCTCTTGAGGCGGTCGGAGACTTGATACTATCCCGATATAAACATTCTGATTGTGTGGGGACTCTAGCAAAGAGCGTACTTGCTACTATGGTATGGCACATTTGGAGGCAGCGCAATTTGAGGATTTTTGATGGAAAGGAAGTGGGGAAGGTAGAACTATTTGAGGAAATAGCATCTGATGTTCGCACCATTCTTCGAAATGTTGAAAGAGACTTCCCTACTTCTGACAATCCGTTTTCTAATTGGGGATTTCTTGACAATGGTTAATCAGTATAGTTATATTATGTGATGTTTTGGGCTAGTTATTTCTCATAGGAAAGTAGGTAGTAGAGGGTGACGGCGCTTGTGCCCTATCCCCTCTCTTCATTCCTTCCTGTGGGGGTAATATGCCTTGTAAATTTGTATCAAATTCTGACATTAATAAAGTATAGTTTACCTGTCTATATATATATATATATATATATATATGATGCCATATTTTACACGTATCCTTCTTTCAACTATTTAATTATTTAGAGCAATATTTTTGTCCCACCCAACCAGCTATCTCCTTGCCTTATCTGAACTTGTCCTTTCGATCTTGTTTTGTTACGCTTTTGATTTCGGTTTCCTTTCTATTATTTAGACACTAGTGCTGGTAGTTGCATATGTCAACTCTAGTTTAGTAGTGGGCCCATGGGTTTTTGGGATGTCGTCATGGTGCATGTAAATAGGTAGAGTGTGTAGACCTGTATGAGTGTGCTACCCTTAGGATATTAATGATTGTCTCTTGTGTCATGTATGTATACTCAGTGTTATTCATGATATATGTATAAAGTGTTATGAATGATGGTGTTTATATATGTGTGGATAGCTATACCACTTTAGAAATGTCTGAGTATATTAGATTTAGTGTTGGAATATCTACTAGTGGAGTATGTGGTTTGAAGATACTTGTAAATGCTTGAAATAATATACTAGTAAGTCATGTGCATGTTAAGTGAAATGATAATAGGTGTACTTATAATTAAGTGCATATGCCTATTATATGATCTATATGTTAGTACGTGTGAGCGTGTGCTCATTCGTAGATATGTATATGCTTAGCCTTGAGTAGATATGTGCTTACTATATGAATATGTGTGATGTACGTACGGTAATAGGATTATAATTTTGTTTGGTATTGCTTACCTTACGGGATGTTGTGCATGTGCACATATACCATGAGGTATACATGATTATTGTACGTCTTAACTATGTATGGATAAGTATATGTATTAGTACTAATCATATGTAAATTGCTATGGTGTGAATATATAGTTATAGGTGTTGGTCATGTAGTATAGTTATTTACTAAGGTTTTTAGGTTGAATGTATATCTGTTAGCTAAACTAGGTGTGTAGTATGTGCTAAATATATAGTGGTATGAGTGGTATGTATGAATGGTATATTAGCGTGTGTGGGCGTGCACCATGCACGGGTAAGTATGTGCTTAGCTATATGTGTTTGCGACTATGGTATGTGTCTCACATCTTGAATATAGTTATAGGATTGTATGTGATGTGTATATAAGATGAAGTATCTACGTGTATTTGAATAACTATATATTAGTGTATTATGGTAGTGATAGATGTATGTTAGATATAGCTTATATGATTTAATATTGTATGGTGTGACTACATGTGTTGATATGTTGGTATTGAATGTACATAAGGAGATATTAGGGAGTAGTATACCCATGTTGTTTTGTGCATAGTTAATTATCTATATGTGAAGAATTACGATCGTGTTTGCTAGTGTGAAACTATTTTTATATAAGTATGAGTAATTTGGTTAAGTGATAGTAAGTGATAAGTTATAATAGGGTGTACGAGACTATATGAATGATTGAAGTACGTGTATGAAATTGACTGTCTATGATAGGTATAAGTATAGGATGCATATATATATACTAGTATATACCCGTGCCCGTAGGGCACGGTTCAATTAGATATCCCCCCCTCAAAATTTTAGTTCCCCCGAAAATGTGGGCACGATTCATTTTAGATATTCCTCCCTCAAAATCTTAGTTCCCCTGAAAATGTGGACATGATTCATTTTAGAAATCCCCCGCTCAAAATCTTAGTTCCCTCGAAAATTTAGCTCATCCCAAGGAATTTTGTTCCCCCAAAAATATTAGTTTCTCCCAAAATTTAGTGCACTCCAAATTTAGTTCCGCTCCAAACTTTTAGAGTTTTTCCAGCTAAATTTTCACTTTCCAAAAATATTAGTTTCATCCAAAATTTAGTTTCCAAAGAGAATTTAGTTCCCCTCAAAAATTTTAGTTTACCCCAAAAATTAATTCCTACCAGATTTAATTCCCTCAAAAGTTCCATCCAAAAATTTGATTACCTCCAGATTTAGTTCCCCTTAAAATTTTAGATTTTAGTTTCCCCAAAAATTTATTTCCACCAATATTTTATGTTTTAATTACCCCGAAAAGTTTAGCTCCCCCCAAAATGTAATTCCCCATAAGTTAATTTCCACAAAATGTATAATTTTAGTTCACTGAATTTTTTTAGTTCTATGTATTCTGTCTTCGCATTTCCTGGCATCGAGCAAGGAGTTAAGAGCAGTGCATGATGTATGAATGCAACAGATATACATGTTGTTGGCAAAGCAAAAATATTCCATAAGATCTCCCACTGCTTATATTGAGCTTATTATGTGTTAACACATGTTGCCAGCATGTTAATCAAGGCAGGAGAACCAAAGTTGTGTAAATTATTTTACCTAATAGCATTTTTTTATTCCCAATGCTTTGTTACGTAATTTTGACATAGATAAAACACTTGAAAAAAGAGAGGGACCATCTCTAGCTATGTTTTTGACAGTTTAATCATTCTTTGGATACAATTGAACTCAACTTTCCCCAACATTTTGATTATAAAAGCAAGAACTTCTAGTTTCATCAAGGTTTCACTAAAACAACATGATACTGTTTTCTTTCAATATTTTGTAGGTCTTCGATCGACTTCTACTTCTTACAATATATCATGCTTTTGGTACTCATTTTATGAAGTAGCTGTACCATCTAGCTTGTTAAATAAAATTAACCATAATTTACAGTACAAAATTTCTGTGTATGCAGATGGAAAATTAGCATTTAAAAAATTCCTCAAATTAAGCATCAAACATTTCGGGTTGAAGAAAATATCTCAAATACAGTGAATTTTTTGAGAAAGCTATGCTGATCTTGCTTCAGTGACATCGTGAAAAGTGAAGTTAGTTGTACTGTAAAATTGAAGAAATTTACAGTACAAAATTTCTTTGTTCCAGTGGCAATGTGATCTTGTTTAGATTACTGGAAGAAAGAATATGCATTAATTCATTAACTCTATCACATTATATCACATTGAAATTTTCCTAGCAATCACTCTGGAGTCTGGATCTTTTATCACCAATAATTAATTTTATAATACCATAATTTAATGTCTAACATTTTAGCCAGCAAGAATCTAAAGGAAGAATCACAATGAGAACATTTTGGCTTTAGATACCAGTGATTCATCATCCAATCCCAACTTATTAGCCAAATACATCATCAATAACCTAACTGTCATACAAAAGAATCCTAGTCACATAATAATTTTGCAAGACATACATAAGCCAGAAATTCATCTCTAGCATATGCAAGAAATTCCAAAGAAATCTGACCACAATGCATTTATAGAAATTTCTAATAACAAATAACAAATTATATAACATAACCATTTAAAAACATAATACCATTTTCTGCCATAGGTTCTCCACTCGACCATTCCATGGACATGCAGATGGTTGTGCCACTGTTGCCGTGGACTCCTTGGAGTTCTTGGCCTTCTTCGTGTCCTGTTGGATGATAAAAGAGAAATCGATCCTTCGTATCATGTTCAAGCGAGTCTCCTCATTGCTGATTTCTCTTTGAGGTCCACTTCCTTCTCTGATGTCCATGTCTGCCTGTAGCAAACCAGCATTCATAGCTGCCAATATTTCTTGAGCAATCTGGCTGGAGTGCTGACCGCCTTTTTTCTTGATGAATGCCCTAAATTTCTACAACAGTTTTAGTTGAAGGAGAAAAACATTAGGGTTCATGAATTACAAAGGTAAAAATACATATTTAGTGTGCGGCATATCTGAGAATATATACCAGTATATAGTATGTATTCTAGGAAATTAATTAGCTGTGTTGGACCAATGATACGGTTCCCATCTAGGAAGTTTCATAATGATAAAATAGTTCCACCTAAGAAATATCCTAAGCAGGAGAATGTCTGACCTGTAAATGGCTTGTAATATGCTCTTTAGTTAAATTAGGCTCATTCATTAGTTGTAATATTTTCTTAGGGACAGCCTCAACAACCAATTAAGCAAAAAACATAAGACATCAAACATCAACATTAGAGAGAATTTACTTTTAATCTTGTTCAATGATTTGAGTATGAGATGCATACTGTCTACGCCCAGTTAACCGACAGCATCAGAGAACTTCTTGTGAAGCTCATGAGTCCACTTCACCCTCACATTCTTTCGAGCAGTCTCCGCGCCATTTGCTTCTTCATCCTCTCTTCTGCTTCTGTTTCTCAAACCTAGTTTTTTCTTGTAGTCATGCTGCCATATGTTTCCAAACAGCCCCATGCCATATGTGTTCAAACTGATATGTTTGCAGCAAGAAACTTAGAAATTGTAAAAATGAGCATGAAACTGAAAAAATATCAAAACATGGTGTAATTTCATACAAACTGATATGCATTGCTATGGCCATATGAGTCCAAAATGAGCATGAAACTGATATGTTAAACTACTATGTTAAACTGGTTTGGAGTTTTTTGTTTGATGGAGTTCTTGGTGACTGAAATGTTTCAGTTTTGGCATTCAGTCATATGAGTCCAAAATTTTGACATATGGCTATTCAAATGGCTAAATGTATGTTTTGATATGCAATGGACATATGAGTCCAAATTGATATGTTTGTAGCAAGAAACTCAGAAATTGTAAAAATGGGCATGAAGCTGTAAAATCTCAAAACTTGGTGTTATTCCAACACAAACTAATATGCATTGCTATGGCCATATGAGTCCAAAATGAGCATGAAACTGATAAGTTAAACTGATATGTTAAACTGATTTATTAAAGTGATTTGGAGTTTTTAACTGATATGTTTGTTGTTATTTTAATTTGACCACAAACTCAGAAAAATAAAAAACTCATTTGGAATAATACTTATTAGCATCCTGATATAAACTTATTAATGGATCATACATCATATCACCTTGGTGTTAAACACTGAAATTGCATTGTAAAAACTGAGGATGTTAAACACTGAAATTGCATTCAAATACTTATTGGACCACAGAAAAACACAAATTGGATATCCTAAATGTTTTGATATGTGTGGTATATGTTACAACACAAACTCGAATGTTACATTCAAATGCTGAAATTGCAAAGGTCAGTGTTAAACTGAACTCATTTAAAAACTGAAATTGCAATTTTCAGAATGCAAACTGGACTCATTTAAAAACACAAACTGGACCAATTTAAAAACTGATATGTTAAACTGAAATGCAACGGTTTAGTTTTGAGAAACTGATATGTAACATACTAAACTAGACTTATTTGCAATTCCAGAATTTGAATGCAAATATCAAGGGTAATGGGTCCAGTTTTTGAATGAGTCCAGTTTAGTATACTGGACTCATTTGCAATTCAGAATTGCAAATATCAAATTCTGGACTCATTTCAGGGTTTGGGCAAATATCAAATTCTGGACTCATTCTGAATTTGATATGTAACATATACTAAACTGGACTCATTTGCAATTCCAGAATTTGAATGCAAATATACTAAACAATTTAGTTTAGTTTCATTTACATTTCAGTTTAACTAATGAGTCCAGTTTTTAAATGAGTCCATTTACACACATAACAACACAAACTGGTGAAAGAAGAGTAATGGTGTGCAAATGCTGAAAGAACATGGTATGCAGTTCTTCAAATATGCCTTCTTTATGTTTAATATGCGTGCAATTACTTACTAATTCATATTGACGTCTATAATGACATTGATGAAATTTACTCAAATTTTAACATATTTATGGAGAATTAATATCAGAGTCAAGGGCAGTCCGTCTGCAAGTTATTGATTTAAAATGTGTTCATAGTATATATGACAGTTTCAAGTTTGGCATGAAAAATTTCAGCTATTTTGCATTTTACTCACCGATCCACTCCCAATCCTAATCGCAGAGATGCTTGCTCCACTCCCAATCAAATTATTGATCCCAACATGCCTCAAGGTGATCTCGTTAAGCCTCGATCCATGCTTCTCACACATGGTAACCTGCAAGTTTAAATCGCATAATCAGAAAATTGATAGTTACAACAAACTTACCAAAATCACTGCTCACATGAAGCAGTTGGACATTATTACGACTATTTTTAAAATACAACAACCGTTTTTGGCAGGAAATTAATTTCAGTCTCTCCAATAGTATTGTCTGTCATTATGCATGGAGGGATGTAATGCAGGTGGGAATCATGTGATCTCTTGGAATGTGCTTTCAATTTAAAAGTAAATGATGCTCATATGCAGAAAAGCTCCATTGTTCGAACCTTGGAGAGGAACAGAAACTAAGGTTGGCTTAAACACCTTAGCATACTCTGCAAAAGTTATGTTGAGATATCTCCCTGCACAAAATTAACTGTTGAATATAAACTCAAATTCTCGTGTCCTATTCACAAATTTGTTGTGTCCCATCCACAAAATTGCCAGTATAACTCTTGATTATAACCAATTCCAGCAAATCAAAAATATTGTATAACCAAGAGTGGGACACAGAATATAACACTAAACGTGAACTGATGATTTTGCAAATGTCAAAGCAATCCACCCCCTCCATTGGGGGGAAACACACACACACACACACCTATCAACATTGGAAGTCAGCTCATCTAGCACAGGGTAAGCAACAGTTTCCAATTCTGTTGTCCGAGCATCAAGAAAGATACAAATTGAATTGCTCTTAATTGTTGGAGTCACCATACATGAATTCCTATGGAGATCTTTTCATGAATTACTCCATTACATGAATTATTTCAAGATTGTTCCCTTGATCTAAATTGTTGGCTTCCAGGCGCAAGTTTAAAGCAATTAATGTATTTAGACATTGTAACCGAAACAAAGCACAAAAAACTCACCATCTTCGTCTGCTCACCCAAATTATCCTTCAATACACCGTGTTCTTGCTCTGATAAACATAAGAAAGAAAGTAAATAAATTACCAAAGTGCAAGTCAATTTATTCCATTAAAACACTAATCATTAAATCCAAATTCTAAAGCCCAAACACACTTCGTTATGTGTATAAAGAACATTTGCTTAGATGTTTCCTTTACAACAAATGATGTTGATGCTTCAGCTCCTCTCATTATTTGCATTTCTTTTCCCGAAGATCTCAACCATCCATATTTTAATCAAATGAAAGGTTATACCATGTACTACAACAACTGTGACATGAGATATTAATTTCTTGTTACTGATGTTCCAAGAAGTAATGGTTCAAAGGCTTCTATGATGCAAATGCTTCCATGATGCAAAATACAGAAGACCATGAATTGTAGACAAACCTTGCCCTTAAGCATCCTCTGTGCAACCTGAAGTGTTGCTAATGCAAAAATAGCTTGGTGCTAACTTTTTTGATGTTAATGTGTATCTGAAAGACACCAATCAAGGAAAGTATTAATTTCATTGTCTAGTTAGGCATAAATGCTAATTAAAGATCAAGGTTCACTGCAAAAATTTCCAGGGATGTTTGAGAAGAAATTACTTTAAGGACTATGTCCATATGTTATTTGTCCAATAGCCCCTTTTTTAAATTCCTCACACATCAGGTGCTTACATTCAAAAAGCAATGAAAAACAGTTAAATATGGTGTCTCTAATGAAAGCTCAAGAGCACTTATATTAGCATGTGTCTTGTGCATTAACATGAACTAAGTCGTAACCTTTTACTGATGTGCACATGCATTTTTGAAAAATAACTAACACAATCTTACACAGAACCGCCTGTAAGGCAGGTATGTGAAAGCAAGGTCACATAAATTCCTCACACATCAAGAATGAACACATCCGTCAGAGATCATTCAATTAGTGAATTTCATGACAAATTGCATATATCTGGCCACTTCTACACCTTTAAAAGAAAGACTTCTGACTTTGATCCTGTATTTTCCATAAAGTGATCTACACCTTTCAATTGAATTCTTGGCAGGATAGACCTCAGTGACACGGGTGTTAATGTACTTTGGAATCTTTGATTCGGGCTTCTTATAGCCATTTGTCACTCTAAGATTAATCCTGGCAGGCACATCCACTGTCAAACTGCTTTACATATAATAAGCTAGGATCAAAAACAATCTGCTTACCTATCAGAGTCTAGCAAAGGGGCCATCTGTGCATCAACCTGTAGCTCACCCTTTCTTCTCTTCAACTGTTCCCCCCTGCTATATATGCATTACAGTCAAGTGTGTCAATTGACAAACACCAGAGCTTTATTACATATTAAAAGCAGATTGTCTTTTTGTGCACAAATCTAGTAGAGGATATATTTTGATTAGAAAAGATATTGAAACATCATAGCACCATTTCATTCACCTCAAGCAAAGTTTAAAAACTCAGTAAAATATTTCATGTACACAATTTTGTTAAATATAGCACGATAATGCTGTCGAACTAAATAATGATAAAGCTGGTGGTGGTGGTGTGATGATGAGGAGTAAAGCAGAATGACATACAATATTTAATTAGAATTCTTGTTGAGTTGCATTGGAAATCAAACATGTGCATGCTTAATGCTTATAGCATCCCATGCATATTGAGCTACTGTAAAATGAGAAAATTTTATCACTAATTATAATGGCTGAAACATTATGGAAAACTGATAAAATAATAACCTCTGCACAAAACGATCGAACTGATCTAGTCCTTGGCACCTTTAAGGTAACCTATGAAGCATAGATAGTTTTTATTAACTTTTTAAGCCCAGAAATCAAGAATTATGTTAGTTCATGACATCAAATTAAATCCTAATTCTAATTAGAGCAATAGTCAAAATAAATATGTACATACCTTGAAATATTTGGACTAAGAAAAAATCTTTCTATTTAATTGTTTCATCAACACATGCTTATTTTATATGGCTATTTAATTTGAAGTTTACATCTTTATTTGCTTTCATTTGAAAGCAACTATTAATTACTTCTGTTTCTTAGCGTATGAAGTGCTGATTTTAGTTGTTTCATCAACAAATACTGAAAATTTAGTGGTTAAACGTTGGAAATAATATGTTTAAATATTATTTGATAATCTGGCCCTCTTTCTTTTTCTCCCCCTTTTCTTCTAGATTCATCAGAAATTTTCAGGGTTTGATAACTATAGGCCAAATTTTGACGGAATGGTGGATCTTTCTTGATATGAGTTTTGTTTTCGCTTTACAATTGTTTTTTCTTCATTTATACAAAGTGTGCATAAAAAGTGTGCATAAAAAATATCAGTGCATAAAAAATCAAAAGTGTGCATATCTGGCCCACTTTATCAAACTCTGGAAAAATATCAGTGCATAAAAAATATTAGTGCATAAAAAGTGTGCATATCTGGCCCACTTCATACAAAGTTTGCATAATAAGGTATATTACTAAGATTAACTGAAACATGTTCAATATAAATCAAGCAACATCCACATATCTTTTGGCATAAGATTTGTTATGTTTTATCCAATAAGGTTTGTCTAATGAGCATACTAAGTTTATCCCAAAGAATTGTATCGGGTTCTGATGCAGTATGTTGCCCGTAAATATATCAGTGCATTATAGGTCCTAAATACCAACATTGTCTTTCAATTCACTGATCTACAACCAAATCAATTTTAGCCATATGATTTACACAATTTCAGTCTACCTACTCGATGTTCAGTGTTCTCCCTTTGAATCTGATACTTGAATTAAGGTTAATCCTGTTGAAACAACCACTCAGCCACACCATCTTAGGTTGTGGGCATAGTTATTACGGATAAGCCTACCCTTCTTACACAAACCAAACTCTATGAAAGCATCATCAATTTTCATCACAACTCAAGTGACCCTTTGTGAATATTAGTTATATGTCACCATATTAGACAGTAACCACTCAGCAATAAATATAACTTTCGGCTAAATATAACTTTTTAAATAAATGAAGGAAAAACAAAACCCTGATCAAATTCGGCTAAAACAAAACTCTGAAAAGCAATCAGTAGCAGTAGGAAAAAAACAGAGAGAGAGTAGATAACCGGAGGATTTAAGGATGTACACTATCCTCCGATGCCAAAAAAAATTTTCAATCTTTATTATCTCTATAATGCATAAAGCAGTAGAAAAAAATCAAAGTGGGAAAGCATAAAATTGCACAGTGGGAAAGCATAAATCAAACCTCAGATGCCAAACATTGATTCCAGAAAACATTGATTATCTCTAATGCCAAACAGAAATTAAAACCTCAGAGATCAGAAATTAAGGAAAGAAATTGAGAGAGGGGGGAGAATACCGGAGGATTTGAAGACGTCGCAGATTTGCATGTCGGAGAGAAGAAGAAAGGGGAATGACGAAGACAGAAGTTATTATGTGGGAATGATGAAGAAAAATGAGTAAGATAATAGGTTTTTAGCAGTTGCTATAACCGTTTCTCTTCACAACGTGGGAATTGTTGATAACGAAAGCAGATTTTAACGTGAAAATGGAATGTCCTAGTCATATATCTTTGAGATAGGACAAAATGAGACACGTATTACAAAAAATGCCACATAGGACAAAATTCAAAATAGGTCCTGAATTGTATAGGAGATTGTATAATATAATAGTTGATGGGAATCCATATGCATGAAATAGCCACAGCCAATACAGTATGTAATCTTGGTTGCACATAATATTATATTTATGTTCTGCGCAAGAAGAGCCATCGAAGATCAGTTACATATGAGTAGCAAACAAACACAGTGGAGCAAGCATGTTCATCCAAAATCATTTACATATCAGTTATATATATATGCATACATTCAAATGAGCAAGCATGTTCATCCAAAACCTTGAAATATCAATACAAAGTTCATTTGCAGGAAGAAGTGTGTCTCACCCAAATTATGAAAATTGCTTGGTTTGAAACTACAATCTCAATCACTGCCTTTTATAGCCAAAAAAAATTCAAATAGAACATCCAAATTTATAATCAAATCAGCCCACATCATTCAGGCAAGTGAATTTATATAATTAGAGTTCCCATTACAGACATAAGATACGTGTTTGCATGTAAGATGCTAATTTCCCCACAGATGATCATGCAGCATAACATGTCAAACTATTTTTAGTTTTTAACACTAAGCCTTTTCAGTTTAATGGATATATGGTAACAAATAAACATTTAATTCAGAGATGATGCATCTTCATTGCCACCAACGAAATCCAATATCTGAATTATATCCATCAATCAACTGATCAAAAAATAATGTACTATCTGTATTAATGGATGGATGTCTACTGATCATAAATGAAGGCTATAGAATATTTCATCAAAATGCTACTCATGATCATCTGCATCTCTCCTAAAATAGTTGATGCCATTCTACTGGATATGTTTAGAACTTAGAAGTTCAAATCAATAGCTTAAGCCAAATCACACGTGGCAAAGTAAAAAAATAATTATCCAACCTCCTTTCATGTCTTTCCACTGCTCATTTCTTCCATCTCTTACCCTTTGACTGTGTTCAGTTTATTGATACCAAAAGTAGAATTTTGCCTAAGAAAAAGTCCACAATTTAAAGCTCTTAATAAAGATACCTATTTAGATCCAACAAAGTTAAACAAATGAGACTTCTACAGAGGATTCCTAGTTTCCTATCAACCAACAAATGAGACTCGGCATGGATTTGCTCCAGCTGAACCATCCTTTCCTATCAACCAACAAATTTAAAACTTGAAAAAATAACCTTAAACTAAAAAATAAGATTTTTTTTCCTTTTGTATGTAAGTTTCAAGGAAAAGAGCCAACCCTTTCGGTTCTTTTCTTCTCCTGGATGGATTCTTTAGGTTTCTCACCCAATTTATCAGCAGACTTGGTCTTCTTCTTCTTCCTCTTCACTTTTGGCATCCAAATTCAGTCGCTTCCTCACTGACTTCTCCTTCCCGCTTCTTCCCTTTCGGTTATTTTCTTCTCCTGGATGGATTCTTTAGGTTTCTCACCCAATTTATCAGCAGACTTGGTCTTCTTCTTCTTCCTCTTCACTTCTGGCATCCAAATTCAATCGCTTCCTCACTGACTTCTCCTTCCCGCTTCTTCCCTTTCGGTTATTTTCTTCTCCTGGATGGATTCTTTAGGTTTCTCACCCAATTTATCAGCAGCCTTGGTCTTCTTCTTCTTCCTCTTCACTTCTGGCATCCAAATTCAGTCGCTTCCTCACTGACTTCTCCTTCCCGCTTCTTCCCTTTCCTTCTCCAGATCCAGGGTTTCAAACCCTTCATCGACAGCCGGCACCGAGAACAACTGGAGGGTGGCTGCGGGGTGAGGGGCTGCACGGCCACACTTGAGGGGGTCGAGGTAACAGCAGGGGAGAGGATGAGGGTTGGGTAAGTGAGAAATATAGAGGATGATGGATTTTTGAAGACAGGCGGATGAAGACGCAGCTGAAGATTTGGGATTTTGTTTTCAAAATTTTCAAAAGCCACCCACCCCAATGTTTGTTACCCCAAATTTTATTTCCCCCCAAAAATTTGGTTTCAAACTTAAAAATTCAAACTCAATTTCTCTTAACTTATCCAATTTCTCTCATCTTATCCAATTTCTCTTATCTTATCCAATTTCGCTTAACAACATCCCTCATATATACCCAATTTCTCATCTCTTATCAAAAACTCTTATCCAATAACCCATGATAACATCCCTCTTTTATATAATATACTAGAAAATAACCCGTGCACACGTGCACGTGGACAGAAAAAAATGTCGGAAAGGAGGGAAGAATAAAAAGTGTGGGTGTACATGTGTGGGGAGGGGTTAGGGACAAAAATGTAAAAACAGGGTTTGTATGTGCAAAATTCCCCCACCTCTTATCCCTTAAATCTCATATCTTATCTAAATTCTCTTGTCCAAATTCTCTTATCTAAATTCTCTTGTCCAAATTCTCTTGATAACATCACTCTCTTATATAATAGATTATCCAATTTCTCTTGTCCAAATTCTTTTATCCAATTTCTCTTGATAACATCCCTATTTTATAGAATAGATCATCCAATTTCTCTTATCCAAATTCTCTTATCCAAATTCTCTTGTCCAAATTCTCTTATCCAGTTTCTCTTGATAACATCCATATTTTATAGAATATATATATATGACAGAGAGCTCCCATGCTCTGGCGATTCTTGCGACGATTGGAGAGCTGATTAGGGCTTCCGTGCTTGCCGCTCCGGTGACCGCCGGAGCTTGGCCTCCCTTTCAGTTTTCTCACTACTCCCCTCCGCTCCTGTGTCCCTCTATTCATTTCCCCCCTATCTTCACTCATGGCCTCGTTGAGCTCGAGTCCTTCCCCTACCGTTGGTGATGATGATAATGCTCGGTCGGCTTCTGGCGAGGCTGGCGGATCTGGCTCTGGTGGCGGCGACTCAGAGGGGGCTTGGATCCCGGTGGTGAGAGGCCAGAAACATGTCCATGGTGGCGGCTCGATCCTTGGTTCTCTTCCTATGGCTGAGCATCGGCGCCCCACCCCTCCTCTCTCTGGTAAAGGAAAGAATCCTATTGGGCCTTCTAGTGTGCCCCTGAAGCCGGCGGGGAACCACCAACTCCCCCCGTTTCCCCCCATCACCGACGACCGACTACGCACAAGGTGCTTGGTCAAATGCCTCAAAGACCAACTCCCCCCTGCACCGTTATTCCTACTCTGAGACCCCTACCTTCAGCAAGATATGTGCTCCCCGTAAGCCCAATGTCCCCAGTTGCTGCCTTGAATTCTCCCATCCCTCCTTGGTCACTGATGGAGTTGTAGCTGACATTCTCGCCTCTGACATTGTCGCGGCAGCTGAACTTTGGTCTCAAACTCTAATCGGATATGTGGTTGGTTCTCGCCCGTACTATGTCCATCTCAAGGCTTGGATGTCTCGCGTTTGGAAGACAAAGGGTGCCGTCCATCTCCATTCTCGCGAGAACGGATTTTCTTCTTCTAATTTGACATTGGCGCAGACTGTGACGAGATCCTCCACGGGGGCCCCTGGCTAATGGAAGGTGTAACGGTCGGTTTCCGATCATACTTTCTTTGTGCACGTGTTCTTGATCGCGCACATGTTTATTTTAGACTCTATTTGATTTTGAACATTATTGTGTGATATGTTGTTGTGATCGTCTCTGAGGGTATTAGATTGTGGAACTATTTTGGAACGACATTTCTCGAGTCGTTCTTCCGCGATCCTATCTTATTTGATGTGACGTCACGACTTTCTGTTTTGACGCGAGACGCTTCTATTTTTAGTTTTGTCTCTCGACGTCGAAATTTAGATCCGTCTTCTTGGTTCTCTTTCTTTCGTTGCCCCGATCACCCCAATATTTATTTTACAATTTTTGGACTTAATTTGACCTATTTTTCATTTTTGAGTAAGTTTTAAATACTTTTAAAACCTATTTTTATAAGTGTTTTAATTATAATAAAATTCCTATATTATAATAACGCTTTAAATAATATTTTGACCAAGTCTCAAAATTTTTGGCCGCACCCATCCTTGCGTGAGGGAGAGGAGAGTAAAAATTTGATTTATTTTAATTTTTAAATTATTTAAATTATTTTTCTTAAACCCTAGACCTAACCCTAGCTCATTTCTATTTAAATAAACCCTAGGCAAGCTTATTTTCGCAGCCACCAAAACCCTAGCCGTCACAAAACCATAAAACTTGCTTGCGACGATTCGTCGCAACTCCGTTCAGCCGTCGCCAGTGTCCGACCGGGGAAATTCCTTGGTTTTCCCCGCACCAACCGAGGCCAAGCTCCGCACCAAGCGCCTGCTCCGCTCCGCACAGCCACACGACCGAAGCCCCCGCACGACCGAGAACTTCTCTCGGTCTCACAGAGAGCTTCACCCGCTCCGCACCGCTCTCCTGCCCGCTTGCAACCCCGCTTCGCAAGCCCGCACCGACCCCCCACATCCGCTGTGTCTGACCGACGCCCCGCTCCACACCCGCAAGCGGTCCGCACACCGCTCCGTTGCAAGCCTCGCCCAAGCGCCTGACCGACGAGATCTTCCGCACCGGCCCGCTGTTACCGAAGCGCCCCGCCTTGCAACGCTCTCCGCTGCGACGACCGACCCCGTGCGCTGTGTTCTCTCGGTCTGACTGAGAGATTTCCCGGCAGCGGCTCGGTCTTACCGAGGGCCAATCGTCGCAATTTCACATCCTCCACACCAATTGCTACCGTGGGCCCCCTAAGTCCTCCAGAAGTGTTGTGGGTCCCACATTGACCCATAGCACTGCTATGGGCCCCACTTAGGTGTTCTACTTCACGGATTTGCCGACTACGACGTTACGACACGTCGTAGCCCTTCATCGCGAGACCTAGCTCTTGGAATCTGGATTGTGTTTCAGATTTGACAAAGAGGAGTTCTTTCGCTGTTCAGACGTAATTTCTATCTACGACAGGCTCCGGTAAAGGTTGGTCCCCCGAACTCGTAGAAACCCCCACAATAGCTGATTGAACCCTAAACTAAAAATCGACAATTTGAACTAAAATTTATTTCCAGCTCCAGTAAAACGTTGTACAAACATAGAAAATCGACGAACGGACTTTTTGACTGTGCACATAGGATAGATCGTCGATTAGGCTGAAATATCAAAATGTGACTTTTGACGAATAGGATAGTCCCGATAACCTAGAAACGAAACCCTAATAGGAATTTCTGAAAATGAGACCTGACACCGTCGCCACGGCACTGTTTCAGACGGACTTCCGCAGACGAGACGCTTGGACGAGACGCTTCGAGAGGACGACACACTCGCCATCGCAGGCAAGTGTATCCACTTGCACTTTTGGCCGTGCTTAGGCCTTAATTGGTTAGAACTGATAACTGTGAACAAATAGAACCGGACGTGAAATGATAGCGTCCGGGACGTCCCCTGACGGCTCAGACTTGACGACGAAGTCTGAGCCTGACAACAACAACTTTTGATATCGTAGGGCTATTATGTGTGCGCTTGTGTGTGGACACCCTAGAATAACCCTTCCCGTCTTGTCACGTCCCGTCCCGTCTTGCACAGCTTGCGGGCAATATGGCACTCACCAGTGAGTGGGTGATCCCTTGTACTGATACACAGCCTGCGGGCAATAGGGCACTCTCCAAGCTAGAGAGAGTGATCCCTTGTACTGATACATAGCCCAGAGGGCAATAGGGCACTCGCCAAGCTAGAGCGAGTGATCCCTTGTCAGGATTGTCTTGTCTTGTCATCCTTGGGGTTTGGGGTTGGGTTGAGCGTGCGCACGGCAAGAGGGTCTGATCCCCCTCGAACCGTAAGGCGTGAACCCTTTCGTGTCTCACTTGTCTTGTCTCGTCTTGTCCCGTCACGTCCCGACTTGTCTTGACACCTGTAGGTTAGTCCCGTAGTTGGTAGCACACGCTACGACTACTACTTGCTACGCTTTACTTTCCTACTGCGTCACCTCTTTTGTTACTCAGTTATAACCCCAGCATGCTAATCAACCAGTAAATCGTTGTCTAAAAGTTGATACACTTGCAGTAGAGTCTGACCACTTTTTGTAGACTTTACCTGACGTACAGTTTCCTTCTTTGGTGCTGTACGTCAGGTGTTGAGCCGGAGTATGTCGACGAGGCGGACTTGCCAGCACACGGAGAGCCGGAGGACGTTGATCCGAAGTACGATCCAGAGGAGGACCAGAGTTAGAGGCCTCTCGTTGTTGTTCCAGAGTTTCTATTCCAGTTAGATTGGGTGTGTAGCACCTTTTGTTTTCTTGACTAGGTTGGGTGCTTGCACCAGTAGTTTTCTTTTCTGCAGTTGTAGCCCTTCGGGAGTTTTAGACTTTCCGTACTTTGGATGTTATATTTGGAATAAAATGAAATGATATCTTCTTTCAGTACTTTTGTTGTTCCGTACTAACATGTAGGGACATGTTTCCTTTATTTTGGAATACCACAGACGCTTAGTGGGTCTGGGCTCTCAGCCCCGGCCTAAGCGGGCCTTAGTCACGCTTCGCCTTCGTCCTTTTTGGGTAGCGGGTCGTGACAGGTTTTAGTGGTGGCCCATGCACGTCACATCCTTCTGCGAATACGGAACAATCAGTATTGAATTTCATTTTATTACCATCCAGTAATCGTACGAGTCTAATCTCTGTGTTTCTGTCAATAGGATGGCAGGACGACGCGTTACCCGATCAGGGAACTCAGGCGATGGAGTTCCGGAGGACCAGGGCGGAGACTTACGTCAATTTCTGGGTGTGATGAGAGAAATGCTGGATGTTCAGCATCAGTTGGTTCAGTAGTCCCAGCGTGCTGCCCAGGCTGTTCTAGTTGCACCTCCACCACCTCCGCCTGCCCCACGAGCTGCTCCAGGAGTGAAGCAGTTCAACGAGCTCCAGCCGAGGACATTTTCGAGGAAGGAGGGACCCCTAGCTGCTGAGGAGTGGATCCAGAGCACGGAGGAGAAGTTAGTTGCTGTGAAGATTCCTGACGATACCCGGGTGGAGATAGAGAAGATGCAGCTGATAGAGAATGCAAGGAACTGGTGGCGCATTGAGGAGAGGCGCCTGGAGAAGCCAGTGGAGTGGTAGACCTTCAGATCGATGTTCAAGGACAAGTATTTCACCAAGTCTGCTAGGAGGGAGCTGCTGAGCAAGTTTATAGATCTGAAGCAGGGGGATATGACTGTCGAGGAGTATGAAGCTGAGTTCGAGATGCTGAGCCGTTTTGCCCCGCATATGGTAAGGAAGGAGGAGAAGCGATCTGATCGCTTTTGTCAGGGACTGCGTCCGAAGATCCAGGCTTCTATGTCTTCGGCGAGTTTCACGACTATGAGGGATGTGCTAGATGCTGCGAAGAATCATGAGATCATAGCTCTTCTGCCTGACCCTCCAGCTGATAAAGGGAAGCGTCCTATGGAGCAGTACCAGCCACCTGCTAGGCCGGTGATGAGGCCAGTTCAGACGGTACCATTCAAGAGGCCTGGAGCACCAGTTCAGATTCAGGGCAAGGGCCCGTGCCACTTCTGCGGAAAGCCTGGACACGTTCAGGCCAACTGTAGGAAGAAGATGGGGCTATGCTTAGTTTGTGGAGATGCCTCGCATGCTGCGAAGGAGTGTCCGAGAGCTCATCATGCTGTGGTTAGAGCGACAGCCCCGCTACAGATGAGAGCACCTGCTCCAGTTCAGAGAGGACCTGCTGTTCGTGGACCACCCTTGGCGCCACAGAGGCGGATGTTTCAAAGAGCAGCACAGCCCCAGAGGCCGGCGTACACCATGACAGCGGTTGAGACTGAGGAGCTGGATGGAGTTATTACAGGTAACTCTTGATTCTAGTTTTTCTTTTCATAATTAGACCTTATTGTAGTGTTGCTTGTTTGACTTGCTTGTTAGAGTAGCTTGGTTTGACCGTAGTTGTTTATATCTTAGGCACCTTTCTAGTGTCCTCTCACCCGGCCTTGGCTTTGTTCGACTCCGGTGCATCTATGTGCATCATATCCCGGAGGTTTGTAACAAAGCACTCCATTCCCACCCATACACTCCCTAAGTGTTGGGACATCACCACGGGGAACAGAGTGGTGACAGTGAACTTGGGATGTCAATCGATTTCTTTGGTGGTCAGTGGACACGAGCTCTTTGCAGATTTCATTGTCCATGATCTGCCACATTTCGATGTCGTTCTTGGCATCGATTGGTTGGGAGATTTCCATGCCTCGATCGACTGTCACAGCAAGAGGGTGGTGTTCCGGATTCCAGGCCATTCGGAGTTCGAGTTCCGCAGCAGAGATGAGTCGCTTGGGCCCATCAGATATCGGGCCAAGCCGGAAGTGCCGATTGTTACAGCCATGCAGATGGAGATGGAGATCGAGCGACCAGCAGTCGTCAGAGACTTCAACGACATCTTCCTGGAGGATATCTCGGGTCTGCCACCCGACAGAGCTCTAGCATTTGGTATTGATCTTATGCCGGGAGCGCAGCCGATATCGAAGGCGCCGTACCGTATGGCTCCCGCTGAGCTCGAGGAGCTGCAGAAGCAGTTAGATGAGTTGCTGCAGAAGGGTTACATCCACCCTAGTGTGTCACCATGGGGTACACCAGTTTTGCTCGTGAAGAAGAAGGATGGGTCCCGCAGGATGTGCGTGGACTATCGAGGGCTGAATGGTGTCACCGTGAAGAATAAGTATCCGCTGCCGCGCATCGACGATATCTTTGATCAGCTTGGAGGTTCGAGAGTCTTCTCGAAGTTAGACTTGAGGAGCAGATACCATCAGTTGAAGGTGAAGAAGGATGATGTTCCGAAGACAGCTTTCCGGACGAAGTACGGACATTATGAGTACGTGGTCATGCCGTTTGGCGTGACCAATGCTCCAGCTGTGTTCATGAATTTGATGAACTTGATTTTCTACGACTTACTGGATAAGTTTGTCGTTATCTTTATTGACGACATTCTTATTTACTCGAAGTTTGAAGAGGAGCACAGCTGTCATCTGAGGACAGTGCTAGAGACGCTGAGGCGACACAAGCTTTATGCCAAGTATAGCAAGTGCGAGTTCTGGCTGGACAGAGTCACATTCCTGGGACACGTATTCTCCGGTGATGGCATATCTGTAGATCCGGAGAAGGTCAGGACAGTCAGAGATTGGCCGACTCCGCAGTCAGCGTCAGACATCAGGAGCTTCCTTGGTTTAGCAGGCTATTATCGGCGGTTCATCAAGGATTTCTTGAAGATTGCAGAGCCGATGACGAAGCTGACGAGGAAGGACGTGGATTTTCTTTGGTCAGATTCTTGTGAGGAGGCCTTTAGTATCTTGAAGGCGAGATTGACCATAGCACCGGTGTTGGCTATACCGGATCGAAGCGGAGTCTTCGAAGTATATTGTGGTGCATCAGGGAAGGGCCTGGGATGCGTCTTGCATCAGCATGGCCACGTGGTCGCGTATGCTTCTCGTCAGTTGAGGACTCATGAGAAGAATTACCCGACGCATGATCTGGAGTTGGCAGCAGTGATTTTTGCACTGAAGATTTGGAGGCACTTCTTGCTAGGTGAGAGTGTGAATATTTTCACTGATCACAAGATCTTGAAGTACATCTTTACGCAGAAGGAGCTCAACATGCGTCAGAGGCGATGGTTAGAGCTCATGGCTGACTACGAGATTGATTTGCAGTATCATTCGGGGAAGGTGAACGTAGTGCCGGATGCCTTGAGTAGACTTCCTACTGCGATGATGCATACTGCCAACTGGAGGATTCAGCAGGAGCTGAGAGAGATGGATTTGGAGGTTGTCCTACCTGGTGTAGTTCATGCATTCATGAATTTCAGATTCAGTCCACGATCGTGGATCGGATCAAGGCAGCACAGGCAGGAGATCCGAAGCTGCAGAGGATCATGAGGCAGGTTAAAGCTGGACTACAGACGGAGTTCGTGATTCATGAGGATGGTTTGCTGCGGTACAGCAGTAGGCTCTGTGTACCTGCAGGGGATGTTCGTGAGGTGCTATTGAGCGAGGCTCATAGATCGCCATATTCTATACATCCTGGAGGCACCAAGATGTATAAGGATCTCCGTCTGAACTACTGGTGGATTGGCATGAAGAGGAGTGTGGCATGGAGCGTTGCCAAGTGTTTGATATGCCAACAGGTGAAGGCGGAGCACCATCGTGCTGCTGGGTTGCTGCAACCGCTTCCTATACCGGAGTGGAAGTGGCAACATATTACGATGGACTTCGTGACTGGTTTATCTCGGACCCCGAGGCAGAACGACGCAGTTTGGGTGATTGTAGATCGGTTGACCAAGTCTGCGCACTTTATTCCATTCCGAGTGGGACAGTCTATGGAAGCTTTGGCTAGGAAATATCTGGAGGTAAAATTTCTTTTTACTTCTCTTTTAATTTCCTCTTGAGTTGGTTGTGACGTAGACCGTGTACATGCAGGAGATTGTACGCTTACATGGAGTCCCCGTGAGCATTGTGTCTGACCGAGACACGAGGTTCACATCTCAGTTCTGGAGAAGTCTGCAGGAGAATTTGGGTACGAGTCTGAGTTTCAGCACGGCGTACCATCCGCAGACTGATGGCCAGTCCGAGAGGACTATTCAGATTCTGGAGGATATGCTGTGAGCTTGTATGCTCGATTTGAAGGGATCGTGGGAGGACCATCTCCACTTGGTGGAGTTTTCATATAACAACAGCTACCAGGCGAGCATTGGCATGGCGCCGTTTGCTGCCTTATATGGAAGGAAATGTCGATCGCCACTGAGCTGGGATGACATCGGAGATCGGGAGCTGTTGGGTCCAGAGATGTAGTGGAAGCTATGGATGTCGTGAGGGACATCAGGGAGAAGCTTAGAGTTGCACAGGATCGCTTCAAGCATTGGGCAGATGCCAAGAGGATACCCTTGGAGTTTCAGCCTGGAGATCACGTCTTCCTGAAGATTTCTCCGAACCGTGGGGTTATTCGTTTTGGGAAGAAGGGAAAGCTGAGCCCGAGGTATATTGGGGCATTTGATGTGCTGGAGCATGTGGGAGAAGTGGCCTATCGCCTTGCTCTGCCACTATCTTTGGAGGGTGTTCATGACGTATTTCACGTATCCCAGCTACGTCGATACGTCAGTGATCCGTCGCACACGGTTGATTTCTCAGAGATTACAGTTCGCCCGGACCTGACATATGACCAACAGCCTGTACAGATCTTGGACCGTCGACAGAAGCAGTTGAGGAATAAGATAGTCGACCTGGTGAGAGTGATGTGGCGTCACGGATCACCTGGAGAGTCCACCTGGGAGCGTGAGGACGATATGAGGGAGCGCTTCCCGCATCTTTTTCCCAGCGGTGCTTGATGTTGATTCCGAGGACCGAATCATTTCTGAGTTGGGGAGGATGTAACGGTCGGTTTCCGATCGTACTTTCTTTGTGCACGTGTTCTTGATCGTGCACGTGTTTATTTTAGACTCTATTTGATTTTGAACATTATTGTGTGATATGTCGTTGTGATCGTCTCTGAGGGTATTAGATTGTGGAACTATTTTGGAATGACATTTCTCGAGTCGTTCTTCCGCGATCCTATCTTATTTGATGTGACGTCACGACTTTCTGTTTTGACGCGAGACGCTTCTATTTTTAGTTTTGTCTCTCGACGTCGAAATTTAGATCCGTCTTCTTGGTTCTCTTTCTTTCGTCACCCTGATCACCCCAATATTTATTTTACAATTTTTGGACTTAATTTGACCTATTTTCCATTTTTGAGTAAATTTTAAATAATTTTAAAACCTATTTTTATAAGTGTTTTAATTATAATAAAATTCCTATATTATAATAACGCTTTAAATAATATTTTGACCAAGTCTCAAAATTTTTGGCCGCACCCATCCTTGCGTGAGGGAGAGGAGAGTAAAAATTTGATTTATTTTAATTTTTAAATTATTTTAATTATTTTTCTTGAACCTTAGACCTAACCCTAGCTCATTTCTATTTAAATAAACCCTAGGCAAGCTTATTTTCGCAGCCACCAAAACCCTAGCCGTCACAAAACCATAAAACTTGCTTGCGACGATTCGTCGCAACTCCATTCAGCCGTCGCCAGTGTCCGACCCGGGAAATTCCTTGGTTTTCCCCGCACCAACCGAGGCCAAGCTCCGCACCAAGCGCCTGCTCCGCTCTGCACAGCCGCACGACCGAAGCCCCCGCACGACCGAGAACTTCTCTCGGTCTCACCGAGAGCTTCACCCGCTCCGCACCGCTCTCCTGCCCGCTTGCAACCCCGCTTCGCAAGCCCGCACCGACCCCCCACATCCGCTGTGTCTGACCGACGCCCCGCTCCACACCCGCAAGCGGTCCGCACCCCGCTCCGTTGCAAGCCTCGCCCAAGCGCCCGACCGACGAGATCTTCCGCACCGGCCCGCTGTTACCGAAGCGCCCCGCCTTGCAACGCTCTCCGCTGCGACGACCGACCCCGTGCGCTGTGTTCTCTCGGTCTGACCGAGAGATTTCCCGGCAGCGGCTCGGTCTTACCGAGGGCCAATCGTCGCAATTTCGCATCCTCCACATCAATTGCTGCCGTGGGCCCCCTAAGTCCTCCAGAAGTGTTGTGGGTCCCACATTGACCCATAGCACTGCTATGGGCCCCACTTAGGTGTTCTACTTCACGGATTTGCCGACTACGACGTTACGACACGTCGTAGCCCTTCATCGCGAGACCTAGCTCTTGGAATCTGGATTGTGTTTCAGATTTGACAAAGAGGAGTTCTTTCGCTGTTCAGACGTAATTTCTATCTACGACAGGCTCCGGTAAAGGTTGGTCCCCCGAACTCGTAGAAACCCCCACAATAGCTGATTGAACCCTAAACTAAAAATCGACAATTTGAACTAAAATTTATTTCCAGCTCCAGTAAAACGTTGTACAAACATAGAAAATCGACGAACGGACTTTTTGACTGTGCACATAGGATAGATCGTCGATTAGGCTGAAATATCAAAATGTGACTTTTGACGAATAGGATAGTCCCGATAACCTAGAAACGAAACCCTAATAGGAATTTCTGAAAATGAGACCTGACACCGTCGCCACGGCACTGTTTCAGACGGACTTCCGCAGACGAGACGCTTGGACGAGATGCTTCGAGAGGACGACACACTCGCCATCGCAGGCAAGTGTATCCACTTGCACTTTTGGCCGTGCTTAGGCCTTAATTGGTTAGAACTGATAACTGTGAACAAATAGAACCGGACGTGAAATGATAGCGTCCGGGACGTCCCCTGACGGCTCAGACTTGACGAGGAAGTCTGAGCTTGACAACAACAACTTTTGATATCGTAGGGCTATTATGTGTGTGTGTGTGTGTGGACACCCTAGAATAACCCTTCCCGTCTCGTCATGTCTCATCCCGTCTTGCACAGCCTACGGGCAATAGGGCACTCACCAGTGAGTGGGTGATCCCTTGTACTGATACACAGCCTGCGGGCAATAGGGCACTCTCCAAGCTAGAGAGAGTGATCCCTTGTACTGATACATAGCCCAGAGGGCAATAGGGCACTCGCCAAGCTAGAGCGAGTGATCCCTTGTCGTGATTGTCTTGTCTTGTCATCCTTAGGGTTTGGGGTTAGGTTGAGCGTGCGCACGGCAAGATGGTCTGATCCCCCTCGAACCGTAAGGCGTGAACCCTTTCGTGTCTCACTTGTCTTGTCTTGTCTTGTCTCGTCTCGTCCCGACTTGTCTTGACACCTGTAGGTTAGTCCCGTAGTTGGTAGCACACGCTACGACTACTACTTGCTACGCTTTACTTTCCTGCTGCGTCACCTCTTTTGTTACTCAGTTATAACCCCAGCATGCTAATCAACCAGTAAATCGTTGTCTAAAAGTTGATACACTTGCAGTAGAGTCTGACCACTTTTTGTAGACTTTACCTAACGTACAGTTTCCTTCTTTGGTGCTATACGTCAGGTGTTGAGCCGGAGTACGTCGACGAGGCGGACTTGCCAGCAGACGGAGAGCCGGAGAACGTTGATCCGGAGTACGATCCAGAGGAGGACCAGAGTTAGAGGCCTCTCGTTGCTGTTCCAGAGTTTCTGTTCCAGTTAGATTGGGTGTGTAGCACCTTTTGTTTTCTTGACTAGGTTGGGTGCTTGCACCAGTAGTTTTCTTTTCTGCAGTTGTAGCCCTTCGGGCGTTTTAGACTTTCCGTACTTTGGATGTTATATTTGGAATAAAATGAAATGATATTTCCTTTCAGTACTTTTGTTGTTCCGTACTAACATGCAGGGACCTGTTTCCTTTGTTTTGGAATACCACAGACGCTTATTAGGTCTGGGCTCTCAACCCCAGCTTAAGCGGGCCTTAGTCACGCTTCGCCTCTATCCTTTTTGGGAAGCGGGTTGTGACAGAAGGATGCCTCTTGGTCCTCCGGCGCTGGGCCCCGAATATCGGTCTTGATCGCGACCTGCTATCGGCTGTTCCTCTCTGGGTCCGCTTCCCCCAGCTCCATATCCAATTCTGGTCGACTACAATTCTTGGGAAGCTAACTAGTATCATTGGGCGGCCTCTATTCACTGATGCTGCCATGGGTAGTGTGTCTCGATTATCCTACGCCCGCTGTTTCGTGGAGGTGGACTCAAAATCAACCTTCCCCTCCTCCATTAATGCCCGCCTTGTCGATGGCACCATCGTCACTGTCTCTGTGGAGTTTGAACGCATCCCCCCCTCTGTTCCCACTGCAGATGCTTCGGGCATACATTGGCCCAATGTGATTCTCCCTCCCGGCCACCACCGATTACGCCGCCCCAAGAAGGTCCTCTCCGTCAGTAGCCAGACAAGCCACCGAGCTCTGAGCCTAACTCCCTCCCTAACTCTATTTCATCAGATCCTGGAACGATCGTCCCTCCTTCGGTTGGTCCTGTCCTCTCTACTTCGTCATCCGCTCCTGTGGATGTCCCTCTTGTTGCTGTCGACTGGGTGGAATCTGATGATTTGCTGATTGCAGAGGCTGGAGGCGACGTTCCTCTGGCGATTGATACTCCAAGAAGTTGCCCTGCTGAATCGGGGGGGGGGGGCAGTCAATCGACTTACCTCCCTCTTGCATCCAGCCGTCGACAGGTACCCCTTCTATCCCTCAAGCTAATGCCGCTGTCTCTGCTAATGGCCCTCCCTCTGCTGATCTTGCACGGAGCTGTCCTGCCACCTCTGGGGGTGATTGTGATACACCCCCACTGCCCCTATTGCTGAATGCTTTGCGGTTGGCTTGACTGCCCCTGGAGATCTCATTGCGCCGGTCTGCGCTTCGGTTACCGCTTCCGCTGGGTTAAGCTGCAGTCTCGGCAGTGTTACAGGTACTGCTAGGGAGATGCGGATGGCCTCTGCAGCAGCTGAGGAGGTTATTGGCAGTATCTCAGGGGGCGATTCTTCTCCTGTATGTCTTACGACTGGTGATGGGTATATACTTAAACCGAGGGGTGATGGAGCTAGTCTCCTTGGTCCTGTGGCCTTTGCCGTCGCTGATTGTGACTTCCCTGTCCTAAGCAGTCCCTCCCCCAGTCACTCCTCCCCTCGGCCCCCCAGACACACCCCCCTCCCAGCCACTACCCCTAAAAACATCTCCCCGCACTTGGCTCCTCCCTCAGTTTGTCCTGATCTGGCCACAATCCCTAACCCTGCTTACACCATCCACACTAAGGGACAAAAAGCATCGAAGAAATCCAACTCTGGTGGCCTTACTCAAAAGGGTGTGAGGACTAGGAGTCAGACCCCCCACGCTAGTTGATTATGTCCATCCTTGTTTGGAATGTGAGAGGCTTGCACTCGAAGACACGTCGTAGGGACGTGAGGCACTATATCAATAAATACAAGACTTCTCTTATTGGCTTTCTCGAGACCAAAGTGTTGGATCCTCAGTGCGATGTCGTTAGCTCCTGCTGTCCCGTGGGGTGGTCCACTTTCCACAACTACCATCATGCTCCGAAGGGTAAAATCTGGGTGTTGGCAGATCCTCTGGTCTGGGACTGCTCTGTCATATCCTCCTCGGCCCAACACATTACTCTAGCTTGCACTAATCATGGAGGTTTGCTGATTTATATTTCTATGGTCTACGCCTTTAACTTGTCTTCGGACCGAAATAGCCTCTGGGAGTCTCTTCGGGATGACTTCTCTCTCGTTGATCGCAAGGCCTGGGCGGTTATGGGAGATTTCAATGTCACCCGTTTTATTGGCGAGAAGGTGGGGGCTCACCCTCTCGGTTGGCCTCTTGGAGGACTTCAATAATTGTATCGAGTGCTGTGAGCTTGATGATATACGTTGTGTGGGGGATAGCCTTAGTTGGAGTAACAACTCGTCGGCGAAAGACCGTATCTCTTGCAGACTGGACTGATGGCTAGTTAATGCTTACTGGGCCACCATCCTTCCTGATGCTTTTGCCACTTACCTCCCCCTGGGACCAGCGACCACTCTCCTCTTTTGATTCAGATTGTTCTCCCTCCAGATTCTGGGCCTAAGCCTTTCTGGTTCTTCAGTCACTACCTCCAGGTCTCTGGCTTCTACTCTATACTCCTGAAGGTCTGGCATGGTCATTTCTCGGGCTCCCCCATGCTGAGGCTGGTCTCAAAACTCAAGGCTCTCAAGGCTGCCATTCGCGCCTGGCCTTTGGCTCGACATCCTTTCCATCCCTCTGAGATCATCAGGAAAGACATCTCCGCTCTCCGATGCCGGCCGGATTTCCACACTTGCCCGGAGCTTATTCGTCAGGATCGTGCCCTTCGCCTCCTCGCCTCCAGCCTGGATTGCGAGGAGAGCCAAGCGAGGCAGAAGAGCCGCCAGACTTGGCTTACTCAGGGGGACCGGAACACCAGGTTCTTTTTTGCGGCCACCAAAGATCGAGCGTCCAGTAACAGTCTCATGCACCTGGTTGGGGCAGGTGGGGACCCGGCTACCAGGATTGACTCTCTTCGGGGGGAGGCCGTCGACTTCTTCTCCTCCCTCTTCACCCAAGGTCATTTCCCCTCCCGCTTCCCTGAGATTGTCCCCAAACGCATCCTCTCCCCTGACACTTGTGATTGGATGGGTAGAAGTGTTACTAACCATGAAATCAAGGAGGCCATTTTCTCTTTGGAGAGAGACAAGTCTCCTGGTCCTGATGGGTTTCCCCCCTTATTCTTCCAGGAGCTTTGGGGGGTGGTTGGGGGGGACTTTCTTCGTGTTGTGCATTCCTTCTTCGCCTCTGGCAGTATCCTCAGGCAGATCAACCACACGTTCCTTACTTTGGTCCCCAAGTCTCCTACTGCCTCCAGCCTTGGTGATTACCGCCTTATCTCCTGCTGCAATGTGATCTACACAACTATTTCCAAGGTTCTCAGTCGTCGGATGGCAGAGGTTATTCCCGGACTTATTTCTTGGAACCAGTCAGCCTTCATCAAGGATCGATTAATCTCTGACTCCTCCCTTCTCACCCACGAACTCATTCGGGACTTCTCTACCTCGCTTGGGGCCAAGGCCTGCATCCAGTTGGATCTTCGTAAGGCCTTCGACGGTATCAGCCGGGAATTCGTCTACTTCTTCCTCTTCCGCCTGGGATTTCCTCCCTCCTACATTAGCTGGGTCAAGGTCTGTGTTGACACCGCTTCCTTCTCTGTCCTCGTCAATGGCTCCCCTGTGGGGTTCTTTGGGAGTAGTAGAGGTGTTCGCCAGGGAGACCCATTATCTCCCTTCCTCTTTGTGATTGTTATGGAGGCCTTCACACTGTTGATGGATCATGCCTCTCTCTCTCTGGTGCTATTCGCCCCCCCCCCCCCCCCAAGAGGGGTGTGTAGGGGATCCCTTCCCACCTCCTCTTCGCAGACGATATGCTTGTCTTCTGCAAAGCGGAAGTCTCCTCGTTCTCAGAGCTCAGTATCCTTCTTTCCTCGTTCCACCTCGTTACGGGCCTTGAGGTGAATAAGGGCAAGAGTAAGTTAATCCTCAGCAAGGGGTGTCATATTGGTCCAGAGCTTTCCTCCCTTCTTGGTATCCCCATTGCTACGCCACCTGTCAAGTACCTTGGGCTCCCCCTCTCTTCGACTTACCCTACAGCGAAGCTCTTTTCTGGCCTTGTTGACAAGTGCAGGGCTAAGGTTACTAGTTGGTCCTTGAGGCTCCTCTCCACATCTGGTCGTATTGAGCTGGTCCGCTCCGTCATCCATGGCTTTTGTCTCCTACTGGGTCCAATCATTCCACATTCCTTCCTCTATTCTGGCAGAGATTGATCGCTTGTGTAGAGACTTCATTTGGAACTCTAAACTCCACCTTTGGAGGTGGGAGGATATGTGTCTGCCCAAGCGTGAGGGGGGGATTGGTCTTCGCTCGATGCGCGACTTTGGGACGGCCGCTAGGGCCAAGCTACTCTGGAGACTCCTCCACTCCCCCTCCCCCTGGGCCTCCTACATGAGGGCCACCTACCTGAAGCACACTTCCCTATTTCATTGCGAGGCCTCCGTTCTGGACTCGGGCACATGGAAGCGGGTCCTCCACAGCCGTGACTCTGTTGTTTCCTGTTTCCACCGTGTTGTGGGTGATGGTCGCTCTACCTCCTTTTGGTTTGACCCCTGGCTCCCCTGTGGTCCTCTGGCTAAGCTATGCTCCCCTCCTCCTGCCTTGCACTACCGGTGTGTGGCGGACTTCTGGGATGGTGATTGCTGGATCCTTCCTTATTGCATTCCTCACCTCGCTCCTCACTTTGCCTCGCTTCTGTCCCCGGCGGCTCGGACTCTTGGGCCTGGACTGCGAAGGGGGGTTGCTCTCTTCGGTCTGCTTGGTCGTCTACTCGTCATAGTTGTCCCCCGACCCGGCTTGCTCCCCTGATTTGGTTCCCGGGGCATACCCCCAAGTTCTCTCTTACCCTCCTGAGAGCCCTCTCGGATCGTCTCCCCACTTCCCAGCAGCTTGCCAGGCGCGGTATCTCGGCGCATACTCCTTGTGTCCTTTGCGAAGACTACCTGGAGACTGCTCGGCATATTTTCTTCCGCTGTGACTACAGTGCTTTTATCTGGGCGGTCTGCAAACTCCGGTTGGGGCTTCCCTCCTGCTCCAAATCCATCACTGTTGATGCTCACATGCTGAGACGGAGGTTTGGAGCAAGGGGGAATACCTCACTGCGGGGCAAGCTATCCCTGGTGGTCTTCTCTACGACTGTCTGGCACATCTGGCGGGAGCGGAACTCCCGGATCTTCCGCTCCCATTCGTCCCCCAGGGACGTTCTCCTCGCCAGGATCTCTTCAGACGTATTTGATGCCATGGTCCCCTGTGACATGGCTGATGTTGATTCTGTTGATATTACTTGTTTTGGGAACTGGGGGCTTTCTTTGGCTGTTTTTTTGCTCGCCTCCCCATTATAGTTTTCTTTTCCTTTCTTGGCTAGTCCCTGGTAGTTCTGGTGTAAGGTGACTGCTTCCCAGCCTCTCCCTTACCTGCTCTATCTTTCGGCCTAGCCCTGGTGTAGTCCCTTGTTTATAGTTATATACATACACACTTACCTTTCAAATATTTATATACTAGTCATAACCCGTTCCCCAAGGGCACAGTTCATTTAAAATATTCTCTCCCTAAAATCTTGGACCCACTAATTTTAAACAAACAACAATAATTAAAGCGCAATAATTATTAGGTCCCCCTCAAAATCTTAATTCTCACAAAATTTAGTTCTTCATAGAGAATTTAGTTCCCCTCGTTTATTTAGTTTCACACAAAAATTTTAGCCTCGAATATTTAGTTCCCCCTAAAAATTTTAGACAAATTTAGTTCCTCTTCCCCCCATAGTTTGGACAAATTTTCTATGATGAAGACAAAAATTAAATGTGTCACCTAATTATGCCAATGGACTTGAACAACCTTGTCTATGCACTATCCAATTTTTTAGCAAACTTACTTTTCTTTTTATTATAAAATATTTTGAGTCTTTAAACTTGATGCTCTAAGCAAAAATCTTTTCAGCTTGTCATGTGTGTACTTGATTTTCCATGTCCTTACAACCGTCTAAAAACGTAGATAGAATATTAGTTATCACTTGAGAGCTGTGGAATTGTATTGAGGCAGGCGAGCATTTTTGTTTTTGAATTCTTGTTGTGGCACTCAACTAATAATTTTTACAATAACACATGATATTGTCATGAGTTTGGTATTTCACCTCTTGCAAAATCTAAAACATACTAAAAATGATCGAATATTCACATTGCTCCATATCTTGTTAACTGTTTTTCAAAAAAGAATCATTTGCAACTTACCTTTGTACAATCCATGGATCTGTGATATTTCCAATTAATGTTTGATGTGTTGTCTGAAGTACATTGAAACTTATATACAATATGCTTGTTCAAATTCCGCCAGATCAGACTATAATTCCCTCAAGACATGCCTTAGTAAATGCATGATAACTTATTAAAGCAGAAATAAGACATTGAAAAAATTCTCGATACTCATACTTGGTAAATGGTCCGCTCTAATACTATGATGTGTCGTAGGCCCTTTGTAAGAAAGAGCAGGGCCAATTTCTTCTTTTCTTAATTAGGTTTACTTTCTTAAAAAGGCATACCAGTAAATAAAGCATCATTTGCCGTCCATGTTACAAACTTTAGGAAAATATATGAAATATACAGCTTACAACCACGCAAAATGAATCATTACAAAACAGAACCAAACTTAGCCTCAACTCAACTTAGATCCAACACATCAATAATTCAAGTATTTTAAATAAAAATTAACATTTAAACCCATAAAATTTTTGTTTAGTAATCCACTTTGCAATTCCAACCAAAAAAGTAGAACAAAACTGGACCCAACCCACTTCTCTACGCTCCCCTGCTCAATCTCCAAGCCGTCCCTCCCATCATATGCTCTGGCTTTGTCATCAACAGTAACTCAAGAACATTTCTCTGCTCCTTCATAACACAAGATATTGGTTGGTGATGTGACTACATGTAGTGCTTCTTTCACAGCTTGCATCTGCACAAAACTTGCCCATGATGTATTTGCACCCATAGCTTAGTAGGCTTTCAACATCATTGCAACCTAAGTTGAGGTCCAAGGCCATAGGAATACAATTGAGGGGTCTGTAAACATAAGCAAATGCAAGTATACAGTTATCAGCCATAATAACCACCTTTGTTGATGCAAGAGGTGAGAAATTTGAAAGTAATAAAGCATGATGAAAAATTTAGGCTACACACTTGCAAGGTGAACTTGTGATTCTTGTCCTGGATACACAACATAGAAGCCAAAACTGTGTAATACTTGTTGAATACTTTTTCTTGCAAGCAGCATGCCAAAAGCACCCATTTGATTTCTCTGTCCTAAAGTTTTATTTTGAAAAAAAAGGCGTACCTAAATAGTTTCGTCAAACCAATAGAATCAAACAGATATAAAGTCTAGCATGGTGCACAATAATACCATATTAAAGAAGTGGTAGCATTAACTAAATAAGAAAAGACATTTCAGTTACCGAATATCACACGAAACATATAGATATTGAACAAACACAATGAGAAACTCAATCCGAAGATGTATGATCACAAAAGCTGTCACACCTTTTGGACCAATGTATAAGCTTTATACATGTTTCAATTAGGTGATTTATATGGAACTCTAATGACTTACAGCCTTGGCTCATTTTGGTTCCTCTATGTATTAGTATTAGTAGAATATAATCTGAAGATTGAAGAGCTACCTTGAATTTGCTCCGATCAGGTGAATGCACTTGCCAGACAAATCCCATGCGTGCTTCATGTTTAGTTATTTCTACAGAAGAAAAAAGAGTGCATTAATTTTCTACCTATGCAGTGTCAACAGATTTAAATTTAAATAAGTTTGAGAAATATTAATAGCAAAAGCCAGAGAAAATATATAACTATTTACCTTTCTACATAGAGGTTGTCCTAATTATAGTGGACGCATAGTTACAAAGCCATTTAGGGCCTCCCTCAAAACAGTTGCAGATACAATTGTCTTAATCGACACACCAAATTCACTACTATGAAAATATAGTCTACCCGAGATTAAAGACATTTTTGAAGAATTGTTTAATAAACATTTTAAAGAAAGATTGTGGACATTGCAAAATTTTTTAAGAAAGATTGTGGACATTGCAAAAAGATATTGTACGATATAAAACATACTACATGATCAGAGGTCAAAAATCCCAGTTTTATCTGAATAGAATAGCAAACATAGTATTCACAGTAAATAAACTTGAAATATCTAACTCCAATTCTTGGCTTTCTAATTCAATAACTTGCATAAACAAAACACGCTTTTGTAAATATTTTAAATTAATCTCCCTCTTATTTTCTCCTACAAAAGCCGAATGGAATACACTCAAGCATCAATTATTTAGATGGAGGGAAATCACATGACACCAAATTAGGCAAGACATAAACATCGACGGAAACTTCGACCACAAAAACTCAATGCATGATACCTGTAGTATATCCCAACACCACCAAAAGTATGCCATAAAATTTTGCTCAATAATTTCAACTCTGAAATAAACACAATAAAATATATCAAATACAAACCATTAATCAATTTTCTTAGAACAATAAAAAGCAATGAGAAAATGTATCTGACATGATGTCCTTACCAATTTGGCATCACAACCTTCTGATTCTTTTTGTGAGAATCTATAAATAAAGTAGGTTTGTTCATGTTATCAAAGAGTTCCTACATAATAGCTTCAATACATGGTTGATGTGCATTGAAAACATACATAACTCAACACATACATGGAGACAATACTTATTCACCATTCAAATATCAGAATCTGGACATGTATAATAGGTTTCAATGCATATAGTTTGCTTTCATGGCAGAAAAAGGGAATGCAATAGAAGCAAGTATCAATAACAACTATAAAACGCATAAAAGATTGATTATTTGATCAATAATGCGTCTTTTGGCTTCTTCACCATGCCTAAAATCACCAGGCATTATGGGCATGCACCTTAGATTAAAATAATAGCAACCAATTTCAGTTCGACCATTTGAGGTTTGTCTCTCAAACAAAATTAAACAGTTAAGTAATGAACAAAATTTGTCTGGTAGTAAAACAAATTTGAATCAAGTCTTTCATTGTAAATGATTGTGTAGTTAATGATAGATACATTATAGACATTTTTAGTAGTGAAAACACGCATTTTACTTTTGTTAGATACCCCCTCTTTGTCGCCTGATCAAACTTTAATGAGAAGTGTTAGGAAATAATTTCTCATATGAATCATATACACCTTTAAGCAATCAGTTTGATTCAAGTCTATGGTGGGTCTTAATGTGTGGTCAATGAAGGGTGTTTAATCCATGACATAGAGAATTATAAATGTCAATGCTATCCTTTCATAGAAATCAAGAAATTTTTCATTATATCATCTCCTGCTAACGTGACCATGCCTTCAAGAATACTTAGTTGGAAAAGAAAGAAAAATTTCTCATTGATCATTCCGCTTACTATGAAAATCAAATTAGAAATCTAGTAATTATCAATGAAGTTACTATCTTCTTAAGTATGAAAAGATGATTACCTTCAGAGAATACTTAGAACATGCCACATTTTATGAACTTGCTAAGTAGCGGTAAAATAAAATAGTTTTCAAAGAAGAGTAACACTTGGTGCTTCATGCAGAAGAGGTCTGCAGAATGAATATAACAAACCATCAAAGCAACAAAGGAAGCTAAATAAGTACCTCCAAACCTCTATACATTGCGGCTGAATTGCTCCAGGTGCCATCGATCAGAACAAAATTGGAAGGCTTCTCTACACGTGTATAGATCTGCGTCAATAAATAAGTTAGGGTTGAACTAATAATGTTGCTTCAAACTGCTAGCTTCAAACTAATAATTGCCTTTCTGTCAATTGCCTTTCTGTTAATTTCCATTCAAAAAAATTAAGATTTAATTAAGATTTTTGTTCTTAAGTAAGATTTAATGCAAGATGTAATAATTAAGATTTTATGGCAATTCTTGTGGAGATCCTGGCAGAAATGACAGCTCCCTGCATTGCATGCAATTCTCAGTTTGGAGTGTAAAGTTGTTCTTTTGAGTATTTGTACAAACATGTGGTGCAGAAAAAACGTATGAGGAGTGTAAATCCATTGCCATCTCCTCTAACAACCAAAACAAAACCGACATCTTTCCAATATTCAAACTCTCTGACTAATTCAACTAATTTAATTTGCTCTCATATTTTGTTCTCTTCAACAACTCCTGCCAAGAGAAGTAAGCAAGTCAAGCTGAATTTTGAGAAGAAAAATCCTGCAACAGTCTCATTGTAAGCTTCCTTCGTGGGCTAATCAAATTTTAAATGAAAGATATAAATAAAATAGAATCCAATTGAAAGATCAATGGATCTGACATCGAGAGAAAGGAGTGGCACCTCCCAAATTTCATTCTGCACAAAAAAATTTAAAACAACAAAAAACACAATATGCTTGATTTGTTTTTACCTGAATGATTAAGAAGACGGCATCATGGCGGGAAAGCTGGTTGAGAGTCGAGGAAAGGTGCTCATGTGATCGGACTTGACGTTAAACACTGGTTGAGACGTCGGCAAAGGCTGGGTATGTTTGAAACAAAATTTGTGTCACCAAGCAACGCTCGTACGTCAGAGTGCAAGAACTTTGCATCGTATTTAGGCCCAATGACGGCATGTAACGAACTAATCGCTGATGCAAAAATCCCGCTTCAGCATGAAGTACCGGTAAATATTAATCCTTTGGACAAACCACATAGACCCAACATTAATCGTCAGAGAACACAATAAAACTCACAGTTTTTGAGGGAAGATCTTGGGGCAGTTCTCCAGATAGAACTCAATGATTTCACTCGCCTTGAACTGTGGCCTTTTATTCCCGTTAGGAGCCGTAAGCATTGCAGTCACCAGACCGCTAGTGCTCGTTCCGGTGATGACATCAAAATAGTTGGTAATTCTTGCTTCCGGTCCATCAAGCTCCTAAATAAAACCAAAAACGCCACGACATACAAATCATTAATTTCATAGAAAAATATCCGACGTCGACATAAAACCGTGGATGGTTCCTGGGATGATCCCTCTCACACTGCCTCCATCGATGCTCAGGATTGTGACCAACTTCCCTGAAGAAGGGGGTGGGTTTTCAATCTCCTTACCGTTGTTGGCCATGGTCCTGGAAAACTCGAATGTACAGTGAGAGCTTAACTATGAAGACTCGATCGGAAAGAAATGAATATGTCTTAGTATGACAATTAAGTTGGAGATGAACAACGTGAGGAAGGGGTTTTGAATTTTGAAAAGGGGAGGGACAGTTTGAATTTTGAAGGTTGATCAAAATAATGACTTTTTGAAATTTCAAATGAGGAGGGCAGTTGCTAGCTCAGAGGGGAAGGGAAGCTTTTGAATTTTCCCCCTCATAATACAAAGTTTCATCAAGTTTCCCTCCAAAATTTTCTCACACCATCATCCCAAAACTTTGTCCTAGTCAGCATAAACTTTGTCCTTGGCATCTTGTCCTACTGGGACAAAATTCAAAATCTTCATCCTATATAGAATATATATATATATATATATATATATATATATATATATATATATATATATATATATATATATATATATATATTCTTTTTTGACAACCCAGAAAAATCCCCAACCCCTTCCCCCTGCCTTTGGCTTTTTTTAGGAGGGTAAGGCGAGAGCCCGGCCGAGACTATGCAAACTGGGGGGAAACCGTCGTGCCCCCAACGGCCCCCGGGTAAGTCCAAGAGGGGAGATGTAGCCCCAGGGTAAATAATTCTACAACAAATTCCACAATAATTACCAAGTCACGGCGGCAATATATATATATATATATATATATATATATATATATATATATATATATATATATATATACTAGTCATAACACGTGCCTGCAGGCACGGTTCAGTTAAGATTTTCTCCCGTGAAATCTTTGTTCTCCAAAAAATTATTTTTGCGGCCAAAATTTAAAAGAACAAATTAGCGTAAAAATATATAGCGGCACAGGCGCCTTGGCGCGAAACAACAAATTCGACGCAAGCGTCATCGTCACGGAACAACAAATTCAACGCGGGCGCCTCAGGCGCAGAACAACAAATTAGCGTAAAAAATTTAGCGGGTGCATTTGGCACGGGCGCCAATTTAGTGGGCGCCTTCAGCGCGAAAAACCAAATTAGCGTTAAAAAATTAGCTCGAAGGCGCCTCCGGCCCAAGCGCCTTCGATGCGATTAATTAATACCGAAAATAACGTTACCTTTGTCTCTCTTTAATATTTTTATTAGAATATATTCAGTGAGTATGAGTTACTTTCGAAAAAAATCTTTAAAAAGAAGTTAGGGGTTGTAATGCTCAATTCATGGTAGATTGATGGTGATTCAAATTGGATAGGACAAAAAACTATTTTGGCTCTTTTAGCCTTCCCTAATTGATTTTGCGGTATGTTAAAAAGATGATTTTTATATAATTATCTCATAAATTGGATCTCTGCATTCGGTTAAAACTAAGATACGGAGCTTCTGCATTGGACAAATGGCTTTATCTTTGAGCTCGCGTCAACCTCGGGCATGGTTCATTTAAGATATCCCCTCAAGATCTTTGTTCTCTCCAAAATTTATTTCCCCCTCCAAAATTTAAACGAAAAAATATTTAGCTTAAAAAATTCGTAATGTGCACATTCGGCGTGGAACAACAAATTAGGCGTGGAACAACAAATGAGCGTAAAACGAATTCGGCGCAAAACAATAACTTAGCACGACAAATTCGGCACGGAACAACAAAGTAGCGTTAAAAAATTTAACGGGCGGACGCCTTCAGCGCGGGCGCATTCGGCACGGGCACAATTACCCCTGCCCATCCAATTTAAATGAGCAAAAATTTAGCTCGGAACGGGTGCCTCCAAAATTTAAATGAACAAAAATTTACCTCAGCACGGGCTCCTTCGGATTTTCGCAACAGAAGTTCAAGTTCTCCCAGAATTAAATCGTAACCAGTGTATGCAAAGGATGTGGATGCATCATGATCGTTGGTTACTGGGACTTGTCATAGTCAGCCCTAAAATTCAAAAACTGTAGATCACCCGCCTATAGAGATGGATTAGTACAGCCACATTTAACCCTGTTTAAATATCCTGATATGTTAAGCCAATTATTAAAACCCATTTGATTCAAAAAAAACTGTTTGACAATGCAATCTCAGTTGCAATTTAACCTATAGTTTTAGGTTGTTGCCAAATAGTGGATAAAGAAACTCAATTTCTACCTTGGTAATTACACGAATGAATTTGACATTCGAAAAAAATAGTGGAATTGCATAATTGAATTGAATTTGATTTTACACATTTATTTGTTCATCTGGAACTTGGTGCTTTTTTCATTCAAAAAGAAGTAAAATATTTGTCATAATAATATGAAAATATTCTAATATTCCCCGCATCAAATATTCACATTTGTCATAATACATATACGAAAATGAATTTGGTGCCACAATAATTTGTATTTGTTGACCATGCCAGACTTGAGTGCTTTTGAATGATGTTGTTTAGGCTTTTGTTATGCAGACCTGGTAGCTTAGTTGTCTAAACATGGCATTGCCTTTCTACAACATAAATGTATTGCCTATCAAATTTGTAACGAAAGTGACCTTTATATGCCAATAGACACTAAATAATTACAATACATGCATTAGTTAGACTTCTCTTAATCTCCTTAGCTCATTTGCATACAAAATTACATTACTCAGCGGTGCACTTCATATCTTCTTGTACTGTTGAACTGTTATCATCACGTCGTCTACTCTCGTTGGCTCCTCCTTCAAAATCCTATCAGCATCTTGATCACATGTATATATGTTACTTGTTTGCACTGTCTCCTCATCAAACTTACCCCGTTCCTCAATTCAAAGTTGGTTGAATCGCTTCTCCCCATCTTCAATACTTCGCTTTATATCCACCTATATGTCAGTATACCAATCACAAAATATTAATCAGTACTTAAAGAACATGTTAAGAGAATCAATTTACTAATCATAAATTACAAATACAAATTTCAACAAATTGCCATGTTGGTCCTTCGCAGCTGGAATGTATTATGAATGGATGAATGAAACGAAATGAAACAAAGTATAACGGGTGCACTAAATGTATTAGTAGTTGTTTGTGAACATAACATATGTACCTTTGTTGTAAGTTGCAAGAACAAATCCACACCTTCCATAAAAAACAAAAACTCCAGTTTAGTTGCAAGTTGATATGGGAAGCTACAATCTTGACTCATGTGTACACATATGAGAAACAAAAACTCCAGAAATGATGCATGCATATGTGAAACACAGTTAAACTCCAGTTAGTTTCTTTTGCTCACCCCTTCTTTTGCTCAAAATGATGCTCCTTAGGACTAATAAAGAATGATATGATTTATTATGGGATTAGAATTGTAAAGTTCAAGTCAAAGATATGTCGGATCTGTACCCAACTGACATTGGGGTGTGGTTGGTTGGTGTTTTCAACACAATTATTGGTTTGTTAAGAATTAGATTAGTAAATCCAGTGCGTAATCAAATGCATGTTATCCTGTCAAATGTATTATATTAATTAAAGTAGTTCAATATAATCCAAGGTGATCAAAGTTAACCTTTGTCCTGGATATAATAAGCTAATATATTGAAAATTATGCGGCAATTGTTTAGAAATTGCTAAGAATGTTGAATGCGTATACCAGTGGTATGATATGAATCAAAATTGAATCAGATTATACCGGGATAAGATAAACTCGTCAAAAATCTGTCATGTTTTGTTGCGAATCTGGAGCTACAAATCTATCCTGAAGATGCCCCTTCTTATTACACCATCGTTGTATGCATTTCCTATGGGCAAACTACAACAGCATAAAAGTGAACACTTTGATCAATTAGTCTTTTACAGCCACAATTGATGTGTGGCAATGCTCTTAATACCATTACAGAAATAAAATCAAACTTATGTAACAACTAACAGCTATAATGAATAATCCACAAACTATTTAAATTATGAACAAAATTTTAATCACTGCCAAATTTGGGGAATCACAACTGCAATTGTTGCAAAGAGTAAGCATGCGTTATGTGAAACATTAATTCACATCCTATAAAAATTGTGAAATTTCCAAACTGAGCATGCATTCATCCTGCAGGCAAAAAGAAAGAAGAAAGTCCACACAAACTACAATAATATTGCAACATAAGCACAATTATTGGTAGCTAGTAAAATAATATTTGTAGAATTTAAATTCAATTTAATCCAAATAATATAACCCATTACAAAGTATTTAAAAACGCACACCAAAACCAGATAATCATAGAGCAGGTGGGTAATTTAACAAACCCCAAAAACAATGAGGACATAATTTCAAAATTGATTTAATCCTGATGAGCGGGCAGAAGCTGGAGGAATATGCATGTAGCTTTTTTCCAGTATATTCATGTAGCTGGAGGACCATTGTAGATGAGGAATATGTGCATACATAGACATGAACACGCAAGTTAACCAAAAATACATTGAGGTATACTAACTGTTTGGAATTTTTTTAATAGAAAAGAGCACAACGTTGAAAATGAGCAAGGGCATTAACACAACTAATAGAGAGCATAACTTGGAGGGAATTTTGACATCTAAGTAGGACTCAAAGACAAATTAAAAGGGTAGGATAGCTTCACTATTAAGTGAGATTGCAGACCTAAGATGAAAACAGAAGTGATTTGAAGTTTTGGGTTGCTTTAATTGCAACTCCCAACCTCTGCATCAATTTTGAGCTATGAAATGTGTAGAACTTTGACTTTGAAGCAGTGTTGCACTATCCTTGTTATTTTATGTAATCATTTAAAAACTTTGCTTAATTTTCATGGGTGTGATACCACATCTGTGTCAGCTCATTTGTGTCCATGCTGCCTAGATTCTGAGTGAGGCATGTATGGTTTAAGAGAGGTAGAACACACTGAAGCAACATTCTGGGTTGAATTCAGAAAGAAAAAGAATGTATGCACTAAATGAATAAGAAGCTTGAACCAAAAGAAAGGGGAGGGGGGATCAAATGCTGTGATCACTAAATCAAAAATAATCATCTTCAAAAAAGGGCACCGTACAAATACCATTTCAAAATAGCAAAAAGATCAATGTTTCAGGCAGTGATACTAACTTTGGGGTTTCAACATTGATCCATACCATTCCCTTACCCATGGAGGTCATGTTGAGAGCTACCGGGTTAGTTCTGCTTGGAGCATCGAAGTACATCTGGATATATCTTCAGAGATTAAGTTGATATCAGTTGCAGGTTTAAAAGCCAGTTTCATGCACAGGGAATGCTAGCTGAATGTCGTTGGCATCGATTACCTTGTACCATGTAATCGTCATGTCCTTCTTTTCCTATTGCCATTCTACTTTGGATTGTCCTGATTCATTGTAGATTTTTAGATGCTCTCCAGCTAATCCAGACTGTTAAGTTCATCAAAAGGCATGACAGATTTCATCATCGGGTTAAAACTGGAACTATTTTGATTGGCTAAGGCTCGGATTTTACCACATGTCCCCACTTGGCCAGCATCAATAAAACCGTTCCAATGTTAAGTCCCTGGATTTCAAATCTATGAACTCCGGCTCCTGCGTGTTCCAAGTATGATCCACCATCCTGCGAGTACAAATCAAGAAGAAATCATAATAAATTGTTGGGTATGTTAATTAAAATAAGACATGAAAGCACACATTACCTTCCATATGATAAATGGTCTGATAAGTGAAAGATTAATGGTCTTTGAGTAAGATGAGCATACAAACAGAATCATAAAGAAACCAAAGGAACACATGAGAATCTTTAGAGTGTCAGTTAATGGATACAATTTGTTTGATCAACCAAAAGGCTGCATCATCATTGTTCTCATCCCATTCAACACCATCAAACAGTTCTTGAACTCTAGAAAATGCTTCAATAGGCAACCCGCCCTTAACCTCGCCATTTAATATTGCAGTCGGTGGAGGAGACATGCTCTCAGCTTCACCAAACAGAACCTGGAACCAAATTTTTTGGGGGAAATATATTACGAAGGGAAGTTGCTGCATTTACTAATGTAATCGACACACTCAAAAAATCAGGCAAAGCTTACCTCAACTCAAATTTTTTTCGGATATTTATACTTTGAATCCCAAAGAATATCCACATCATCAGAGCCCAGAATCAAAATATGTGCCCGGATGAAAGTAGTGTTGAACATTATGCGAAACATTATAACTTCCCTTTCAGGATCCAAGTCGAGAAGAACACATTTCATGACAACATCGCCTTCAACCAAGCAATGAATATGAAACTACCAGCTTAGTTCTCCTGAAACAACATCGCCTTCAACCAAGCATTTCAACGTCCTCCTGAAAAAAATTATTTTCATGTTGTTCAAATGTGAAACTACCATCTTAGATCTATTGTGAAGCATGAAATAAATCTAAAACATGTGGAGAGATTGCCCAAATATGCGTATAACTGGTCTGCATCCATTATCTGCATCAAAACTTGGAATATCATATAGAATGAGACAATCCAAAGAAAGAGCTTGTTCAGTGGAAGACCTTTCCACAGAAATCTTCCCTCAAGCAACATAATGTATGTACGGAGCTTTGTTCCAGAACCGTACAACACAGTGATTAGCTTTGTTCCAAAAAAACCTACTACTTGTGGATGTGCTCCATCTTGAGACTCAATCTGAGATCTCTTCAAACGCAGCAAAGTTGTTGGTTTTGAGCAATGGATGAGAAAAAATGACAGAGAAAAAGGGTTTGGCTCTCTTCTTCCCTTTGTTCTGTCTCCATCGCTGCCCTCCACAGATAAGCTTTGTGCTGAAATTTTGTGCGGCCCGAGGTGTCTGAGGCCGAGGTATCGTTGCTGCTCTATCGAAATCTTTGGCCCTTGCGATATGCTGCTCTCTTCATATTTGGGGAATAGTAAGGGTCGATTTTGGGGGAATCTCTCTTCCTATTCTGGGGAATATCAAGGGCCAATTACAGGGCCAGGGCCTGTTGCTCTCCCCAATACACAGATTCACGCAAAGAGTCTGTCTTCATATTTTGGTGACTTTTGCTCACAATCAAATGGGACCCACAAATCAAAAGGCTGAGTTAATACAAAACCTCCATCTCAAAGCTTCATCCCAACCGTTCATTACCCAAGATTTAATCATGGCCGTCTTTTATCAACCAGTTTGTCCTAGTCAGCTTGTCCTAGTCAGCCCTAGGATTCAAAAATCGCTGTCAAATGTATAATAGATATACATGTTTGTAGTGTTAATGTTTGACTATCTAGTGCATATATAAGCACTTGTAGTAACTATACCTGCCTTGAATTATAGTGTGATGTGATTGGGGTAGTTACTAGAGTGGCTAGGTACATTTATAGTTAGAAAGTCCGAGGACGGACTTTATTCTAAGGTGGATAGAATGTAACGGCCGCTTTCCGACCGTTCGTTTTTCGCGTGTACTTTCCTCTTTTGTACGCGTATTTTTATTCATCATTTCTTCTATCCGAAATACGTGATGTTATATGTCGTTGTGACTGTATGGAAGAGTAGTTATTTATGGGATTTTTAGTGAACGTCATTTCACGGGTCGTTCTCCCACAAATCAGCTTTGAATGAAGGGGTGTTTTAGCCTTTAGACTTGAATGCTTAGTTTTTATTTTTATTTTCGTTCTTGGTAGGCTTAGTTCATGATCGGACCCCATATCCTCGATCCTCTTGTCGTCACAGTCGTCCCGATATTTTTTTCATAATTTTCGGACACTGTTTGCTTGGCCCAGCACACTAATTACCTTTGAAACCCGATTAGCCTAATCCAACCTTGAAATTAAAACCTTAACCTAATCTAATATGATTATACGTATGACATTTGATTCTTGGGCTACCCTCACCTCAGTTTTTCCCTCTTTGCACACCCCCTCTCACATCCTCTCTCCCAGTCATCCAAACTACACCCCTTTTAATACCCTATTTAGCAAACCCTTCTTTTAAAATCTCAACCCATCACAATCCTAGGTCACGCATGCAAACCCAGCCGCTGCTTCTTCTCCCCCACGCGCCTGAGCTTGGCTGTCGACGAGAGCCTATATCCGGCCATCCTCTGGCATCCCCTCCTCCTCGAAAACATCTTCCCCTCTCCCCTACTCTCTCTCTCTCCCTTAAAATACATCTCAAAACACCCCAGATATGCCATTTTTGCAACTACTACCGCCCAGCTTTCAGATCCACGGCCGCCGGCCTTCGACAACCGTCGGCGACCACCTCCCATCACCGGCAACTCCCCACGACCCCCTCTACACGCTGGCATTGCCCTTTGCTTCTCCCTTGGCCATATCATCTCGCTACGGATCCAAACACCCGGATTTCCCAAATCTGTCCCCTTCTCTGCAAAACGGCCAGCCACCTCACCGCCGGCAGTTGCTCCAGCCATCCCGCAGGCGAGCGCGACCCCTTCGACCTCCTCAAATCATCGGCATCCCCCGTACGTTGAGGAGTCCTTTGATCGCTCCTTATTTTACACCTTTTTTCTGCATGTTTTCATGTCATTTCGATTGCCCATATTGCGTTTTCCTCGATTTTTTGACGGCCTCGCGTTGCTTTTCACTATTTTTTGTTTTTGCCATATTTCAGGAGATATGGGGGGCGATCTGGAGCGAAAATGAGATCAAGGGACTTTTGCACACACCGGAGCGTCGCCCACAGCTTATTTGAGGAGTTAGCAGCGCTAGAGGATGAGCAAAAAAGAAATAAATTCGATAGAGTCGACGAGGAGGCGAGGAGGAGAAGAAAAGAGCCCAGAAGCAGCTCGCTCGGCCGAACAGAGAGTTCACTCGGCCGAGTAAAAGGATGCGTTCGGCCGAGTAAAACGGATACGTACTGCTGAATTTTAAAAGTTCACTCGGCCGAACAAGAAAGTCTACTCGGCCAAATGGAGAAGACCACTCGCCCGAGTGGTATAGGGATATTCTTCCGAGAAGCAGCCAAGTTACTGGAAATTTTGAGAAGCCCACTCGGCCGAGCAGGATTGCTCATTCGACCAAGTGAAGAAGCCCACTCGCCTGAGTCAGTCAGAGCGACAGACCCCCAATTTTCCCAGATTCTCTGTTTTATTAATGGGTCTGTCACTCTGCCGAGTAACATTGTCACTCGGCCGAGTGACGCAGTCCGACTACTATGCAAATTAGGTTTTCTGGGCTGCGCAGGGGAAATTCTGTCAGGATTTTTTGGACGATTTTGGCTTGTATTTAAACCTAGTTTTATCCCTAGTTTTAGAAGAGACTTGAATTATTTTTTGACAGCTATTCCTTTTGTAAATCTCAGCTGGAGATCGTAGACGAGCAATTTTGGTTTGTTCTTTCTTGCTAAAACTATTATTTTTATGAATTGCTTTCTTTCTACAATGAATTGTGCTATGATCTATTGCTTTATTTCTGAGATTTCTATGATGAATTTTGAGTAGTTTCGTCGTTCTAGGGCATGGGGATGAACCCTATGGACCCGATCTTTGAATTGTGATGAATGAATTGAATCGTTGCTAGGATTGAAGTAAGGTTAGGTTGTGATTGATTTATTACGAGTAGCTAGGAATTTCCATCGATTGGGATTTGCAAGAAATTGGATCTCAATTGATGGAAGGCCTATATATTCGATTTAGGTTTATAATTGAGATTCTCTAGATTTGGTTTGCAAGAGATTGGGCCAAAGCTAGGATTTTTATTATAAATCTATACTAATATTCGTTTGCAAGAGATTGAATGAATACGAACTATCATAACCTAGATCATAGCTCAAGTTTGCACGAGAGTGGGTTCGAGATGCGATTGGACGATGATGTCAATCTTCACGCTAGCGGCTTAAGTTAGGGTTTGCACGAGAGTGGACCCTAATCTAAGTTGCTATAGACCGATAATAGCGCGAGAGCGTGAGCTTGGTTCTACATTAAGTTGCGACTAGTTCACCTACATTCAAGCCTTACGATATTGAGATCATGATTCACAAGGAAAGTGACGGTCTGTAGCGGGGATTTCCTATCCCTGGACGCTCTATTATATTGAATTTTATTTCCTATTTGAACGATTATGACACTATTATCAAAACCATCCTATTATTCCATCGATAGCTAGGTGATCAAAATAGAGTATTGTCAATTGTCCTCCCTGAGATCGATACCCGCTCGCCACTACGCCATGCGCTTGCGGTAAGACTACAGTCATTTTTTGGGTGTATATCCGGGCGTGATCAAGTTTTTGGCGCCGTTGCCGGGGAGGCCAATGGTATTCGATTTTTGCTCACCCGGTTACATCTCACCTTCTATCTTTCTCTTTTATTTCTTTTTGACTTTATTTGATGCTCAAATTGACGTGCTCTCCTGATTTTCCAATAGAATCTTAAGCAGGTAACATGGGAGACACGACAACGAGAACGGAGCTTAGCCTGAGAGATGATGATTCCTTCGCAACTCTTCTGAAAGAACTTGTTGATGAGGTCCAAACCATAGGGGCTTTGGCCATCGACATTGAGGACCCCATTGAGCAACTATTTGCTAGCTTTGTGATGGATCAAATCTCTCCGGAAGGGACAATCGAGGGCAACATTAAAGTCGACGTGAGGGACGACAAGTTATACTTTGAAGGTAGTAAAGCATGCATCAGAGAGTTCTATACTCCTGAGGAGTCCAATTGGCATGCCGAGATTCAGGGAAGTACACTTGACGATCCTCTCTTTGACATTTATGACGCACTGACATGTCTCTTGATTTTGGGTATGGACCGGGGGAAAATGGTAGTCCCATCGACGTCAAAGCGGATTTGTGCAGTGTCCACTCCGATGTGCCCTCTACACCAAGAAGCGAATCTGAGCCGACATATGAGGGCCTACCCTCCGAGGAGGAACTAAACTCGGGCATGACCGAAGACGCCATGTTTTTACAGGAAGAGGAGGAAGGGGGTACAACGCCTCCTGAGGTAGTACTGAAACAATTACCCCCTAATTTAAGGTATGCTTTCTTGGGAGAAAAACTGACCTATCCGGTGATCATTAATTCCAACCTCAACCCCACCCAGCTTGAGAGTCTTCTAGATGTCCTTAGGAGCCATAGAGACGTCCTTGGCTACACCATCTCTGAACTCAAGGGAATAAACCCTAGACTTTGTACGCACAGGATCCACCTTGAAAACATTGAAGCCACCTCCATAGAGCCTCAAAGGCGATTAAATCCTAATACGAAAGAGGTAGTTAAGAAGGAGATCCTTAAACTGCTTGAAGCCGATTTCATTTATCCTATTTCTGACAGCAGATGGGTTAGCCCTGTACATGTCGTTCCTAAGAAGGGGGGATGACCGTCATAAAAAATGATAAGGGAGAGCCTATATCCACACGTAACGTTACGGGATGGTGGATGCGTATTGATTAACGGAAATTGAATAAAGCCACCCGTAACGATCATTACACATTGCCTTTCATCGACCAAATTCTAGAACGCCTTGCTAAACATAAATTCTTTTGCTACTTGGATGTGTATTCAGGATTCTTTCAAATTCCCTTACATGAAGATGACCAAGAAAAGACTACTTTCACGTGTCCTTATGGCACATATGCTTACCGTAGAATGCCCTTCGGACTTTGTAATTCCACTGCCACCTTTCAAAGGTGCATGACGTCCATCTGTTCTGATTATATTGAAAATATTATGGAAGTCTTCATGGATGATTTTTCTGTCTATGGTAGCGAGTTTGACTCATGTCTGGCCAATCTTACTAAAGTTCTTAAAAGATGCCAACAAAATAATCTTACTCTTAACTGGGAGAAATGCCATTTTATGGTAACATAGGGGATAGTACTTGGGCATCTTGTTTCATCTAGAGGGATTGAGGTTGATAAGGTGAAAATTAAGGTAATCGAAAAACTTCCTCCTCCTATTAATGTTAAGGGCATTAGGGGATTTCTTGGTCATGCGGGGTTTTACCGCTGCTTTATCAAGGATTTTGCCCTAATTGCCCATCCTCTTACTTTCTTACTTGCTAAAGATGCTCCATTTGTCTTTTCAGGAGAGTGCTTGCAAGCCTTTAATACACTAAAGGAAGCCCTCATTTCTGCACCCATCATACAACAGCCAGACTAGAATCTTCCTTTCGAGCTTATGTGCGACGCAAGTGACCAAGCAATTGGGGCAGTACTAGGACAAAGGAAGGACAAAAAGCTTCATGCTATATTTTATGCAAGCAAAACTTTGGACGAAGTACAAAAGAATTACACTACCACTGAAAAAGAGCTCTTGGCGGTTGTTTACTCTATTGAGAAGTTTCGCTCCTACCTCCTTGGATCCAAAGTGATTGTGCACATCGATCATGCGGCATTGAAGTATCTACTAAGCAAAAAATAGGCCAAGACAAGACTAATAAGATGGATACTATTATTGCAAGGATTTGACTTGAAAATTAGAGAGAAGAAAGGCACGTACAACGTTGTGGTGGACCACTTGTCTAGGCTTATTCGTGACGAGAAGGATGAAAGCCTACCAATTGATGACACTTTTACCGACGAGAGGCTATTCGCCATTAGACCCGGAGAGGTGCCTTGGTATGCGGATTATGTGAACTATTTGGCATTCGGGATAAAATCATGCTGTCACGCCCCGCTTCCCAAAACTACGGATGCGAAGCGTGACTAAGGCCCACTTAGGCCGGAGCTGTGAAGCTCGGACCCAATAAGCGTCTGTGTGGTACTCTAAGACGAAGGAAACAGGTCCCTACATGTTCGTACAGAACAATAAAAGTACTGAAAAAGAAAACAATCATTTTATTCCAAATTATTCATCCAGAGTTCTGAGAGTCTAACAAAAAGCCTGACACGGCTACAACAACTGAAAGATAAACTACTGGTGCAAGCACCCAACCTAGACAGAAAATAAACGGTGCTACGCACCCAACTAAACTGCAGTGAGACCCCTGGATCAGCAACGTGAAGACCTCTAGCTCTGGTCCTCCTCGGGCACGTACTCTGGATCGACGTCATCCGGCTCTACGTACTCTGGTAGGTCCGTCTCGTCAACGTACTCTGGTCGGCATCTGACGTACAGCACCCAAAAGAAAGGAACTGTACGTCAGGTAAAGTCTACAAAAGAGAGTTAGACTCTACTGCAAGTGTACTGAAATTTTAAGCAACGATTTACTGGTTGATTAGCATGCTGGGGTTATCACATGGTAACAGAGCAGGTAAACGGAGCAGGAAAAAGTAAAATGCGTCGAGCAGTAGTCGTAGCGTGGGACTAACCTAAGAGTGACGGGACAAGACGGAACAAGTCAAGACGGGACAAGACACGTGTGACACGAAGGGTTCACGCCTTACGGTTCGAGGGGGATCAGACCCTCTCCCCGTGCGCACGCTCAACCCTACCCCAACCCAGGAACTCAGGACAAGAAGGTACATGGATCACTCCCGCTAGGGAAGCATCCGGAACGCCCGCAGGCTTTTTGTATAACAGGGATCACTCTCGCGTGGAGAGCATCCGAAACGCCCGTAGGCTTTTTGTGTAACAGGGATCACTCTCGCGTGGAGAGCATCCGAAACGCCTGGAGGCTTTTTGTGTAACAGGACACGACACACAAGGAATTGTTATTCTAGGGGGTCCACACGCATGCACACACAAGATAACCCTACGGTGTCAAAAGTTGTTGTCGAGCTTAGACTTCGTCGTCAAGTCTAAGCCGTCAAGGGTGATCCGGACGCTATCATTTCACGTCCGGTTCTCTTTGTTCATGGTTTAATAGTTCTAACAGTCAAAGGCCTAGGCATGGCTGAAAGAGTAAGTGAGTACACTTGCTTGTGATGGCGAGCGTGTCGTCTGTCCGGAGCGTCCCGTCCAAGCGTCGCGTCCTCGGTAGTCCGTCTGAAATAGGGTCACGGTGTCAGTGTCAGGTCGCGTTTTTCAATAAGTCCTATTAGGGTCTGTTTCTAGATTGGCGGGACTACCCTATTCGTCAAAAGTCACGTTTCGGTGTTTCGTTCAACCTAGATCGACTTCTACCCTATTTGCACAGAAAAATTGGCCGATTGTCGATCTTTCTACGGTGAGTAGCGTTTTACCGATACTGAAAGTAAATTTAGTTCGAGTTGTCAAATTTTAGTTTAGGGTTTGATTTTGCTACGGTGTGGGTTCGCTACGAGTTCGGGGGACCAACCTCTCTGGTGTTTGATGTAGGATGGACGTAGCGTCTGAACAGTAGGAGATCTGTGTCGTCTACGGCGTCTCGGCTACGGGTAGCATAGCCAGACACGTTCTGGCAGCGAACTGAAGGTGCGGGCAGCAGCGGGGAAAGCGGACATCGAAGACGAGCCCGGTAGCGGTACGTAGGAGGCGTTGGCGGCGTCAAGGAGCCGCGAAACCACGAGCAATGAGGTATAACGGTCAAAACAGCGAGTAACGGGGTCAAAACGTCGTTTTGACGTCGCTGGAGGCCAGACGTGGGGTTGCAACGGACGCAGTTGGCGGCAACGGCCTAGGGGGGGTCGGCGGTGACTGCACGGGGCTCCGGGGAACAGCGAGTAACGGTCAAAACAGTGAGTAACGGGGTCAAAACGTCGTTTTGACTTCGCTGGAGGCCGGCCGTGGGGCTGCAACGGACGCAGTTGGCGGCATCGGCCTAGGGGGGGTCGGCGGTGACTGCACGGGGCTCCGGGGATTGCCGGCAGGTCGTGCGGTGATCGGAAGAGACGGCGGTTACCGGAAATCACAGCAGCAGCTGTTGCTGCTCGCTGTCTGTGAACAGAGGCTGCCGGAGGCTGCCTCCGGTGGCCTGGGTGCTCCTCCGGCGGTCGAGAGGGGCTGCAGGGGTAGCTGGCGACCGGAGAGTCCCGCAGATGGTCGGAGGCGACGTGTGCGGCGGTCGGAAAGCGAGCGACGATCGGGGAAAACTGCAGCAACGCGGCTGTAGCTGCTTGGCAAGGCTGAACAGCCACTGGCGGTCGAAGGGTCTGCACGGTGGCTGGAAACGTTGGCCGCCGCCGAGGGGTGCCGGGGTCTGTGGCGTGTGCGAGAGAGACGAGGGAGGGAGAGGGATAGGTTGTTATCGGGGGTTTTACTTGGTGGCGGCTGGGAATGAAGGGAAAAAAAAGAATATAAAAAAACCCTAGAAGATGATATATTAACCCATTGATACGTATGAGGATACTTAGGGATATTATTAGATCTGATTACAATTTCGAAATTCAAAAGATTAGGGCTAACATCAACGGTTGGGATTTAACCGGAAGATATCTCTCGCTACGGGCATCGGAAAATTAATCCGAAAATACCGGGACGATCGTGGAGACGAGATGCACGGGGCTATGGAGTATGATTGTGCGTTATGCCTACCAAAATTTTACGTAAAATCGGGAAATGCGTTGTAAGATAAAAGACTAAAACGCCCATACCATTCCAAGTCGTTTTACGAGAAAACGAGCCGTGATATGACGTTCCCAAAAATTACTATAAAATTCTACACTCTCATACGGTCACAACGGCATATCACATCGCATATACCGGAATCCATAAAGGGCCAAATAAAATACGCGCACGATAAAGCACGTGCACGTAGAAAATCCATAAGATCGGGAAGCGACCGTTACATTCTACCCCACTAAAAGAAAGATTCCGTCCTGGGAATCTACAACACTAATCAGCAAACAAAGATGGGAAACGCTCCCTCATCTCCTCCTCACGCTCCCAAGTGGACTCTCCAGGTGATCCGTGACGCCACATCACCCTCACCAGGTTGACTACCTTATTCCTCAATTGCTTCTGTCGACGGTCCAAAATCTGCATAGGCTGCTGGTCAAATGTCAGGTCCGGACGTACCGTGATCTCCGAGAAATCCACAGTGTGCGACGGATCACTGACGTACCGACGTAACTGAGAAACGTGGAATACGTCGTGAACTCCCTCTAAGGATGATGGCAGAGCAAGGCGGTAGGCCACTGCTCCCACGCGCTCCAGCACATCGAATGGTCCAATATACCTTGGACTTAGCTTTCCCTTCTTCCCGAAACGAATAACTCCGCGGTTCGGAGAAATCTTCAGGAAGACGTGATTTCCTGGCTGAAACTCCAAAGGTCTCCTCTTGGCATCGACCCAATGCTTGAAACGATCCTGTGCAACCCTGAGCTTCTCCCTGATGTCTCTCACGACATCCACAGCTTCCATTATCATCTCTAGACCCAACAGCTCCCGATCTCTAATGTCATCCCAGCTCAGTGGCGATCGACATTTCCTCCCATATAAGGCAACAAACGGCGCCATGCCAATGCTCGCCTGGTAGCTGTTGTTATACGAAAACTCCACCAAGTGAAGATGGTCCTCCCAAGATCCCTTCAAATCGAGCGTACAAGCTCGCAGCATATCCTCCAGAATCTGAATAGTCCTCTCGGACTGGCCATCAGTCTGCGGGTGGTACGCCGTGCTGAAACTCAGACTCGTACCCAAATTCTCCTGCAGACTTCTCCAGAACTGAGATGTGAACCTCGAGTCTCTGTCAGACACGATGCTCATAGGGACTCCGTGTAAGCGTACGATCTCATGCACGTACACGGTCTACGTCACAACCATCTCAAAGAGGAAAATTTTAAAAGTGGAGTAAAACGAAATTTTACCTCTAGATATTTCCTCGTCAAGACTTCCGTAGACTGGCCCACTCGGAAGGGGATGAAATGCACAGACTTAGTTAACCGATCAACGATCACCCTGACTGCATCGTTCTACTTTGGGGTCCGAGGTAAACCAGTCATAAAATCCATCGTGATATGTTGCCACTTCCACTCTAGAATAGGAAGCGGTTGTAGCAAACCAGCCGTACGATGGTGCTCAGCCTTCACCTGTTGGCATATCAAACACTTGGCAACGCTCCGTGCCACGCTCCTATTCATGCTAATCCACCAGTAATTCAGACGGAGGTCCTTATACATCTTGGTGCCTCCGAGATGTATAGAATATGGCGAGCTATGAGCCTCGCTCAAAATCTCCTCCCGAACATCACCTGCAGGTACGTAGAGCCTACTGCCGTACCGCAGCGAACCATCCTCATGAATCACGAACTCCGTCCGTAGTCCAGCTTCAACCTGCCTCCTGATCCTCTGCAGCTTCGGATCTCCTGACTGTGCTGCCTTGATCCGATCCACAATCGTGGACTGAATCTGCAAATTCATGAATGAAAGAACCACACCAGGTAGGACGACCTCCAAATCCATCTCTCTCATCTCATGCTGTATCCTCCAGTCGGCAGTATGCATCATCGCAGTAGGAAGCCTACTCAACGCATCAGGCACTACGTTCACCTTCCATGGGTGATACTGCAAGTCTATCTCATAGTAAGCCATGAGCTCTAACCATCGTCTCTGATGCATGTTGAGCTCCTTCTGCGTAAAGATGTACTTCAAGCTCTTGTGATCGGTGAAAATCTTCACGCTCTCACTCAGCAAGAAGTGCCTCCAGATCTTCAGTGCAAATATCACCGCTGCCAACTCCAGATCGTGCGTCGGGTAATTCTTCTCATGAGTCCTCAACTGACGGGAGGCGTACGCGACCACGTGGCCATACTGATGCAAGACGCATCCTAGGCCCTTCCTTGATGCATCACAATATACCTCGAAGCCTCCGCTCCGATCCGGTACAACCAAGACCGGTGTCGTGGTCAATCTCGCCTTCAAGATACTGAAGGCCTCCTCACAAGCATCTGACCAATGGAACTCCATATCCTTCCTCGTCAGCCTCGTCATCGGCTCTGCAATCTTCGAGAAATCCTTGATGAACCACCGATAATAGCCTGCCAAGTCAAGAAAGCTCCTGATGTCTGACGTTGACTGCGGAGTCGGCCAATCTCTGACTGCTCTGACCTTCTCCGGATCTACAGATATGCCATCAACGGACACCACATGTCCCAGAAATGTGACTCTGTCCAACCAGAACTCGCACTTACTATACTTGGCATATATCTTATGTCGTCTCAACGTCTCCAGCACTGTCCTCAGATGACAGCTGTGCTCCTCCTCAGACTTCGAGTAAATAAGGATGTCGTCTATAAATATAACGACAAACTTATCCAAAAATTCGTAGAAAATCAAATTCATCAAATTCATGAACACAGCTGGAGCGTTGGTCACGCCAAAAGGCATAACCACGAATTCATAATGCCTGTACTTTGTCCGGAAGGCTGTCTTCAGAATATCGTCCTTCTTCACCTTCAGCTGATGGTATCCGCTCCTTAAGTCTAACTTTGAGAAGACTCTCGAACCTCCCAGCTGATCAAAAATATCATCGATGCGCAGCAGCGGATACTTATTCTTCATTGTGACAGCATTCAGCCCTCGATAGTCCACGAACATCCTGCGGAACCCAACCTTCTTCTTCACAAGCAAGACTGGTGCACCCCACGATGACACACTAGGGTGGATGAAACCCTTCTGCAGCAACTCATCTAATTGCTTCTGCAGCTCCTCAAGCTCAGCAGGAGCCATCCGATATGGCGCCGTCGATATCGGCTGTGCTCCCGGCATAAGATCAAAACCAAATTCCAGAGCTCTGTCGGGTGGTAATCCTGAGATATCTTCCGGAAAGACGTCGTCGAAGTCTCTGATGACTGCTGGTCGGTCGATCTCCATCTGCATAGCTGCGACAATCGGCACCTCCGGCTTGGCCCGAAATCTGATGGGCCCAAGCGACTCAACTCTGCTACGGAACTCGAACTCCGGATGACCTGGAATCCTGAATACCACCCTCTTACTGTGGCATTCGATCGAAGCATGGAAGTCTCCCAGCCAGTCGATGCCAAGAACGACATCAAAATGCGGTAGGTCGTGGACGATGAAATCTGCAAATAATTCGTGTCCACTGACCACCAAGGGGATCGATCGACAACCCAAATTCATAGTCACCACTCCGTTCCCTGTGGTGATGTCCCAACACTTAGGAAGTGTATGGGTGGGAATGGAGTGCCTTGTTACAAATCTCCGGGATAAGATGCACATGGATGCACCGGAGTCGAACAAGGCCAAGGCCGGGTGAGTGAACACTAGAATGGTGCCTAGGTTATGAAAGAACTACGATCAACCAAGCTACTCTAACAAACAAGGCAAACAAACAAAGATAACAATAAGATCTACACTATGAAATGAAAGGCTAGATTCGAAGTAATACCTGCAATAACTCCATCCAGCTCCTCAGTCTCCACGGTAGTCATGGTGTAAGCCGGCCTCTGGGGTTGCACTGCCCGCTGAAACATCTGCCTCTGAGGCGCCAAGGGTGGTCCACAGGTAGCAGCTCCTCTCTGAACCGGGGCAGGCGCTCTACTCTATAGCGGGGCTAGTGCTCCGACTATGGCATGACGCGCTCTCGGACAATCCTTAGCAGCGTGCGAGGCATCTCTACAAAACAAGAACAATCCCAGCTTCTTCCTGCAATCATTCTAAACGTGTCATGGCTTCCCGTAGTAATGACATGGTCCCTTGCTCTGACTCTGCATGGGTGCTCCAGGCCTCTAGAAAGGCACTGTCTGAACTGGCCTCATCGCCGGCCTAGCAGGTGGCCGGTACTGCTCCATGGGACGCTTCCCTCTATCAACTGAAGGGTCAGGTAGACGCGATATGGTCTCATGGTTCCTCGCGGCATTCAGCACCGCTCCCATGGTCATGAAATCTGCCGAAGACATGGAAGCCTGAATCTTCGGACGCAGTCCCTGATGAAAACAATCAGCTCGTTTCTCCTCCTTCCTCACCATATGTGGGGCAAACCGACTCAGCATCTCAAACTCCGCCTCATACTCGTCGACGGTCATATCCCCCTGCTTCAGATCTACAAATCTGCTCAATAGCTCCCTCCTAGCAGCCTTGGTGAAGTACTTCTCCTTGAACATCGATCTGAAAGTCCTCCACTCCATTGGCTTCTGCAGGCGCCTCTCCTCAATGCGCCACCAGTTCCTAGCATTCTCGGTCAGCTGCATCTTCACTATATCAACTTGGGTATCATCAGGAATCTTCGCAGCAATCAACTTCTCCTCAGTACTCAGAATCCACTCATCAGCAACCAACGGTCCTTCCTTCCCAGAAAATGTCTTCAGTTGAAGCTCATTGAACTGCTTCACTCCCGGAGCAGATCGAGGGGCAGGCGGAGGCGGTGGTGGTGCAACTGGAGGAGCATGGGCAGCACGGTGGGACTGCTGAACCAACTGGTGCTGTACGTCCATCATCTCTTTCATCACGCCCAGAAACTGGCGATACTCTCCGCCCTGGACTTCCGGAACTCCATCGCCTGAGCTCCCGGATCGGGTGACGCATCGTCCTGTCATCCTATTGACAAGAAAGACATAGATTAGACTCATACAAATTACTGGATAACAATAAAATGAATGTCAATACTTCTATTGTTCCGAACTTGCAGAAGGGATGTGACCTGCATGGGCCACCACTAAAACCTGTCACGCCCCGCTTCCCAAAACTACGGAGGCGAAGCGTGACTAAGGCCCGCTTAGGCCGGAGCTTTGAAGCTCAGACCCAATAAGCGTCTGTGTGGTACTCCAAGACGAAGGAAACAGGTCCCTGCATGTTAGTACAGAACAATAAAAGTACTGAAAAAGAAAACAATCATTTATTCCAAATTATTCATCCAGAGTTCTGAGAGTCTAACAAAAAGCCTGACACGGCTACAACAACTGAAAGATAAACTACTGGTGCAAGCACCCAACCTAGACAGAAAATAAACGGTGCTACACACCCAACTAAACTGCAGTGAGACCCCTGGATCAGCAACATAAAGACCTCTAGCTCTGGTCCTCCTCGGGCACGTACTCTGGATCGACGTCATCCGGCTCTACATACTCTGGCAGGTCCGTCTCGTCAACGTACTCTGGCTCGGCATCTGATGTACAGCACCCAAAAGAAAGGAACTGTACGTCAGGTAAAGTCTACAAAAGAGAGTTAGACTCTACTGCAAGTGTACTGAAATTTTAAGCAATGATTTACTGGTTGATTAGCATGCTGGGGTTATCACATGGTAACAGAGCAGGTAAACGGAGCAGGAAAAAGTAAAACGCGTCGAGCAGTAGTCGTAGCGTGTGCTATCAACTACGGGACTAACCTAAGAGGGACGGGACAAGATGGAACAAGTCAAGACGGGACAAGACACGTGTGACACGAAGGGTTCACGCCTTACGGTTCGAGGGAGATCAAACCCTCTCCCCGTGCGCACGCTCAACCCTACCCCAATCCAGGAACTCAGGACAAGAAGGTACAGGGATCACTCCCGCTAAGGAAGCATCCGGAACGCCCGCAGGCTTTTTGTATAACATGGATCACTCTCGCGTGGAGAGCATCCAAAACGCCCGGAGGCTTTTGTGTAACAGGGATCACTCTCGTGTGGAGAGCATCCGAAATGCCTGGAGGCTTTTTGTGTAACAGGACACGACACACAAGGAATTGTTATTCTAGGGGGTCCACACACATGCACACACAAGATAACCCTACGGTGTCAAAAGTTGTTGTCGAGCTTAGACTTCGTCGTCAAGTCTAAGCCATCAAGGGTGACCCGGACGCTATCATTTCACGTCCGGTTCTCTTTGTTCATGGTTTAATAGTTCTAACAGTCAAAGGCCTAGGCACGGCTGAAAGAGTAAGTGAGTACACTTGCCAAAAATTTTACGTAAAATCGGGAACTGCGTTTTAAGATAAAAGACTAAAACGCCCCTACCATTCCAAGTCGTTTTGCGAGAAAATGAGCCGTGAAATGATGTTCCCAAAAATTACTATAAAATTCTACACTCCAATACGGTCACAACGGCATATCACATCGCATATACCGGAATCCAGAAAGGGCCAAATAAAATACGTGCACGATAAAGCACGTGCACGCAGAAAATCCATAAGATCGGGAAGCGACCGTTACACATGCCGGATGGCCATGCAACAAAAAAGGAGGTTCATGCCCGAAGTCCGCAACTATTTCTGGGAAGACCCGTATCTCTTCAAGATATGCAAGGACATGATTATACGAAGGTGTGTTTCAAAGGAGGAGGCCACATCTATCATTTTGCATTTCCACGATATGCCTTGCGGGGGACATCATGCCGCCTCCAAAATCACCGCAAAGATATTGCAGTGCGGGTTCTTTTGGCCGACCATGTTCAAAGACACACATGACTTCGTCAAGTATTGCGATAGATGCCAACGGACGGGGAATATCTCGAAACGGAATGAGATGCCAATGAAACCCATCTTGGAAATTGAGCTATTCAATTGTCGGGGAGTGGATTTCTTGGGACCTTTCCCATCAAGTAAAGGAAACAAGTATATTCTATTGGCCGTTGACTACGTCTCGAAGTGGGTCGAGGCCATTGAAACCCCAACCAATGATGCGAGGGTGGTATCCAAATTCTTCAAACAAAACATATTCCCGCGCTTTGGAGTGCCACGAACCTTGATAAGCGATGGAGGAAGCCATTTTATAGAAAGCAAGTTTGAGGCCTTGCTAAAGAAGTATGGGGTGAACCATAGAATTGGTATGGCATACCACCCTCAGACGAGTGGACAAGTGGAAGTGTCAAACTGGGAACTCAAACAAATTCTAGAGAAGACCGTCGATAGATCTAGAAAGGATTGGTCTATGAAATTGAATGATGCACTATGGGCATATCGCACGGCCTTTCGCACTCCCATTGGCACCACCCCATACCGTCTTGTTTATGGAAAAGCTTGTCATTTTTGCCGGTAGAGTTGAAACATCACGCATATTGGGCAATCAAGACCTTAAATTATGACTACAAGAGCATGGCATTGCGACGACTCCTAGACATCAATAAGCTTGACGAGATTAGACGGGACGCTTACGAGAGCTCTAGAATTTACAAGGAAAGAACGAGAATCCTCCATGAAGCATGCACCACCGTTACGGACTTCAAGGTCAGAGACAAGGTCCTATTATTAAATTCTAGACTTCGACTCTTTCCCAAAAAGCTAAGGTCAAGATGGTCGGGACCTTTTACCATCCGGCATAAACAACCGGGAGGGGCCTTCGAGCTAGAAGGAAAAGACGGTGCCACTTTCAAGGTGAATGGAGAAAGGCTCAAGCATTATTCTGAGGGGGTCCCCACCGGGGAGGTAAATAGCATATACCTAATCAAGGGGTGGTCCCATGATCTTTTCATACCTCCTCGACGAAGTTATTGATGACGCCATGCCATTCGCCATTGGAGCTAAGCACGATGACGGCTTTGAAGAGGGCCAATCTTCTAAAGCTGGCGAGATGATGGGAGACCCACCGGATCCTTCTATAGATGATGACAAAGACGACGCTGATGTCGTAAAGATTAGAGAGCTATGCAATCTATCTACGGCGAAGAATATGAAGAAAGCTCCGCTAGACAAGAAATTATCACCGCTGGCAAAGAAAAAGAATGGTAAAAGCTCAAGCTTGGGGGACTCATCCCCCATTGCCACCCATGATGAAGGGGAGCCGAGGAATGCCTATGAACATCAAAAACTCAACCCAAGCGGCCTTCCTGGCAAGTTTGATGCACGCATCTCACATGCACCGAATATCGAGCATTAAACAAGCATATTAAGGGGTCGAGCTCAAGACCTTAAACGAGCGCTTGTCGGGAGGCAACCCGACAGTTTTATCTTATTTTAGTTGACTTTTTCATTTTATTTTTGTTTTAGATCTTTGTTAGTGTTTAGAGTCAAGAGTCGATGAAAATCCTGACAACTAGCTCTATTTTTCATGACAGGAGATGGAGAACAATGAACCATTTGAATGGAGGACGACCATGGCAATGGTGAGCGCTTCAGGAATGCGTTCAGGCTTCAGGAGAAGGAAGAAACTGACGGGGAGAAGAAAAATAGAAAGTGGAGCAAAGACAGAGAGTCGAAGCTGAAATTAGCAGCCCACTCGGCCAAGTGACTTAGTCGTTCGGCCAAGTGAAGACGCTACTCAGCCGAGTAGGGTACTGGTCAGGAAATATTTTGGAAACCCCTCTCTGTAATTTATATGCCACTCGGTCGAGTGACTTTGTCACTCGCCCGAGTGAATTAGACATTTTTATCACTTAAAAAGCTCTGAGTGGCCTTGACACTCAGCCGAGTGACCTTTGCCTACTCGCCTGAGTGGTAAGGTATACTCACCCGAGTCGCTACTTTTGGGGAAAATTTTCGAAAAAATTTTAACTGATCCACTCGGTCGATTACACGCGTCACTCGGCCGAATGACTAACCCTATATATTCGAAATCGCGGGCTCATTTCCCAAAAATCTCAAAAATCCCAAATTCAGCCCGAGCCTTTCGACTTCCCCCGTGATTGCCCGAATCGAAACCCACCCTCGCCCAAACTGCACGGACCCTGTTCCCGAGTCGTCGCCTTGCACCGACCTCTGCTGCCGACCCTACGTCATCGGCGTCACCCAGTCCACCGCCGTTCGTCCGCCAATTCACCCAATTTCGCCCCTTTTCTCCATTTCTCCATTTCGTATGCCCAACTCAACCCCAAATCTAAATTAATCTCTATTTACATCTATTATTCCTGATCTTATCCCATACTTATTGATTTTCATTGCTGATTTGTGAATTTTTGTTTCAGGCTAGCTTGGGGGAGATACAGGAGCTGATTTGGAGTTTCTCGGAGGAGGCGATCCTTCGCACGCATCCACCGCTTGCACTCATGTCGTGTTCAGATACACTCATTCCTTATTTTTAGCACTTCGCATTTGGGTGGGTACGGCACTCGGCTCACATGACGCCACGCACTAGGTCGCGCACGTGGGCGCCCACTTCCAAGCAGAAGAGGACCGGTGATCCCGGCTCCTCTTCCGCTAGGGCAGACTCCCCTCCACCTAGCCTGCCACTACCCACACTTCCACCTCCTACCGCACCTATTCCACCTCCACCGGCACAGCCTGCCCCCGCTTTCAACACGATGGGGATTACGTTCAGAGATGACGCACACCATGCCAGATTTGAGCGTATCTCCCATCGTTTGATCGTACCCTCTAGGTTCACACACCTTGCTGATTTCGAGTGCCTAGGGGTACTTGAGGGCCTACTCCAGTTGTATGACAACGTGGGGTGGCGTGAATTTTTGTCGGTATCGGCGGACACCTACATCCGTTCGATACTAGAGGTTCTGAGTTTTATAGCTAGAACTCCTGGGAGTTGCTCTTTTCGACTGATGGATCGTGAGTGTGAGGTCACTCTCGACATTCTTCGAGCCTACTTTCAGTGGCCCCCAGTCCCGGACCCAGACCGAACCTATAGTCACATGCACATCCCACCGCCATCATTCGACACTCACGCCTTCTGGACATGTATAACTGGATCACCCCTCGCCTTTGACCCTAGCCGTGCCAAGGCCTCCACTATCGTCCACCCATGCCTTCGCATTGCACAGCGCCTTATGGCGACCACTTTCTTAGCGAGGTATGAGCCGGGGACGATGTCGACCTCTGAGCTTTACATGCTCTACGGGATGACTCGAGCACGAGCCTTTGAGAGAGGTGGAGAGGTCTTACTCCCTGCCATTCAGATTGACATAGCTAGTTGGTACTTGGACCGCATCGTTATTTCTGTCGACACTAGGACGCCTATTTGTTGCGGCAGTCTGATTACTCTTCTAGCTCCTATGTGCGGAGTGGACCTTCCAGCTGGTTTGCTACGACCCCCGGGCCCCACTTCCCTTTCCATAGACGTTATGGCTCGCATGAGGATGCTTTGTCCTCACGGTCAACACCATTGGGTATGGTTGCACGGTCCTTTTGGCGTGGATTACATGGTTCTTCCGAGCCCCGCTCGGACTCATATTGGACCCACAGGAGGGGAGTGGATTCCAGCGATGGACGTCCACATCCCTACTGCGTACGTGTTAGAGCCTGAGGGTGCTCAACAGGAGCCCCTCCTTCCACATCTGGACCCGGAGATCCCTCAGCCTGTACCTGATCTATCTGCACCTCTCGACACCTCTGTCAACACTTCTGTCAGTGTCGGTAGTACACTTGCTGAGTCCACCAGCACCACCACCACCACCACCTCTGTGTCGATGTCCATCGACCCCATTTCTGCTGTGATTCCTGAGCGTCCCACCACCATTATTGAGAGCGACGAACTCTCTTTTGCTTCCGTAATGGAGACCCTGTCCTCTTTCCTATTCTCGACCCCTGGGGAGTCATTTTCTTCACACTTCACGCCCCCCCCAGTCGTCGACCTTACAGTCTCCACTGTAGTTGTCTTCTCCGAGAGTGTCGTGACTTCTGTCCCAATTTCTGTGTCACCGACCTCTCTGACCTCTGAGATGATGTGGAGTAGAACACTCGGTGCAAATTCTCGCCTTCCCTTTATTCTGGGCAGGTAGGAAAATATTCACACACATTTTTTTTTGGGTTTTGGATATATGAATTTTTTTGGATTTTAGGCTATACATATGTATTGTTTTCTTTCTTTTCTCTTTTCTATTTTTTTTTGTTTTTCTTTTCTCCTTTTTTTGGATTTTTGGATTTTGGGGTATAAGCACGTGTGTACTCTCCCAAGTGGGAGAACGGTACACGACGAGGGGATTTGCACCAAGTAAAATAAAAAAGAAATCGGATTCTAAACACTTGGGCAAAGGAGATATTTCGCTAATCAGAGCATAGGCTAAAATGGGTTATCCTAGTCCTAATTGTGGAATCCCGACACATGCGAAATGAAGCATACGATATATATATTCATGCATACAGAATCAGATAAGAGAGGTAAATACCGCACATTCAAATCGAAGCATGATAATCTAGGGGTCATTCTTGGACATGTATATAAAACAAAATCACAAAGTAGAAGCACACCAAACAGCTAGGCACGACAAACGACTCACACAAAAGCAAAGTGGACCCACGATGCATGAAATGCAAGAGGACTCGACTTCCTAGGGTTAGTGAATGTGATTATTGAATCCATGCTAGGTGTGTGTGATTTTTGTGGCAATTCATCATAGGGTTCATCTCTAGGAGAAAGAGATAAAAAAGAAGAAAATGAAAAATAAAAACACGATGAAAACAACTCAAAAACGAAGAAAAAGACACAAATGACGCACGAAGTGCAACTCCCCCAAGCTGAAACTTGCATTGCCCTCAATGTAATAAAAGTGAATACGGGAGGGTAATGAAAATGGGGTGGAAACGCACCGACACAAAAAGACACGAAAAACAAGAAAAAACACACATACGAAACTGAAAAAAAAATAAAGATAAAGATCACACCACACGGCATATAAACGGAAAATAAAAATAGAAAATCACACGACACAACATATATAACAAGCACACAAAGAAAACATCACACGACAGCACACAGAAAAATTGACTTCCCCCAAGCTAGACGTGACAATGCTAGCGAAATGATATGATCGTGAAAATGCAGAGATATGCAAGGGGGAGGTCAGAAAACAAAATGAAATCAAAAAGAAGGAGATGAATCATCCTCGTCCTCCTCGGTGGAAGAAGTGGGGGAAGCGAGAGAGTGGGCGGGAGAGGTGACTGGTGTGCGGAGAAGTGGAGAAAGTGGTCGAGGTGATGGATCGGTGGGTATGGAGGAAGTGTCGACGATGGGTGGTGTGGAGGTGATGACGGTGAGTGGAAGTGAAATGGCGACCAATGTGGTGGTGGATGGTGGGGGTACGGGGGTAGGTGAAGATGAAGGGGGTATGGGGGTAGGTGAGGATGGTGGGGAAAGTGATCGCGAACGCACCTGCAATTTCTTACGGCGCACATATGGAGTGACGGAAGTGGAGGGTAGTGGAGCTGTCGGGGCGACAGTGGAGGGAATGGAAATGGTGGGAGTAGATGAGGTAGTGGGGATGGAAGTAGTGATAGGAGGGGATGGTCGCCTAGGGGGTGATGGTGGAGGTGAAGAATGTGATGGGGGAGGTGAAAATCGTCGAGGGGTGAAGGTGGGGGTGAGGGGTGTGATGTGGGAGGGGGTGGTCCATGGACGTGAGTGAGAATGTGGACGATGGTGGCCACGTTCCTCTTAAGTGCGAGGAAACGTGGGTGAATGAAGACGAAAGAGGATGGGACCGAGGAGGTGGAGGAAGAAGCTGCAGCATGCAATGCAGCTAACTCAGCCTCGAGGTGGAGGTGAGTAGAAGCGGCTCGACGAAAGGTGGAGGTGGTGGTCGTACGGACCGGAGAGGTGGCGACGGTGGTGATCGGGACAGAAGCAGGGATGACATAACTAGGACCATCCCCGGAATCACCTCGGGACGCAGGAAAGTCCTGCTCGCCTAAGTGGACGGCAGGGGAAGGTGGTCTAGGTGCGCCCTGTTGGATCTGGATCCTAGCCTAGAGGGGGGGTGAATAGGCTAATAAAAATAATTCGTGCAACCCACGAATAAGCACACGCACTTATAGCAGCCACGGGGTAAATAAAATTCAGACACAGTGTACACAGTAGATTTACCCTGGTTCGGTCGTCCCAACGACCTACTCCAGCCCCCAAAGCAGAACTAGTATTGAATAGCGCAATAGGTACAAAACCACAAGTTAGAGCACGCTCAGAGCACCCTCTACATCTCTACACTCGCCAGGCTCTCAGTACCCCACACACAGTGTTTTCTCTCACTATCAATCCTAGTAATGCTTTCTACCAGCTAGTCCCAAACTAGCTGGGTCCCACTTGTCTAGTCCCAACTAGACAAGTCCCAAAATAGTCACAAAAAGATGGTAAAGTTTCCCCTACAGAGAACGTTACACTAAGACACAAATAAAAGAGTTTAAGGGTTTAGAAATGCTCAGTTTGTGTCTGTGTAGGCATCTCTGTCAATCAGCACGTCGTCAGCTCCAATATAACGCAAACGGTGTCTCAATCCGACTCCTGGATGTCAAGTTGTGCACTGGTCTGTGCGTAAAGCAATTTCAGTTCAGACACTTTTAATTAGAGGTCGGTGCGCACAACAACTCCCTTAAATCCCGTGCCACGTCTGCAGGCCGTGCGCTTTGTTTCGTTATTACGTGATTCGCTGAGATTGAATCACCGCCGTTGGTGTAATTCTCCTTAGGCTTGATCTCACGGATCTCCTGTCACCACGTCAGCGAGAGAAATGAATTTATTTTCGTTTCATTTTCACACAGTTGCCCCGCCACGTCAGCAGACAAAACTTCGCCGTCTCCGATTACTAGGGCATGCAGGGTCGGGGCTTTGTCGACTTCGCCGTCCGACGCTTCTCCGAGTTCGCCAAAAAAAGAATCGACGAAGAAGTGAAATGGAACTTGAGTGCAGCGGAAATTTGTTCAGAACGACGGTGGACGCTTCGGGATCTCCGACTTCTTCTCCGATTGCTCTTCGACGGCGAGACTCCTCAGGCGATGGCTCTACGATGAACGGCGGCAGCTTCTTTGCGTTAGAGCATGCAGGCCAAGGCAAGAGCGACGTCCTCGTCTTCAACAGCGGCGAGCGACAGCTTCACGAAGGTGAGTTCTCCGACTGTAGCTTCGTCGACGGCGTTGTGGATCTCTTTGATTCGAACTAGGGTAGCAACGGAGATGGCATCGACTTCTTCTTCGACAGCGTCGCCGATGATACGGCAACGACGACTGGCGACGGTGTCAACTTGGCACACGACGATGGCGACGAGCGGAGGTCTTCGACAGCGGTGACGAAACTTCGACGGTGACCTTCGTCTTGGTGGTGGCAGCAAGATTCTCTTCGAGCTTGGTAACACGACGACGAGGCGGACGACAGTTCTTCAACGACAAAACTTTTTCTCCGACTTGTGGGCTTCGACTTCACGGCGATGAACTCTCCGACAGCATCGACTTCAGTGATCTCTTGCAACAGTGGTCAGATGACGGCGGCGAGGGGTTCCCGATGAACGGCGATGCGTCTTCTTGGTGCTGACTCTCTGACGGTGGCGAGGGATGCTTGGAGATATTTCCGGTGGCTTAACGATCCTTGCTTGGAGAATGGGTTGCTCTCATAGAGAAGTACAACTAGGGCTCTTTTATTATATGGGCAAGCGTGGGTTCTATTAGGCTAGGGTTTTGTTTTTCTGCCGCACACCCACTTTTTTTTGTACCTCTCCCTCTCAATTGTTGTGATTGCCGCACCCCTCTTTTATTTTTGTATGTTTGAGCCGCAAAAATAGCTTTAGGGGATGATGGGGTTTTGTACTAAAAGAGCTAGGGTTTTAGGATAATGCGGCTAGGATAGGATATTTGAATAAGATATGAATTGGGTTTAAATTGAAGTTTGAAATAGGATATGAAATTCGTATGTGATTTGATTTGAACCAATTGGGAATTAAGTGATCTTGGGATAAGGAAATTAGATTGCCCAAATTACTAATTGATATGAGCAAATCCATGGCGATTCTCTCCATCTTGGACCAAGTCCACTTTGCCTTGTACAAAGCACTCTATCTCACCCAAATAGCTATATAAACAGCAGTATCTCAAATAGCGAAAGATGCATCGTATCGCCAATCCTGAAACACACTAAGCACACACGTCAGATATAACGACACGTTTGTCATCATCAAACCAAGTTCCTAGATCGTTGCATCCAACACGCCTGGGATAAATGGAAGGCGCAACCCCGTAAGAAACTCAGGATCAGGTGGGAAAGTCCAGTCTCCCACAAGCTGGATGGTCATGCGAGCGGGGTTGGGCAGAATGGTATAGGGAGACGGGGGGTGCCCGTAATGGAAGGTTATGTGTGGTGTGTCGTGATTATAGCTATAGGACTATATATGAAGTGATAATATGGTGAAATGTGTGCATGCATTTGAATGACTATAAATTGTGAAATTATAATGATGGTGAATGTATATTAGATATAGTGAACTTGTTTTAACAATTGTATGGTGTGATTTCGCATGTTGATTGTTTGGCGTATACTAGGAGATATAGGGACTAGTGTATTCTTATTGTCTTGTCCATAGGTAGTTACCTATACATGTAGATTTCGATGGTATTTTCTAGTGTGAAATTATTTTCATATAAGTAAGAGAGACTTGGTTATTTTCATATAGTGTGTAATAAGTGTTTTATAGTTATATAGAATATACTTGCCTATATGAATGATTTGAATACGTGAATGGAGTTGTTTGATTATAATAAGTATAAGTGTACTATGTGCGTGAATATATATTTACTTCCGTGGTGTTAATAATTGACTACCTAGAGTATATATATATAAGCACTTGAAATGAATGTACTTGGTTGAAATTTTGATGTGATATTGATTGAGGGTAGTTACTAGGGTGACTAGATATAGCTATAGTTAGAAAGTCTGAGGACGGACTTTATTCTAAGGTGGGTAGGATGTAACGACTGGTTTTCGTGTAATTGGATTATCTATATTAAAATATATGCTTGGTGGATTTTCTCCTTGGATGCGTGGTTTTCGTCACCATAGCTTTCACTTTCGATCGTTTCGTCGTGATTTTCTAGCTTCTTCCTTCGATCGTCGATTTCGGAGTAAGTCATTCGTGACGAGCTTCAAATCGCTCATATCTTAGAGTTAGAGTGATCTTAGAAGCCATAGGAATCTTCCCAAAGCTCTGCGATTCGAATCGGCACTTTTAGTGCATCTTAGTTGGTTCGAGAAGGGGAACCAACCGACTAGATTGAGATCTAGTCGGTCGGCAACTCTACTCAAACCGACTAGTTCCTTGGATTAATTTTACTTAAGTTACTGTTTCTGTTTAGTCGGTCTAAGTTCATCTTTCGACCGACTAGTTGTTAAACTAGTCAGTTAAGTTTTGTACTCAGACCGACTAATTTTTAGTTCTTCTGTGAAGTCGAGTACTGTTCATTCTTAGTCGGTCTAAGAACGTTCGTCGACCGACTAGATGAGAAACTAGTCGGTCAGTAGTTGTTCTTTGACCGACTAAATCTAAATCCTAATTCTGTACAGGAGTTACTGTTTGGACTTAGTCGGTCTGCGTTGGTCAACCGACCGACTAGTTCCCAAACTAGTCGGTCAGTGGTTGCTCTTTGACCGACTAATCTGTGTTAAAACCCTAATTTCTGGGCAGCCGCCAGCCCATCCTATTTAAACCCCTCCCAAACGTTTTCTTCTTCCTCCTCTCGACCTAAAACCCTAGTTTCTCCCCCATTGAGCCCCCTTCTACCTAAAACCCTTATTCCTTCATCCCAAGCCCAAAATCCATCTTCCAAACTCTCCCTCAACACATTCTACCTCTCATCTACCTCGAAATCTCATCAAACCCCCAAAATCCCCCAAAAACCCTATTTCTCCAAACTTCTCCATCCACCTCCAGATCTGAACCCTAGGTCCTCCGGAGTGTTTCTTCCGCTTCCTCACGGTAATAAATCGATCTCTTGATGTTTTCATAACCCGTTGTGTTTTGTGGAACCCTAATGAAATTACTTGTTGTTTTGATGATTGTTTCTCCATAACAGTGACTTCCCCGTAGATTAGCATCCGTAAGACGAACCTTCGTGATCGTCATCCCCGGTGCTAGGCAAGTGAAACTTGCCACTTAGGGTGTAGGCCATGTTTTAGGCCATTTGCTTGTTGTAGGCGTAAAAGAGACTAGGCGACGAAATGATACTCGCCTAGGCGCAATTCCGGAACTAGCTTGACAACGAAGCTAGGACCATCGTTTACCATGTTGCACAACTACCATGTCATGTTTAATTTTGATTATCGGTACACGAATACATTGTCATCCATGCTAACCATGTTGTATGTCGCATTCGTAGCACACGCTACAATACTTGTGTTTCCTGGATCGTGTTCCAGAAGAGGGCCATGTGTTGGTTGATAGCCAATGCCCGACCGACTAGTTTCCGGCTAGGCACCCACTATACGTGGGCACAACCCTATGCCATACGTGTTAATCACACTTCCTGGCTCGTGTCCCAGAAGCGAGCATTCCGTGTTCGGGGGTAATGCCCTGGCTCGACACACGTGGGAGGGGTAGAGATAAACGGTCACTTGAGCTTAGGAGTTGGCCCGATCAGCCACTCTAGCCAACAGGCGGAATCTCTATGCACGACGTGTTTACTTGACGTGATTTACTTGACTTGTACTTGAACACAGCCTGCGGGCAATAGGGCACTCGTCGAGTGATCCCTTGTACTTGTTACTTAACATTACATGTCACAACTACCACTTGTTACTTGCTACTTGTGCTTCTCTTGTTATTACCATGCGATACTTGCCATGCTATGCATCATACTATAACTGTTAGGTTGGTAGTTTACCTTACCTTCAGTTTCCTTGCCCAAGTCTTTTAGACTTGCTGACATGTGCCCCTTCTCTTTGGGTGTCGCATGTTAGTTGCCGAGCCAGAGCTTGTTGCAGAGGACGTTGTGTTTGCTGTGGAGGAGTCTTGTGGACACCGGTGACCTTGTTGAGTTCCCTTTATGTTTTAGGATTCATGTTAGTTGTCGGTGTGTGGCACCTTTGTTTTGTATATTATACTTTGTAGGCCATGTTGGGCCTTAGACACTTTTTCCTTTAGCCTGGTGGCTTTTCTGTGATATTGTAATTCATTCAATGGATATTCAGAGATTTCTCTTTTGTCTCTTTCCTTTATTATTATTGTTGTTCTGTATTGCATTGCAAGGACCTGCCATTTGTAGTTCTATTTGACGCTTATCGGACTTGCGGCTTTTCAGCTTCAAGTCTGAGCGGACCTTCTCACGTCTCGCCTCCACATTTTTGGGAAGCGGGGCGTGACAAGTTTTAGTGGTGGCCCATGCAGGTCCATTTGCAAATGCGAATTATCGGAACAACGATAATAACTATGGAGTGTCCATTAAATAAATTGCAACATCCGAGTCTATAGCCTTGAGTCTAGTAGTTTTCCTATGTCACTAGGTGGTGGGAAGACTTAGTTAGACGTCCGTGCTTGCTAGTTAGAGGCCCCTGATTGTTAGTTAGACTCCCCGCTAGGAGTTGATTTGGTCGTCGTAGGAGTTACCTTAGTGGTTCCTGTCTAGCTTTGACTAGGATAGACTTCTAGAATTCTTTGGTCTCTCGCTTGGGTTCATCGATTTCGGACCAAGCTGAACTCATTTCATCGCTGTCTAGCCCTTAGGGAGTCTTGGCGCTTAGTTCCATAATCTTTAGTTGGTTGACCGTAGGAGTTTCCGTAGATTTTCCTAAGTCATAACCTAGGCGTATTTATGTTTTGATCATCCGACCAAATCCCTTGGCCTTTAGTTAACCCGAAGATTAGAAACCCCCCCCCCTCTGATTCAATCTTTCCTAGTCACTACACTTTGGTGTTATTGACCGTAGATCTTCATCATGGTTTTCTTGCATCGTGATTTAGGTGCATGCCTCACACAACCACATTCATTGCCCTCGATTCACATGATCCCCTCCTTACTATTATCGTTGACCTTTCAAATCTTTCCCGTTGCGAATCTTGATTCTTCCAAAGTCGTTTTCAAATTTTCCCTTATTAAAAGTTTCCACTTGATTTTAAATTTTGTTTTAAACCTTCTTTCAATATATTTCCATTACTTCCATTTGAGCTAAAAGTCATTCTTAGATTTTGAAGACTTTTTGGTTGTAATTTTAAATTACTATATGGTAACTATCTTTCTAACATATATCATCCGCACTTGATTTTAAACTTTAGTACTATTTCGATAATTCGATATACCACCTTTTCTACTATTGCGAAATTCATTTTAGCTATTTACCGTACGTACTTTAAAATACTTCTTTCAAGATAAATAGGACTCCAATTAATTTACGAATATATACTAATTACAAGTTTGTCGTACCCGTACTTCAAGTCTTTTACCAACCCATTCTTGTGGCAAATCCTTTGTTCCCCTAAAAGTATTTTCGATGTTCCTCTTTCGCTAAGTTTGAATTTGTTCGCGAACTTTTTGTAACGGCCTGTTTCTAACGTACCTTCTTCGTGCACGTGCTTTTGATCGTGCACGTGTTTATTTTAGACTTTATTTGTTTTTGAACGTTTTTGTGTGATATATCGTCGTGATCGTCTCTGAAAGTATTAGATTGCGAAACGACTTTGGAACGACGTATCTCGAGTCGTTCTTCCGCGATACTAACTTATTTGACGTGACGTCGCGACTTTCTGTTTTGACGCGAGACGTTTCTATTTTTAGTTTCGTCTCTCGACATCAAAATGAAGATCCGTCTTCTCCACTACCTTTCTTTAGTCATCTAGAACACACCAGAATTATTTTATAATTTTTGGACTTAATTTGACCTATTTTCTATTTTTTTGACAGCTTTAAATAATTTTAAAACCTATTTTTATAAAAGTTTTAATTACAATAAAATTACTATATTATAATAACGTATTAAAGAATTTTCTGGCAAATTTTCAGAATTTTTGGCCGCCCCAATTTCGTGTGAGGGAGAGGAGTGTAATTTTTAAGTAAATTAATTATTTTAAATTATTTTAATAATATTTTTTCCGAACCCAAACCCTAACCCTAGCTCTAACCTATTTAAGTTAGCCCTAGGAAAAGTTATTTCGTCATAGCTCAAAACCCTAGCCGCCGTTTCCTCTTCTAAAGCTTCGTCGCAACGTTGCGACGATCGCAACGTGCACGACCGACGGCCGCCCCCGCAAATCTCAGCGCACGACCGGAGCTCTCCCCCGCAAATCCCCTTGCACGACCGGAGCTCTCCCCCGCATCGCCGCTCGCTCAGCCCGCTGCATCGTCCCCCCGCTGTCGCCCGCTCCGACCGAGGCTCCCCCTCGGTCTGACCGAAGGAATTTCTCGCACAGCCGCCCGCTCCGCTCCGCTCCACATCGCAAGCGCCTGACCGACCCGCCCTGTCGGTCTGACCGAGGCCCGCTCCGCACCCGAAGCCGCTCCGCACCCCGCTCCGCTGCCAGCTTCGTCCAAGCGCCCGACCGACAAGATCTGTCGGTCTGACCGAACAAGACCCTCGCACCGACGCCGTGCCGACATCCCCCGCATCGCAGCTCGCACGACCGAGAGTTTCTCTCGGTCTGACCGAGAGAAACCCTCGCACCGAGGGTGAACGACCGACGGCCTAGTGTCGCAAGTGGGTTTCTCCCACACCAACTTCTGTGGTGGGCCCCCCAAGTGCTCCTGAGGTGTTGTGGGCCCCCTTGGACCCCTAGCACTGCTGTGGGCCCCACTTGGACGTGCTACTTCGCGGATTTGCCGTCTACGACGTTGCGACACGTCGTAGGACTTCGTCGCAAGTTTGGACTTTTGGAGAATCGTGCGAGGACCAGATCTGAAGCTGTGGAGTGCTCCGATCAGACACGACATCCATTCTACGGCAAACTCCAGTTCAGGTTGGTTCCCCGAAACTCGTAGAAACCCCCACAATAGCTGACTGAACCCTAAACTAAAAACCGTCAACTTGAACTAAATTTAATTTTCAGCTCCGGTAAAACGTTGTACGAACATAGAAAATCGACGAACGGACTAATTTGACTGTGCACATAGGATAGATCGTCGATTAGGTTGATACATCAAAAAGTGACTTTTGACGAATAGGATAGTCCCGAAAACCTAGAAACGAAACCTAATAGGACTTGATGAATTTGAGACCTGACATCGTCGCCGTGGCGATATTTCAGACGGACTTCTGCGGACGAGACGCTTGGACGAGACGCTTGGACGAGACGCTTCGAGAGGACGACACACTCACCATTTCAGGCAAGTGTACCCACTTGCGTTTTTGACCGTGCTTTGTTCTTAGGTTGCTAGAACTGTTAGACTGTGAATGTATAGAACCGGACGTGAAATGATAGCGTCTGGGACGACTCCTGACGGCTCAGACTTGACGACGAAGTCTGAGCCTGACAACAACAACAATTTTTCATGCTGTAGGGCTATCATGTGTGTGCGTGTGTGTGGACACCCTAGAATAACCCTTCCCGTCTTGTCACGTCACGTCCTGTCTTGCACAGCCCGCTGGGCAATAGGGCACTCGCCGAGTGATCCCTTGTACAGACTCACAGCCTGCGGGCAATAGGGCACTCTCCAAGTTGAGAGAGTGATCCCTTGTACGGATACACAGCCCGAGGGCAATAGGGCACTCTCCAAGCTAGAGAGAGTGATCCCTTGTGCGGATTCTCAGCCTGCGGGCAATAGGGCACTCGCCAAGCTAGAGCGAGTGATCCCTTGTACGGATATCTTGTCTTGTCTTGTCTTGGGGTTTGGGGTTGGGTTGAGCGTGCGCACGGTAAGAGGGTCTGATCCCCCTCGAACCGTAAGGCGTGAACCCTTTCGTGTCTCACTTGTCTTGTCATGCCTTGTTTCCGTCACGTCACGTCTTGTCTTGACACCTGTAGGCTAGTCCCGTAGTTGGTAGCACACGCTACGACTACTACTTGTCCCGTTTTACTTTCCTGCTGTGTTACTTCCTGTCGTGTTACTCTGTTATAACCACAGCATGTTAATCAACCAGTAAACTGTTGTGTAAAAGAACCTCAGCATGCTAATCAACCAGTAAACCGTTGTTTAAAGTTCGGTGCACTTGCAGTAAAGTCTAACCCTTCTTGTAGACTTTACCTGACGTACAGTTCCTTTTTCTTGGGTGCTGTACGTCAGGTGTTCAGCCAGAGATCGTGGACGAAGCAGACTCGCTGGAGTACGAGGAGCCGAGGACGTCGACCCAGAGTACGTGCCCGACGAGGACCAGACCTTGAGGTCTTCTTAGTCGTCACTTTCAGAGGTTACTACTTTTAGTTTGCTTTTAGATAGTTTGTTGCCACGCTTAGGCTTTTCTTTAGACTTTGTACTTGTTGGATATTATTTCTTCATGTAAGTGAATGCAAATTTCCTTTCCGTACTTTTGTTGTTTCGAACTATAATAATGCAAGAACCTGAAAAGTTTTTAAATGGTACCCCTACAGACGCGTATTGGGTCCGAGCTTCTAAAGCTCTGGCCTAAGCGGGCCTCGTCACGTTTCGCTTCCGTCCATTTTGGGAAGCGGGGCGTGACACTTTTAATATATATATATATTAGGTTTCGTACTCTTTCGCGACTTAGATTTATTTGCTCTTTTCTAAACATTGAAACTTTTGTCGAGATTTTTGATTATTAGTTTATAATATTCTTCAGCCTATATTTTCATATCAATATAAATGACTTGCCTCTTTTCATATACCAATTTTCTTCTGAACCGTACTTCTGTTTTTCCTAACCTGAATTATAAATTTTCTTTTCTTACATGCCATTAAAACTTATTCGAATACCGCATCATGTTTGCTTCATTATATACCTTTCAAGTCACATGGGACTTCAGCTTTCAGCAAGTCGATTTTATGCTCAACTTTTTCCCTAGTTCAGATTTTTGTAAAATTACTTTTTGAAAACCCTTTACTGATTTAGACCTCCAAAATTCGGTTTTAAAGCTTATTACCAATTTAATAATTCTATATATGTGTATATTCCCCCCACTTACTTCCATACCACTAAGATGTTATTACCTTTCCATTCGTCATACATATTTCTAAAAATGATTTCTAAAGTAGAACTTCAATTAATTTTTATATATCAGTACTACGACCGTTATGCTCCTCGTTTCCACTATTACAGATTTTTGTAAAAATCATTATTTCATAACCTTTTCTGATCTAGACCCTCCATAAATTTGATTTTAAAGTTTCACTACAAATTTTGATAATACTACTAATAAGCTAGTGTTATCTTTCCGTTCACCATACATGCCTTTAGAATAATTTCTAACCTAAATGGAATTTCAATTATTTTTATATCAGCACCAGGCTCGTGGTGCTCGTATGTTAAGAGCTTTGTGTAAAACAGTCTCTTTTTGGCAAATCCTGATTCCTCTAAAAGTAGGTTCAATATTGATTACTTTAAAATTTTCCCTGGCTTAAGGATTTAGAAAGCATTCAACCTGAGTTTAAAATTTTCAATTAATTTCATTTCAAACTTTGCAAACGTTATTAAGTTACTACCGTGTAATATTTTCTAGACTACGACCTCAAAATTCGTGTGAATGATTTACCTTCTTTTAATGGCCTTACGTAAGCCAATAAACCGTTTTCTCCTATTATGTATATTCGACTCAAACTTATTTCAAACAATTTGTTTTGTCGACCTCTAAATATTTTATACGGAAAGGGACTCCAACTTTTGAAGTATAACGGTTTTCAAACTTTTCGTATTTTAGAATATGTTATTTACACTATTTTCCATGTGTCCTAATGGAGCATCATTACATCATTACACAACCGTTTTCATGCTTTTCGATCCTTCTATTCGTTACGCTTTTGATTTCAATTTCTTTCCTTTTGTCTAGCCAATAGAGCTTGTCGTCGCCTGTGTCAACCTTAATATAGTTTGGTGGGCCCCATTAGTGTAATTTGATGTGTCGTCGTAGTGTATTTGATTTCATGGTGCATATGAAGTGGTATGGGTGTTGGCATTTGTATGTTGTGTGTAGGTAATTTTCTGCTTGAGTATGATGTGATATACGTATGATAACAGAATGATAATTTTGATTGGTACTACTTATTTTATTAGATGCTGTATGCGTGTATACCATGGGGTGTGCCCGACTACTGCATATCTTAACTTATGTATGAAGTGAATGTGTATTGATGTACCAATTATAGGTGGATGGATATGGTATGAAGATATACGATGCTTGGGTGTGACTATAGGTAAATACTTTTATTAGGGAGAATAATGTAATTATAGGTGTGCTAATGTTTGTAATAATATCATGGTATATGAAGTGATTGAAATATCTGATATTACCTGATTAGATATTAAGGGTGTTGACATTTAGATATGTATGTGGTTATGTTGGTAGACGTGTATGCATTAGCTAGTATTGGCATATGTATGGATGCTATGTTATGTGTATGGAATTATTCCGCCATGATTTTGAGTCTCACTCAAGCTTGAGTGGGTACACTCTATGTACATTGGTGTATTGTGTGTGGTTGGTGTATAGTGATGGGTGATGTATATATAATGTTTGGATTGTTAATTTGTGCCTGGTTGTGTTACGCACACGATTGTGGGTGGCTATACCAATATATAGTTATGTGAGTTGGTCTTGTGGTATAGTTATTCACTAAGGACTTGGTTGCGTGAATATATGTGCGCTAGCTAAACCAGGTGCGTAGATGTGCTAAGCATATAGTGGTGTGATTGGTATATATATGAATGAAATATTAGCGTGTGTGGGTGTGCACCATGCACGGGTAAGTATGTGATAGTTATAAGAATTGGTGACTATGGTATGTGTGGTGTGTCGTGATTATAGCTATAGGACTATATATGAAGTGATAATATGGTGAAATGTGTGCATGCATTTGAATGACTATAAATTGTGAAATTATAATGATGGTGAATGTATATTAGATATAGTGAACTTGTTTTAACAATTGTATGGTGTGATTTCGCATGTTGATTGTTTGGCGTATACTAGGAGATATAGGGACTAGTGTATTCTTATTGTCTTGTCCATAGGTAGTTACATATACGTGTAGATTCCGATGGTATTTTCTAGTGTGAAATTATTTTCATATAAGTAAGAGAGACTTGGTTATTTTCATATAGTGTGTAATAAGTGTTTTATAGTTATATAGAATATACTTGCCTATATGAATGATTTGAATACGTGAATGGAGTTGTTTGATTATAATAAGTATAAGTGTACTATGTGCGTGAATATATATTTACTTCCGTGGTGTTAATAATTGACTACCTAGAGTATATATATATAAGCACTTGAAATGAATGTACTTGGTTGAAATTTTGATGTGATATTGATTGAGGGTAGTTACTAGGGTGACTAGATATAGCTATAGTTAGAAAGTCTGAGGACGGACTTTATTCTAAGGTGGGTAGGATGTAACGACTGGTTTTCGTGTAATTGGATTATCTATATTAAAATATATGCTTGGTGGATTTTCTCCTTGGATGCGTGGTTTTCGTCGCCATAGCTTTCACTTTCGATCGTTTCGTCGTGATTTTCTAGCTTCTTCCTTCGATCGTCGATTTCGGAGTAAGTCATTCGTGACGAGCTTCAAATCGCTCATATCTTAGAGTTAAAGTTATCTTAGAAGCCATAGGAATCTTCCCGAAGCTCTGCGATTCGAATTGGCACTTTTAGTGCATCTTAGTTGGTTCGAGAAGGGGAACCAACCGACTAGATTGAGATCTAGTCGGTCGGCAACTCTACTCAAACCGACTAGTTCCTTGGATTAATTTTACTTAAGTTACTGTTTCTGTTTAGTCGGTCTAAGTTCATCTTTCGACCGACTAGTTGTTAAACTAGTCGGTTAAGTTTTGTACTCAGACCGACTAATTTTTAGTTCTTCTGTGCAGTCGAGTACTGTTCATTCTTAGTCGGTCTAAGAACGTTCGTCGACCGACTAGATGAGAAACTAGTCGGTCAGTAGTTGTTCTTTGACCGACTAAATCTAAATCCTAATTCTGTACAAGAGTTACTGTTTCGACTTAGTCGGTCTGCGTTGGTCAACCGACCGACTAGTTCCCAAACTAGTCGGTCAGTGGTTGGTCTTTGACCGACTAATCTGTGTTAAAACCCTAATTTCTGGGCAGCCGCCAGCCCATCCTATTTAAACCCCTACCAAACGTTTTCTTCTTCCTCCTCTCGACCTAAAACCCTAGTTTCTCCCCCGTTGAGCCCCCTTCTACCTCAAACCCTTATTCCTTCATCCCAAGCCCAAAATCCATCATCCAAACTCTCCCTCAACACATTCTACCTCTCATCTACCTCGAAATCTCATCAAACCCCTAAAATCCCCCCAAAACCCTATTTCTCCAAACTTCTCCATCCACCTCCAGATCTGAACCCTAGGTCCTCCGGAGTGTTTCTTCCGCTTCCTCACGGTAATAAATCGATCTCTTGATGTTTTCATAACCCGTTGTGTTTTGTGGAACCCTAATGAAATTACTTATTGTTTTGATGATTGTTTCTCCATAACAGCGACTTCCCCGTAGATTAGCATCCGTGAGACGAACCTTCGTGATCGTCATCCCCGGTGCTAGGCAAGTGAAACTTGCCACTTAGGGTATAGGCCATGTTTTAGGCCATTTGCTTGTTGTAGGCGTAAAAGAGACAAGGTGACGAAATGATACTCGCCTAGGCGCAATTCCGGAACTAGCTTGACAACGAAGCTAGGACCATCGTTTACCATGTTGCACAACTACCATGTCATGTTTAATTTTTATTATCGGTACGCGAATACATTGTCATCCATGCTAACCATGTTGTATGTCGCATTCGTAGCACACGCTACAATACTTGTGTTTCAAGGATCGTGTTTCAGAAGCGGGCCATGTGTTGGTTGATAGCCAATGCCCGACCTACTAGTTTCCGGCTAGGCACCCACTATACGTGGGCACAACCCTATGCCATACGTGTTAATCACACTTCCTGGCTAGTGTCCCAGAAGCGAGCATTCCGTGTTCGGGGGTAATGCCCTGGCTCGACACACGTGGGAGGGGTAGAGATAAACGGTCACTTGAGCTTAGGAGTTGGCCCGATCAGCCACTCTAGCCAACAGGCGGAATCTCTGTGCACGACGTGTTTACTTGACGTGATTTACTTGACTTGTACTTGAACATAGCCTGCGGGCAATAGGGCACTCGTCGAGTGATCCCTTGTACTTGTTACTTGACATTACATGTCACAACTACCACTTGTTACTTGCTACTTGTGCTTCTCTTGTTATTACCATGCGATACTTGCCATGCTATGCATCATACTATAACTGTTAGGTTGCTAGTTTACCTTACTGTAACGACTGGTTTCCTTGTATCTGAATTTATTATAATATAATATATGTTTTGGTGGATTTTCTCCTCTTGTGTGGTTTTCGTCTCCGTAACTTTCATTTTCGATCGATTCGTCGTATTTTCTCGATTCTTCCTTAGGATCGTCGATTTCAAAGTACGTCGTTTGTGACGGGCTTCATAACGGTCATATCTAACTATTAGATCAAGCCTAGGAGTCTTAGGATTCGATCCCGGGGCTCTGCGCTCCGTATCCGAACTTTTGGTGCTCATTAGCCGGTATGAGAAGGGGCACCGACCGACTAGATGACGATCCAGTCGGTCGGCAATCCTTCTTGGACCGACTAGTGAGCTTTCTAAATTTTCTCAGGAGTTACTGTTTATCGTTAGTCGGTCTAAGAAGAGTTGTTGACCGACTAGTTGTCAAACTAGTCGGTCAGCAATGCTTCTTTAACCGACTAACACATCATCTAAATTTTACTATCAATACTGTTCATTTCTTAGTCGGTCTAAGTTCATCTTTCGACCGACTAGTTGTTAAACTAGTCGGTTATGTTTTGTACTCAGACCGACTAACTCTTGGTTCTACTGTACAGTCGAGTTACTGTTTGCTCTTAGTCGGTCTAAGAACGTTCATCGACCGACTAGATTCTAAACTAGTCGGTCAGTACTTGTTCATGGACCGACTAACTCTAAATCCTATTTTCGTTCAGGAGTTACTGTTTACACTTAGTCGGTCTGCGTTGGTCGACCGACCGACTAGTTGTCAAACTAGTCGGTGAGTGGTTGTTCTTTGACCGACTAGTCTGTGTTAAAACCCTAATTTCTGGGCAGCCGCCAGCTCAACCTATAAATACCCAACCCAATCGTTTTCTTCTTCTCGAACACGACCCTAAGCCCTAGTTTCTTCCCCTCTAAGCCCCCATCTTCCTCCTAGCTTCAATCCTTCATTCCAAACCCTAAATCCATCATCCAATCCATCCATTCACTCTATCTACTTCTCATCTTCCCCAAAATCTCACCAAAATCCATCAAAACCCCAAAACCCCCCAAAACCCTAGTTTCCTCAAACTTCTCCATTAGCTTCCAGATCTGGTCCTAGGGTTCCCCGGAGTGTTTCTTCCGCCTCCTCTCGGTAAGAAATCGATCTACCGTTGTTTTCTTATCCTATTGTAATTTTTATGAAACCCTAATAAAATACTTGTGTTTTGATGATTGTTCCCCATAACAGCGATTCCCCGTAGGCTAGCATCCGCGGAGACGAACTTTCGTAACCGTCATTCCCGGTGATAGGCAAGTGAAACTTGCATCTCTTGATTTGGGCCATGTCTTAGGCCATTACCTTGTTTTAGCGTAAAAGAGACTAAACTGTGAAAGGATAGCCGTTTAGACGCCATTGACCTAGCTTGACAACGAAGCTTGGTCCGTCACCCTCATCATGCTTGTATGTCACGTTTAAATTCAATTAACGGTACGCAATCATTTGTTCATGTCATTGCATAGTGATTAATTATTGTGATTGTGTAGCACACGCTACAATATTATATTCCTGGCTCGTGTTCCAAAAGCGAGCCCTGTAGTTGGAAACCCCAATGCTCGGATACCGGCTAGGCACCTGCGTTGCGAGCACAACCCTATGCCAAATACACTTCCTGGCCCGTGATCCAGAAGCGAGCCAGTGTGTTGGCATTGCCAATGCTCGATACACATATGGGTGGGGTAAGAGATAAGCGGACTGAGCCCCGAGTTGGCCTGATCCGCCACTCCGGCCAGCAGGTGGACTCTCTAGTGCACAAGTGATTATTAGTGATAGAGATAAGCGGACTGAGCCACGAGTGGCCAGCAGGTGGACTCTCTATGCACTAAGTGTTAAGTGATAAGTGTTATTAATAGTGATAGAGATAAGCGGACTGAGCCACGAGTGGCCAGCAGGTGGACTCTCTATGCACTAAGTGATAAGTGTTAAATGATAAGTGATTAGTGTTTTGGTAGCTTTTGCTACATTGTGCATGCTTGCCTCTTTTAAACTGTTGCATCATACTTAACTGCCATGTCATTGCTTAATATTACAAGTGCTAGGTTGCTAGTTACCTTCAGTTTCCTTGCCCAAGTCTTTTTAGACTTGCTGACATGTGCCCCTTTCTCTTTTGGGTGACGCATGTTAGACCCTGAGCCTGAGTTGCTTGCTGAGGGTGAGGTGTTTGCGGACGCCGAGCTTGCGCCCGTGTTGGACGGGGAGTACGCGGACACTGGGGACCAGTCCTAGTGTCTTTGTGGTGTTTTACTTTTGTTAGACAGTTGTTTTGTTTTCGGTGCGTGGCACCTATACTTATTTATGTCGTTGCTTTTGTTTGGCCTTGTTCTGGGCCCTTAGACTCTTTCTTTTAGCCTGGTGGCTTTTCTGTGATGTTGAATACTTTGTGGACAATTGTGGGATTGGTATTTTATATCTGTCTCATATTATTATTGTTGTTGTTGTTTCGTTTGCAATTACAGGGACCTGCTTATACTAAATTGACGCTTATCGGGTTTGGGGCTTCACCGCTCCACTCCCGTGCGGACCTTTTCACGTCTCGCCTCCATTTTAGGGAAGCGGGTCGTGACAGGTTTTAGTGGTGGCCGATGCAGGTCCTCTGTAACTGCGATTATCGGGATAACGATAATAATGCAAGATTGTCCAACAAATAATTTCGACATCTGAGCCCTAAGCTATGAGTCTAATTGTTTCGTTTTCTGCGTCATTAGATGGCAGGAAGGCGGATCACCCGAGGTGGTGGTAGTGGTGTGCCCCCTCATGACGAGGAGCCTGAGCGGAGCCCACTAATGGGGAGATAATGAGGATGATGTTGCAGATGATGCAGGTTCAGCAGGGTGTGCTTCTGCAGGTGCAGAACGCTCCGGTGACTCGAGCTGCTCGGGTGGTGGAAGCCCCTCGCCCTGAGCCCGGGGCGAAGCAGTTCAGAGAGCTGGGTCCTGCGTATTTTGATGGAACCAAAGGTCCCCTAGCTGCTGATGAATGGATGAGGAATATTGAGGACAACCTGAAGATGTCCAAGGTCAACGAAGTTAGTTGGGTTGACTTGGCGAAGCGCCAGCTGAAGGATAACGCCAGAAATTGGTGGGATGCTGAAGAGAAGATGTTGGTAGAGCCAATCGTCTGGGCTACCTTCAAGGCCAGATTTGATGGTGAGTTCTTCCCGAAGGCTGCCAGGGAAGAGATGCTGCAGCGTTTTATCGATCTGAAGCAGGGGAACTCGTCGGTGGACATGTACCACCAGGAGTTCATGAGGCTGAGTCGGTTTGCACCAAAGATGGTGCAGGACGCTGAGGAGCGAGCTCAGAGGTTTCTGCAGGGGCTTGCTCCAGAGCTCCAGAGTTTTGTGACCTCTTCTGACCGGGAATCTTATCAGAAGGTTTTGGTCGCTGCCAAGAGGCAGGAGCTGCTTGTGAACCAGAGGAAGGGGTCTGTTGTTGGTGCTGGGAAGAGGCCTGTGGAGCAGGCGAGAGCTGTGGTTCGACCTGGATTCAGGCCGAACCAGCCTGTTCAGTTCAAGAGGCCAGGAGGGCCTGTTCGGAAGGTTTGCCATTTCTGTGGCAAGGAGGGTCATATCAAGGAATCGTGTAGGAAGTTCTTGGGGCAATGTATTGCTTGTGGAGATCCCGCCCATGCTCTCAGGGAGTGCCCGAGGCTGAGGCAACCTTGGGGGACGCCTATTGCTGCCCCGCCGTTGCAGCAGAGAGCCCCGGTGCCCGCTGGTCGTGGGGTGCCCCTCGTTCCGCAGAAGCAGGCTTTTCAGCGGGCTGCTCCGCCGAGGAGGCAGGCATTTCTGATGACCGAGGAGGAGGTTTTGGCCATGGATGAGGTCATTGCAGGTAACTTTCGATCTAGATTGTTCCTTCCTTAATTAATTGATTGTTAAATTATGTGAATGCTTGTGTATGGTGTTGCTAGAATAAGATTTGATTGATTAGACTATTTGTTAGGTGTGGTTTTGGTTTGCACGTTCCCTGCCCGAGTCCTCTTTGACTCAGGTGCGTCGATGTGCATTTTGGCCCAGAGCTTCGTGGAGAAGCATTCCTTGTCGACGACCCCTCTCTCCAAGAGTTGGAATATCGTCACAGGGAATGGAGTAGTCACGGTGCATCGTGGGTGCAGTCCTTGCTCTGTGGTGGGTTGTGGACATGAGCTTTATGCTGATTTTATTGTCCACAACATCACCAACTACGATGCGGTCTTTGGGATGGATTGGCTTGCGAGCTTCTATGCTACGATCGACTGCAGGAGGAAGAAGGTGGTGTTCGAGATTCCCGGACATCCAGTATTTGAGTTCAGTCGTGGTAGCAGTTTGCTTGGTCCTGTCAGATTTCGGGCCAGGCCGGTAGAGGCTGTAGCTATGCAGATGGAGTTGGAGTGGCCAGCTGTGGTGCGTGACTTTGGCGACGTCTTCCCCGAGGAGATGTCTGGTTTGCCGCCTGATCGAGCTTTGGAATTTTCTATCGATCTTCTTCCAGGTGCGCAGCCGATTTCGAAGGCGCCGTATCGTATGGCACCTGCTGAATTGGAAGAGTTGCGGAAGCAGTTGGATGAGCTGTTGCTGAAGGGTTATATTAATCCTAGTGTGTCTCCATGGGGAGCACCCGTGTTGCTAGTTAAGAAGAAGGATGGTTCGCGTCGCATGTGCGTGGACTATCGGGGATTGAATACGGTAACCATTAAGAATAAATACACGTTGCCTCGCATTGATGATATTTTTGATCAGCTTGGAGGTTCGAGGGTGTTTTCTAAATTGGATTTGAGGAGTGGTTACCATCAGTTGAAGGTGAAGAGGGATGATGTTCCGAAGACAGCGTTCAGGACGAAGTATGGACACTATGAGTTTGTGGTTATGCCTTTCGGTGTAACTAACGCGCCCGCAGTTTTCATGAATCTGATGAACCTGATTTTCTACGACTTTTTGGATAAGTTTGTCGTTATCTTTATCGACGACATTCTGATATATTCGAAGTCGGTGGAAGAGCATGCATCGCACTTGAGGACGGTATTGGAAATCTTGAGGAAGCATCGTTTGTATGCTAAGTTTTCGAAGTGCGAGTTTTGGCTGGATCGAGTTGCTTTTCTGGGGCATGTGGTGACTGGAGATGGAATTTCTGTGGATCCCGAGAAGATTAGGGCCATCAGGGAGTGGCCTGTTCCATCGTCTGCATCTGAGATTCGGAGTTTCCTTGGACTTGCTGGTTACTATCGGCGGTTCATTAAGGACTTTTCCCGTATTGTTGAGCCGATGACCAGGTTGACGCGGAAGGATGTTGCTTATGTTTGGTCGGGTGATTGCGAGGGTGCTTTTGGTATTCTGAAGGAGAGGTTGACGAGTGCCCCTATTCTTGTTGTGCCTGATCGCAGCGGTGGATTTGAGATCTTTTGTGATGCTTCTGGCAAGGGTCTCGGTTGCGTGTTGCATCAGCACGGGCATGTTGTGGCGTATGCGTCTCGTCAGCTCAAGGTTCATGAGAAGAATTACCCGACACATGATTTGGAGTTGGCTGCCGTTGTGTTTGCTCTTAAGATTTGGAGGCACTTCTTGTTGAGTGAGAAAGTGAAAATCTTCACCGATCACAAAAGCTTGAAGTATATTTTCACTCAGAAGGAGCTCAACATGCGACAGCGTCGATGGTTGGAGCTTATGGCGGATTATGAGATTGATTTGCAGTATCACCCTGGCAAGGTGAATGTGGTTCCAGATGCTTTGAGTAGGTTTCCAGCGGTGATGATTTTGACCTCACAGTGGAGATTGCAGCAGGATTTTTGTGAGTCTGGCGTGGAGATTGTTCTTTCTGGGGAGGCTTCTTTGTTGATGTACATGCAGGTACAGTCGACGATCGTGGATCGGATTAAGGCCGGCCAGGCTGAGGATCCGAAGCTGGTGAAGATTCGGGAGCAGGTGGAAGCCGGTCTGCGGACTGACTTTTTAATTCACGAGGATGGCTCGCTGAGGTTTGGAGCCAGGTTGTGTGTGCCGGCTGGGGATATGAGAGAGGAGCTGATGGTGGAGGCACACAGTTCGCCGTATTCTGTGCATCCTGGTGGCACCAAGATGTACCAGGATCTTCGTCTGAATTATTGGTGGCATGGTATGAAGAGGAGCGTGGCTCGGAGTGTGGCCAAGTGCTTGGTTTGCCAGCAAGTGAAGGCGGAGCATCAGCGTACGGCCGGGTTGCTACAACCGCTTCCGATTCCGGAGTGGAAGTGGCAGCACATCACTATGGATTTCGTGACTGGACTACCTCGGAGTCCGAAGCAGAATGACGCGATTTGGGTGATCGTAGATCGATTGACCAAATCTGCGCACTTTATTCCATTCCGAGTAGGACAGTCCACTGAGGCACTAGCGAGGAGATATATGGAGGTAAAATTTTTTTACTCTCCGTTTTATTTCCTTTTTCCTAGTTTGGATAGTGATGTAACATGAATCGTGCAGGAAGTTGTGCGACTTCATGGAGTCCCCGTGAGTATCGTGTCTGACAGAGACACGAGGTTCACATCTCAGTTTTGGCAGAGTTTGCAGAAGAGCTTGGGTATGCGTCTGAGTTTCAGCACGGCGTACCATCCGCAGACGGATGGCCAGTCCGAGAGGACGATTCAGATTTTGGAAGACATGCTGAGGGCGTGCATGTTGGATTTCAAGGGTTCGTGGGAGGACCATCTACATCTGGTAGAGTTTTCCGACAACAACAGCTTCCAGGCGAGTATTGGCATGGCGCCTTTCGCCGCTCTTTATGGGAGGAAATGTCGATCGCCATTGAGTTGGGATGACGTTGGTGATCGGGAGTTGTTGGGGCCTGAGATGATCGTGGAGGCCGTGGATATCGTCAGGAATATTCGGGAGAGGTTGAGGATTGCTCAAGACCATTTTAAGCATTGGGCCGATGCTAAACGTCGTCCTTTGGAGTTTCAGCCGGGCGACCATGTGTTCTTGAAGATTTCCCCGAATCGTGGTGTGATTCGTTTTGGTGGATTTTCTCCTCTTGTGTGGTTTTCGTCTCCGTAACTTTCATTTTCGATCGATTCGTCGTATTTTCTCGATTCTTCCTTTGGATCGTCGATTTCAAAGTACGTCGTTTGTGACGGGCTTCATAACGGTCATATCTAACTATTAGATCAAGCCTAGGAGTCTTAGGATTCGATCCCGGGGCTCCGCGCTCCGTATCGGAACTTTTGGTGCTCATTAGCCGGTATGAGAAGGGGCACCGACCGACTAGATGACTATCCAGTCGGTCGGCAATCCTTCTTGGACCGACTAGTGAGCTTTCTAAATTTTCTCAGGAGTTACTGTTTATCGTTAGTCGGTCTAAGAAGAGTTGTTGACCGACTAGTTGTCAAACTAGTCGGTCAGCAATGCTTCTTTAACCGACTAACACATCATCTAAATTTTACTATCAATACTGTTCATTTCTTAGTCGGTCTAAGTTCATCTTTCGACCGACTAGTTGTTAAACTAGTCGGTTATGTTTTGTACTCAGACCGACTAACTCTTGGTTCTACTGTACAGTCGAGTTACTGTTTGCTCTTAGTCGGTCTAAGAACGTTCATCGACCGACTAGATTCTAAACTAGTCGGTCAGTACTTGTTCATGGACCGACTAACTCTAAATCCTATTTTCGTTCAGGAGTTACTGTTTACACTTAGTCAGTCTGCGTTGGTCGACCGACCGACTAGTTGTCAAACTAGTCGGTGAGTGGTTGTTCTTTGACCGACTAGTCTGTGTTAAAACCCTAATTTCTGGGCAGCCGCCAGCTCAACCTATAAATACCCAACCCAATCGTTTTCTTCTTCTCGAACACGACCCTAAGCCCTAGTTTCTTCCCCTCTAAGCCCCCATCTTCCTCCTAGCTTCAATCCTTCATTCCAAACCCTAAATCCATCATCCAATCCATCCATTCACTCTATCTACTTCTCATCTTCCCCAAAATCTCACCAAAATCCATCAAAACCCCAAAATCCCCCAAAACCCTAGTTTCCTCAAACTTCTCCATTAGCTTCCAGATCTGGTCCTAGGGTTCCCCGGAGTGTTTCTTCCGCCTCCTCTCGGTAAGAAATCGATCTACCGTTGTTTTCTTATCCTATTGTAATTTTTATGAAACCCTAATAAAATACTTGTGTTTTGATGATTGTTCCCCATAACAGCGATTCCCAGTAGGCTAGCATCCGCGAAGACGAACTTTCGTAACCGTCATTCCCGGTGATAGGCAAGTGAAACTTGCATTTCTTGATTTGGGCCATGTCTTAGGCCATTACCTTGTTTTAGCGTAAAAGAGACTAAACGGTGAAAGGATAGCCGTTTAGACGCCATTGACCTAGCTTGACAACGAAGCTTGGTCCGTCACCCTCATCATGCTTGTATGTCACGTTTAAATTCAATTAACGGTACGCAATCATTTGTTCATGTCATTGCATAGTGATTAATTATTGTGATTGTGTAGCACACGCTACAATATTATATTCCTGGCTCGTGTTCCAGAAGCGAGCCCTGTAGTTGGAAACCCCAACGCTCGGATACCGGCTAGGCACCTGCGTTGCGGGCACAACCCTATGCCAAATACACTTCCTGGCCCGTGATCCAGAAGCGAGCCAGTGTGTAGGCATTGCCAATGCTCGATACACATATGGGTGGGGTAAGAGATAAGCGGACTGAGCCCCGAGTTGGCCTGATCCGCCACTCCGGCCAGCAGGTGGACTCTCTAGTGCACAAGTGATTATTAGTGATAGAGATAAGCGGACTGAGCCACGAGTGGCCAGCAGGTGGACTCTCTATGCACTAAGTGTTAAGTGATAAGTGTTATTAATAGTGATAGAGATAAGCGGACTGAGCCACGAGTGGCCAGCAGGTGGACTCTCTATGCACTAAGTGATAAGTGTTAAATGATAAGTGATTAGTGTTTTGGTAGCTTTTGCTACATTGTGCATGCTTGCCTCTTTTAAACTGTTGCATCATACTTAACTGCCATGTCATTGCTTAATATTACAAGTGCTAGGTTGCTAGTTACCTTCAGTTTCCTTGCCCAAGTCTTTTTAGACTTGCTGACATGTGCCCCTTTCTCTTTTGGGTGACGCATGTTAGACCCTGAGCCTGAGTTGCTTGCTGAGGGTGAGGTGTTTGCGGACGCCGAGCTTTCGCCCGTGTTGGACGGGGAGTACGCGGACACTGGGGACCAGTCCTAGTGTCTTCGTGGTGTTTTATTTTTGTTAGACAGTTGTTTTGTTTTCGGTGCGTGGCACCTATACTTATTTATGTCGTTGCTTTTGTTTGGCCTTGTTCTGGGCCCTTAGACTCTTTCTTTTAGCCTGGTGGCTTTTCTGTGATGTTGAATAATTTGTGGACAATTGTGGGATTGGTATTTTATATCTGTCTCATATTATTATTGTTGTTGTTGTTTCGTTTGCAATTACAGGGACCTGCTTATACTAAATTGACGCTTATCGGGTTTGGGGCTTCACCGCTCCACTCCCGTGCGGACCTTTTCACGTCTCGCCTCCATTTTAGGGAAGCGGGTCGTGACACTTACCTTCAGTTTCCTTGCCCAAGTCTTTTAGACTTGCTGACATGTGCCCCTTCTCTTTGGATGTCGCATGTTAGTTACCGAGCCAGAGCTTGTTGCAGAGGACGTTGTGTTTGCTGTGGAGGAGTCTTGTGGACACCGGTGACCTTGTTGAGTTCCCTTTATGTTTTAGGATTCCTGTTAGTTGTCGGTGCGTGGCACCTTTGTTTTGTATATTATACTTTGTAGGCCATGTTGGGCCTTAGACACTTTTTCCTTTAGCCTGGTGGATTTTCTGTGATATTGTAATTCATTCAATGGATATTCAGATATTTCTCTTTTGTCTCTTTCCTTTATTATTATTGTTGTTCCGTATTGCATTGCAAGGACCTGCCATTTGTAGTTCTATTTGACGCTTATCGGACTTGCGGCTTTTCAGCTTCAAGTCTGAGCGGACCTTCTCACGTCTCGCCTCCACATTTTTGGGAAGCGGGGCGTGACAATGGTCATGGTACCTGACTCATCCCTGGGGAAAAACATGCATGATATGATTCGGTGGGCCAGACGAAAGATGGAGTGAATGATGAAGGAGGCATTGGCCTTACCTCGGGGATACGGATCGTGTAGGGTGAGGCGGAACTAAAACTGATCGACGTCAAATTCGGGGGGATACCCGTATGGACGGATAGCGTCGTCCCCAAGGATGGGGAAACCAAAGATGTTATTAATGATGTTCAGATGAGTACGAATGGTTTTGTTACGGACGCGGAAGATGACGATCGACCCCGACTCACTAACAAGTGTGGATAAAAATTCGAGTGTGAGGGAGGGGTAGGACACCACGGAGGCATTTAGGAAAGCTAACCAACCTAAATTTGCGAAGAGAGTCTCGACCTCGGTGAAGACACCGAGATCGACAAGCATTTGGGTATGGGCAAATTTGGTCGATAGATGCCCCCGAGCATCAAGTCTATGATAGAAATCCTTGTGCTCCGGGTTCCTAAAGCGGTAGCCACGCGGGCCCATCAGTGGGTCCTCAACTGGGACGATAGGTTGGGGTTGGGGTTGGGGTTGGGGTTGGGGCTGTGCAGGCTGTGCGGGAGGAGGACGTGAGTGTGGTGGGCGTGTGGTCTTACGTCTCTTGCGAGACGACTCCCCCTCTTGCATAATACCCTTACCCTTATCTTGATCACGGGCCATGTGAGAGTGTGCGTGTGTGAGTGAATGCGGAATTGTGATGAATGCACACACACACACACACACACACACAAGCAATCGAGCAAATTGAAATTGTAACGACTGCTTTTCGTGTATCTGGATTTAATATAATATAATATATGTTTTGGTGGATTTTCTCCTCTTGTGTGGTTTTCGTCTCCGTAGATTTCATTTTCGATCGATTCGTCGTATTTTCTCGCTCCTTCCTTAGGATTTTCGATTTCGAAGTAAGTCACTCGTGACGGACTTCATAACGGTCGTATCTAACTGTTAGATCAAGCCTAGGAGTCTTAGGGATCGATCCCGGGGCCCCGCGCTCCGTATCGGTACTTTTCTGTGCTCATTAGCCGGTGTAAGAAGGGCCACCGACCGACTAGATGACGATCCAGTCGGTCGGCAATCCTTCTTGGACCGACTAGTTAGCCTTCTAAATTTCTCAGGAGTTACTGTTTATCATTAGTCGGTCTAAGAACGTTGGTTGACCGACTAGGTTGCAAACTAGTCGGTCAGCAATGCTTCTTGAACCGACTAACTCATCATATTATTTTTGTATCAGTTACTGTTTACTCTTAGTCGGTCAGCGTTGGTCGACCGACCGACTAGTTGCCAAACTAGTCGGTCAGTGGTTGCTCTTTGATCGACTAACCAGTGTTAAACCCCTAATTTCTGGGCAGCTGCCAGCCCAACCTATAAATACCCCTCCCAAACGACTTCTTCTTCTCCAACACGACCCAAAACCCTAGAATCTTCCCCCTTCAGCCCCCATCTTCCTCCAAGCTCCATTTCTCCATTCCAATCCCTAAATCCATCATCCAAACCATCCATCTACTCTATCTACCTCTCATCTTCCCCAAAATCTCACTCAAATCCATCAAAATCCCCAAATCCCCCAAAACCCTAGTTTCCCCAAACTTCTCCAAACTTTTCCAGATCTGATCCTAGGCTTCCCCGGAGTGTTCCTTCCGTCTCCTCTCGGTAAGAAATCGTTCTACCGTTGTTTTCATAACTTATTGATAATTTTGGGGAAACCCTAATTAATTTCATGTGTTGATGTTTGTTTCCCCCTTAACAGCGATTTTCCCCGTAGATAGCATCTGTGTGACGAAGTGATCGTCAATCCTCGGTGCTAGGCAAGTGAAACTTGCCACTTAGGGTTTAGGCCATGTTTTAGGCCATTTGCTTGTTGTAGGCGTAAAAGAGGCTAGGCGACGAAATGATACTCGCCTAGGCGCAAATTGGGGAACTAGCTTGACAACGAAGCTAGTTCCGACATTTAGCATGTTGCACAATTTCCATGTCATGTTTACTTTCAATTAACGGTACTCGAATATGTTCATGTCATTGCATTTCGCCTGTCACGTTTAATTTAATTAACTGTACGCAAATAAATTGTCATGACCTCGCATTCTTTAGGTATTGTTGTGATTGCGTAGCTTCGCTACAATGTTGTGTTCCTGGCTCGTGTTCCAGAAGCGGGCCATGTGTTGGTTGATAGCCAATGCCCGAATTGCGTGTTCCGGCTAGGTGTTCCCTACGCCATACTTGTGTTCCTGGCTCGTGACCAGAAGTGAGCATAATGAGTTGGAAATCCCAACGCTCGATGTATTGAATTGTGAACTAAGAATGCGAGCTCAATGTGCGGGGCAACCTCAGGCTCACTAGCTAGGCTCAATGTGCGGGGACCCCAGGCTCCATATCGTGTGAGTATTGAGTAGTGCTTAGTGCCGATCGGTCTGAAATGCTATGCCATTCAGCAAATGGCGTAAACACTTACAAAATGTGAATTGATTGAATTGACAGTAGCTTGGCTACTCTTGTCTTGTCCCGATGATTGTTCTCTTGTACAAATTGTCTTGCCATGTTTTAATTGTGCACTCATGTTATAACTGCCATGTCATGCATACTAAACTGCTAGGTTGCTAGATGCCTCACTTTCAGTTTCCTTGCTCAAGTCTTTTAGACTTGCTGACATGTGCCCCCTTTACTCTTTTAGGTGACACATGTTAGATCCTGAGCCCGAGTACCTCGTTGAGGACGAGGTGTTTGCTGACGCCGAGCCCGAGCTTGTGTTTGACGGGGAGTACGTGGACACTGGGGACCAGTCCTAGTGTCTTCGTTGTGTTTTACTTTTGTTAGACAGTTGTTTGTTATCGGTGCGTAGCACCTATACTTTGTTATGTCGTTTCTTTGTTGGCCTTGTTCTGGGCCTTTAGACTCTTTTCTTTTAGCCTGGTGGCTTTTCTGGATGTTGGACTTTTGTTGATGTTGGACAATTTGTGAGATGTGGAATTTTATTTCAGTCTCGCCTTGTGTTATTATTGTTATTCTGTTGTGGTTACAGGGACCTGTTTATGTAATGTGGACGCTTATCGGGTTTGAGGCTTCACAGCTCCACTCCCGTGCGGACCTTTTCACGTCTCGCCTCCATTTCAGGGAAGCGGGTCGTGACAGGTTTTAGTGGTGGCCCATGCAGGTCTCTCTGTAACTGCGATCTTTGGAATAGCGATAATAATATTAGAATGTCCGATGAACTAAGTTCGACGTCTGAGTCATAAGCTATGAGTCTAATCTGATTCGTTTTATGTGTCACTAGATGGCAGGAAGGCGTTTCACCCGTGGTGGGGGCAGTGGTGCGCTCCCTCATGATGAGGAGCCTGAGCGTGAACCCACCAGCGGTGAGATGATGCGGATGATGCTCCAGATGATGCAAGTGCAGCAGGGCGTGCTTTTGCAAGTCCAGAATGCTCCACTTGCTCGAGCTGCCCGGGCTCTTCCGGATGTTCCTCGCTCTGAGCCAGGAGCGAAGCAATTTCGGGAGCTGGGTCCCGCATATTTTGATGGTTCTGAGGGTCCTCTGGCTGCCGATGAGTGGATTCGGAACGTCGAGGACAATCTGAAGATGGCCAAGATCACCCCGGCTGGATGGGTTGATTTGGCGAAGAGGCAGCTCAAGGATAACGCCAGGAATTGGTGGGATGCGGAAGAGAAGATGTTGGTGGAGCCGATAGCTTGGGCTACCTTCAAGGCCAGATTTGAGGGTGAGTTCTTTCCGAAGGCTGCCAAGGAGGAGATGCTGCAGCGTTTTATCGATCTGAAGCAGGGGAACTCGTCGGTGGACATGTATCACCAAGAGTTCATGAGGCTGAGTCGGTTTGCGCCGAAGATGGTGCAGGACGCTGAGGAGAGAGCTCAGAGGTTCCTGCAGGGACTCGCTTCGGAGCTCCAGAGCTTTGTGACCTCTTCCGACCGGGAGTCTTATCAGAAGGTTCTGGTAGCAGCTAAGAGGTAGGAGCTGCTCGTGAACCAGAGGAAGGGGTCTGTTGTTGGTGCTGGGAAGAGGCCTGTGGAACAGGCGAGAGCTGTGGTTAGACCTGGATTCAGGCCTAATCAGTCTGCTCAGTTTAAGAGGCCAGGAGGGTCTATTCCGAAGTTTTGCCATTTCTGCGACAAGCCTGGTCACGTCAAGGATCAGTGTCGGAAGTTTCTGGGCCAGTGTCTGGTTTGCGGTGATGCTTCTCATGTCGCGAAGGATTGTCGGCATGCGGATCCGCTGCGGAGGGCTCCTGTTGCAGCTCAGCCGTTGCAGCAGCGAGCGCCTGTTCCTGCTGGACGTGGAGCAGCTCTTGTTCCACAGAGGCAGGCTTTTCGGCAGGCTGTTCCGCCGAGGAGGCAGGCTTTTCTGATGACCGCTGCGGAGAGCGCGGCTGTGGATGAGGTTATCGCAGGTAATCCTCACTCTATATGTTACTTTCCTAGCTGGTTTTGATTGTTAGATTGTGTTGTTTGCTTGAACATGTTTGTTTGCTAGACTAGGGTTTGATTGTTAATTGCTTGATTAGGTGTGATTTTGGTTTGCACCTTTCCTGCACGAGTCCTCTTTGACTCTGGTGCATAGATGTGTATTATTTCTCGGAGCTTCGTGGAGAGGCATTCCTTGTCGACGTCCCCTCTTCCAAAGAGTTGGAATATCGTTACAGGGAATGGTGTGGTCTCGGTGCATCGTGGTTGCAATTCTTGCTCGTTGGTGGTCTGTGGACATGAGCTTTTTACGGATTTCATTGTCCACGACATCATCAACTATGATGCAGTTCTTGGGATGGATTGGCTTGCGAGCTTCTATGCTACGATTGACTGCAGGAGGAAGAAGGTGGTGTTCGAGATTCCCGGACATCCAGTGTTTGAGTTCAGTCGTGGTAGCAGTTTGCTTGGTCCTGTCAGATTTCGGGCCAGTCCGGTGGAGGCTGTGGCTATGCAGATGGAGCTGGAGTGGCCAGCTGTGGTGCGTGATTTTGGCGACGTCTTCCCCGAGGAGATGTCTGGTTTGCCGCCTGATCGAGCTTTGGAATTTTCTATCGATCTTGTTCCAGGTGCGCAGCCGATTTCGAAGGCGCCGTATCGTATGGCACCTGCAGAGTTGGAAGAGTTGCGAAAGCAGTTGGATGAGCTCTTGCAGAAGGGTTATATTAATCCTAGCGTGTCTCCGTGGGGAGCACCGGTGTTGTTGGTTAAGAAGAAGGATGGTTCGCGTCGCATGTGCGTGGACTATCGGGAGTTAAATGCGGTGACCATTAAGAATAAATACCCTTTGCCTCGCATCGATGATATTTTTGATCAGCTTGGAGGTTCGAGGGTGTTTTCAAAATTGGATTTTAGGAGTGGTTACCATCAGTTGAAGGTGAAGAAGGGAGATGTTCCGAAGACAACGTTCAGGACGAAGTATGGACACTATGAGTTTGTGGTTATGCCTTTTGGCGTAACTAACGCGCCCGCAGTTTTCATGAATCTGATGAACCTGATTTTCTACGACTTTTTGGATAAGTTTGTCGTTATCTTCATTGACGACATTCTGATCTATTCGAAGTCGGAGGAAGAGCATGCCTCGCACTTAAGGACGGTGTTGGAGATTTTGAGGAAGCATCGGTTGTATGCTAAGTTTTCGAAGTGCGAGTTTTGGCTGGATCGAGTTGCTTTTCTCGGGCATGTGGTGACTGGAGATGGTATTTCAGTGGATCCCGAGAAGATTCGGGCCATCAGGGAGTGGCCTGTTCTGTCGTCTGCGTCTGAGATTCGGAGTTTTCTTGGACTTGCTGGTTATTATCGGCGATTCATTAAGGACTTTTCTCGTATTGCTGAGCCGATGACCAGGTTGACGCGGAAGGATGTTGCTTATGTTTGGTCGGGTGATTGTGAGAGTGCTTTTGGTATTTTGAAGGAGAGGTTGACGACTGCCCCTATTCTGGTTGTGCCTGATCGCAGCGGTGGATTTGAGATCTTTTGCGATGCCTCTGGCAAGGGTCTCGGTTGTGTGTTGCATCAGCATGGGCATGTTGTGGCGTATGCGTCTCGTCAGCTTAAAGTTCATGAGAAGAATTACCCGACGCATGATTTGGAGTTGGCTGCCGTTGTGTTTGCTCTTAAGATTTGGAGGCATTTCCTGCTGAGTGAGAAAGTGAAGATTTTCACCGATCACAAAAGCTTGAAGTATATTTTCACTCAGAAGGAGCTCAACATGCGACAGCGTCGATGGTTGGAGCTTATGGCGGATTATGATATTGATTTGCAGTTTCACCCTGACAAGGTGAATGTGGTTCCGGATGCTTTGAGTAGGCTTCCGGCGGTGATGATTTTGACCTCGCAATGGAGATTGCAGCAGGATTTTTGCGAGTCTGGCGTGGAGATTGTCCTTCCTGGGGAGGCTTCTTCGTTGATGTACATGCAGGTACAGTCGACGATCGTGGATCGGATTAAGGCTGGCCAGGCTGAGGATCCGAAGCTGGTGAGGATTCGGGAGATGGTGGAAGCCGGTCTGCGGACTGACTTTTTGATTCATGAGGATGGCTCGCTGAGGTTTGGAGCCAGGTTGTGTGTGCCAGCTGGGGATATCAGAGAGGAATTGATGGTGGAGGCATACAGTTCGCCGTATTCTGTGCATCCTGGTGGCACCAAGATGTACCAGGATCTTCGTTTGAATTATTGGTGGCATGGTATGAAGAGGAGCATGGCTCGGAGTGTAGCCAAGTGCTTGGTATGCCAGCAAGTGAAGGCGGAACATCAGCGTTCGGCCGGGTTGCTACAACCGCTTCCGATTCCGGAGTGGAAGTGGCAACACATCACTATGGACTTCGTGACTGGACTACCTCGGAGTCCGAAGCAGAATGACGTGATTTGGGTGATCATAAATCGGTTGACCAAATCTGCGCACTTTATTCCATTTCGAGTGGGACAGTCCACTGAGGCGCTAGCAAGGAGATATATGGAGGTAAAATTCTTTTACTCTCCGTTTTATTTCCTTTCCCTAGTTTGGATAGTGATGTATCGTGAATCGTGCAAGAGGTTGTGCGACTTCATGGAGTCCCCGTGAGTATCGTGTCTGACAGAGACACGAGGTTCACATCTCAGTTCTGGCAGAGTTTGCAGAAGAGCTTGGGTACGCGTCTGAGTTTCAGCACGGCGTACCATCCGCAGACGGATGGCCAGTCCGAGAGGACGATTCAGATTTTGGAAGACATGCTGAGGGCGTGCATGTTGGATTTCAAGGGTTCGTGGGAGGACCATCTACATCTGGTAGAGTTTTCCTACAACAACAGCTTCCAGGCGAGTATTGGCATGGCGCCATTCGCCGCTCTTTATGGGAGGAAATGTCGATCGCCATTGAGTTGGGATGACGTTGGTGATCGGGAGTTGTTGGGACCTGAGATGATCGTGGAGGCCGTGGATATCGTCAGGAATATTCGGGAGAGATTGAGAATTGCTCAGGACCGTTTTAAGCATTGGGCGGATGCTAAACGTCGTCCTTTGGAGTTTCAGCCGGGCGACCATGTGTTCTTGAAGATTTCCCCGAATCGCGGTGTGATTCGTTTCGGGAAGCGTGGAAAGTTGAGCCCGCGATACATTGGACCGTTTGACGTTTTGGAGAGGGTTGGCGAGGTAGCTTATCGCTTGGCCTTGCCGCCATCTTTGGAAGGAGTTCACAATGTTTTCCATGTGTCGCAGCTTCGTCGATACATTAGCGATCCGTCTCATGCGGTGGATTTTTCGGAGATTACCGTTCGCCCCGATATGACGTATGACCAGCATCCAGTGCAGATCCTGGACAGGCGTCAGAAATCGCTTCGGAACAAGATTGTCAATCTTGTGAGGGTGATGTGGCGACACGGTTCACCTGGAGAGTCTACTTGGGAGAATGAGGATGAGATGCGAGATCGTTTCCCACTTTTGTTTCCGGACTCGTGAGTTTTTGGAAATTCCGAGGACGGAATTTTTCTTAAGTTGGGGAGGATGTAACGACTGCTTTTCGTGTATCTGGATTTAATATAATATAATATATGTTTTGGTGGATTTTCTCCTCTTGTGTGGTTTTCGTCTCCGTAGATTTCATTTTCGATCGATTCGTCATATTTTCTCGCTCGTTCCTTAGGATTGTCGATTTCGAAGTAAGTCACTCGTGACGGACTTCATAACGGTCGTATCTAACTGTTAGATCAAGCCTAGGAGTCTTAGGGATCTATCCCGGGGCCCCGCGCTCCGTATCGGTACTTTTCTGTGCTCATTAGCCGGTGTAAGAAGGGCCACCGACCGACTAGATGACGATCCAGTCGGTCGACAATCCTTCTTGGACCGACTAGTTAGCCTTCTAAATTTCTCAGGAGTTACTGTTTATCGTTAGTCGGTCTAAGAACGTTGGTTGACCGACTAGGTTGCAAACTAGTCGGTCAGCAATGCTTCTTGAACCGACTAACTCATCATATTATTTTTGTATCAGTTACTGTTTACTCTTAGTCGGTCAGCGTTGGTCGACCGACCGACTAGTTGCCAAACTAGTCGGTCAGTGGTTGCTCTTTGACCGACTAACCAGTGTTAAAACCCTAATTTCTGGGCAGCCGCCAGCCCAACCTATAAATACCCCTCCCAAACGACTTCTTCTTCTCCAACACGACCCAAAACCCTAGAATCTTCCCCCTTCAGCCCCCATCTTCCTCCAAGCTCCATTTCTCCATTCCAATCCCTAAATCCATCATCCAAACCATCCATCTACTCTATCTACCTCTCATCTTCCCCAAAATCTCACTCAAATCCATCAAAATCCCCAAATCCCCCAAAACCCTAGTTTCCCCAAACTTCTCCAAACTTTTCCAGATCTGATCCTAGGCTTCCCCGGAGTGTTCCTTCCGTCTCCTCTCGGTAAGAAATCGTTCTACCGTTGTTTTCATAACTTATTGATAATTTTGGGGAAACCCTAATTAATTTCATGTGTTGATGTTTGTTTCCCCCTTAACAGCGATTTTCCCCGTAGATAGCATCCGTGTGACGAAGTGATCGTCAATCCCCGGTGCTAGGCAAGTGAAACTTGCCACTTAGGGTTTAGGCCATGTTTTAGGCCATTTGCTTGTTGTAGGCGTAAAAGAGGCTAGGCGACGAAATGATACTCGCCTAGGCGCAAATTGGGGAACTAGCTTGACAACGAAGCTAGTTCCGACATCTAGCATGTTGCACAATTTCCATGTCATGTTTACTTTCAATTAACGGTACGCGAATATGTTCATGTCATTGCATTTCGCCTGTCACGTTTAATTTAATTAACTGTACGCAAATAAATTGTCATGACCTCGCATTCTTTAGGTATTGCTGTGATTGCGTAGCTTCGCTACAATGTTGTGTTCCTGGCTCGTGTTCCAAAAGCGGGCCATGTGTTGGTTGATAGCCAATGCCCGAATTGCGTGTTCCGGCTAGGTGTTCCCTACGCCATACTTGTGTTCCTGGCTCGTGACCAGAAGCGAGCATAATGAGTTGGAAATCCCAACGCTCGATGTATTGAATTGTGAACTAAGAATGTGAGCTCAATGTGCGGGGCAACCTCAGGCTCACTAGCTGAGCTCAATGTGCGGAGACCCCAGGCTCCATATCGTGTGAGTATTGAGTAGTGCTTAGTGCCGATCGGTCTGAAATGCTATGCCATTCAGCGAATGGCGTAAACACCTACAAAATGTGAATTGATTGAATTGACAGTAGCTTGGCTACTCTTGTCTTGTCCCGATGATTGTTCTCTTGTACAAATTGTCTTGCCATGTTTTAATTGTGCACTCATGTTATAACTGCCATGTCATGCATACTAAACTGCTAGGTTGCTAGATGCCTCACTTTCAGTTTACTTGCTCAAGTCTTTTAGACTTGCTGACATGTGCCCCCTTTACTCTTTTGGGTGACACATGTTAGATCCTGAGCCCGAGTACCTCGTTGAGGACGAGGTGTTTGCTGACGCCGAGCCCGAGCTTGTGTTTGACGGGGAGTACGTGGACACTGGGGACCAGTCCTAGTGTCTTCGTTGTGTTTTACTTTTGTTAGACAGTTGTTTGTTATCGGTGCGTAGCACCTATACTTTGTTATGTCGTTTCTTTGTTGGCCTTGTTCTGGGCCTTTAGACTCTTTTCTTTTAGCCTGGTGGCTTTTCTGGATGTTGGACTTTTGTTGATGCTGGACAATTTGTGAGATGTGGAATTTTATTTCAGTCTCGCCTTGTGTTATTATTGTTATTCTGTTGTGGTTACAGGGACCTGTTTATGTAATGTGGACGCTTATCGGGTTTGAGGCTTCACAGCTCCACTCCCGTGCGGACCTTTTCACGTCTCGCCTCCATTTCAGGGAAGCGGGTCGTGACAGAAATTCTAAGGCAAAATATAAAATTAAGCTAAGGAGCGAAGTTACCCAAGCGAGATGAAGATCCTTGCTCGTAGATGTCCCAACGCTACGCAATGGGAATAAATGTGAAGCCGCGGCAACTCCTTTCAGCAAATTCTCGAAAATGGGGGAAATGGGCGAAAATTTGGGTTTTAATGCGGGTGAAATTGAAGAAAAAGCGAGAGAGATTGATGGAGAGATGGAAAAATAGAGGGGAGAGATCAATTGAGAGGGTTGTGTGGTCGGTTGAGGGAGAAACGAGGCCGGTTGGAGGGAGAGGAAGTCGAAACGGCGAGAGAGAATCGAGATCGGGCGAGGGAGATGAACGGGTGGGGTGCTATTGTATTTATAGGTTTTAAATCGAACCGATCGGGTGAGTTTTCACCCGATCGGTTGACAATTAGGTCGAAATTTTTGCTGAAAAGTGGCTACAGGCGAACCGATCGGGTGATAACTCACCCGATCGGTTGGCCGCTTCACAATTTTTCCCGAAAGTTTAGTACAGCTCACCCGGTCACTCACACGACCACGCTTTGTTTCAACCGATCGGTTGATCAATTCCCAAAATTTTTCGAGTCTTTGGCCCAGCTCACACGATCTGCCACCCGATCTCACATTGCTTCACCCGACCGGTTCGTTGGAGCACAGATACGGCCATTGTCTGATACGTCTCACCTGATCGGTTGAATAATCACCCGATCAGGTGAGGCCTTGTTTTCTGCAAAAATTCATTAATGGCCTTAGTCTCTCGACCGAAGTTCCCGCGGCTGGATGTAATTATTAAAATAGAAAAAATAAAGCTAAAAATAATCCTAAAAGTAAAGACAAAAGTTTAGAGCATGGGTTGCCTCCCATGAAGCGCTTTTGTTTAACGTCATTTGCTCGACGCCCGTAGATGATATTCAAGGCGGACGGGGGTGATGCCCTAAAGTCAGCATCACTTCCGGTTCAGAGTTGGCGGCTTTTGGTGTCATTGGCGGTGACAAGAAAACTTGCTCGACGACTCTCCTTCCGTTGATGGAATCCGGAGGCTTCTCCCTTAAATTGGCGTCTACCGCCACTCGTTTCAGGATCCGGATCTCGTCTCCGGTGAGCCCCATGGGCTCTTTCCCTTTCCTCCTCGTCGGAGGAGCTTTCTGAAATCCGGGAGGGATCGTATGCACCGCATCCGCTTTCCCAGCAACATCATCTTCCTTCGGGCCGACATGTTCTTCTAAGTCCCCCAAGCTATTGGGGGGATTTCTTGAAAGAATTTCCCAGGAGCTTGCTTCCACAACTCTCTCTTCTTCTAACTCCAGCATATTGCATCTTGGATCATCTGGGAGATTGGGGTGCTTCATTGACAACCCCAAGTCAAACTCGACTTTTTCGTTGCCGACGTTAAGGGAAAGCTTTCCATTCTTCACATCTATTAAAACGCCGGCAGTGGCCATGAAAGGCTGTCAAGGATGATGGGGGTGTGCACATCTTCAGGCATGTCCATGACGACGAAGTCCACCGGCACATGCACCCCACTTACGTTGACAGGGAGGTCATCTACAACACCCATCGGATATTTGACCGATCGGTCTGCAAGCTGTAGGGCCATACCGGTGGGCTCCAAGTCGCCCATCCCTATCCTCTTATATAGTGACAGGGGCATTAAACTGACGCTCGCCCCAAGATCGACGAGCGCGCAATGGATCTTTACCTCCCCGATCGCACAAGGGATAGAGAAGCTCCCCGGGTCTTTAAGCTTAGGCGGATTTGCTCTCTGAATGAGAGCGATGCATTCCGCCGTTAATACGACCTTCTCCTTTCTGGACCCTCTTGTCACCAAATCCTTCAAAAATTTTGCGTAGGAGGGAATCGTCTTGATAGCTTCGAGGAAGGGGATTTGCAAGCTTAGATCCTTGACCATGGCAAAGAATTTTCCATACTTCTCGTCTATCTTGGCCTGGGCAAGCCATTGTGGAAAAGGCACAACGGGCTTGAATACCTTGAGGATCCCTTCTTCGTCTCTCTTCTTCTCCTCTTCAGGGACTCCCTCCTGAGTCGTTGGCTTTGGCGACGAAGCACCGTTATCCTTGGCTTTTTCAATTGGTCGTTCTACGACCAACGGTGCTTCCGGTTCCTTGGGGGTGCTCTCTTGTGGGGATTTGTTCCCCGCTTCTCAATACGATAGCGGACACATTCGCATTCTCGTGCGTGAGTGCCAAAGTCAGATTCGCTCCCCTCGGGTTCACTTCAGGTTGTGGCGGCAATAGATTTTGCGACCTGTGAAGGTTCGTCACCTGTAACCCCAGCTGGGTTACTTGGTCAGTGAGAGCCTGCTAACCCATCTCCAGCTTCAAATTGATCCTCTCCTGGTTGGTAATGTATTGAGTCAAGAGGGACTCAACCGGAGAGATGGCCCTCTGCTGGCCATACTGCTGCTGCTGAATGGGCTGATGGTTCCTTGGGGGATATTGCTGATACTATTGCGGAGGCTGCTACTGTTGAAATTGCTGCTGCAGCTAAAACTGCTGTTGTTGAGACCTAGCCGGCTGATATATCTGTTGTTGCTGCTGCTGAGGCGGCTGCTGCTGATACGGTGCCCGGTAGCTAAGGTTGGGGTGGTTCCGGTTATTTGGAGAGTATGCTGGGTTGGAGCTAGTCCGTGGAGGGTACGTCGCGTTCCCCGTAGGATTGTAGAATAGTGCGCTCGCTTGGTCTAACGGAGGTGAGATGTCACCACCCTCGAAGTCTCCAATGACTTCAGATTCCACCGCCGCAATATGTTGTGTACTGGCACCACCGGCTCCTACCATCAGCGCTGAGATCTGGGTCAACATCAAGTCAAACTTGCTGGATAATTTGTCGACGTCCTCGACCCTGTGGATACCCCCAGATCTAGGTGTGGCTCTCTCGTCACACCACCGCTCATTGTTCGATGCCATGTTTTCTAAAACGTTCCCGGCATCTTCTTCAGTTCTAGACATGAAGGACCCCCCAGCCACAGCGTCCATTGAAGACTTTAAATCATCCCTCAATCCGTTGTAGAACAGATTAATTATCTGCCACTTGGGAAGCTCGTGATGAGGGCATCTTCACTGCATCTCTTTAAATCTTATCCAAGCTTCATGCAGGGACTCGTGGCTGGCCTTGGAGAAGGAGGAGATCTCACTCCTTAACTTCATGGTCTTCCCGGAGGAAAGAACTTCGTCAGAAAAGCATTTGAAAGCTTCTCCCAAGTGTTGAACGTATTTGGGTCCTTCCCCCTAAGCCACAGCTTGGCCTTATCCCGCAGAGAGAAGGGGAATAGCTTCAGACGGATCGCCTCAGTTGTGACACCATTTATGCGGAAGGTGTCACATTTCTACAAGAAGGAGCCCAAATGTTCGATGGGGCTCTCCATGGGTGCCCCCGAGAATTGATCCTGCTGGATCCACGTCACTAAGGACGGCTTGCACTCGAAGCTCTACGCCGTAATAACAGGAGGACGGATGGCGGAGGTGGACTCGAGGGAAGGCATCGAGTACTCCAGCAGGGATTTATGAGGTGGGGTGTTCTCTCCCATGGTTTCAGGCTCTTCTCTTCTTCTCTTCTCTGCGGCCAGACGCCTTAGGGTGGCGTTTATCTCAGGATCAACAGGAATCAAGTCGTCAAGACTCCTTGTGTTCATGCGCATTAAAAGCAACAAACACCCGTGAAGCGAAAAGTGGGAAAGAAACAGATAAAATAGAAAATAAAAATAAGAAAATAAAAACGAAAAAGAAGAATGCAAAAATTATCGTGAGATAGAGATGTGAGCTAGACTCAAGAGTTCATGAGATCCTAAAATAACAAGCACGTTGCCTCCCCGGCAACGGCGCCATAAAGCTTGACGTCCCCTCGTTTGTGTGCATGCAAGTGTGCAATAATATGTGGTTGGGGGCGTGAGATTTAAATATTTATAACCGCAAGCGCACGGTGTTGTAGTGTGGCTTGGGGGGTCGAACTCAGGGTGGCGTGGTTATGCTTGTGTCAGAAAGGACCAAATTCACCACATGGGTGAGCTAGCCTGAATCGGTAGATGGGTTGTCACAAATTGCAGAAATGAGGATAAACAATAATAAAGGAAACCTAGGACTTTGGTTTTCAGCCTATCATGTGATTCTCACCAATACGACCGACGGATAGGATAACGATCGGAATTAGGGTCTAATGGTGAGACGTTGCCTCTAAGAGTGATACCAGCGTCCCATGGGCCCGATATTCCGGTCAGTGCCCAGGATGATACGCCGGACTACATGGGTTCGGTCAGTGGGCATTCCCATGTCCATTAACACTGACTGACTCCGGGAGCACTAAGCTTGCAACGATAACTCCCAACATCTCATCCAGCCGCTCCCGCGCGCTAGGATTCGACATCTACGCTAAGGGCGTGAGCTATGGCTAGGGAGTCAACCGCCAAGTTTATTCCCCCTTGGCCCAACGGTCAAAGGCGGTCTTTTTCCCGCCGATGACAATGAAACACCCCACATACCCGATAGATTCCCAATCCCTATCGATTTCCTAGTCCTATGGACGCATTAGGAAGAACCCACGAAGGGGTTTCCACCAAAATCCCAGATTTGGGAACTACTCACACATATTTGCTAAAAAGCAATCTAAATAAAAATCGACCGTTAAAAACATAATCGAGCAATAGAAATGCGATAGTAGTAATGCAATTAAGATAATATCAAAGTTTGGTTAAGATCAGAACACTTACAAATAACAAAGAAATTACAGCCGTCACAAGAGTGAAAAACAGTAAAAAATTACAACTCTTCGTTTCTGGAAACCTAGGGTTTATATTTATAGAAAACGACATCACTCGATCAGGTGACCTGCTGCGAACTTCAGCAGCGCTCTTCAGGACTTCACCCGGTCAGGCGACACGGTCGGTTGGCGGAAGATCCTAGCCGTTTGGATCTTGGCGTCGTCGATTGAACTGATCAGTTGATAAATCAACCGATCGGTTGGAATTGTCGCCCAAAAGACAGTAACTTCGGACGTTTTGGCATGGTCTGCTGGCGGTCGGGTAAGCTGTCCGGGTCGTGTCTTCGAGGGAACGGCTACAGATGAACCGATCGGGTGAAGATCACCCGATCGGTTGGATTTCAGCTCCAATTTCCCGAGAAGTTCGTCGGGTTGAACCGGTCGGTGACCCGGTCTCTTGATGCCCACATCGCTTCAGCAGCTGTCCGGGTGGTGCACGCGTGCATCACCCGATCGGTTGGCTGTGTCCAACCGATCGGGTGGGGGGTTGAAAAGTGGCAATCTTGGTCGTTTAACCCACTGGATCACGCGTGACTCCTCCTGTTGCTCCGGGGACTTATGATATCTTCTCTACGTGTCCCATATGCTGTCAAACTCCTGTAAACATACAAAAACATAAAAAAGTGAAAGAAAACGAGAAAATACGAGAAAACGGATACGAGATGGCGGAAAATAACGGAAAAACACAAAGGAAGACGTGCGTGAATATATGAAATATAAACACACGTCAACCTCCTCGCCTGCTGTCACCATTTCAGTCTCCATGCTGCTCCCTCTTCCCTGACCATTCCTGCGTCTCAGCCTCCCACAGAGGCTGAGCGAGTCCTAGTGAGCACAGTACCACAGCCCCACCAGGTATTTGCACCAGTTATTTACGGTAGTCGTGCGAGGCAGCCCCGTTTCTCACCTGTTCGACCCGCTGCTCCACCTCCCCCCGACACCCTAGTTCAGCACCTGCATGCTCTAAAGGGGGCAGTTAATGGACTCAGAGGAGATTTTCGGGCTCTCTCCGCTACCGTTAGTGATGTAAAGTCTCGCGTCGCTTTACTTCCTGGTATTCAGGCTAGCCTGAACCAGATTCTTGCACGATTGTCACAGCCGCCACCTGCCACCACCCGTACCACCACCCAGCAGCCGCCACTAGCACCTCCACCACAGGACGGTGCTGGTGCTCCACCACCCACTTAAGCACACACTGGATGCCTCTCATACTTTTGCTGCTGCTATGCTATCATTTTGTCTATTGATTTTGCTCCCCTCCTCCACACACATTTTGGTCACTTTTGCTCATATATGTCTATATCATTTTGGGAGAGAGGAGGTATTTTTGGGGACACTTATATTGCATGTTCTTGATCTCTGCATGCATCATTTGCATTTACATCTCATTTTCTTTTATTTTCATCATGCATGCATCCTCACCCACCCCACCCATATTTTTTTCCTCCGTGTGCCATAGTTTGCACATTGAGGACACTGTGCCATTTAGCTTGGGGGAGTGAGTGCCTCACGCACCTTTCATTCTCTTTATCTTTATTTCCATTTATTCCACCTTTCTTTATTTTACATTTGTTTTCACCCACCTTTTCATTTTATTTTCCATGCATCACATTTTCTTACTTCTTGTGTGTGCTGTATATGTATAGTAGTTCTTATTTTTCTTTCATCCTTATTTTCTTTAGCCCTTTTGCTAGAGATGAATTTTCTGTGATGACGACGACGTGGTATTAGCTTATCTCTATATGCATATTATATTATCATGCCGACGTTTTTTATTCCAGATATCATATGTTATGCTATACTGTTGCATTCGAAATAGTAACCTGCACCCTCATATATGAATATGAATGAAGTTTTACTATTAGTGGAGTCTGATGATTCATATTGTATACTTTTCATAGAAAACACACCAAGCTTCACGCATTGATTGCCTATATTTGGAGTACTGCTTTGTTATCTGATATCATTTCTTTTTGCATGAAAATTGTACGCTTTACTTTCAGGTTGATTGAATGTATGCTATGTTGATATAACTAGATTAGTTTACTTTCTGAAATCAAACTGAGTAGATTACATTACTCTGCTGAAAGTTGTCGTGCACATTCCAAAGAGTGAACTGAGCGTTACATATTTTTCCTTCTCCACATATCTTGAGCATTATTTCTATACTTAAAATCATTGGTGAATCTCCCTTTAGCGAATTTATATTGGCATATCCCCCTTGCTATAAAAATCCATGCTCCATTACCCCGAAATCAAAAAGAAAAAAATACATGTATATCTCTCTATCTTTTGATTTGGGATCCCTATTGTATATACTGATTGAAAAAAAAAGAAAAAAAAGAAAAAAGAGAGCAAAAGAAGAAAAAAAGAGATAGAAAAGAAGTTCATACATGATCCCATTTCATTTCTTCCTCTTTTTCTTCCCTCTTTTATTTATTTTTTTTGGAGCTTCAAAAATGGGAAAAGTCTCATTGTTTTATCTGATGCCACCACGCTTATAGATAAGCTTGGGGGAAGGGATCCAATGATGTGTGAGAGAGTGACTACTTGTCTGTGCATGACAACCTAAGCTAGGTAATTTTCTATACTCAGGGAGATTACTAGAAGTATTACGAAATCCAGGAATTGAGACTTGGCATGCATTTCATGAAAACCACTCCTTTCTATTCTTATTGCTTCACATTGTGTGATACCTCTTATACTCCAAATAGAAAGCGATCAATTAAAAAGTTTGTGGTCTATGATTATGTATATTACTTTAGATGCTTCAGACGATGCTAATTCTAGAATGATTTCATATTTCATATTGTTTTGATATTCTTGGGTTTCTATTACGAATGCATCCTTATATGATCATGATATCGAGATAAAAATCTTTGGCATGTTTTTATTCGTTGTGCACTATTTGAGTAAGCAAGTCCACGTCCTGAGAAAATGATCTAGCACCTCTATCTTCGATTTCTTTTCTATCTTCTTTTTTTTCGTTTTCCCTTATTTTTACCCGCCGGGTTCGCTTTTTACTCATCTTCCTCGAGGAAGAGTAAGACGTAAGCTTGGGGGATTTTGATCGCTCCTTATTTTACACCTTTTTTTTGCATGTTTTCATGTCATTTCGATCGCCCATATTGCATTTTCCTCGATTTTTCGACGACATCGCGTTGCTTTTCACTATTTCTTGTTTTTGTCGTATTTCAGGAGATATGGGGCGATCAGGAGCGAAAATGAGATCAAGGGACTTTTGTGCACACTGGAGCGTCGCCCATAGATTATTTGAGGAGTTAGCAGCGCTAGACGATGAGCGGAAGAGGAAGAAATTCGATAGAGTCGACGAGGAGACGAGGAGGAGAAGAAAAGAGACCAGAAGCAGCTCGCTCAGCCGAACAGAGAGTTCACTCGGCCGAGTAACAGCCTGCGTTCGGCCGAGTGAAATGGATATGTACTGCTGAATTTTCAAAGTTCACTCGGCCGACCAAGAAAGTCTACTCGGCCAAATGGAGAAGACCTCTCGCCTGAGTGGTACATGGATTTTCTTCCGAGAAGCAGCCAAGTTACTGGAAATTTTGAAAAGGCCACTCGGCCGAGCATGATTGCTCATTCGGTCGAGTGAAGAAGCCCACTCGCCCGAGTCAGTCAGAGTGACAGACCCCCAATTTTCCCAGATTCTCTGTTTTATTAATGGGTCTGTCACTCGGCCTAGTAACATTGTCACTCGGCTGAGTGATGCAGTCCGACTGCTATGAAAATTAAGTTTTTTGGGTTGCGCAGGGTAAATTCTGTCAGGATTTTTTAGGACGATTTTGGCTTGTATTTAAACCTATTTTTATCCCTAGTTTTAGAAGAGACTTGAATTATTTTTTGACGGCTATTCCTTTTGTAAATCTCAGCTGGAGATCGTAGACGAGCAATTTTGGTTTGTTCTTTCTTGCTAAAACTCTTATTTTTATGAATTGCTTTCTTTCTACAATGAATTGTGCTATGATCTATTGCTTTATTTCTGAGATTACTATGACGAATTTTGAGTAGTTTCGTCGTTCTGGGGCATGGGGATGAACCCTATGGACCCGATCTTTGAATTGTGATGAATGAATTGAATCGTTGCTAGGATTGAAGTAAGGTTAGGTTGTGATTGATTTATTACTAGTAACTAGGAATTTCCATCGATTGGGATTTGCAAGAGATTGGATCTCAATTGATGGGAATGCATAGATATTCGATTTAGGTTTATAATTGAGATTCTCTAGATTTGGGTTGCAAGAGATTGGGCCAAAGCTAGGATTTTTATTATAAATCTATACGTTGCAAGAGATTGGACGAATACGAACTATCATAACCTAGATCGTAGCTCGAGTTTGCACGAGAGTGGGCTCGAGATGCGATTGGACGATGATGTTGATCTTCACGCTAGCGGCTTAGGTTAGGGTTTGCACGAGAGTGGGCCCTAATCTAAGTTGCTATAGACCGATAATAGCGCGAGAGCGTGAGCTTGGTTCTATATTAAGTTGCGACTAGTTCACCTACATTCAAGCCTTGCGATATTGAGATTCATGATTCACAAGGATAAGTGACGGTCCGTAGCTGGGATTTCCTCTCCCTAGACGTTCTATTATATTGAATTTTATTTGCTATTTGAACGATTGTGACACTATAACCAAAACCATCCTATTATTCCATCAATAGCTAGGTGATCAAAATAGAGTACTGTTAATTGTCCTCCCTGAGTTCGATACCCACTCGCCACTACGCCGTGTGCTTGCGGTAAGACTACAGTCGTTTTTCGGGTGTATATCTGGGCGCAATCATCCTTGTACGTCGTTGATCTCGCGTGTTTTTGCCCGAAGCTGTATGACGTGCGTTTATATTTCATATATTTACGCACGTTTTCTTCCGTGTTTTTCCGTATTTTACCGCCGTCTTATATTCGTTTTCTCGTGTTTTCCTGTGTTTTCTTGTTTTCTTTCACTTTTCCATGTTTTTTGTATTTTGCAGGAATTTTCCAGCATTTGGGACATAAAACGACGATATCATGAGTCCCCGGAGCAACGGGTGGAGTCACGCGTGATCCAGGGGGTCAAACGACAAAGATCGCATCTTTCAGCCCCTCACCCGACCGGTTGGTCACTTCCAACCGATCGGGTGATGCACGCGTGCACCACCCGTACACAAGTTGGAGCGGCCAAGAAGTCACCCGGTCGGTTCAGTGACCGGTTCAAACGCCCCAATTCTCGGGAATTTGGAGCTGAATTCCAACCGATCGGGTGACATCTCATCCGATCGGTTCATCTGTAGCCGATTCCTCCGATCGACGACCCGGTCACGCCACCCGCTCTCCTCTGCGCCCGGTTGAAGCTCCCGAAGGCGACGGCCTAAGCAACAAGCTGCTCACCCGATCGGTTGACATTTCAACCGATCGGGTGGCCTTTTCGTCCCCTTTCGCACACCGCTGCTCATTCATTGAAGATCTGCTATCATTACAGAAGGATTTTGGGTGATCTCTTATTTTTCTAGCGTCGGCATCGTCGTTAGCTTTCCAACGATAGGTCGCATGCCCAAATCCGATTTTTCTAGATTTTTCTGGAATTTTCTGAGCGCGGCTATGTGCTGAAATTGGCTGCTGTCTGAAATTTCACTTCAACCGATCGGTTGGGAGTCCAACCGATCGGTTGAAGTCAATTTCAGCAGTTTCGTGCTCTCTGTTTATTCCACCCGATCGGGTGAGTTTTCACCCGATCGGGTGGGCCTGTTTTAACAGTTTTGAGTGGGTTTTGGACCCGAATTGTTAAGGTTTTTTTGAGGGGTTTTAAATACAAGTTTGAGCACGATTTGGGAGAGTTCTTCTTCAGTTTTTCTAGGGCTTTTTGCCCCTTTCTCTTGTGAGATTTAGATTAGTTTAGATTAGGTTTTCTTTGTTAATAAATCTTGTAATGGATTGAAGACTCAATTGCAAGCTAAGTATTTTCTTCTCTCATTTTCTATTGTTTTGTGTTATTTTCTTTATTGCTTGATGGTGAATGTTTGTTTGTAATTATTATTGCTTTCTATCATGTTTCTCACCATGGAGTAGTGTTGATGAACCCTAATACGGGTTAGGGTAGGTTTGATGCTTGGGTTGTTTCATTTGACTTGGTTGCATGGCATGTGTTCGATGAAATGCGTCAATGGGGATTTCTAGCAATCTGGGTCCAATTCGTACGATGACACACCAGTTGTGTTGGGGGTTGGGGTCCGGTGCTTGTCCAGTCAAGATCCGCTTCGATGTATTGCTAGAAATCACATTTGACCTATATGGCCATTAGGGTTACGCGGGGGTGTTTCATTGTCATTGGCGGGAGAAAGACCGCCTCTGACCGTCGGGCCAAGGGGGAATAAACTTGGCGGTTGACTCCCTAGCCACAGCTCACGCCCCTTGTGTAGACATCGATTCCTCGCGCGTGGGAACGGCTTGGACGAAGTGTTGGGAGTTATCATTGTGGCCTTAATGCTCCCGGTTGCGGAAGGTGTTAATGGACATGGGAATGCCCACCGTCCGGAACCGGGTAGGCCTAGCGTGCTTGGCATCGACCGGAATATCGGGCCATGGACGCTAGGTACCACCTTTTGGGGCAATGTCTCACCCTGGGTCAAGTCAAATGCCAAGTGTCATGAGTGCTCTAGCCCATGTTAGCGGGGATTCATTTTGTGTCATTTTCTTTTCTTTCCCTTGTTTCTACACTTCGTCCACATTATCCGCATAGCTAGCACACAACCTAGGCGAGGCTTGTAGCCATTCAAGCCATCCACCTCCCTGAGTTCGATAAACCCGCACCCTACACTAACCGTGCACATGCGGTAAAACGACACCGCGCCCATACCGTAAACGGGGCGCCGGTCAAGTTTTTGGCGCCGTTGCCGGGGACGCGTTCAGTTTGATATTAGCTTAGCTTGGGTTCGTTAGACTACGCATAAAAACACAAAAAAAATTCTTTTTCTTTTTAAAAAAATAATATTCAATAACCAAGAACTTTTTCCCCCACTATTATATTATCTTTTCGTTATTCTCTTGTACTATTGACGCTCCTCTCTAGTTTTCTTATTTTTGTTGTCTAGGTATCTTTGGTGTAACCATGTGGAGATCAAATTTCGATGCTCAGATGGGCGGATACAATCCTTATTCGGTTGTGGTTTGTGAGACTTGTGGGATGGCAGGTCATATGTATTATGATTGCCCATTTACGCTCGAGAGCCTCCCCCTACACCAAGGCCAAACATTTTCCCACAACCTTAGCCCAAACACCTCCCATCCATTTTCTCAACCTTATACCCCTCCACAAACACAAGAAGAATCAAGCCTCGTGTCTCTCCTTGAAAGTGTCATGTTTAACCAAGGCCAAATATTACAAAACTTAATGGTACCAATCATCGAGCCTACACCGAGGAGAGGGGATGAAGGAGAGGATATACCCACTTCCATGGTTGAGACCACCATGCCATCGGCCACCATAGACACATCTCATGCCGATACCCCATTTTTCCATCACTACCACTTGGATGACGAAGCATTTTTTGATGATGATAGTGAGGATGGGGAGATGTATCTAGGATCTGTGGGAGATATTTCTTGTCTTGATTTGGATACCCCACATGAGTCCTATGAGAGCACTGAGGAGTTTACAGAGATTATGCATACAGGCGAGGAGGATGTGCGTGAGGACGAGGACACCACGACCACATACGAGGGGTCTGCTCCACATCCACCTCCACAGCCATCTCTGTCACAGCTTCCTCCTTGGTCGATGGTCAACCATGAGGATGTCATTCAAGACATCAGGCAGATGGTGGAGCATGAGCATATCATCGAGGAGGATGTGCATGAGGGCTTGGATACGATTGTCCACTCCATGGAGCCCGAGTCACATCTACCTTTACCGTCGCTCTCCACTTCTTCTGCGGCTGAGCATCTACTTGAGCATATTGCCCCTATTCAGGGAGATTTTCATACTCACTTCCACTCCACTTTTAAGTCTCTCTTTTCACGTCCTATTCCTTTAGACTTATATATTTTTGACACACCATATCTCTCGCAGGACACAGGATCGACTTCCCTTGAGGTATGCTGCGGTGTGTCACCACCTGGAGAGCAACTTCACATGGAGAGCGGGGATTTGATCGTCGCTAGCACAGAGGATAGCATACCATTTCCAGGGAGTGTTCGCCACATTTCATATATTTTACCATCATTTATCGGCGACTATCTCTGGGATACATTTATTTTGGGAAATAATTTCTTGCCATGGACTAATGCACCTCGTCCTTTGCAGGTCACAGGTAGACACCTACGCGGGATGCTTGGAGGTGCATTGCTTGGGTCCATTGGCACACGTGGCACAGCGCTTCTGGTGGAGCCACAGAAGGAGCAGTTAGAGCAGCTACCTGCCCCGCTCCAGATCTTGGATCCACCTATGCTCCGGTGTATCCTAATCCAGTAGTGTAAAAATTTACCGCTTTCTAGTTTAGATTTGAATAATCTCGTCTCCTCTCTTTAGCGAGGGGAGCGTATCTAGGATTTGTTTTTGCATCATAATAACCCATCATGTCGTGCCCTTCTATCATTTCACACCACATCCTCTTCCGAGGAGAACGAGCAGATTGTCTCTCCTGCATTCTGATTTCTTTCTTTTCCGATTTTCCCCTAGCATATTTCTGCATCTCATTGATCATATCATTTTGCTAGCATTGTCATGTTCAGCTTGGGGGGAAATCGACTTTTGTGTGCATGTTTTCGTGTGTCGTTGTCGTGTGTTTGTGTCTTTGAGTCCTTCGTTGCGTTCTATATCGTTTATTCTGTATGTTTCTTTTTCTTTATTTTCCAGTTTCGTTCGTGTATTTTTCGTGTTTTTCATTTTTTGTGTTGGTGCGTAACTCCCCCCCATTTTCATTGCCCTCCCGTATTCACTACTATTGCATTGAGGACAATGCAAGTTTCAGCTTGGGGGAGTCGCACTTCGTGCGTCATTTGTCTCTTTTTCTTCGTTATTTGAGTCGTTTTTCTCCGTGTTTTTCTTTTTCTTTTTCTTTTCTTCTTTCTATCTCTTTCTCCTAGAGATGAACCCTATGATGAATTGCCACAAAAATCACACGCACACCTTGCACGGCTTCGATAATCACATTCACTAACCCTAGGATATCGAGTCCTCTTGCATTTCATGCATCGCGGGTCCACTTAGCTTTTTGTGAGTCGTGCGTCGTGCCTAGCTATTTTGTGTGCTTCTACTTTGTGATTTTACTTTATATACATGTCCAGGAATGACCCTAGATTATCATGCTTCGATTTGAATATGCGGTATTTATTTCTCATGTCTGCTTCTGCATGATATATATATATATATATATATATATATATATATATATATATATATATATATATAATGGCTATCATACGCCATATGAGAGCCTCTCTCATACGCCCTCTCACATAAAGCACCCAAGTACAAGCCCACATGGGCTTGTACTTGGTTGTACTTGGGTGCTTTATGTGAGAGGGCGTATGAGAGAGGCTCTCATATGGCGTATGATACCCATTAATCCCATATATATATATATATATATATATATATATATATATATATATATATATATATCGTGTACTTCATTTCGCATGTGTAGGGATTCCACAATTAAGGACTAGGATAACCCATTTAGCCCATGCTCTATTTAGCGAGAATAGTTTCCCTTGCCCAAGTGTTTAGATTCCGATTTCTTTTTTGTTTTACTTGGTGCAAATCCCCTCGTCGTGTACCGTTCTCCCACTTGGGAGAGTACACATGTGTATAGCCAATATCCCAAAAATCCAAAAAAAAGAGAAAAGAAAAGAAAAGAAAAATTTTGTATAACCAAAAATCCAAAAAAATACAAATACCCAAAACCCAAAAATTTCAAGTGTGAATATTTTTCCTATCTACCGAGAATAAAGGGAAGGCGAGAATTTGCATCGAGTGTTCTACTCCACATCATCTCAACCCCCATCGTTTTCGAAAACACTTGGCTTAGGAACTTTTTAGCTATTATCTAGGCTTTAGTGTGGTGATTTCCTTAACCATAGTTGTGGAGTCCCCGACGCATGATATGTTTCGATTCTCTCTCTATTCTCATGCATGCTTGAACTACATATATTCACCGCCTTATTCAATTCGAATTGATATTTGGGTCATTTCCTGGGTTTGCGTATATCGAGCTTTATCGCACATCGTAGATAGTGACACGGACTGCTAGCTCACGACCACACTCACTCGCGCTTCACCGCGTGGGCCCACGGCACTTGTCTGGACTCGTAATCCTTGGTTTAGTGATGTGATTTGGCGTTTGCTTGCTTGGTGTGTCGTTTTCGATTTTGTTGGCCCTGACGGGCGATCTAGGATATAGAGTTTTCTTTTTCTCTCTTTATCTCTATTTTTCCCCTCCGAGCTCCTACTCTCACTCGTCTTCCTCGAGGACGAGGAAGAGTTCAGCTTGGGGGATTTTGACGTGCGTTTATATTTCATATATTTACGCACGTTTTCTTCCGTGTTTTTCCGTATTTTACCGCCGTCTTATATTCGTTTTCTCGTGTTTTCCTGTGTTTTCTTGTTTTCTTTCACTTTTCCGTGTTTTTTGTATTTTTCAGGAATTTTCCAGCATTTGGGACATAAAACGATGATATCATAAGTCCCCGGAGCAACGGGAGGAGTCACGCGTGATCCAGGGGGTCAAACGGCGAAGATCGCATCTTTCAGCCCCTCACCCGACCGGTTGGTCACTTCCAACCGATCGGGTGATACACGCGTACACCACCCGGACACAAGTTGGAGCGGCCAAGAAGTCACCCGGTCGGTTCAATGACCGGTTCAAACGCCCCAATTCTCGGGAATTTGGAGCTGAATTTCAACCGATCGGGTGACATCTCACCCGATCGGTTCATCTGTAGCCGATTCCTCCGATCGACGACCCGATCATGCCACCCGCTCTCCTCTACGCCCGGTTGAAGCTCCCGAAGGCGACGGCCGAAGCAACAAGCTGCTCACCCGATCAGTTGACATTTCAACCGATCGGGTGGCCTTTTCGTCCCCTTTCACGCACCGCTGCTCATTCATTGAAGATTTTCTATCATTCCAGAAGGATTTTGGATGATCTCTTATTTTTCTAGCGTCGGTATCGTCGTTATCTTTCCAACGATAGGTCGCATGCCCAAATCCGATTTTTCTATATTTTTCTGGAATTTTCTGAGCGCGGCTATGTGCTGAAATTGGCTGATGTCTGAAATTTCACTTCAACCGATCGGTTGGGAGTCCAACCGATCGGTTGAAGTCAATTTCAGCAGTTTCGTGCTCTTTGTTTATTCCACCCGATCGGGTGAGTTTTCACCCGATCGGGTGGGCCTGTTTTAACAGTTTTGAGTGGGTTTTGGACCCGAACTGTCAAGGTTTTTTTGAGGAGTTTTAAATACAAGTTTGAGCACGATTTGGGAGAGTTCTTCTTCAGTTTTTCTAGGGCTTTTTGCCCCTTTCTCTTGTGAGATTTAGATTAGTTTAGTTTAGGTTTTCTTTGTTAATAAATCTTGTAATGGATTGAAGACTCAATTGCAAGCTAAGTATTTTCTTCTCTCATTTTCTATTGTTTTGTGTTATTTTCTTTGTTGCTTGATGGTGAATGTTTGTTTGTCATTATTATTGCTTTCTATCATGTTTCTCACCATGGAGTAGTGTTGATGAACCCTAATACGGGTTAGGGTAGGATCGATGCTTGGGTTGTTTCATTTGACTTGGTTGCATGGCATGTGTTCGATGAAATGCGTCAATGGGGATTTCTAGCAATCTGGGTCCAATTCGTACGACGACACACTAGTTGTGTTGGGGGTTGGGGTCCGGTGCTTGTCCAGTCAAGATCCGCTTTGATGTATTGCTAGAAATCACATTTGACCTATATGGCCATTAGGGTTACGCGGGGGTGTTTCATTGTCATTGGCGGGAGAAAGACCGCCTCTGACCATCGGGCCAAGGGGGAATAAACTTGGCGGTTGACTCCCTAGCCACAGCTCACGCCCCTTATGTAGACATCGAGTCCTCGCGTGTGGGAACGGCTTGGACGAAGTGTTGGGAGTTATCATTGTGGCCTTAATGCTCCCGGTTGCGGAAGGTGTTAATGGACATGGGAATGCCCACCGTCCGGAACCAGGTAGGCCTAGCATGCTTGGCACCGACCGGAATATCGGGCCATGGACGCTAGGTACCACCTTTTGGGGCAATGTCTCACCCTGGGTCAAGTCAAATGCCAAGTGTCATGAGTTCTCTAGCCCGTGTTAGCGGGGATTCATTTTGTGTCATTTTTATTTCTTTCCCTTGTTTCTACACTTCGCCCACATTATCCGCGTAGCTAGCACACAACCTAGGCGAGGCTAGTAGCCATTCAAGTCATCCACCTCCCTGAGTTCGATAAACCCGCACCCTACACTAACCGTGCACTTGCGGTAAAACGACACCGTGCCCATACCGTAAACGGGGTGCCGGTCACTGTATACGTTGCCTGACATCTCGCTGCACTACCCGCAGCCGAGACGATCCCCAGACGATCCTGAGATGACCCTTACTGCACTACCCGTAGTCAAGGACATGAGCACTACTACCGTTTCCAGACCCGACGTCAGACTCGTGCACGTTCATCGCACCAGGTTAGCCCTCTTACTCGTAGCAACCCAAACTTTAAGTCATCAAAACCTAACTAAAAATCGTTAAATAAAGCAACTAAATTTACTTTCTGCTCCTTTAAAACGATGTGGAACCGTAGATCGACGATCGGATGATTTTGACTGTGCACATATGATAGAATCGTCGGATAAGCTGAACGGACATCTTGACATGTGACTATTAGGGTAGCCACGTTTAACATAGAAATGAACCTTAATAAGATTAATGATGAGCGTGACCTCACACCATCGCTTGACTCGTTTCAGCCGACCCTTTACCGACGCTTCGCCTTGACGAGACGCTCCCGACGGACGTACCGCTCGCCACCGCAGGCAAGTGTGTTCACTTGCGCAGTTTCAGCCATGTTTAGGCCATTGTCTTTCTTAAACTGTAAAAAGTATAAACAAGAGAACCAGACGTGAAATGATAGCGTCTGGGACACCGCACGACAGCCCGGACTTGACGACGAAGTCCGGGCACAATAACAACTCACACTATAGGGCTTATCTGTGTGTGCGTGTATGTGGACCCCCCTAGAACAAACAACAACAACAACTGACACCCTAGGTTCTATCTTATTGTGCGTGCATGTGGACCCCCTGGACTGAACAACTCCATACCAATTTCCATGTCATGAAATGTTACAAAAGGCCTACGGGCGTTTCCGATGCTCTCCAAGCGTGAGTGATCCCTGTTACAAGAAGCCTACGGACATTTTGGATGCTCTCCAAGCGAGAGTGATCACTGTTACAAAAAGCCTACAGGCGTTTCGGATGCTCTCCAAGCTAGAGAGAGTGATCCCTGTTACAGTTTCACCTACGGAACGTTCGTCACTCGCCAAGGGAGTGAGAGATACGCTACAGACAGTGGGGATAGAGGCACTCGTCAAGCTAGAGTAAGTGGTCATATATTGTCTTATCTTGAGCACTTGGGTTTGGGGTAGGGTTGAGCGGTCGCACGGGGAGAGGGTCTGGCCGCCCTCAAACCGTAAGGCATGAACCCTTCGTGACACACATAGTACTTCTTGTCTTGTCAAGTCCAGTCTTGTAGCTAGTAGCACACGCTACGGCTATTGCCTGTCACGTTTACTTTTTCAGTGTTGTCTTTACTTTCTTGCACATATACATATCTGTCATGCTGTTGCATCATCATTATGTAAACAACCTTTAAAATGTCAACCTTAAAATGTTATACACCTTGCAGTGGAGTCTTCTCACGTTTACTTGCAGACTTTGCCTGACGTACAACCACTTTCTCTTGGTGTTTGTATGTCAGGTACCGAGACAGAGTTTGTAGACCAGGAGCCAGTACAAGAGGACTTGGAGCAGGAGTACGTTGTTGTTCAGGAGTATGACCCGAGTGAAGACAAGTCTTAGAGGTCCTCAGCTGCTGACCTTGAGGTTCCGTTGTTCGTAGTTTGGGTGCGTAGCACCTCTTTACTTTCTGTTTTAGGTTGGGTGTGTAGCACCATTAGTTTTCTTTTTTGCAGTTGTAGCCATGTTGTGCTTCTTTTTTAGACTCTTGTACTTCTGGATATCTTTGTGGAATAAAATGAATGCATCTTTCTTTCTGTACTTTTTGTCGTTCCGAATTTTATATATACAAGGACATGTTCCTATCTTTGGTGTCCTCACAGACGCTTATTGGGTCCGAGCCTCACAGCTCCGGCCCATACGGACCTTAGTCGCGTCTCGCTTCCGTCGTTTTGGGAAGCGCGACGTGACAAGGAGCAAACTGTGTAATAAATAAAAATAAAAGAAAGCAAAGAGTAGGAGTGACAAGGTCGTTTCATCATCTCATGTAGCACACTCAACACCAACTGAGCAATAAATGAGAATGCACATCTACACATAGCATTCTGGTCCAGCATCATGCTTATATGATGATTTTCAATGAAGTATAGAGAACTGAACACTAACATTAAATTAGAGGAGAAATCCTATCATAGTCTACACGACAATATACTTAATTCATAGAATTTAAATTCAAACTCCACAACGGATCTCTATCCAGCATAGATGTATCATGATCAAATACCAAGCATGCAAGATATAAATTTGTTGTTCATGAAATGAGATAATGAATTTGATTGAAGTTAGGAGATCACAACACTAGAATTTTTCACGAATCCTAGAAAAACATCAACTCTACCATGTCTTTGTTCTAAATAGAAATGGAGATAAGGATATGGAATTTTTGTGTTTTTATACTTTTGTCTATTTTTTGGCTTTTTGTCTTGCAAACTTGCGTAAACGCAATGGAGTGCAACAAGCAGTCTATGCATCCCAGATCAGGCGATCTTAGGGCATCGGGTTACAAAAAACCCAAAGGACTATATACAAAAGAAAGTGAAAGAGCATAGAAACTAGACATGGGCTCGGCATCAGAGTTTCTACTCGGTAATACTAAAGCGTCATGGGTTATCCTATTTCTCTTGAATCATACTCATTCATGAAACGTACTTGGTTATCACTCAAATCATGCAAATAATTCATTCATTTTCATATTTAATTCATGCAAATCTTTTTAACTATTTCGAGAATATATATTGTGGAAGAATGAACTCAGCTATGGAAAAGCATATTGAAAAGGCAATCTACTCAAGGAAATAACTCTATATCAATCAACTAAGAATTCAAGATAAAATCCATAATATAAATATAAAATTGAAGCATGTAAGAATCAAGAAAAATGCTACGTGAGTGTGTAAAGAAAATCTCAGCATAGTGTGCATAGCTACAAAGTGCAATCCTGGAAAAATCATTTCTAGTTTAAAAAGAGAAAAGAAGATAAAGAAAAGAAAAACAAGCACACAATATGATGCATGAAAAATCATTTCTAGTTTAAAAAGAGAAAAGAAGATAAAGAAAAGAAAAACAAGCACACAATATGATGCATGAACACACACATAAATAGAAAATAAGATGAAAAATCGAAAGTTTTTTGAAAATTTTAAAAAAATTGACAATCCTAAAAAAATTAATAATGCAACTAATGCGACTAAATGGCATGGAAATGCACTCCCACAAGCTTAAACTACCCATTGTCCTCAATGTGATCATAAAAGATAATTATGAGGAACAACGATATATATGAGGGGGGTGAATGGAAAATGATGACATGAATGACATGAAATCCTAATGCGACTACATGCACATGCAATGATGCATGAGAGCGTCTTCCCCCAATCTAAACCAAACAAGCCCGTTCATTGACTCGATCAATAAAATTACGACTTTGAAAAGCGTGATCAAGTCAGATGAATTAGAAAGTAAGATTTCACTTAAGAGAAATGCTCGATGGTGGGTGAGCAAAAGGGTGACACATATATAAATGTGAAGAAGATGGAAATCAATAGCATATAATGGGGTTGGGAGTAAAAGATCATTGTTGCCGACATTGGGGTGAATTTATTCTAACTAACTAAGGAAGCATTAAACCAATACGGTACTCTCGTTGTCGAGAGGATTTAAGATTATTGAAAGCATAATATTTTACACTACTACTACTACACTACTGGATTGGTATCACCTGATTCAAACGGTGGATCCAGAATCTTCAGCTATGCATGTAACTGTTTCAACTGCACTTTCTGTGGCTCCGCCAGATGCATACCTCCACGAACACCAACGAAGTCCAGTAATGCCTCCTCTAACATTCCTACAAGGACTCCACCTGTACCCTGCAAAGAATAGGATGCATCAGTTTGCTGCAAAAATTTTACCCTAATAATTAAAGTATTCCAAAGAGGATCGTCTATAGAAATATATGAAATAAATAGTGGTGGACGATACTTCCATGGAAATAATTCAATATCCTCTTGTGCTGTAACAGCTATCTCTTTAGTGTCCTCTCTCATCTGCTTAGGTACCTCCGGATCATAGGTGTGGACATCCTCATTATCAGACTCATCCCAGCATACCTCCTGATCATATGCAATAGCATCTGTGGCAGGTAGCTCCTCACTCTCCTTATTGGACGCATCACATAGCACATCCTGCTCATTATGGTACACGTCCCAATGAATTTATTTCTCATATGTGGAAGTGTCCTACAAAAAATATGGTGTGTCATCAATATCTGAATCATCATAATCATCATAAATAGGAATATATTCAGATAAAGGAAAAGATTCTCCCTGAATGGGAGCAACAAGCTCTGCTGAATGCTTCTCAGGTGAATGCTCAGCCTCAGAGGAAGGTAGAGGTGGCTGCAGAAGCTCAACTGTAGGTGGGCAAGACTCTGGATCTATCTGAATGAAGATATCCTCGTCCCAAAGTGCTGCCTCTGCAATGATATGCTCTGGATCTGCATGTGAGGCCTTCTCATCAATATGCTCTGGCTCGACAGGGTGCTCTTTTGCCTTCTTATCAACTATCAATGTAGGCTCTCTCTAGAATGGTGATGTTGGCTGCGCATGTGTGTCAACTTCTGAGGATGTATCATGTTGAGGAGAAGGCTTACAAGCAATCCAAAAATATAATATATCCCCCTCAAGACTGACATGGACGTCTTCCTCAATTGTTCCTGTAGCCAAACCATAGTTCATAACAAAATCTGCAAATCGTAGCTCAAATTCATCATCTACTGCAATACTCTCTGAATCGGTGAACCTCACTGACTTCAAGATGCCCTCTAATAAGTTCTAAAATGTGTCCTCCTCTAGTAGAAATATGGTCCACATAATATCACCCATAACACCTGATCAACAAAGATAAATACCTGAAGAAAAATATCAGTGGCACAAAAGAATATAGAAATGATAATAATGGTGGCGGGGGTGAAAATTCCTGTTTGTTGATTTTTTTATTGTTCAAATTCTTTTTCGTAGTCCAATCAACATAATTGTGACAAATTGGCACCCAATGGGAAACACCTCCCCGTCAACGGCACCAAAAACTTGATCGCATCGGGATGTACTCCCAAAACAATATAGTTTTACCGCAAGCGCACGGTATAGTGGCAAGCGGGTATCGTATCCATAGAGAGGTGGTGTTGGCTCCAATCTATCTTAGGTTGGCTTGACTACGAAGGTTTATTGGTGGAGATTGTTATGGTATGATGTAATGGAAATGGTGTTGGATGTCGGTGTCAATGATAAAGATGTGGATTGTAAATTCAATCAATAGGAATGTCTATGACTAGGGAATCCCACTATATATTTTCGAGTATCAATGTGAATGTGAACTCCTAATTACTAACTCTTAGTTTAGGGTTAAATTGTCGCAACTATGTTGTAAACTAGTGCACGCTCTCGCGCTACATAAGTGTATAATAATTCAAGCTAGAACCTCGCTCTCGTGCAAGCCTAGTTTTGAATTATTAGCATTAAGATCGAAAATATAATTCAATTCTCACTCACATTCACTCTCGTGCAACGTGAGTTCGAATCTAGATTATGATAGTCCGTATTCATATTACCGTCGTACAGACGAATATAATCATAGAAATATAATAAATATGCTAGCTTTGGTCGCTCTCATACACCAATTCTATGATATCCTAATTATATCTCTAAATAAAATATCTAGAGCTTCCTATAGATCAAGATCATCTCTCGAGCTCTCAAGATCTAAGTAGAAATCCCTAGCTATTTGTAGTCAATCGACCATAATCAAACCCTAAAACAAGTTTAGCAACAAGGGTTTCAATCAATTTCATATATCAAACCATAGATCCATATGGTTTATTCCTTTGCCCTAGAGCAATAATGAACCAAGCATAGCAATAATGATATAGAAAGCAATAAGAAACATTGCTTGCGTATAAAAAGATATCAAATCAATGATTCAAATAACAATATCAAAGATACTTAGCTTTCATGAAGAAATCCAATCCAAATACAAGATCCAAGCGGGGGCCTAGGGCATGGCCCAACCTCTAAAAAAGTCTCCAAGAAAAATAATCAAAACTCTCCCTCAATGATGGCAACAAAGTTATGTTTATATCTACATCAAATCCCGAAGGAAAAGTTGACCAAAATACATTTTACCCTAGTTGTAACAATATTTCAAAATTCTAATCGTCGGCTCACTCGACAGAGTGAAAATGTCACTCGGTCAAGTGGGATCTCCTGTAGAAACTCCAAAAATCAGCATTCTGTTTTTTCTGGTCACTCGGCCGAGTGAGATCTCACTCGGCCGAATGAATGTGTCACTCGGCCGAGCGACACTTATACGCGAAATTTCAGCACTGCTACCCAATCTTGCAGTAATTCTAGAAAATTCATCTGACCTCTGTTTTGCACGTTCTTGGTGGCGTTGGAACTGTCATGAAGTCTACTATGACTAAAAATATCCCCAGGTCGAGATGGCCTCTGGAATTATAGCATAAATCAAAACAAGGTGGATGTAGTGCATAAATCTTTGGCGTTTCATGCGTTTTAGCATTGTTTCTTCTTCTTCTTTGCTCCAACTTTTATAGATCTTTCTTCCTTGTCTTTTGGTGCTTCCAACTCATATCCAAGGGTATTCTTGCTACTTTTGCATCATCAATCAAGGCTTCATCTCCAGATTGCACTGTATCGCTCCAATTCGCTCCAAATTCCCTGAAATCAACATAAACACTTCGAAAGTGAAATAGTTCCAAATATTCATCGAAAATCGTATAAAATTGGGATTTGGAGGGTGAAACATGATATGAATTTATGAGAATAAATGTGTAAAATACATGCATATCATACGTTCGGTTATTTATGGCATGGTAGCGTTCTGGATGCAAGTGTACCGTATACCACCATCTGTCCTTTGCTCTATCAGCTCTACATGTCGGAAGTTCATTTTGGGTAATATTCATACTTGGGCCTGGAAGGACTTTTGCTCTCCAAAGAAGGAAGGTGGGGTTGGGTTGAGATTACTAGCGGACTTAAATGTGGCTTCAGGCATTTGATTGACCTGGAGACTTCTATTTACTGATGGCCCATGGGCACATTATATGAGGCGACATTATGATGTGGTGACATGTGGCTTTTATACCTCTAAGGCGAAACCCACCCAATCTGGAACTTGGAAATTCCTTCTCCAATACAGCAGCATTTCTCAAAAGCTTATCAAACGAATTTTCAGGGATGGTACTACTACATCCTTCTGGTATAACAATTGGCATCCTAGCGGTCCTATATCACACCTACTTGTAGTACCTCCTGGAGCAAACAAAAAATTGATTAGTGATTACTAGTCCCCTGAAGGCTAGATAGACGATCCTGACATTCATACTTTTCCCACCATGTTGCAAATTGTTTCCCTAGAGCAGGGTAGTGATACATGGGAATGGATTCCTGGACCCCTTTGTTCATTCAGGCAGGCATGGGAAGGTTCACGCATTGTAGGCCCCCCTCCCCCCTTTGCTTATTTCAGCGTCATTTGGCACAGCAAGCATATCCCTAAGATGACACTTACACTTCTCAGTGCATTTCAGGGTAAGCTACCCAATAGAGATATTCTTCATAAGTGGGGAGTTACTACCAATCAATCTTGTGTTCTATGTGATGAAAATGCCACAGAGAGTACCAGCCACCTCTTTTTTGAATGCAGCTACACTCGGTACATCCTCTACAGGAGCCTTCTTAAGCTGGGAATCACTGTTACAGCACCATCCTATCTGGTAGTAGTTGGAGACCTGATCCAATCCCTATATGGTAAATCAGATTATGTGAGTGTGTTGGCAAAATCAGTTTTGGCATCCATGGTTGGCACATCTGGAAGCAACGCAATAAGAGGATCTTTGAGGGTAAGTCTATGGAGAAAACGGCCCTATTTGAGGACATAGCTGTAGACGTTATCATCTCCCTGCGAGACATTGATCGTGACTCCCCTTCGGCGACTGCCCCCTTTTCTAATTGGGGATTTTTGGATAGTTGATTTCGGATTGTCTCCTTGTCTTTTATCTATTTTTGGCTCTGCTTATGCTTGGTGTAACTGGATGGAGTGTAAGATTATAGAGGGTGACGGCGCTTGTGCCCTCTCCCCCTCTCTCTTATACCCCCTGGTAACCCCTAGTGATTATGTTTTGTATTATTCTGATAGCAATAAAGATACACACCCCTGGAGTTAGACTTACATGGCGGATGCTATCTTCTAATGGTCTATGGGCAACTTACATGCGGAATACATATAAGGATACCAGTTATTTCTATGCAGCCAAGGGTAAAACTACATACTCTGGTATTTGGAAGTTTATGTTACAATGCAGACATTATTCTAAATCTCTTATTAAGCGAACGGTCAGAGATGGAAGATCCACCCTCTTTTGGTATGACAATTGGCTAATGTGTGGACCACTTTATGACTTATATGATACTCCCCCTCAAGCAAGCACTATGAAGGTAATAGACTACTGGACGACAGGGGGGTTGGTCTGAATCCCCGGTCCTAAATCAGGTACGGCCACTGCTTCATAACATCACCTTATCTACGGGTCCAGATGAATGGGAATGGGGTACTGGCACAGACTTTCACTTCAAAGATGCATGGGACGGCACACGACATAGGGGTACACTCTTTCCTTACACTAAACTAGTCTGGTTTAAACATCATCTCCCAAAAATGTCATTAAATTTGTTGCGAGCTTTCCAAGGAAAGTTGCTTACAAAGGATAAGTTACATATAGGGGGCACGCAAATTGATACCAAATGTGTTTTATGTGAAGAAGGAAGTGATGAGGATGTAAACCATCTATATTTTGAATGCTGTTATACAAAGTATATTCTTAGCAGGAGCTTACTCAAGTTGGGTGTATCAGACCCCATAGAGCCTTTGCTATCTAAAGTTGGGGACTACTTCCTATCTCATTTTGCTAGGAATGATACAATTAGTATGCTGGCCAGAACTACACTTTCATCTATTGTTTGGCATATCTGGAAAGAGAGGAACATGAGGATTTTTGAAGGCTCTAAAAGGACTAAAACTCAGCTATTTGACAATATATCTGAGGACATCAGAATTATCCTCAGAGACCAAGATTCTTGTGCACCTGATGCTAGGCAAGCCATGGAAAACTGGGAGTTTAGAGATGCAGGCTGATTTTTGTTGTAGCGTTTCGACGCATTCGATACATTATGGGATAGAAGAGGGGGTGTGAATATGTTAGTGGAGAGTGACGGCGCTTGTGCCTTATCCTCTCTCTCTCTCATGATCCCATCCCCAATTCTATCTATTGTATTCTTTGTACAATTTTGCTATTGTTAATAAAGATCCACACTAACTTTCCATATGTGTGTGTGTGTGTGTGTGTGTGTGTGTGTGTGTGTGTGTGTGTGTGCGCTTGAGGGAGATGAGCATTCGGTGTGGGAAATTTCCTACACCGCCTTTCAAAAACACCACATTACACTTAATTTTTGAAATTTATTTGCTTAGAATTGTTGTACACATTCGAAAACGCCAAAACCCCAAATATGGGTGAACCCTAGGGGGATTTGACCTCCGATCAGCTCGTGAAAAAAGTTCTATTGTTCTAAAAACGTTGAATTTGTAACAATCGGATCGAGGGTAAAATAGCGTTGGATTCCCTTGATTTTTGGTATGTTCATCATCCATAATAAGTACATCAAGATGAACGGTGGTGATTATTGGAAAAAAGATTGGAAATTGAAGTTTTATGAGGACAGTGTAGGAAAGTTCCTACACCGAATGCTCATATCCCTTTTTCTCATATATATGTATGTATATATATATATATTGAATGGTAAGCATGGTAGTTTATTGATTATGAACAAAAAATACAACCAAATCGTACAGGATATGGATCCGCTAGGGGAAGGATAGGACACAAGCGTCGTCACTCCCCACTATCGAATTCACACCCTAAAAAAACCCTCTATAAACATGGAGAAAAACCAATCATTTGGCTCAGACTATCACCAATTATCCCTAAATTCCCAATTTATGTAAACTTGAATCTCTTCCTCGGTAGTAGGGTCTTGGTCATGCAAAGCTACTCTTATGTCAGCCGCTATCTCTTCAAAAAGAATGGTCTTGCATCTTCGTTCATCTTCAAATATCCTCCTATTCCTTTCACGCCAGATGTGACATACCATGCACGCCAGAGTGGTTTTGGAAAGTAAGCTCAAGCAATCCTTCCCACCAAAGTTAGCTAGAAAGTATTTCCCAACCTCAGATAAGGATGGTGGCATGTGTACCGGCACCCTCAGCTTTAACAGAGCCCTGCGAAAAATGTAACCTGAATATTGGCACTCAAAAAACATATGACTGATATTCTCCTCTGCATTAGCATCACATAAAACGCAGTTGGTAGGAGAGTTCTGCATCCACCTGGAGAGCTTGTCTCTGGTAAGTAATTTACCTCTGAAAGCTCGTAGAAGGTTGAGAGACAATTTTGGAATATTGTGGGGGTACCAGATTAGCTTATGTAGAGGAAACGCCTGGCTCTTCCTTCGAACCCCCTCCCAAGCTTGTTTGAAGGAAAAGTGTTCACCTCGCGTCCATTTCCAGTCATCTGCGCCCGAACTCAGCTTACTATCTCTCAGAAGATGTCGGATACCATCAATAGCCGGATCCGGGCCCCACCCATCCCTTTCACAGTAGTCAGCTACCATCAACCTGCGTGAATTCAATGGAGCTGCAAACTGCAAATCCAAAGGCCCCACATCCAGCCAGTAATCGTGCCAGAACGCTGTGGTTCTCCCATCGCGCACTACCCGTCGAATAAGCAATGGGGCCGATGTCCAGATTCGAAGCAAACGCTTCCATGTGCCAGAATCCGTGACCTGAGCCTGTGCCGCAAGGAGTCCCGGAGTTGTATCGTACCTCGTCCGCATAAGATTCGCCCAGCTGCTGTTGGAAGTTAGGTATCTCCAGGTTAGCCTCACCCCTGCTGCCTCATTAACTTCCTCTAATAGCCGAATACCCACTCCTCCCTCAGCTTTTGGTTTACAAAAATCATCCCAAGCCCAAGCCCGGGTGTTTCCAAGAATAAATCTTCGGCAAGCCGCTGATATAGATCTCAAAACACTCACCAAAATGTGAAGCGCCTGCATCTAAAAAGCCACCATACCGTATATCACCGACCCGACGAGCTCAATTCGCCCAGCAATGGATAGTAGTGAGGAAGACCAACCCCCCATCCTTTTTTTACATTTATCAATCAACTTCTTGTAGTTAGTGGAAGTTGGATACTTTACAGAAAGAGGCAAACCCAGATATGTAGTGATAGTAGAAGCAATTTTGATTCCCAAATATTCAGCCAAAGACTCCCTGTTTTTGGTCCCCTTACTGAATAAACCCGTGCTTTTGTCCTAATTTACCATAAGCCCAGTATATGTAGAAAACTCCTCCAATAAATTTTTAATACCCTTGAAGGAGGATTTGTTGGCTCTACAAAAAACCAATAAATCAGCTGCAAAAAGTAGGTGCAAGATGGAGCCGCTCCGCCTCATCGGATGGATATTGTGTTAATAGATAGCCCTGTCAACAAGTATAGAGAAAGTCTCCATGATAATTACAAAGAGAAATGGGGATAGGGGGTCACCTTGACGAAGCCCTCTGTTACTTCCAAAATATCCGGAAGGGGCCCCATTTACCATAACTGAGAAGGTGGGTGTGGAGATACATTCTCTAATCCAGGGAATAAAAATGTCAGGGAACCGCATCTGGTGCAGAAAGTAGAAGATAAACACGCGGTTCACACTATCAAATGCCTTCCTTAAATCCAACTTTAAACAAGCTCTTCCACCCATCGGGTTACTAAAGTCTCTTATTTGCTCATGGGCAATAAGAGTACAATCTGAAAGCAGTCTCCCTTTAAGAAAGGTTGACTGATTAGGGGATATCAATTCATGTACCACCACTTTAAGCCTATTGCACAAGATTTTGCTGATGAACTTATATAGCACATTACAACAGGAAATAGGCCTATAATCCCCTAGCCCACTTGAATTAGAATTCTTCGGTATCAGAGGAAGAAAAGTATGGTTGACTTGCCTGAGTAAAGATCCAGAGCTGAAAAAGGATTTAATAGCCGAAGTAACATCTGCCCCAATAATGTCCCAATTTTACTGGTAGAAGTATCCATTGTAACCGTCTGGCCCTGGAGCCTTGTCTGGCCCAATTTGGAATACAGCTTCCTTTATCTCTTCACTAGAGACCCTTCTGCTAAGCCATGATGCGGACTCCTCAGTTAAGATACAATTCAGTACAAGTTTTTTGAAGGTGGATAAATAGTTGTTTTGATGAGAAAGCCTTTCATAAAAAGCAAGAGCTTCCTCCATCATGTCTATATATGTCCTGTTCTGAATACCCTTCTCATCAACAAGGTGGAGCAAATTGTTCCTGTTGATCCTGGCCTTCATATTGGTATTAAAAACTTAGTATTCCGATCACCAAGCGTAAGCCATTCCTGGCGGCTTTTTTTCTTAAACATGTCCTCCTCCATCTTTAAAGCCTGAAACAACTCTCTGATAAGTAAGGATTCTCTATTTTGAAGTTCAATGTCAATGTGGATAAGGGGGTTGCCTCTGATCTCTTACAGTGCTTTCCTGTTTTTCTCCACCAACTTATCAGCCTTGAATTTTCTTGCCCAGCCCCTTAGGGTAGGCTTTAATCTACTTAATTTTTGAACCAGCCGAAACATGGGAGTACCAACCACATCAGTGTCCCAATGAGAGTGTATTATATCCTTGTAACCAGGACAAGAAGACCAGAAGTTGAAGGATTTGAAAGTCTTAGGCTTAGAATGCACCTGAGTATGAAAATGAACAACCATGTGATAGTGATCGCTAGTGCCCCCCTCCAAATATTCAATATAAGGACCCGGTCCAGCTGCGCTGCAATACGGGCATCCCCAATCCTATTGTTACACCAACTCAGTTTATTCCCAGTATTCTTTAGCCCCTCGAGACCGCATTTGCCAATACATACTTCATACTCCCGAACCATACTCGCCTCCAGTGTCCTGCCACCAATCTTGTCTCGGGAGTACAACACGCTATTGAAATCCCCCCCCCACAAGCCAAGCTGAGTTATTAACTTGAAGGCAATCAGATTCCAATATTTTTCATAAGTCCTTTCTCTCCTCCAATGTGTTTCGGCCATAGACTCATGTTATGACACACACGAACCCACCTAAGTTCTTGCAGGATACGGAGATATGCTGGGCCGAGTAAGATAGCAAGACAACTCTCCAAACATTGGGATCAAAACCCATTAGTATTCTGCCTCCAGGAGCCAAATCACAATTATGCATAGTAATCCAGTCTTTCGGGAAGACTGATTTATTCCTATTAGTAGGCGACTTAAGCTTAGTCTCTATTAGGACCATTGCTGAAGGCTTCAACTTCCTGAAAAATTCACGTAGGTCCCTCCTTCTCATGGAATTATTAAGGCCTCTGGTGTTCCAAAAGAAGACCGGCATTATCCAACCGTTGGCTTTCGTCCTTGACTATTCTCCTGGATTCGGGAGCTTTTCCTGGAGATAGTCATAGGCACTGTTTCTTGTCTTTTTTGCTATCTTGGCCGCAGCATGATGTATTTGTTCTTCTACCTCGAGCTCCCACTACGGATTGTCAATTGCAATATTTTCTGATAAATGATCCAACACATGTTCTGTAGTTTCAGAAATAAGAGACGGCAACATATTGTGCATGTGTCGCTTCGCTTCTAAAGTTCTAATGTCAGCTTCCAGATTGTGCACTCTCCCATCAGAAGAAAGCAGCGAAGAATCTCCAATGGAGGGGCTTAAAGTCGCACATGGTGTGGGTGACGTTGCATTCAGACCTCCATTGCCCAGAGAGGTTTTAAGATTTTTGTTCCCAGCCTGGGAAGAGGCCTAATTAGCCTCTCCATTTTGCGACGTTGCTATGCCTACAGAGCACTTAATTACTCCATTCTTCTCTATATTGCCAACGCAGGCCTGATATAACTTCAAATTTTGATCATCATTCCTCACATCCGGCCGTTTCAGGTCCTTGCCAACGCCCGTATAGGCAGTATCTGGCTCCGCAACTGGCTCCGCAAAGCCCCCAATGTATCCCGCCAAAGTTTCAGTAGAATGAGTTGGTTCAACTGAGCTTCCAGCTATCACTACTGGCACCGGCTCTCCTTGCTTCTCACTTCCAGTATTAACCTGAACATGTGTAACATTCCCCAAATCATGTTTATCTTCTCTATCAGCCTTTTCTGTATTATCTCCTTCCTCCACTAGTATGCTGGTTGTGTCAATAACTTGGCTTGAAGGGGGCTCACCTGAGTCAGGGCATAGTTGAGCAGAATGACCGAAGCTAACACATTTTGTACATCTCGGTGGTTCCCCCTCTATCTTCACTTCGATTGTTAAAGTATGCCCTTCTTCAGTTCCAACTAAGACGCTATGGGGGTAGCCTCTTTAGCATTAATTTCGAGCAGACATCTCGCATATGATAAGCGCTCATTCTTAGCTGTGAGCTTATCCAAGCATATGGGGTTTCCTACCAAAGATGCAATGCAATTTAGGATTTCTAGTGTCCACATTTCTAAGGGAACTCCATATAGTTGGATCCAGACTGGAACAGAAGAGAGTATGTCCCGCTCCAGCTTGAGACCCGAACTCCATCGCTGTAAAACTACCAGCCTCCTGTCAAACATCCATGGTCCACTTTGCAAGATCCTCTCGCACTCTCCATCATCCTCAAATTTGAAACAGAAAAACCAATTCTCGTGGCTATAGACTTTTAGCCCCTTCTTGAGTTTCCATAGTCTCTCTACCCAAGCAAAAATCTGCCCATAGAAAGGGACATCCCCCAATACGTAACCCACAAGGGTGGACTTCCATTGCTCTGCACCTCTAGCCAAAGCAGCCTTCGGAACCATCGCCATTAACGTGCCATCATCTTTGGCAAGGGGCGGTACAAAAGACATACCCACATCAACATCGTATTTCCTGATATTGGAGCAGACATCTGCCCAAGAATGTTTTGGCCCTGAGGTGTCGAATCTAATCTCCACGGGAGGTCTTTGGGGCCTTCTATCAAACACCTTGTGGGCCACTCGAGGATTTTGAGTTTTACCTCGCATCGGGATCTCTGAATCCATGTTAGCCTTGCCTGAATAGGATCTAGTTGCAATTCCCTACCTCCCGATGCCTCCCAATCTATTTCCTGGCACTCCCCTTCTTTTCCGGTGATCCACCACCTCCCAACCCCCTGGAGCACGAGTGTCCTCAGAATGAAGACTGGGTGTAGTCTGATCTCCTGAGCCCGCCGTTCCCTTACCCTTCACTGTATAAAACCCCTCTCCATACTTGGCAACCTTGCTGTCGAGAGATCCATTGCCATGAGATCCGTCCCCCTAGATCCAACGCCACCATAACCTTCGCCTCCATCGCCTCCTGAACCCTCGTCTCCCTTGCATCCATCTCCACCGTGAGTTCCATCGCGTCCCCCTCCGAGAGATCCAACGCTACCACCGGTAACTGTGTTGGTGTGTGTGTGTGTGTGTGTGTGTGTGTGTGTGTGTGTGTGTGTGTGTGTGTGTGTGTATAATTCCGATTTAAAAAAGAGAATGAGGGGAGAAGGTGATCCTAGGGCGGCGGCTGTACCTAGGGTTGTTGATTCCGACAGTTTGACTGACAAAAGGGTGGAAGGTGATCCTAGGGCGGTGGCAAAGACAGGGGTTCGTGATTCCGGCATGGAGACTTTAAAGGGGGGAAGATGATTCTAGGGTTCATGTTTCCAGCAACGGTATTAAATTTGGTTCCGATGTTGTTGATCCTGAAGCTCCCAAAGAGAGAGGATGGCAACAAGTATCGTACAAGAAGAAGACACAAGCGGGATTTGCTCGAGGTAAGGGTTTGAGTAGGAATAGTAGCGACATCTTTCAGAAGACCCAATTTCTGAAGAGGATTGGACCTGGGGGAGCTCGACATGAGCACCCTATCCCCAGGAATCATCACTCTAATCCTAAGGGACCAGAGAATCTGCCTGTTAGGCCTAATACTCAATTTCAAATTATCCCCACGAATGGTAAGCATACTTTGCTGGATATCTGTGCTTCTCGAAGGAAATACGCAGATCATTTGGTGATGAGTTTTGTGCCTCCAATTATCAGTGCTGAGGGAGAGGAGAAGTCTAAGGTTGTGGGTGACATGATCATAGAAGGAACATCAAGATGGAATAACACCCTGGTGGGATATGTCCTTGGAGACATTCCATATTTTGGCCAAATTAAAGCATGGACTGAGCGGCTATAGCGCATTAAGGGATGACTTCGTATTTTCTCCCGAGAAAATGGTTACTTCTATTTCAAATTTGAAAATAGCGAAGATCATGACGCAATTTTACATGGAGGGCCATGGCTATTTGATGGGAGACTCTTTGTCCTTCAAAAATGGACTTCAACCATCCAGCATACCCAGGATATCCTTACTGATGTTCCAGTGTGGGTTCAATTTCATAACTTGCCTCTTGCTATGTGGACTCTGGGAATCTTGAACACCATTGCAAGCGTTGTTGGTAACCTAATTTGCTTAGACAAAGCTACTGCTAATCTTGATAGGATATCATATGTAAGATGCTTAGTGGAGGTCAATGCTAAGACTCCACTTAACAAACGCATTCCGATTGAACTTGATGAACTCTCTACAATTTATATTGATGTAAAATACGAATGTGAGCCCCCAAGGTGTGGCATATGCACTTGTTTTGGTCACCTTGACAAACAATGCCCTATGGGCGATACTATGCATGAAGAGGGGGTTGTAGACCCCAGCTCTGATGGGATTCTGGGAGATTTTCTCCAAAGGCAGATACTTCACATTGTGATCTGCTAGTGAATCCTGGGGTCAGTTCTGAATTGGTTGGGACACAAAAACTTAAGGGGAGGACTAAATCCACCTCAACCTGAGGTGCACGGATTTGAAATGAGCTTAAAACAGATAAAAAAGTGAAGAAAGAGAGAATGAAATGAAGGTTGATATGATATTTTTCTCCTATTTTAGGTAAAACGTCACTTACATGCACCTCAGTTTGAGGTGCATGTAGTCCTCCCCAAACTTAATATTGCTGTCAACCCTATGGAGGGAAGGGGCACGCCTAGCATAGAAACTAGGGAGTCTAGCCCCCTGCCTTGCTCAGTACCTGTGCATGGGGTTACGGAGAATCATAAGTTGAAATCTTGGGAGGGGCTCATTGGTATGAGGAAGTTCCTTTTTCGTGTTGTGCGGACCTTTCAGGTGATTAAAATATTTCAAATCTCATTAAAACCAGGTATTGATGAGAGGTGCTCTCAATCTGCTGAAGTACATAAAGTTTCAGGCGGCCAACATGATGGAGAAGCTGATGCGTCCCCCATTTCAAATTGTGACCCCAATGTCCAGGAAGAAACTACCCCACCAAAAACCCCAACCTTTGCAAATCTTGAATGGGAGCATGAACACTCTGAGCTGAGGAAACGACGAGCACAAGCTAATATCAAACAAGCTGCTGTTTTGCCAACATCTGTTAGACGGAGTACTAGACGTGCGCCTACTTCTGGCGATTTATCCCAATCTATTTAATGTCTATTTACTTCTGGAATTCAAGGGGGCTTAATAATACTTCGCGGCGAGGGGATTTGAGGCAAATTCTGCATAAGCTACAACCCTCTATTGTCTATTTGTTTGAAACTAAGTTAGAATCTAGTAATGCTGATAGAATTGGGAAATGTTTCACACAATATTGGGGAAGCCTGGATAATAGAGTATATCATAAAGTGGGAAGGATCGTTATATATTTTAATTCTACTGTTTGGGATAGTTCTTCTGTTACTGCATCGGATCAGCACATCTCTACTACTTTCACAAATATGTCGGGATTTGTTATGAGGTTAACGGTTGTGTATGGATTTAATCTTATGAATGATAGACTTCCTCTCTGGTCCAATCTGGTTGAAGAGTCCAAAGTATTCAATAATATCCCTTGGTTAGTGGGTGGCGACTTCAATTGTGTTCGGAATTGTACAGAGAAAATTGGAGGCCGCCCTGTTGATGACAAGTCCATGGATGATTTCAATATTTGTATTGGGGATAGCTGCCTAAATGATTTGAAAAGTATTGGCAGTTGTCTCAGTTGGAATAATAAACGTGTAGGGGGATCCCGAATTTCTGCTCGTCTTGATCGAATACTCTGCAATACTACCTGGATCAGTATGATGCTGCACTCATATTATGAATACCTAACGGCTAGCACTTCTGACCATGCTGGCATGCTGGCCTATCTTCTCCCTAAGGTAAAATCATTTCCTAAACCCTTCAAGTTTTATAATTCCTGGGTCTCCTTCCCTGGTTACAAGGAATTGGTGGTTAAAAATTGGGGAACCCAACATAGGGGTGCTAATTTGAGGCACCTTGTTGCCAAGTTTCGGTCCCTGAAGCTTTTGTTGAAGCCTTGGGCGTTTGATCATTTGCAGCAACTGAGTGTTACAGCTAACCGAAATATATTAGACACCATCCAAAATAATGAGAGATTGAATATTGACCCAGCACTACAGGAAAGAGAAATACAGGCCATATATAATCTTAGTAAAGCCCTTAATATTGAGGAAGAGGACCTAAGGCAAAAAAGCCGACAGAATTGGTTGACCCTGGGGGACAGGAATTCCAAATTCTTTCACACGGCTATGAAGGCGAGGTACTGTCATAACAGTTTGAATCATCACATTAATTCAGACGGAAAAAGAAACTCGGATTGTGATGTGCTACGAAGGGAGGCTCTATCTTTCTACCAGAATCTATATCACCAGGATGATTACTGGAACATCTTTCCGAATCTTATCCCAAAGCGAAAGATTACTCTGGAAGCTAATAATTGGTTGGAGAGGCCTGTCTCCCCTATTGAAATTAAGAATGCCGTATTCCAAATTGGGAAAGACAAAGCTTCGGGCCCTGATGGTTTTAATGCTTTTATCTTCCATCATAATTGGGATGTGATTGGATCCGATGTTATCTCTGGGGTCACTTCTTTTTTTATCTCAGGACGGATGCAATGCAATGTTAATCATGCATTCCTTACTCTTGTCCCTAAGAATGCAAATGCTACGCGGCTTGGGGATTACAGACCGATCGCTTGCTGCAATGTTATATATAAATCATCAACAAAGTCTTATGTAACAGATTGAAGCCTATTATCTCATATTTAATTTCCCCTAACCAGGCAGCTTTTCTGAAAGATAGACTCCGTGCAGATTGTACGCTCCTTGCTCATGAACAAATAAGAGACTTTAGCAATCCGATGGGGGCCAGAGCGTGTTTAAAACTGGACCTCCGCAAAGCATTTGATAGCGTGAACAGGGAATTTATATTCTTCCTTCTTCATCAAATGGGTTTCGGGCATACTTTTATAAATTGGATCTCTGAATGTATTTCTACATCTATGTTCTCAGTTTTGGTTGATGGATCCCGAGAAGGATACTTTGAGTCCGATAGAGGCTTGCGTCAAGGTGATCCCTTATCAACATATTTGTTTGTTCTGGTAATGGAAGCTTTCTCTCTCCTTATGGCTAGAGCTGAATCATCAGGATCCATTCATTCAATGCGAAGAGCTTGATCTATATCTCATCTCCTCTTTGCTGACGACCTCCTAGTCTTCTGTCGTGCAAACACACATTCTCTTAATGGTCTCAAGGAGCTATTATATAGATTTAAATTATTTTCTGGGCTCCAGATTAATTGGGAGAAGAGTTCGGCCATCTTCAATAAAGGCGTTCGCAATGCTGGAAGCCTATGCGAAATACTAGGTATTAAACTTGTCTCTTCTTTCACTACCTATTTGGGACTCCCGTTCTCTTCCACATACCCAAAGGCTTCTATATTCATTCGGCTGGTGGATAAATGTAAAAAAAGATTCCTTGGTTGGTCTTCCTCTCTCCTATCCATTCCAGGAAAAATTGAATTGGTCCACTCTGTCATCTACGGTATGGTTGCTTTTTGGATGCAAGCTTACTGTATGCCTCCATCTGTCATTCGTTCTATTAATTTTGTGTGTAGGAGGTTTGTTTGGGGTAATTTCAACAGCTGGGCATGGTAGGATGTTTGTACCCCTAAAAAGGAGGGTGGTGTTGGTCTGAGACTTCTTGAAGACCTGAATGCTACCTCGGGTATCCGTCTAACTTGGAGAATGCTCTCTACAAAAGGAATCTGGGCTCAATATATGAGAAATCTCTATTGCTCCGCTGGAAATGATCTCTATAATGCCAAGTCAAAGCCTACTCAATCTGGGTCCTGGACATTCATCTTAAAATGCCGGCGTGCATCCCAAAAGCTTATTAAACGTACTGTTAAAGACGGAATGTCAACTTCCTTCTGGTTTGACAATTGGCATCCTTTGGGACCCCTGCATTTGATTCAAGAACCTCCACCAGGATCCGAGCTGGCGCGTGTAGGTGATTATTGGACAATTTTGGGTTGGTCCCATTCACCAGTAATTCGTAATCTGAGAGATCATCTACTACCTATTAGTTTGACAGAAGGGAATGATGAGTGGGCGTGGGTCCCTGGCCACAAATTCAGACTGCGTGCTGCATGGAATGGAGTTCGTGTCCCTGGGCAAAATTTTCCTTATTTTGATATTATTTGGCATAAAAAGCATGTGCCAAAAATGGCACTTGCTCTCCTGAGGGCAATCCGTGGGAAACTTCCAACTGGGGACGTCCTCACCAGGTTGGGAATTACTTCGACCAACATCTGTGTCCTGTGTGATGGAAATGCACTAGAGAGCATCAGCCATATCTACTTTGATTGTGATTATTCAAGATATATCCTCTTTAGGAGTCTGCTAAAATGGGTTGCAGTTGCGTTGTCCCATCATCAATTTCTGGAGTATGTGATCTGATTCTATCTCTATATAAGAAGCAGGATCCTATGGAAATCTTGGCCAAATCGGCTCTATCCACTATGGTATGGCATATATGGAAGCAACGTAATAAGCGAATTTTTGAGGGTAAACATACAATTAAGACGTTGTTATTTGAGGAATTTGCTAAGGATATCAGAATATCCCTTTGTGACTTGGATATGGAAGATGCATCTGACATCACACCATTTGCCAACCGGGGGCTAATGGTTGCCTGATATCTATGTTGTTTACTTTTGGATTTAGGATTGTTGTACATAGCTGTCAGGAAGGTCTTAGCTGATAGTAGACTGTTGAGGGTGACGACGCTTGTGTCCGCTCCCCTCTCTTTTTATTATTATCACCATTACTAACCTTTTTTTGTAACTTTGTACTATATTTAGTTATCAATAAAGCTAACATTTACTTGTTAAAATATATATATATATATATATGAGAATAATGTGTATCATATGATATGGGAGGCATCTCCTCAAATACAAGACACAAAAAGTGTGGAGATACAAGCTCACATGGGCTTTTACTTGTTGTACCATCCCAATTTTTGTGTCTTGGTATATTTGAGGAGATGCATTGATGAGTCCATATTTTCCATGTTTTTATCGCATGCTTTCATAGTATTTTTGCCATCCAAAGTTCACTTTTATATATATTATCGCGCTTTTCACGATATATTCGATTTTCGTATAGAATTGTGGATTTTCAGAAACTTTGGAGTGATTTGGAGAAATTATAGCTTATGGACACATCCGAGCTATCCGAAACATCTACGGAGCGGTTCGATTGGTGTTCGACGGGGTGGAGAAGAAGATTTGAAGATAAGAGAAGAATAGAAGGGAGAAGAGAGCTAAAAATAAGATCATATGATGTTTTCCAGACCACTCGACCGAGTGCATCATCACTTGGTCAAGCTGACATTCAAACCAAAAGAAGAGCTCCAGCAGCGAAGGAATATTCTTCACTCGGACCGAGTAGGAATGCTACTCACTCAGATCAACTCCACTGACTAAAACTCATTCCAATTCCTAATCAAAGTAGGAGAGCGCAGAAGCGACTCGACTGAGCACTGCAAACGTTCGGTCGAGCTGAAGCCCAAACAGAACACTGATTTCGAAGGCATCTCCAACTTACTGTAGCTCGACCGAGTAGATCAGCCACTCGACCGAGTACTGCAACTACTCGGCTGAGCAGAATCTATTACAGAGCAGCACTTTTGAGCCTAAAGAAGCAACCCTCAGTGACTCGACCGAGTACTACTGTGACTCGATCGAGCACCATATATCAAGAGCCATGCCAAAGGAGAGAAAGAGGTTGATTGTGTCATCACTTGACCGAGTGGCGCTGCTACTCGACTGAGTAGGGCGCCGTAGCCCAACTAATTGGGGGCCCAAGAAGCCCTTTCTTCAGATTTTTGTGGGGTCCATCCCCATTGTATTTAAGCACTCTTTTTACCCTAGTCTTAGAAGATGCTATTCAGATATTTTAATTTAGAAGTTCTTAGTTTTTTAGAGAGTTCTTGAGCCGTTACTATTGTTTTGAAGACAAAGTTGATATTTTTATTATTGCAATTTTCTTGGAATCTCTTGATCTTAATTCTCTACGATTGTTTGTTCGTCTTTAGTGCTTTGGTAACGATCTCTTATCTCTCTATACTTATTTTAATGTCTTTGATTGCTATCATGATTTCTATTACTATTATAAACGATTTTGTTGATATCACTATGAATTATGAGTAGTCATTTCTATGACTAATGGATTAGTCCTAGGATCTTAGGATTTAGATGCAAAGTTAGGATTTTTACGTTGTTTTGATATAAAAGGGATGTGTTTTGGTTGATCCAGCCAAGTTTGTAGGAGATCTTATACAAGGTTTGTGATCCACGGTAGTGGCACACATCTTGGACGGGTATCCTATGAACTTAATTAGGCACGTTAGTGAATTCAATTAGAGTTTGTGATCCACGGTAGTGGCACGCACTTTGATGGTGTCCACCGGCGTCCTATATTACTAATTGATGATCTACGGTGGTAGCATCAATGAGAGCCATCCAATCACAGATCGAAGCTCTAACCCACGATGGTGGCGTGAGTAGAGATTGAGAATAATTGTCGTTTGTAATACACGGATAGCGTGTAAGGCCATCCACGGTGGTGGGACTAAGCATGTGATATGTTAGACGAGTGGCATAACGGTAGTTGGCCAAGAGTTCTACATTTTAGATGCGGAAATCTCGCCCTAATAAAGCCAATTCAACGTAGAAATTGTAACCTAGTATCGACATCCGACGATCCTAGTGGTGACTCATATTGCCCTAGCTTATATTCTATTATTAATTGAGATAGTAACCGTTCGTGACAATCTTTCAGAGTACGCCAAACTAGCATTGTTCTGAGACTTTGAATAGACCCAAGACTATATAAGCATCAGCCACCCAGTGGGTTCGACATTTTTCTATACTACGAAGCATTGACACCGTGCACTTGCGGTAAGTTTTCGGAGTTAAATCCGGAGCGCATCATGCCTCCCATGTCATATGTGTCACGCCCCGCTTCCCATTATACTTGGGAGCGAGGACGCGAGCGGGCCCGCTTGGGCTGGAGCGTTGAAACTCCAACCCAATAAGCGTCTGTGGGTAAACCGTAAACAGGTTCTTGCATCTCAAACTCAAAACAAAAAGAAAATTTCATTATTATTACATTGATGTCCAGATTTACAAGTACACAAATAAGGCCAACTTGGCCATTAGAAATAGAACTACAACCAAAAATACACCTGAATAAGATTACAACAATTATTAAATTTTAGCGGCATTGAGAAAACTCGTTGTTCTCTAGGATCTCAGCGTCTGGGCTCCCTGGTCAAGCTGCTCAGTCTCTAGGCTTGCTTCTCTCCAAATCTGTCTAATACCTGACGTATATTTCACAAGACAAGAAATATACGTCAGCGAGGGTCGCTCGGCAAGATTGAAAACATTAGTAGGAAAAGACCCTCGGCAAGGTTATAATATGGTTTACAAAATATGATGTCAACAAGATAGTACATAGCAGCATATGGAAACACGTGAGCATAACGACTGTAGTGTCTAGAGCAGCGAGCATGAATGGTGTAGTGTGCAAAGTAACGAGCATGGATAGTGTAGTGTGCAAAGTAACGAGCATGGATAGTGTAGTGTGTACAGCAATAGTCGTGACGGTGTAGTGTGTACAGCAATATGTATAGCAAGTGTGGTGTGCACAGCAATATGTGTAGCAAGTGTGGTGTGCACAGCAATAATCGTGACAAGTATCAATGAGTATAACAGGTGTAGTACGTACAACAATGAGTATGACAAATGTAGTGCGTACAGAAATGCGCATAGCAAGTGTAGTGCATAAAGTAACAAGTGACGTACATGGCTTTTGGTAATGCACAAAGTAAAGGTATGACATTAGCAATGTACAAAGTAAAACATGACATAACCTTAGTCGACAGTTCACGATAGTAGCTGAAGTAAACAAGAGTGCCAACCTGTACTTAATCTAGTGACAAGCCCAGTGTCTGAGGGGGAGGTGACCAGCATCACACCCAAGTCAACGGGAGCTACCCGTGACTCTATACTCACCGACCCGGCCAGGTGTCGGTCAAGTTCACCAATAGAGTGTAATCCAGCTTTCCAGCCTCTACTATACTAGACTACCCCACCCAAAGTGTCCATAGGTCAATCCGTAATTTAATGTTTGCCGAGTGGCAAACATTCCGTAAATGCCCCGGGGGCCCAATATCCGTAATTGCCCGAAGGCCCAAAAGTCCGTAATTTGCCCAAAGGCACAATAGTCCGTAATGGCCCAAGGCCCAATAGTCTGTAATGCCTCAAAGTGGCCAATTTTCACATTTCACTAGATTGTACAATCCGCAATCAATGGGATACAAGCGAACGATGGCATTTCCATGACAACAATATTTCAAAAGTGAAGATAAACCCAAACACTGCACCAAGTTCATTAAATCATTTCAAAAAGCTGTTTAAGTAACAAACTTTGCAAAAGACGTCATTTTTAACATTTAGTAAATCCAGTCTCAAAAATCTTGGTAAGGTAGATTAAACTTGTAGGTGATAAGTACTTGCGCCTTGAAAGAGTTGTAGGAAAACAATATACTTGCAAGAGGTAAATACTTGCCGGTGGTAAAACTTGTGCCTTTGAAAACAGTTGTAGGAAACGGTAAACTTGTAAAGGACAAATACTTGAGCCTTTGAAAGATTAGCAGAAGATAATATATTGGTAAGGGGTGTATACTTGCCTGAAGCGATGCGAGTTTTGGGTGCACGGTGATCATAAGATTAGGCACGGATTAATCTGCGAAATCGGGTTTGTGGTATGGTCAACATCCAGTTAAAGTGTTTTAAACTAGCTCACTAACTATTTACCTAATTGCTATTAAAAGAGAATTTGTTAACAACTTAAATTAGTATGGTAGTTTAATTATTAATAGTTAACTTAACTTAATAAGGTGTAATACTGTAATATAAACTGGTAATAAGATTAACTTATAACATTATAAAAACTTATAAGAACTTAATAACTGTTATTATAATAATAAACTTATAACTTATATAATAATAATAATAATAATAACTTACTTACTTAACTTATGACTTATATAAAATAATTTAACTTAACTTAATTTTAATCTTAACTTTTTAAACTTTAAACTCAAAAACTTAAAACTTATTATAATAAATAATGAATTTAAAGATAACTTAACTATTAACCTCGCATCTTACCCCTCTCTGCTCTTCTCTCGTTCTCCCTCTGTTGCTTTCTCCTTCTTCTTTTTTTCCGAAGAGCGCAGGGGCGATCCGAGCTTGGAGGCGGGTCCAAAGGCGGCACGCGGTTCCATGGGGCGGCGACGGCGGATCGGACACGGGGCGGCCGGCGGGTGACGGGATCTGCGAGATCAGGCGACAGTGGCTAGATCCGATGGCGATTCGAAGGCGATCTGGAGCGCGGTGGCTTGAGGATGGCGCTGGAGCAGATCTGGGCGGCGGCGAACGGATCTGGCAGTGGTGAGGGCGGCCGTCGGATGGCGGGGTTGCCGGAGACAGCGAGGCGGAGATGGGGTTGTCGAAGTCGCCATGGAGGTTGGAGCGGGTCTTCTTGAACGGCGGGAGGAGGTTGACGATGCTCGGTGTTGAGTGGGGAGGATAGAGCAGCAGACGGCGTCTGAGGTGGCACCGCCTTGCGGTGAGGTGATGGGGAGGGGCGGAGGAGGACGGCGAGAATGGTGGTGGGTGCTTGAGCTCGCCGGAGCGGTGAGGCGGGATCCTCTGTTCCGATCAAAGGGAAGAGGGCGGAACAGGGGAGATGGGTTCGGAGGAGGACGGCAGCTAAATCACCGGCGTGGGCTTCGAAGAGGGTGGACGTCGGAGGGGCTGGGTGCTGGCGGTTGTGGGGGTTGTCGAAGAGGTCGGAGAGAGAGGCGCGGCGACCGGGGCGGGTTGTCAGGGTCTGTGTTGGGCTGGCGTTCGAAAAGAATATCGGAGGGGCTCTATGAAGGAGGAGGCGGCGGCGTTGGGCTTGAGTGATGAGGCGGGGGCGAATCTGTGGCCTAATGGTGACGAGCGACGTGATGTGGGCTCGGAGGTGCACCGGCGTGGGGTTGGAGATGTTCGGGAGGCGGGGTCGAGTGAGGGATAAGAAGGGCTGGAGGCCGCATGGCTTGGCAATGAAGGACTGGGTTTTGTGACGAAGAGTCGTCCAAGTTGAATACTCGGTGGTTTCGAACGGGGAAAATTCGCTGGTGGAGTTTGTTTATGGGAGCCTAGGCTTGTGAGTTGATGCGAAGAAGAAGAAGAAGAAGGACAGGGGGCCGTGAGCTGCTCTTGTTGTAGGGGTAGGTGCGTAATATAAAGAGTGCCTAGGGAGGAAGTATGCGTGCTTGGTTAAAAAAGAAAGGGGAAAAAGAGAAACAGAGGGGGTTTAATTGCAAGGGAAAAAGGAAGGATTTGAAATCTCATTAAATAAGATTAATATTAAATGGGTTTAATTAGGAGGACTTATGGCTAATCAATTAGAATTAAATGGGTTATAAAAAGAAAGCTTTTGAAAGAAAATTAACATGGTTTTATTAGGTTTTAAATAAGGAAATGTTTTGAAATATAGTCAATAAGATTTAATGGGTTTATAAAAGGAAGTCTTTTCAAACATTCAAAAGTTTTAATTTCGAATTTGAATTTTGAAATTTAAAAACAGATTTAAGAAGAGGCTTTTAAAAATAATTGTAATAAAGTGTTATGACAATAGGAAAGCTTTTTGAAAGTAATTTAATAGGTTTATTTAGGATTTAGATTTGGGACATAATTCAAAAATAGTTTGTATTTAAAATGGTTTTAAATTTTTAAATTCGAATTCGAAGATGACATTTAAACTAATTTATAAAAGATGTTTTCTAAATAATTATAGAAAGGATTTAATAGGATTATAATTAATAGGTTTAAATGGGAAATCAGGGCTATTCAATCAGGTTTCAAAAAAGGAAAATCTGAAATTAGAATTTAATAGAGGAGATTAATAATAAGGAATAATTAGGAAAGTTTTTGAATGATAACATTAATTGGAGGAATTAAGAGTAAGATAAAAAGGAAGGTTGAATAAAAATAATTAGAGGAATTAAAAGGGTTTGGAATGAGTAAATATTTCCAAAATAGTTATTATTAAATTAGGATTATAAAAAGAAGGTTTTTAAATGAATTCGAATTTAAATTTCAAAAAACATTTGGAATTTCAAAACATTCAAATTTTAGATTTCAAATCATTAATAACACTATTATTAAATTAACTAACCAGTATATTAATTGTATCCATACCTCAAGGTATATTAATGAAAGACTTAAATTAACGGGTTTTAAAAATTAGGAAGTTTAGAAAATTTGAATTAAAAGAGAGTGTTTAATGGGAGAATACTTGTAAATTAGCTATGATTTAAAAAGGAGATAAAAAGAGGAACCATTTGAATTCGGATTTGAGAATATTTGAACTTCTTAAAACATTTGAATTTAAATTTTGAATAACTATTTATATGAAATCAAATAATAACATATTTACATATAAATATAGCTACTTAAATACGTATTTAAGTATTTGAAGTTAATTAAAATACGTTCGTAATTCAAATACGTAAAAGATACGGAAAATCACGAAATAGAAGATAGAATATACGAACAAAAATACGTACCATTAAATACCGGCCGTTACAATATGATACCCATTACACACACACACACACACACACACACACACACACACACACACACACACAAGTCATAACCCGTGCCAGCGGGCACGGTTCATTTAAGATTTTCTTCCGTAAAATCTTTGTCAACAAAAAATTATTTCCACAGCCAAATTGCGGGGAACAACAAATTAGCGTAAAAATATTTAGCGACACGGGCACCTTCAGTACGAAACAACAAATTCGATGCAGGCACCTTCGACATGGAACAACAAATTTGACGTGGGCACCTTCGGTGCGGAATAACAAATTCGACGTAGAACAACAAATTCGGTGCGGGCGCCTTCGGTGCGGAACAAAAATTTAGCGCCTTCGTCGCGGGCACCTTCGGCATATTCCCCCCTCCACCTAGGAAAAATGCATCATTTGTATACTAGAGTGCATTTAATATTTTCCCCCATGATATCTTTGTTCCCCAAATAATTATTTCCTCAGCCAAAATTTAAAAGAACAACAAATTAACGTAAAAATATTTAGAGGCACGGACGCATTCGACGTGGAACAACAAATTCGACACAGACGCCTTCGACACGGAACAATAAATTCGGCATGGAAAAACAAATTAGCGTAGAATAACAAATTTGGCACGGGCACCTTTGGTGCAGAACAACAAATTAGCTCTCCACAAATTTTGCTCTGCAACATCTTTCTTGATGGTGGGCCCTGCGACCATTAAATTGCCATGACCTTTCGAGCTGATAATGTGTAAGCATGACAAATGCATGCCAATGCATTAAACGCAAGTGCACATACTCTGCTGCATTAAGTGCAAATGTGAGGGTGACTAATGCATGCAAATGAAGTAAGTGTACTTGCTTTTCCACAAAATGCATTAAATCCACCTAAATCCACGTATAAATGTTGTCACTTATTAAAAGTTCCCCTTGTTCAGGGCTGAGATTTTCTGCGCCAGATGTAAGAGAGGGTCAGGTATGTTTTTCCATACAAATTTCAAAAAATTAAGTTTTCCAACCAAATAGATTCCCCCTCAAAACTTTATCAAAACTCATCTCAGCCTTCCATTCCCCAAGATCAAATTCCAACCACTCGCACGGGCACCGAAGAACGCAGCTAAATTTTTTTACGCTAATTTGTTGTTCCGCGTCGATTTTTTTACGCTAACTTTGTGAGAGCAAGGACTTCTCTGTGTGAGAATCCAAATCCTCTGTGTGAGGTATTTCTGTGTGAGAATTATAGTGGATATTGGTGTGGCTGTATGTATCATAGTTTCGGGAACCAGGGTAAAATCTTGTGTTTGCGTTTGGAATGATTGTGTTGATTAATTCCTCTTGCACTTATTATTCCGCATTTGCAAGTTAAATTTTAATTGCACAATTTATTGATATTACTCTATTCACCTCCATCTAGAGTTTGTTGTTAGCATTCTAAGGGTTAGACAGTCCTTACAATTGGTATCAGAGCAATGTTGAAGCATACAACAACGATGGAATTCAACGCTTCATCCATGTCTCATGAAGAAGGTCTATCAACTGGTTGACCCCCGCTCTTCAACGGAACCAACTACCCAAGTTGGAAGATCAGGATGATGATCTACTTGGAGGGTCAAGACCTTTGGGACATCACGGAGTCACCCTTTGAGAAGCCAACTACACCCGCGGCCTCAAGGACAGAGGCAGAGAAAGACTCAATCAAATTCAAAGCGAGGGCTATGAATTCATTCCATTGCGCCCTCACTCCTAATGAGTTCAACCACATGTCCATATGCAAATCGGCCAACGAAATTTGGCATATCTTGGAGATTACTTATGAAGGGACCTTCGACATAGAACAACAAATTCGACGCGGGCGTATTCGACGCGGAACAACAATTCACCGTAAAAAAAATTAGTGGGCCTCCAGCGCGGGCTCCTCCATCTTGAAACAGGTTCACTGGCTGCTTTCAACGGTGGACCAAATTTCAAAGCTGGACCAAATTTCAAAGCTCACATTCATGGTTTCAAAGCTTTATCTCAACCTTCCATTTTCCAATATCAAATTCTAGCCACTCTTTATCTTGTCCTAGTCAGCCCTAGAATTCAAAGAAGGTTGTCAAATGTATAATAGATATATACTAGTCATTGCCCGTGTCCATAGGACACGGTTCATTTAAGATATTTCCCAACTCAAAATTTTAATTCCCCCCAAAATTAAAGCACTATAATTGTTATGTACTTCACCCCAAAAAAATAAATGATTTTATTTTCCCCCCACCAAGTGTTTCCCCCTAAAATACAAACTTCCCCCCAATTGTATCATAGATTTTTCAAATTCAAACTTTAAAATTTTAGTTCACCCCTAAAATTTAGTTCCTTCCAAATTTAGTTCCCCCAAAATTTTATGATTTCTTCAAAAAAAATTCACAAACACCCATCGTACTCATTGATTCATTAAGATTCAATCCAAACAGTCTTTCTACCCACCCATTTGTCCTAGTTGGTAACCCCATTCAAAAAACATCCCTCATTTGTATAATAAATTTATTTAAGATGTATTGTCTCTGGTAAAATAAATTTATACTGATTTGAATGGTTCTAGGATACCATGCATCCAAGTTAAAATATCACGTTAAAATATCATAGTTTGGATGATTCTTTTTTTCTGAGCTATTAATGATTAATAAAGCATGTGTAAAATGAACAAAAGAAATTGATGACACAAACTCTTGATTTGATTGAGAAGAAGATATTACCAAAGGCTTTTGATTACAATCACTTAATTTGACTGAGAAAGACCTGCAACAAATTACATGAGATTAATTAATTAATACAAATTGAGAGGAAAAGATACTTCAAAAAACAATGATTAGAGACTTCAAATCAAAAGCTAAGAAATTAAATCCAAACGGAGGATATCAACAAATGGGTTTTCGATTCAAGGACATGTTATTGAGTGTAGTGATTTTTCAGGGGAGCCCGTTCATGAAATTTCCGATCGCACGATCGTGTTTCTTTGAATCTTTTGCTGCACGTGGACATGAATCGAGGGGTTTAGTCGGAATGATCTAAAATTGTGGTCGGTTTATTTTCTTGAAAACCTAGAAAAAACCACCGAGAATGGCAAAACATAGAAAGCAATTACCATTATTTCTTCTTGGGATTGATCAAAGGAACGCAAAAGGCCTCTCCATCCATTTTTTGTTAAGCAAAACAATATGCAGATTTTCGCCATGTCCAGAGGGCACGGATTTAAACTTGGTAAGTTTACAAACGCATGATTCTCCTTCAAATGATATTCCTCAACAAAACTCAAATTTAACATCAGATGTGTCCTACCCTACTCCATATGAGAGTGGGGATAATATATTCAGTCAATAACTCCCCTTGTTGGGGATGGGGGGTACATTCTGTACATAGCATATAGCATAGAGAGTCCAAAGAGCTTGGAAAACAATTCAGCCTTGCCATTTGTGTCCTGCCATTTGTGTGTGTCCTGCCATTCGTGCACATTCTATACATAGCAAAACATATTAAAAGAACATTCTGTACATAGCACAAATGGCAGTACATTTGTGTGTTCTTGTGTCTCATCATCAAATCAAATACAACGAAATTATCATGGGATCAGAAAACTAACCAAAAATCGCCAAGTGGTTAATCAAAAATATATGAAGACTCAAGCTTTCCTTATTTACACATTATCAAGCCTAAGTAAATTTAAACAATCATAATCAGAAATAACATGGAAAATAATAAGGTTATAAGTTACAATACAAATTTAACCACACAAACCTTGAATACTGTGAAAAAATAACATGAAACCCTTGTATCACAAAAAAGAGTGGCTAAATTTACTCAAACATAGACAGTAGACAGATAAAAACGTACCAAATTATTGGCTTGAGATCAATAGTTTGCATGACCAAATAAGACCAATTGTAGCAGATAAAAACTGTTTGCATATCAAAGTGAGGTTGTTGGGGGGAGAGAGATAGAACCCATATTATCAGATAAAAACTTGCTTCGGCCTCCCACCTTGTGAACTTAGACCCACTGTAGAAGATGAACCAAAGCAATACCAGGATCAGTAGTCTAAGTATCCAAGTGAAAGAACTCAATTTTTTTAAGAAACAACAAAATTCATGACAGAAATTAAATTAAACCAATTTTTTTTTCAAAAAAACGGATACTGAGGTTGTCACTGTCTGAAGTAAATAAGAAACTTCAGAAAGTTAATTTAATAGATTGCAAGCAAAGAGAGGACACTAATAAGCACCTCACCTTGTCATTGTCTGAAGTTCCTTTAAAGTTAGAGAATCCAGCCGATTAGGATCACACTGGATCTCCTCAATTCCAGCATAGTGTCTCTTACCATATTCCTGTGGGCTCAACCCAGCAAAATAATTATTCAAAGAGAGAACATTTACATTGATTGGAAAGAAAGTACTTGCTTGATAACCAAAATGATGCTCTTTTTAGATATTGATTTGCAATCTATGGATAACTTTAGTTTCTGGTTTTTCTGGCGGCCTGATGGTTTAGAGACTAGTGTAGAAAAGTTTGGATAAAACACCTCTCTAACTCTTGATTTCCTAGTTTAAATTGAACAGTTACAGCACAGAACATTCAAATAAAGATACCACCGATCTCAAAGTAAGTAAATTGTTAGGCAGATCAACCTGGTTTTTTTAAAATAAATTCAATGCTTAAATGATCTTTCAAGATAGACTAATATTTCAAATAACAGAACTGGTGCTGAAGTTCAAAGTAAGAGAATGTAAGTTAAATAAAAGTATGATTGTTAGATGATGAGCTACAATTTATCGACATCTTCATCTAAGCAGAATGCCAGTTTCCTACAAGTGCAGGCAGACACACAGCACAAATAAAAGTCAATATGTATCCACAAAAAGTCACCATCCTAGACTACCCCTCCAACATGAAGACTATGATTTAGTGTCAAATTTCTTGCCAAGGAAACGAAGAGCATGTGAGGTGCCAACCATAAAGGGTTCAAGATCTTGGCATGCATACATATTTTTTAAGGTTGTGTAGTTTAAGCTCAAGCCCAGGAGCAACTCTCCAAAATCCCATGTAACCGGAGGAGTCTACATTACAAAAATGTCATCTATAAAGAACTACATTCATCATTGCGATACATAATGAGCCAAAGATGATCAGTTAACAGCCACAAACAATTATAGAATCTTTTGTTTATTATTTCAAGAGACAAACAGATGTAGACCTTAAACCGCAAAAAGAGAGAAATTAAGATATGTGTCAATTTAAAATATTAAATAAAAAATAATTGATCAAAAAAACTGCGGCTTGTGGTAAAAGCTCACTCCATTGTATCAATCGTTCATGCAATTCGAAACATTAGCACACAAAATCAATGAATCAGCCATGATAACCACCTCAACAATGCATCGAAAGTGCATATATATATTTTGTAAACAAAGTTCATGCCTTTCATCAGGAAAATTGATATAAGGATCACAAATAAATTGAAATAATTTGAAGCCAAAGCTACTAAAGATGCAATAATATTTAATCAGTAAAAGAGATGGAAAAGAAAAGAACATGCATTTCCACGCACTTTAACATCACAGTCTGTAATTATTTCAACGATGCATCGAAAATTAAAAAATACTACTGAGAAAATTAGTCTTTCGGTCTTTTTCTTCATTTTAGGAATTTAAATCACTATTCGGGAAACCCCCCCCCCAAACCATAGATTGAAACCTGTAGCTAGGAGGTGAAGAAAGGAAGAGAGAGATGAGTATGTTAGGCTTACGAAGGAGTGGTGGAGCAACAGCATCGCTGAGATGAACGAATTAAACCGGTTGCCTCTCTCAATCGCACATTGACCCTTTTTTATTTGTTAACCACTCTCACAGAGCATTGCGCCCGACATATTTAACCGAAGCTCACAGAGCATGCTGCGTTGGATTTGAGCATGCGGTAGCACCACCTGAAACACCTCGTCATGATCCTGCAACCTGTACACGGCCTTATCTGAGCATTGCGCCTCCGACATTATCAGCCAAGCAGAATGTACCCTCTAATATTGACCAGCAGGAGTGAGTCACCAAATACTAACACAGGGAAATCCACAAGCTTGAGTTATTTTTTTTTGGGGGGAGGGAGGGAGGGAGGGGGGAGAGAGAGAACCGGAGTTCTGGAGGGAGGGGAGAGAGAGAAAGAGAACCGGCTGTTTTCTGGAGAACAAATTTTGGTTTTCAAAATTTTCATTCATTTGGTTTCAAAAATTTTGTGGAACAAAGTTTGGGTTCCCCCTAAAGTTTGGTTTTCCCTCCAAAGTTTTAGTAATCTTTGAGTTTTCAAATGTTTGAGTTTTCAAAACAAAATTTCCCCCCAACATATAAACATTTGTCCTAGTCAGCATATTTTTTTGTCCCAGTCAGCATTTCTTTGTCCACGTAGGACAAACCCCTGCCACGTAGGACAAAATTCAAAATCTTCATGTTTTATAGAATAGATATATATATATTTTGTCCTGCCCCACTTCCCAAGTACGGAAGGCGAGACGTGAGAAGGTCCGCTCGGACTTAGAGCTATGAAGCTGCAGTCCGATAAGCGTCTGTGAATGATACCAATGGCAGATTCTTGCAATGTGACGAAACAACAACAATAATAAATAAAAAGGAGACATATAAATATCCACCAACAACATCCAACAAGTATTCCAACATCACAGAGAAAAGTCACAAGAGTACATAGTCTGAACAAAAGGCCTACGACATGGACGAAACATAAACAGAGAGAGATAAGTGCTACGCACCGAAACCTAACAGAAATTACTGAAACAGCCACAACTAAAAGAAGTCTCCAAGTGAGACTAGGACTGGTCACCAGTTTCCTCAAACTCTGCATCTGCAGGAACCTCGAACTCAACGTCTGCATACTGCTCGTCTCCTGCAACTAACTCTGTCTATAAACCTGACATGTGACACCCAAGAGAAGAGGGCACATGTAACAGCCTGTTTTCCTAGTCGTGTTTGACTGTTGTGTGCGAGTGTTGATTCAGTTATTTTCGTCTGAGTGGTTTTCGTCCGTGCGTCGACGCGAGCGCTTCGTTTTCAGTTTTACCGTAGCGAAAGTTTAAATGTGTTAAAGCTTAATTATTTTTTTTAAAAATTACTAATTACTTTTAATTAAGAGTTAATTACTAAATTACTAATTTACTTATTTCTTTTTTACTAACTTATTTTTACTAATCTTTTCCTAAACTTATCTTACCATTTTACCTTACCCCAACTCCCAACCGTTCCCTAATCAACACTAACCCTACCTATTTTATTTCCACCGAAATGTGGGTGAAACATCCCCTTCATTTCTCACCCACATCCAGCTCATTCCACAATCAATCTGTATCCACTCCTCGTTCTTAAATCAAACTTACTACAATAAGCAACCAGCAGCAACAGCCTCATCCAACCTCCCACCGTCATCGTCTCCTCCACCATACAAACAAACCATATCACCATCCCTCTCCCCCATTCAAACCAGCCTCCACCATCTCCTTACAACCCAAAACCAAAACAGAATTGAAACCCAAACAACCCAACAAATCACAAAATCAACCAGAAATGAAGAACAAATCCCAAATCAACCCTATTTGAAAACCCTATTGCAGAAATCAACCCCAAATTTGGAACCCCCAACCACCCCCTTCAGATCGCGTGTCGCCCTCGGGATCGCTTCGTCGCCGTTCTCAGGCCGTTTCCCGACCTCGACCGTCGTGCTGCCTTCAAGAACGCCGCCCCGTCGTCCTCAGATCCACCGCCTCGCGCCGTGGAGTCATCGCCCCCTCGGGAAGCCGCCTGGAGCCGCCCAAGCCCGCCCGTCGCCCGACCACCGATCGCCACGCCGTCAAGCCCAAGGCCGTCGCCGCCGTTCTCGAACCTGTCGCCGCGCCCCTGGGAACACCGCCAAAGCTACCCGCCGCCCCGGTCGCTGCCTGGAAGCTCGATCCATGGATCCGCCCCTATCGCAGCTCGAAGCCGCATCCCCACCTTCGATCGTGCCACCCCGCCACATCAGATCGCCGCTGCCGCCCGTCTTCGAGGAGTCGTCGCCGCCGCCTAGGATCCCGTGCACCGCCCCAGACCGCCGCGCCGCCTCGATCGCTCCGCCGCGCCGTGCCCGGACCCGCCCCCGAGCCCTCCGATTGCTCGCCGTGAGCTCCCCTGCGGCAAACGAAAATAAAAGAAAAGGAAAAAAAAGAACAGAAGGTGAGAGACAGAGAGAGAACGGGAGAGACAAAGAGAGAGAGGGTGAGATCCTTTAGGTTTTTTTGGTTAAGTTATTATTTTAAAAGTTATTTATTATTATTATTATTATTATTATTATTATTATTATTATTATTAAGTTTTATAAGTTATAAGTTATTATTATAAAGTATTGAGTTTTAGATTAAGTTATTAAGTTTATGGTTAAGTTTTTAAGTTGAAATTATTATAAGTAAAGTTTTACAAAAAAAATTATTAGCCTAAGCTTTACTATTATAGTAAAGTTAATTAGCCATAGTCACATTAGTTATAAATTCTAAAGTTAGTTAATTTAAACTGGTTAGTAACCAGTAGTCTGATACCCAAAAATTCTTTGACGCAGATAAAACGTGCCCACGTCACCACCACCGGGACCCCCACACCCGCGTCAAGGCAAGTATTTATTGTAATTGAATATGGGACAACTGCTAAAACTAGTGCAATCATCATTTTTACGTTCCTAATTTATCTGTTGTAACTAATTAAAAACGGACATTTCATGTTAACAACTCTTTGATAAAGAACGACTTTTTAGCCCAAACGGAACAGAGGGTGTGTCACGACCCTCGGAAACATGTGTAGAATGAATTGCAAACCTGGTCTTTAAAACTTAGAATCAAACCCGGTTTCAATATGTTTGACAAATTCTAGTAGCCGGACATTATGTTTCACTTTACTTATTACTCTTTTTACTTAACGGGACTGCTATTGCTTTTCGCATGTTAACAAGATAAACAAATTTGGAAAAGACGAGTATGTTACTACACATATGTGATAACCGTCGAATACAGACGGGGTGAAACCATCGACTACAGATGGGGTGAAACTTAATCAGTAAATAAACATACTCAAAAAGCCGAGTTGGCTACTCCCGTCAGGTCATGTGTGACTAGTCTGGCTCGTGTTCCAGGAGGGTCACATATGACTAGTCTGGCTCGTGTTCCATTATATGGCGGTACACTTTGGGTGGGGTTGGTCCATTGCAGTAGGGTTTGTGAGTGTGTCTCGAACACGATTACGGCCCCTCCGGTGGAGGCAGCCAATGTGTGGAGCGTCACGGTAAAACCACCGGTGATAAGGTGTATCAAGAACATTTCACCTACCCAGGCATGGACTTATCACGAGCACAAACAATCAAATACTCAACATACAACTGCTTTACTTTACTTTTAACTGCAAAAATATCCATGCATGATCGTACTTTACTTTTCTGCACTTATTATTTATAACGTGTACTAACGCTCTTTTGTCATCTTATAATTGTTCCTCATTTCATTACTTTAAATATCTTACTGAGCTTATCGCTGACATATATTTCAACGTGTTATGAAATATATGTCAGGTTCAGGGACAGAGTACCGTGAGGACCCTACCTTTGAGGATCCCACTTTAGAGGTGGACCCTGCTGACCAGAACTACGAAGACACTGAGATCCTCCCTGCAGAAGAATAGAGCGGGACATTTACATTTCAGTTTATTATTTGTATTATTATTTTCAGGTGTGTTTGTTTTCAGCAGATTGTACGGCCATGCTAAGCCTTAATTGTTTGTGTGTTTACTTTGGACGCTGGTATTGTATTGTAATAATTATTTGTGTTGTTTCTGAGAAATTCGCATGCAGTGACTTGCCTTCGCTAAAATCACGCTTAGTGTGCTTAAGTCAAAGAAGGAAGAAAAAAATAATTACCTCTTCTTTGCTTTAAGCACATGCAGACCCGCTCGCGTTCTCGCCCCCAAGTATACCAGGAAGAGGGGTGTGACAGGTTTTAGTGGTGGCCCACGCAGGTCCTCTTACACTCTGCGAGACACTTCAGAAATGGTATAAATATTATTACTAACCAGATTGTTCGGAGAAACTCGTACACAAATATTTACTTTGTTTGATTGCAGCATGGTAGGTCAACCCAACACTGGTAATGGAAAAGGTGACGCCTACAACAAGATCGTGGGACTCGTAAGAGAAATGATAGAACTCCAAGCTCGATTACTCTCTGCGCTCAGTCGTTTCGCTCCTCATCTGGTCGGAGATCCTGAAGACCAAGCATTCCAGTTGAGTCAAGGTTTAATCTACAATGCCCAAGCGCCAAGGACATCTGTCGATCTAACACCCGATGAGGAAATACTGGGAGCATCACGTAACTACAAGGGTGTAGATAAACTTCGAGAGATAGCCCTAGTTGGAGGGAGTAAGCATCCTGAGGAACCACCAAGAGATGCTCTTGGACCAACACAAACTGCACTGTTTAAAAGGTCTGCACCTCCGGTCAACAACCGATATCAGATGAAGTGCCACCATTGTAACCGACAAGGGCATGTCAAGAAGGACTGCCGTGTGTTGCTGAGGCAATGCCTGATATGCGAAGCATCTGAACACGCTACCAGAGACTGCACTCGCCGCACCAAAAAGCCAACTACTACTCAGCATGGACCACCTCTGGCCCCACCACAGAAGGCTTCTTGCACAGGCGAGGCAAAACCAACCGAGACGTCAGATTGTCACCATGACAGCCGCAGAGGCTGAGTCGGATGGACAAGTGATTTCAGGTATTACTTGAACCCTTCTTTTATAATGCTTATATTATATGAATGTGTTACTTGTTTATCTTTTGCTAGATATTTCCTATGTACTAGGTGTTGTATTAATAGCCTCTTATCCAGCCCTAACCCTTTTCGATTCGGGAGCCACTCACTACTTCATATCCCGAGGATTTGTAGAGAAACATTCTATTCATGTTAACTCTTTACCAAAACGCTTGAGCATCACTACTACGAGTGGAGTAGTGAGAACTTCTACTGGTTGTCGATCTTGCCCCATAGTGATTTGTGGACACGAGTTGTTCGCAGACTCTATGATAGTCGACATGCCAAACTTCGATGCAATATTCGGCATGGAATGGTTAGGAAATTTCTACGCTACCATCGATTGGCACAACAAGAAAGTAGTGTTTGAAATCCCTGATCATCCTGTGCTTGAATTCATGAGCGGAGACCGTTCACTTGGGCCTATCAAGTTTTGGGCCAAGCCGAACGAACTAATCATTGAATCGATGCAGGTTGAGCCTGCGAGACCTAGAGTGGTTCGAGACTTAGCAGACGTATTTCCAGAAGATATTTCAGGATTACCGCCTGATCGAGCTCTGGAATTTACTATCGACCTTATGCCGAACACACAACCTATTTCGAAGGCTCCTTATCGCACGGCTCCTGCTGAACTGGAGGAACTTCGGAAACAACTCGCCGACCTGTTGCAGAAGGGATTGATTCATCCCAACGTATCTCCTTGGAGTGCGCCAGTTCTTTTGGTCAAGAAGAAGGATGGTGTTGGAGATCCTGAGATGAGTCAAACGTGACGTGCAAGCGTAGGCTGTTGCGTATTTTCATCTTCTTGAGCTCGTATTTCTGTTCTAACCCTACTTTCATCTTGTACCCGACTTTTCCATGGGTTTGAATTCTTTTCCCACCTACCACCTCCCCCTCATTATTGCCTTGATGTCTTCATTCTCCTCCTCGAGCCCCGTTTCCGCCTAACCTACCCTACCCTACCCTACCCTACCCTGCCCTACCCTACCCTATCATGACTTTCGGCACCCCCTTTAAACCCTCACCTTTTTTTTCTCTTTTTAAACCCCCTCTCCTTCCTCACCAAGCCATCCCATAGTTCCCCTTCGCCCCAACATCACCTCCACCTCGCCCCTCTCGCCTGAGCTCCTTCATCCTCACCCGAAACCCCGCCAACTCCGCTCCATCCCGGAGGCCCCCGCCACGTTACACAGTCGCAGCCGTCGCACCTCGCCGCCATGGATCGACAGCCACAGATGGCCCGCCGACGACCTTGGGGATTATTGGGCTTAGCGACAGCCCTCGCCACCGCCCTCGCTGTTGCCGTGTGGTCGGGATATTGGGAACCCGCTGCTCTTGGCATTATTTGGAGCTCCTTTTTCTGGTTCTTCCCCCTCGAGCTGCCCCGCTTCGATGCCATCTTAGGGCCGCTTCTTCGTGTATGTTGGTTCGTGAGTTTTTGGTCGTTGAATTGCTTAGGGTTGATGGTGATAACCGTAGATGTCAACCAATGGTATTGGCCAGCAGTATCATTGGGTTTGAGTATTGGCTTGCTTTTGGTCTTAGGTGTTGAAGTTGGATGTCGGTCTTGTGCTCGGATTTGGGAGACGGCTAGGATGTTGACTTCTTGTTGGATGTTATTGAGATTGTTGGAAGAAGTGGTAGCGATGATCTTGACCCTTGAGAATTGGCCTTATATCTACCTATTAGTGTTGATCTGGATATTGGCTTGTAATTTAGTAGCGTGGCAGATGAAGTCCTTTGTGTTCGACTGGTTAAGTTGTAACAGCGCGGATACACTAGGTTTAGCCCTTACGTTTATGTATGCTATGGCGATGATTTACATGATTAAGACCATGTAAGTCATCATTAATCTAAGTTGAAATTTTAAACTTTATGATCTTCATGTTATGTTATTTGATTAAAGCTTGCTACTGACTTATCACCTCCGGTTCCAAGTTCGAACAGATGTCATCATCATCATAACTATCATTTTCAAGTAATGCCATTACTATATAGTTTGGCTACTTGATAAATTGGAAGTAACCATGGTATTGATACTAGGTTTCGAAACTAGTTACGGAAGCTATAGTGATGTCAATAGTATGTATTCATCTCTTGTTTTCTTGATGCTGTGATATTCCATTATATTTCATGCTATTAACAACTTATTTTCCTATGTTGTGATTGTTCGTTGAGCCCTCCTCTCGATCGTTTAAATTGCTTAAGCGATTATCGATCCCCTTAAATTCCGAGGACGGAATTATTCTAAGGAGGGTAGGATGTAACGGCCTGTTTTCCTAGTCGTGTTTGACTGTTGTGTGCGAGTGTTTTACTTTGTTGATTCAGTTATTTTCGTCCGAGTGGTTTTCGTCCATGCGTCGACGCGAGCGCTTCGTTTTCAGTTTTACCGTAGCGAAAGTTTAAATTTGTTAAATCTTAATTATTTTTTAAAAAAATTACTAATTACTTTTAATTAAGAGTTAATTACTAAATTACTAATTTACTTATTTCTTTTTTACTAACTTATTTTTACTAATCTTTTCCTAAACTTATCTTACCATTTTACCTTACCCCAACTCCCAACCGTTCCCTAATCAACACTAACCCTACCTGTTTTATTTCCACCGAAATGTGGGTGAGACATCCCCTTCATTTCTCACCCACATCCAGCTCATTCCACAATCAATCTGTCTCCACTCCTCGTTCTTAAATCAAACTTACTACAACAAGCAACCAGCAGCAACAGCCTCATCCAACCTCCCACCGTCATCATCTCCTCCACCATACAAACAAACCATATCACCATCCTTCTCCCCCATTCAAACCAGCCTCCACCATCTCCTTACAACCCAAAACCAAAACAGAATTGAAACCCAAACAACCCAACAAATCACAAAATCAACCAGAAATAAAGAACAAATCCCAAATCAACCCTATTTGAAAACCCTATTGCAGAAATCAACCCCAAATTTGGAACCCCCAACCACCCCTTTCAGATCGCGTGCCGCCCTCGGGAGCGCTTCGTCACCGTTCTCAGGCCGTTTCCTGACCTCGACCGTCGTGCTGCCTTCAAGAACGTCGCCCCGTCGTCCTCAGATCCGACGCCTCACGCCGTGGAGTCGTTTCCCCCTCGGGAAGCCGCCTGAAGCCGCCCAAGCCCGCTCGTCGCCCGACCACCGATCGGCATGCCGTCAAGACCGAGGCCGTTGCCGCCGTTCTCGAACCTATCGCCACGCCCCTGGGAACACCGCCGAAGCCACCCGCCGCCCCGGTCGCCGCCTGGAAGCTCGATCCGTGGATCCGCCCCCATCGCAGCTCGAAGCCGCGTTCCCACCTCCGATCGTGCCACCCCACCACATCAGATCGCCGCCGCCGCCCGTCTTCGAGGAGTCGTCGCCTCCTCCTCGGATCCCGTGCACCGCCCCAGACCGCCGCACCGCCTCGATCGCTCCGCCGCGTCGTGCCCGGACCCACCCCCGAGCCCTCCGATTGCTCGCCGTGAGCTCCCCTGCGGCAAACTAAAAAAAAGAAAAGGAAAAAAAAGAACAGAAGGTGAGAGACAGAGAGAGAACGGGAGAGACAAAGAGAGAGAGGGTGAGATCCTTTAGGTTTTTTTGGTTAAGTTATTATTTTAAAAGTTATTTATTATTATTATTATTATTATTATTATTATTATTATTATTATTATTATTATTATTATTATTATTATTATTATTAAGTTTTATAAGTTATAAGTTATTATTATAAAGTATTGAGTTTTAGATTAAGTTATTAAGTTTATGATTAAGTTTTTAAGTTGAAATTATTATAAGTAAAGTTTTACAAAAATAAATTATTAGCCTAAGCTTTACTATTATAGTAAAGTTAATTAGCCATAGTCATATTAGTTATAAATTCTAAAGTTAGTTAATTTAAACTGGTTAGTAACCAGTAGTCTGATACCCAAAAATTCTTTGACGCAGATAAAACGTGCCCACGTTACCACCACCGGGACCCCCACACCCGCGTCAAGGCAAGTATTTATTGTAATTGAATATGGGACAACTGCTAAAACTAGTGCAATCATCATTTTTACGTTCCTAATTTATTTGTTGTAACTAATTAAAAACGGACATTTCATGTTAACAACTCTTTGATAAAGAACGACTTTTTAACCCAAACGGAACAGAGGGTGTGTCACGACCCTCGGAAACATGTGTAGAATGAATTGCAAACCTGGTCTTTAAAACTTAGCATCAAACCCGGTTTCAATATGTTTGACAAATTCTAGTAGCCGGACATTATGTTTCACTTTACTTATTGCTCTTTTTACTTAACAGGACTGTTATTGCTTTTCGCATGTTAACAAGATAAACAAATTTGGAAAAGAAGAGTATGTTACTACACATATGTGATAACCGTCGAATACAGATGGGGTGAAACCATCGACTACAGATGGGGTGAAACTCAATCAGTAAATAAACATACTCAAAAAGCTGAGTTGGCTACTCCCGTCAGGTCATGTGTGACTAGTTATGCTCGTGTTCCAGTAGGGTCACATATGACTAGTCTGGCTCGTGTTCCAGTATATGGCGGTACACTTTGGGTGGGGTTGGTCCATTGCAGTAGGGTTTGTGAGTGTGTCTCGAACACGATTACGGCCCCTCCGGTGGAGGCAGCCAATGTGTGGAGCGTCACGGTAAAACCACCGGTGATAAGGTGTATCAAGAACCTTTCACCTACCCAGGCATGGACTTATCATGAGCACAAACAATCAAATACTCAACATACAACTGCTTTACTTTACTTTTAACTGCAAAAATATCCATGCATGATCGTACTTTACTTTTCTGCACTTATTATTTATAACGTGTACTAACGCTCTTTTGTCATCTTATAATTGTTCCTCATTTCATTACTTTAAATATCTTGCCGAGCTTATCGCTGACATATATTTCAACGTGTTATGAAATATATGTCAGGTTCAGGGACAGAGTACCGTGAGGACCCTACCTTTGAGGATCCCACTTTAGAGGTGGACCCCGCTGACCAGAACTACGAAGACACTGAGATCCTCCCTGCAAAAGACTAGAGCGGGACATTTATATTTCAGTTTATTATTTGTATTATTATTTTCAGGTGTGTTTGTTTTCAGCAGATTGTACGGCCATGCTAGGCCTTAATTGTTTGTGTGTTTACTTTGGACGCTGGTATTGTAATGTAATAATTATTTGTGCTGTTTCTGAGAAATTCGCGTGCAGGGACTTGCCTTCGCTAAAATCACGCTTAGTGTGCCAAAGTCAAAGAAGGGAGAAAAAAATAAGTACATCTTCTTTGCTTTAAGCACATGCGGACCCGCTCGCGTTCTCGCCCCCAAGTATACTAGGAAGCGGGGCGTGACAGCACATGTCAGCAAAAGTCTCCCAAAGAAAAATAGAGGACTTTTGTGAAATGTACAAATAAAAGTAAAGCGACTAGCAGTTCTAATATGATGAAATGGCATGACATTAAAAGTATGCAACAATAAAAGTAAAGCGACTAGCAGTTTAACTCTACCCATCCACTTGTATCGAGCGTTGGTTTCACCAACAACACTGAGCTCGCTTCTGGATCAGAGCCAGTAAGTTTTTTGGCATAGGGATGTGCCCGCAAAGGAGGTGCCTAGCCTCAATAGTTAACAATTTTATTGTAGCGTGTGCTACGCAATCACGATGGAACGATTTGATGCATGACATGACATGGCAATGAGCAGTTAAAAGTGCATACCGTTAATTGAAAGTAAACGTGACAGGCACCATGAAATGATAGAATGGTAAAGGTGTCGGATCTAGCTTCGTTGTCAAGCTAGATCTAGTAGGGCGTCTAGGCAAATATCATTTCATCGCCTAGTCTCTTTTACGCTAGTACACAAATTGGCCTAAAACGTGGCCTAAACAAACACTGGCAAGTACCACTTGCCTGTTTTTCACGTTCTTGGTGTCGTCTAATTCGTCTCGACAGGTACTACGCTACAGTGATAATGGTTCGCTGGTTTGATAAAATATATAATCAGATTAGACTGTTTTTGATCATAACAGTGTTACAAAAACTTCCTACAATGTCTAATTGATCCGTTTTATTAGGTCTTCCAAATTACGATGTGGGTTATAGTTTGTTAAAGGGTAGGTCTACTAACCGGTAATGCAGCGAAGGATCGGGACGCAGCGATGGGTAGCGGCGACACGTACGGCTCCAAAACAACAATGTTTGAGCTTCGGGAAGGAGGAAGAGGGGCTGTCTAAGGCTCTCATGCGGCTGTTCTGGCGTTAAGGGCGAGCAGCAGCAGCATAGCAGTGCCGCAGCTCGTGTGGGGGTCCCGGACTGCGGAGGGGAAGCCGTCGGGTGTTTTTCGGTGATCTGGGTGGTGGTATGGGGTGAGCGCGGTTGTCAGCGACAGGGGGAGGCCACGGACTGTCGTTGGCAGAAAGGAGGGAGGCACGGTGTCGGATCTGGGAGAGGAGGCCGTGACGTTGGTTTGATGGGCGTGGGGGTTCTGTTCGCATGCGAAGAAGAGGAGCTGGGTGTTTGGATCTCGAAGAGGAGATGGGGTCGGGTCGTGTGCGTGTGCAAGGGAGACGTCGGCGTCTGCGCTGCACGGGGAAGAAGAGGACGCACGGGGCTTGCATGCATGGACGAGGAAACTGACGCAGGTTGCAGGTACCTCTCAAAGGAGAAGAGAATAGGGAGGTCGACGGCTGGTGTTGGCGTGGAGATGAGAAGAAGATAAGGTGAGTAGGGACGGCTGTCTTTAGCCCTAGGTCTCTATATATATAAAAATATAGTAGGGTTGGGGGGTTATTACGTGGGTGGAGAGAGAAGGGAAAGTGGGGAGAGAGGGTACGGGTTGTACCATTGGAGAGAAAGGGGAAGTGGACTGATGGCTATTGGGATCCTAAAGAATAGGTTCAGATTTAATAATGCGATTTTGTTACCCTCAAACGTTCAAAATACAAATGAAAAAAATATTCTAGTTAGTTAAAGTTCTGATTTGTTTTTTAAAAAAACTAGGAGTATCAGATTCGTACCAGTTCCAGAAATTTGAATTAGAAAGTTACTAGTATTATTAACAGTTTGATATTTAAAGTCTTAGTTAGGAGATGATAATGCTACTAATTAGATATTTACAAATCTCGCCCTTCGGTATCCCAAAAATTGTAAACGAAATACCAGGGCGATCGTGCCTCCGAGAGGGTCGTGAAAACAGGGTTCGATCGTGCCTCTGAACTACGAAAAGCAGTATTAAAAATCAAATACACAAAACGCACACGAAACATGGCTACGCGCTAAAATATGTACGGTCGAAAAGTGACCGTTACATCCTACCCACCTTAAGAAATGATTCCGCCCTCGGAATCTACATCAACTACGGCTCCAGAAATAAATACGGGTAGCGCTCTCTCATCTCTTCCTCGCGCTCCTAGGTAGACTCCCCAGGTAAACCATGACACCACTGCACTCTAACCAGGTCGACGGTCTTATTCCTCAACTGCTTCTGCCGTCGGTCCAGAATCTCAACTGGTTGCTGATCATAAGTCAGGTCCGGCCAGACTGTGATCTCCGAGAAATCCACAGCATGATATGGATTACTGACGTATCGACATAACTGAGATACGTGAAACACGTTGTGATCTCCCTCCAGTGATGGCGGCAACGCCAAGTAGTATGCCATAGCTCCAACTCTCTCCAGGACATCAAAAGGTCCAATATACCTCAGAATCAGCTTGCCTCTCTTCCCAAATCGTATAACTCCTCGATTCGGAGAGATCTTGATAAAAACATGGTCTTCATGCTGAAACTCCAACGGTCGCTGTTTAGCATCTGCCCAATGCTTGAAACGGTCCTCAGCTATCCTCAGCTTCTCCCTGATGTTCCTCACAACATCCACTGCCTCCACAATCATCTCTGGCCCTAACAGCTCCCTGTCTCCAATGTCATCCCAGCTCAGTGGTGATCGACATTTCTTTCCATAAAGAGCGACAAATGGCGACATGCCAATGCTTGCCAGGTAGATGTTATTATAGGCAAACTCTACATAATGAAGATGATCATCCCAAGATCCCTTGAAGTCCAACATGCACGCTCTCATCATGTCCTCCAAAATCTGAATTGTCCTCTCGGACTGGCCATCTGTCTGCGGGTGATATTCGGTACTGAAACTCAAACTCATACCCAGGCTCTTCTACAGACTCTGCCAAAACTAAGATGTGAATCTCGTGTCTCTGTCCGACACCATACTCACGGGGACTCCGTGAATTCGCACGACCTCCTGCACGATTCATGTTATGTCACTATCTAAACTAGGGAAAGGAAATAAAAATGGAGAGTAAAAGAATTTACCTCCAGGTATCTCCTCGCTAGCATTTTCGTCGATTATCCTACTCGGAAGGGAATAAAGTGTGCAGATTTGGTCAATCGGTCCACGATTACCCAAATCGCGTCATTCTGCTTCGGACTCCGAGGTAGTCCAGTCACGAAATCCATAGTGATGTGTTGCCACTTCCACTCCGGAATCGGAATCGGTTGTAGCAACCCAGCCGTATGCTGATGCTCTGCCTTAACCTGCTGGCACACCAAACACTTGGCAATGCTCCGTGCCACACTCCGCTTCATGCTATGCCACCAAGAATTCAGGCGAAGGTCCTTGTACATCTTGGTGCCACCAGGATGTACAGAATACATAGAACTATGTGTCTCAACAATCAACTCCTCTCTAATATCTCCAGCAGGCACATAAACTCTGGCTCCATACCTCAGCGAGCCACCTCATGAATCAAAAAGTTAGTCCGTAAACCAGCTTCTACCTGCTCGCGGGTCTTCTTCAGCTTCGGATCTCCAGCCTGACCTGCCTTGATCAGATCCATAATCGTCGACTGTATCTGCATGCACATCAACGACAAAACTTCTCCAGGAAGCACAATCTCAATGCCTGACTCACAGAAATCCTGCTACAACCTCCACTGTGAAGTCAACATCATAACCACTGGAAGTCTGTTCAACGCATCAGGAACCACATTTACCTTGCCAGGATGATACTATAAGTCGATCTCATAATCTGCCATGAGCTCCAACCATCGACGTTGTCGCATGTTGAGCTCCTTCTGCGTAAAGATATATTTCAAGCTTTGTGATCAATGAAAATCTTCACCTTCTCACTTAGCAAGAAATGCCTCCAAATCTTAAGCGCAAATACGACTGCAGCCAACTCCAAATCGTGCGGCGAGTAATTCTTCTCATGAGCCTTATGCCGTCGAGAAGCGTACGTGACCACATGCCCATGCTGATGCAAAACGCATCCGAGACCCTTGCTAGAAGCATCGCAAAAGATTTTGAAACCTCCACTCCGATCAGGCACAGCTAGAACAGGTACTGACCTCAATCTCTCCTTCAGAACAGAAAAAGCCTCCTCACAAGCATCGGACCAAACATGTATATCCTTCCTCGTCAATCTAGTCATCGGCTCGGCAATCCGAGAGAAATCCTTGATGAAGCGCCGGTAATATCCTGCTAGCCCAAGAAAACTCCTGATCTCAGACGCTGTCTGCGGAGTTGGCCACTCTCTGATAGCCTTGATCTTCTCTGGATCCACGGCTATGCCATCTCCCGACACCACATGTCCAAGAAAGTAAACTCTATCCAACCAGAACTCGCACTTGGAATACTTTGCATACATACGATGCTTCCTCAAAATCTCCAGAACTATCCTCAAGTGCTCAGCATGATCCTCTTCCGACTTTGAATAGATCAAGATATTATCAATAAAGATAACGGCGAACTTATCTAAGAAGTCGTAGAATATCAGGTTCATCAGGTTCATGAAAACTGCGGTGCGTTGGTCACACAAAAAGGCATAACCACAAACTTGTAGTGTCCATACTTCGTTCTGAATGTCGTCTTCTGTACATCTTCCTTTTTCACTCTCAGCTGGTGATATCCGCTCCTGAGATCCAGTTTAGAGACTACCCTCGATCCTCCAAGCTGATTGAAAATGTCGTCCATCCGCGGCAAAAGATACTTGTTCTTGATGGTGACAGCATTCAACTCTCTGTAGTCCACACACATCCGACGTGAACCATCCTTATTTTTCACCAGTAGAATAGGTGCTCCCCACGGAGACACACTCAGATGGATATATCCCTTCTGTAAAAGCTCATCCAACTGTCTACGTAGCTCCTCCAACTCTGCCGAAGTCATACGATATGGTGCTTTCAAAATGGGTTGCGCTCCCGAAATAAGATCAATCGAGAACTCAAGAGCTCGATCGGGCGGCAGTCCTGACAACTCCTTGGGGAAGACATCATCGAAATCTCTCACCACAGCTGGTCTACTCATCTCCATCTGCATAGCCACAAGTTCTACCACAGGCTTGGCCCAAAATCTGACAAGCCCAAGCGAATTGCTACCGCTACTAAACTCGAAAGTCGGATAAATAGGAATCTTAAACACCACCTTCTTTCGTCGGTAATCGATCATAGCGAAGAAGCAATTAAGCCAATCCATCCCGAGAACGGCGTCATAATTGGTAATGTCGTGGACGATAAAATCGACATAGAGCTCGAGACGACAGACAACCAAGGGAGAAGATCGACAACCAAGAGATACCGAGATCACACCATTCCCCGTAGCGATATCCCAACTCTTGGAAAGAGGGAAAGTCGACAGAGAATGCTTATCCACGAAACTCTGGGATAAGATGCACATGGAAGAACCGGAGTCGAAGAGGACCCGAGCGGGACAAGCACAAACAAGAATAACCCCTATCAAACAAACTAGAAATCAAAACCTATTTTAGCAACCAAGATCTATTCTAGCATGCAAGATCAACTAATGAAAAGTAAAGACTAGTCTGAGGGTTACCTGCAATTACTCCATCCTCAGCCTCCTCCTCTACTGCGGTCATCGTGAAAGCTTGCCTCCTAGGCTGAACGGCCTGCTGGAAAGCCTGCTTCTGGAGAATGAGTGGCGCTCCACGTCTGGCAGCTACAGGAGCTCTCTGCTGCTGAACTCTGACCGGTGCCTTCCACGGCTGCTTAGCACTCGGGCAATCCTTTAAAGTATGCGAAGCATCGCCACAAATCAAGCACTGACCAGTCTTGCTGCAATGATTGCACGTCTTCAGACTAGGCCCACCTGGCCTCTTAAACTGCACGGACTGATTAGGCCTCATCACTGGCCTAACCATGGCTCTGGCCTACTCCATAGGCCTCTTCCCAGCACCTGAATACTACCCTCTCCTCTGATTGGCAATCAGCTCCTGCCTCTTGGCAGCTATCAGCAACTTCTGGTAGGGGTCTAAGTCCGAAGATGACATTAGACTTTGCAGCTCCAAGGATAAACCATGCAAGAATCTCTGAGCTCGATCTTCAGCGGTTTGAACTAAATTTGGCACAAAACGGCTTAGTCTAGTGAACTCTTGGTGGTATTGATCCACCGTCAGATTCCCTTGATTCAGATTAATAAACTGCTGCATCAGCTCCCTCCGGGCAGCTCGAGGGAAATACTCCTCATCAAATCTCGCCTTAAAAGTGGCCCAGGGGATAGGCCTCACCAACATCTGCTCTTCCGACTCCCACCAACTACGAGCATTATCCTTCAGTTGCTTCTTCACCAAGTCAACCCATCCAGCCGGGTTAACCTTCGAGAGAAGCATATTATCCTTCGTATTCTTTATCCATTCGTCCGCAGCCAAGGGTCCTTCTGATCCAGTGAAGCACATCGGGCCCAGCTCCCAAAACTGCTTCGCTCCCGGCTCGAAGCGAGGGGCATTCTGAAGCATGCCCTGCTACACGTGCATCATCTAATGCATCATCCTCATCATCTCAGCCGTGGTATGTTCTCTATCAGTATCCTCACCGTTTCCCGCTCCACCACCAGCTCTAGATCCACTACCAGCTCGGGTGATGCGTCTTTCTGCCATCTAAGACAAGGAAACGTTCAGATTAGACTCAATTCATGACTTGAATGTTCCGAATATTTAAATGGATGTTGTTATCATTATTGTTGTTTCGATAATTCGTAGATGCAAAGAAGACCTGCATGTGCCACCACTAAAACATGTCACGCTCTGCTTCCCAAGTACGGAAGGCGAGACGTGAGAAGGTCCGCTCGGACTTGGAGCTATGAAGCTGCAGTCTGATAAGCATCTGTGGATGATACCAATGGCAGATTCTTGTAATGCGACGAAACAACAACAATAATAAATAAAAAGCAGACATAGAAATATCCATTAACAACATCCAACAAGTATTCCAACATCACAGAGAAAAGTCACAAGAGTACATAGTCTGAACAAAAGGCCTACGACATGGCCGAAACATAAACAAAAAGAGATAAGTGCTACGCACCGAAACCTAATAGCAACTACTGAAACAGCTACAACTAAAAGAAGTCTCCAAGTGTGACTAGGACTGGTCACTAGTGTCCTTAAACTCCGCCTAAGCGGGAACCTCGAACTCAACGTCTGCGTACTGCTCGTCTCCTGCAACTAACTCTGTCTCTAAAACTGACGTGTGACACCCAAGAGAAGAGGGCACATGTCAGTAAAAGTCTCCCAAAGAAAAACAGAGAACTTTTGTGCAAGGTACAAATAAAAGTAAAGCGACTAGCAGTTCTAATATGATGAAATGGCATGACATTAAAAGTATGCAACAATTAAAATGACATGATGAAACAAGCATGCACGTCATAGCAGAAACTACGAAAACACTATTTCACGATTCACGATTCACTAATTTATCACTTTGTGCACAGAGTTTCCGTCTTTTGGCTAAAGTGGATGTACGAGTTCACTTCTATGCTCAAGCGACCGTTTAACTCTACCCCTCCACGTGTATCGAACGTTGGTTTCACCAACAACACTGAGCTCGCTTCTGGATCACGAGCCAGTAAGTTTTTTTAGCATAGGGTTGTGCCCGTAAAGGAGGTGCCTAGCCTCAATAGTTAACAATTTTATTGTAGCGTGTGCTACGCAATCACGATGGAACGATTTGATGCATGACATGACATGGCAATGAGCAGTTAAAAGTGCGTACCGTTAATTGAAAGTAAACGTGACAGGCAGCATGAAATGATAGAATGGTAAAGGTTTCGGATCTAGCTTCGTTGTCAAGCTAGATCTAGTAGGGCGTCTAGGCAACTATTATTTCATCGCCTAGTCTCTTTTACGCTAGTACACAAATTGGCCTAAAACGTGGCCTAAACAAACACTGGCAAGTACCACTTGCCTGTTTTTCACGTTCTTGGTGTCGTCTGATTCGTCTCGACAGGTACTACGCTACAGTGATAACGGTTCGCTGGTTTGATAAAACATATAATCAGATTAGGCTGTTTTTTATCATGGTACTACGCTATAGTAATAACGGTTCGCTGGTTTGATAAAACTTATAATCAGATTAGGCTGTTTTTTATCATAACAGCGTTACAAAAACTGCCTACAACATCTAATTGATCCATTTTATTAGGTTTTCTAAATTACGGTGTGGGTTATATTATGTTAAAGGGTAGATCTACTAACCGGTAATGCAACGAAGGATCGGGACGCAGCGATGGGTAGCGACGACACGTACGGCTCCAAAACAAGGATGTTTGAGCTTCAGGAAGGAGGAAGAGGGGTTGTCTGTAGCTCTCGTGCGGCTGTTCTGGCGTTGAGGGTGAGCAGCAGCAGCACAGCAGTGCAGCAGCACGTGTGGTGATCCCGGACTGCGGAGGGGAAGCCGTCGGGGTGTTTTTCGGTGATCTGGGCGGTGGTATGGGGTGAGCGCGGCTGTCAGCGACAGGGGAAGGCCGCGGACTGTCGTTGGCGGAAAGGAGGGAGGCACGTCGTTGGATCTGGGAGAGGAGGTTGTGACGTTAGGTTACTGGGCGTGGGGGTTCTGTTCGCGTGCGAAGAAGAGGAGCTGGGTGTTTGGATCTCGGGGAGGAGAGGGGGTCGGGTCGCGTGCGTGTGCGAGGGAGACGCCCGCTTCTGCGCTGCATGGGGAAGAAGAGGGCGCGCAGGGCTTGCGTGCGTGGACGAGGAAACTGGCGCAGGTTGCGGGTACCTCTCGAAGGAGAAGAGAATATGTAGGTCGACGGCTGGTGTTGGCATGGAGATGAGAAGAAGATAGGGTGAGTAGGGGCAGCTGTCTTTAGCCCTAGGTCTCTATATATATAAAAATATTGTAGGGTTGGGGGGTTATCACATGGGTGGAGAGAGAGGGGAATGTGGGGAGAGAAGGTACGGGTTGTACCGTTGGAGAGAAAGGGGAAGTGGGCTGATGGCTGTTGGGATCCTAAAGAATAGGTTCAGATATAGTAATGCGATTGTGTTACCCTCAAACGTTCGAAATACAAATGAAAAAAATATTCTAGTTAGTTAAAGTTCTGATTTGTTTTTTTAAAAAAAGCTAGGAGTATCTGATTCGTACCAGTTCCAGAAATTTGAATTATAAAGTTACTAGTATTATTAACAGTTTGAGATTTAAAGTCTTAGTTAGGAGATGATAATGCTAATTAGATATTTACAAATCTCGCCCTTCGGTATCCCAAAAATTGTAAACGAAATACCGGGGCGATCGCGCCTCCGAGAGGGTCGTGAAAACAGGGTTCGGTCGCGCGTCTGAACTACGAAAAGCAGTATTAAAAATCAAATACACAAAACACACACGAAACACGGGTACGTGCTAAAATATGTACGGTCGGAAAGTGACCGTTACATATATAAACACATAGATTAAGTCGAGCCGTAGATGTTCCCATCCAATAAATGTTATATGTAGTATTTTTGAATCACATGAGTGCACGGATGGGTTAACGGTATCGACACCTTCGTGTTTGGATCAGACAATTGGTTCGTGGCTGCATGTGATTAGGAATTTACATATAAATATTTATTGGATCTATCCAGAATGGACGGGTTAGATATGCAAATGCATCGTGTATTTATTTTGTCTCATGTTTTATGCGATTGTGTGTTCTTTCCTTTTGTGAGTATTTCGGCTGTTTCTACCCAATGTTCTTCGAGTACAAATGCACAAAGTAATTGCAAATACATTTTCTTCCTGCTACAGTGTACTCGGAGACCAGTGGGTATGTGCTACTGAAATTTTCACGAAATGAAAACACACAATCGCGTAAAACATGATACAAGATTATGCGATGCATTGCATATCTACTGGGATAGAAGCCTTCTCCTTTACATCCGATAATGAAAAGAATGTCCACACAAACTCACAGTACGTAAATGTGTGATAGTAACTAACCATGTATATGTCATCGTTAATTACAGATGCAGGTGGTTTCTGACAAGTCATTTTTGAAACTATCGGATCTAACTATGATTGGAAGCCAACGATACATAAAGGGGATAGATGCGTTCTTAGCACACTCTGATAACAACCCTCTACACTTGTCAAATGGAAAAATCCGATGCCCTTGCAAGATGTGCCAGAACAATGAGATCCGTCATAAGTCTATTGTTCGTGTCCATTTGGTTTCACAAGGGTTCGATCCCAACTATAAATTTTGGAGTTACCACAGTGAAGGTGTCGTAACCGAGGAGATGCTTCATGCAGAAGAGCATATTGTGCATGGAGCTCAATGTGAAGATGACATAGATACAATGTTGGAAGATATTGGTGCTCCGAGCAAAAACTGTTCAGATGATGATCTTCACTCCATTGACTTTGATCGATTGATGAAATTAGTGGATGATAATGAGTCGGATTTATACGAATGATGCGCTGAGTTCACGAGGCTATCATTCATGATTAGACATCTGCATGTGTCATATTTATGAGATATTTATGACATATGACATATGTTGTATTTATGACATATAACATGACATATGTCGTATATTTATGACATATGACATAAGGTGTATCTCATATCATATATATATATATATGACATATGTGTCATATATGTCCTATATGTGTCATATATTTATGACATATGACATACGTCATATAAGATGATGAGTATATCATATAAATATCATGTTGATATAGGTTAGGCTTTGAGGGTTATGCTTTAAGGTTAGGGTTAGGATTAGTGTGATATTTATGACATATGTCATATGTCATATGTGGTAATATTTATGACATATGACATATGTCATGTATCATGTCAAATATGTAACTGTAGAGATATGATTGTTGGATCTGGATCATAGCCTAGAGGGGGGGTGAATAGGCTAATAAAAATATTCGTGCAACCCACGAACAATTCCACGCAGTTATAAGCACAGACAGAGCAATAAAATCGCAATCACAAAGTACGCACAGATATACCCTGGTTCGGTCGTCCCCACGACCTACTCCAGCCCCCGAAAGCAACTACTAGATAGATGTGTAATCAAGTACAGCTACAATGAATCAAGATCCCAAATCTACTCTCACCTAGCTCGTACGCACACCACGTGCTCTACACTATCAATCTAGTCAGATGCTCTCCCTCCGTGACGACTCCCAAGTCGTCAGGTCCCCAAAAGTAACACAATAAAGTAAATTTTCCCCTACGAAGATCTAACACAAATACCACACAATATAATAAATAAGAGAGTTTAGAATGCTCAGATCGTGTAGCCGTGTCGTCTTCGTCAATCAGCACGGGCCAGATGTCGTCTGGCAAGTAGTACTAGTCTCTGATGTCCCCCTCAACAGTCTGGCTTCCCTCTCGATGAGACTTGCGCCCTTCGCCAAAGATTGAAACTTGCGGCACCTCACGGTCCTCACCAAAGATTGATGCTTATGGCAGTGCTATTTGATTCTGCAAGGAAATATATCTTTGGCCTCTGAGGTACAGCCTCCTTTTTGATGCGTGGCCTTTTTATTTCTTTATTTTATTCCACCTGCAACACCAAACTGTAAGTATTAACAAGGACCCAAACTCAAAACTTTGCAGAGAATATGAATGGAAATCTTGAGGTATCAGAAGGATTTAAGGCTTTGTTTATTCGGCAACAACTTGTTGCGGCTGGTTATTAAAGGTGGAGATGGCCTTGGCTCTGTTGCTCTTCTCCACACAAAAGATTACGGTAGTCAGCACATGGGATCTTCAGGACAACTACTTTTGTGCACTCTCCCTTAATACCTGCGCACCTAAGAGGGTAACAAAAGCAATACACAAAATATCAACATGACTGCACCCTTTTTATTAAAAAATTAATCAATGGAGGGCCGGCCTTATTTCTTAAAACAAACTGTTGGCTTCTTATTGGCTTCCATGCATTAATTCCCAACAAAGACCCATGTGCCTGCACAATCAAAGAAAAAAAAATGTTAATTAAATATCTTTGTTGCTTGTAGGTTTTGCAAAGGAGAGCATTTGTTTTGGGTCAAAAAGTGCGGCTAAGGTGATTGCTCCTATTTGAATTTTTGATGGCAGCTCTGTTTTTTTTATTATCTCTCTTGAATAAAAATACTCGGCAAAGGTTATTGCTTTTAGATTTTCATCTAAACACCAAGAAACAATGCACCCCTTGAGATTAAAAGTTGCGGCTACCACATTTTTTCTCTCGCACGGCTCTTCCCGAAATTTTTGGTTGCTCCCTTTTTGTTGTCGCTTTGACCTGCAAGAGAAAGCAAGGAGAATTAATTCTCTTTCAAATTTGTGAGGCTCTCATCCAAAATTGTGTGGGTGCGGTTGACTAAGTATTTGATTGGCTCTACGCAAGGGAAGATTTTGGTCTTGGTTCTTTGCTCCTAGGTGATGAATGACTATATGTTTGCAGCTAGGAGAAAGGGGATGGCAATGGAGTTTTTTTTTGTGTTTGACAAAAATTGCGGCCGAAGCCTTTTTTTTTTAACGCAGGAAGAGATGGCAGCCTCTTATTAGGATGCGGCTTACGGTTTTTATAAGCCTAGGGTTCCCCTTTTTTTTTCTTCTCCCCTAAGGAATTTTCTGAACTTGCGGCAACTAATAGGTTACGGCCAAAAGGAAGTTTTGAGGATGATATTTTAAAGATGTGATCAAATCCCAAATATGAGTCAATCCAATCCTCCTTTGACCAAGTCAGGATTACTTTATGAATAGCCAGTACGTCATCGCCTATTTGCTATATGAACAGCACTTTCGCCCACACATTGATTTAGTCATCTCATCAGATAATTGTGCTCTCGCCCTTCCTGAAACACACTTAGCACACCGTTAGAACGTTCACACACGTTTGTTATCATCAAACACGAAGTTCACAGATCGTTGCTACCAACAATCTCCCCCTTTTGATGATAACAAACTAAGTATAAGATTTGACCAATAAGTTTTTCAAATAGTGTGTGTGATAGTGTGACGATAGAGTGTGACATGCAATGAGATGAAATGATGTGCGAACAATGATCGGTAAAGTTTATCATAAGCATGCTCCCCCTATCTTTGTGCTCCCCCTTGAACCAATAATCATGTATGTTCACGAGCATTAAGCACAAATAGTACCACAAATAATACCAATACCAGATCGTCCCAATTTTTCTCCCCCTTTGTTATCATCAAAAGTTGTAACACGAAGTCAAAATCATATAGCACGCAAAAAGAGAGTATTAGTAACCATCACCAACAATCGCATGCATACAATCATAGAATAATCAAGTCAAAATCCAATGAAATGAGACAACTAAGACTTCAACACCAACGTGTACGTGTGATGATTAAAATTGAAACACATAGGGAGAATCATTAAGAAAGTCAACCGGAACCAATCCACATTTTCCAAATAACGTTCTACCTCCTAGGATTGATTTTTCCCACCTCATTAAAAAATGAGTTCAAGGTACCACACCCCAAAACATAGCCTATAAGGACTCTTAGATGTGGGGGTGGCATTGCTTGACGAGTAAATACACCAACGCTAAAGTTTACCCATAAAGCTTATGTTGGATACTCGTGGGTAATACCGTTGCCAATGATTGTATCCATTTTTCATACGAAGCAATTATGTTTTGTTTTCACATTTTTTAATACTTATAACAAAAATTTCTTTTGCTCAATTTTTATCCATGGCAAGGTATATCATATCCCTTAGATATTCAGTTAACTTTTCCTCCTACATTCACATTCCATACTTCATAAACAATATCTCCAAATGTGCAACAATAATAATACATGTGGAAGTGAAGTAGGTGGTGTAGAAATCAAGTTGTTTTTAATCATTGAACATGCCATGAATATTTAGGAAGATGAACATGCGCATGTGGCAAAAGAAATAATACACCGATTTCTACATACATATGGAATTCATCCGTGCATACTTCAATAATGAATCAAAGAGAAAAGATACACATTTACGCACCATTTTTTTTATTTTTTTATTTTTATTTATTTATTTTTTTTTAAAATGCATGAAATACTTAAGCAAACATGAGATGCAATCACACAAACAAAAAAAGTCATGCACACATAGCAATGCAACTACTAGCACACAAAAAGACTATGAAGATATTCATTAAGTTCAAAGAATGAGATATACCTTCGCGTCGTCGTTTGACTAAGGAGCTAAAAAGTAATGAGACAATCAATTTATCGCTCCTCGTCAAATTTCTATCCACCTACAAAAGAGGTGTCGTGTGTGACCTTGGAATCTAACAAGGTCCACTCACGTTAGTCATCAAAGATTTAGGAACCCATATTTGTTTGAACTTAATGTTTTTGTTCCTATATTTGCAATGATATGAAGTGTGACCAACGGATCCACATGTAAAGCACTTAGCATGAAAATTTCCAACCTTTGTTGATTCAATGTGAACTTTTCTATATTTTGATTTTTCAATATTTTTAGCGCTAAATCCTAGTCCTCGCCTATTATTGCCATAAATTTGATTTCCAAGAATAATGTCCAAATTTTGTTTTCCAATGGAAAATCTCTTTAATGACAATTCTAGGGTGGTGACTTTGGATTTCAAGATATCGTTTTCATTCACAAGCAAAGTGCATTTACTAATGAAAGCTTGCTTATTTTCATCTTCTTTCTTTTCAAAATCCCTCATTTTTTCTTTAAGTTCAAGATTTAGCATGTTAATCTTTTCAGAAAGCAATTCATTTTCAACTTCAAGCTTTGTCTTATCTAGTTTATACATGCTAATATCCTTTAATAAAGAGGGACATGAAAGACAGTCAATTCTTTCAGGCAAGCTAGCTTTCTCTTTTTCTAACATGGTAATGGTAGATTTGCATGCAACAAGCTCTTGTTTAAGATTTTTCATTTCTATAGACATGTCATATTCAGTTTGTTGCATATCAAAATTATCATTCCTATAACATTCCACATCAGCTTCTAGCTCATCAATTCTATGTTGCATTCCTTTACAGATTTCTAAGAATTCAGCTTTAGTGGGAGATTCTACCTCATTGTGTTTGGCCATTAATGCCATGCAGGAGTGGGCTTCATGTTCCTCATCCTCCTCCTCAGCTTCACTATCCATGTCCCACGTCAGCACTTTCGTTTTTCCTTTTGCAACTTGAGCTGTGTGTTGTTGTGGGCAATCTTTTATGTGGTGCCCTTTCTTCCTACATTTAAAACATTCACTTCTATTAATAGCTTTCTAATCATAGGAATTTCTACCAAAATTAGAATTATTAGAACGAATAAACCTTTTTCCCATCTCAGCTCTTCCTTGATCAGTCTGAATGTATCTCCTGAAGTTTCTAACCATTAGGGCTTGCTCTTCATCAAGATCGTCGTCGTTAGCTTGAAGAGCTAATGGTGTGGAAGCTTTGGTCTTCTCTTCAGGTTTCTCTCTGGCTTCTATACTCTGCAGCTCAAGCTCGTGTGACATCAGGTTGCCTATCAAGTCCTCCACTTTCATTGTTGATAAGTCCTTAGCTTCTTGAATAGCGGTGACTTTAGGCCTGAACGAGCTTGGTAGCGCCCTTAAGATCTTTCGTACCTGTTCATGGCTAGAGTATGGCTTACCGAGGGAACTGGATTTGTAGACGATGTCCGTGAACCTCGCGAACATCTCTTTCACGGATTCTGTTGGTAGCATGCGGAAGCTCTCGTATTCTGTGCTCAGCAATGCAAGTCTGGATTCCTTCACTTGCGATGTTCCCTCGTGTGTCACCTCCAGAGTATGCCAGATTTCCTGCGCAGTTAGACACTGTGAGATACGATTAAACTCAGATTTATCAAGAGAACATATAAGCGCATTCATAGCTTTTCCATTAAGAGTATAAAGTTTCTTATCAGCTAAATCCCACTTGTCTTTAGGCTTAATTATAACAGTGTCTTCAATTTTAATAGTGGGCAGACTATAACCATTTTCAACAATATCCCACACATCATAATCTACAGACACTAGATATATTTTCATCCTAGCCTTCCAATAAGCAAAGTCTACACCGTTAAACGTAGGGGGACGGGCTATAGACTGACCTTCAGCAAAAGCACAATCAGATATATTCATGGTCATCTAAAAATCTAGACTAGATCATCTAAACTGGCTCTGATACCACTTGTTGGATCTGGATCGTAGCCTAGAGGGGGGTGAATAGGCTAATAAAAATATTCGTGCAACCCACGAACAATTCCACGCAGTTATAAGCACAGACAGAGCAATAAAATCGCAATCACAAAGTACGCACAGATATACCCTGGTTCGGTCGTCCCCACGACCTACTCCAGCCCCCGAAAGCAACTACTAGATAGATATGTAATCAAGTACAGCTACAATGAGTCAAGATCCCAAATCTACTCTCACCTAGCTCGTACGCACACCACGTGCTCTACACTATCAATCTAGTCAGATGCTCTCCCTCCGTGACGACTCCCAAGTCGTCAGGTCCCCAAAAGTAACACAATAAAGTAAATTTTCCCCTACGAAGATCTAACACAAATACCACACAATATAATAAATAAGAGAGTTTAGAATGCTCAGATCGTGTAGCCGTGTCGTCTTCGTCAATCAGCACGGGCCAGATGTCGTCTGGCAAGTAGTACTAGTCTCTGATGTCCCCCTCAACAGTCTGGCTTCCCTCTCGATGAGACTTGCGCCCTTCGCCAAAGATTGAAACTTGCGGCATCTCACGGTCCTCACCAAAGATTGATGCTTATGGCAGTGCTATTTGATTCTGCAAGGAAATATATCTTTGGCCTCTGAGGTACAGCCTCCTTTTTGATGCGTGGCCTTTTTATTTCTTTATTTTATTCCACCTGCAACACTAAACTGTAAGTATTAACAAGGACCCAAACTCAAAACTTTGCAGAGAATATGAATGGAAATCTTGAGGTATCAGAAGGATTTAAGGCTTTGTTTATTCGGCAACAACTTGTTGCGGCTGGTTATTAAAGGTGGAGATGGCCTTGGCTCTGTTGCTCTTCTCCACACAAAAGATTACGGTAGTCAGCACATGGGATCTTCAGGACAACTGCTTTTGTGCACTCTCCCTTAATACCTGCGCACCTAAGAGGGTAACAAAAGCAATACACAAAATATCAACATGACTGCACCCTTTTTATTAAAAAATTAATCAATGGAGGGCCGGCCTTATTTCTTAAAAAAAACTGTTGGCTTCTTATTGGCTTCCATGCATTAATTCCCAACAAAGACCCATGTGCCTGCACAATCAAAGAAAAAAAAATGTTAATTAAATATCTTTGTTGCTTGTAGGTTTTGCAAAGGAGAGCATTTGTTTTGGGTCAAAAAGTGCGGCTAAGGTGATTGCTCCTATTCGAATTTTTGATGGCAGCTCTGTTTTTTTTTTTGATTATCTCTCTTGAATAAAAATACTCGGCAAAGGTGATTGCTTGAAGATTTTCATCTAAACACCAAGAAACAATGCACCCCTTGAGATTAAAAGTTGCGGCTACCACATTTTTTCTCTCGCACGGCTCTTCCCGAAATTTTTGGTTGCTCCCTTTTTGTTGTCGCTTTGACCTGCAAGAGAAAGCAAGGAGAATTAATTCTCTTTCAAATTTGTGAGGCTCTCATCCAAAATTGTGTGGGTGCGGCTGACTAAGTATTTGATTGGCTCTACGCAAGGGAAGATTTAGGTCTTGGTTCTTTGCTCCTAGGTGATGAATGACTATATGTTTGCAGCTAGGAGAAAGGGGATGGCAATGGAGTTTTTTTTTGTGTTTGACAAAAATTGCGGCCGAAGCCTTTTTTTTTAACGCAGGAAGAGATGGCAGCCTCTTATTAGGATGCGGCTTACGGTTTTTATAAGCCTAGGGTTCCCCTTTTTTTTTCTTCTCCCCTAAGGAATTTTTCTGAACTTGCGGCAACTAATAGGTTACGGCCAAAAGGAAGTTTTAAGGATGATATTTTAAAGATGTGATCAAATCCCAAATATGAGTCAATCCAATCCTCCTTTGACCAAGTCAGGATTGCTTTATGAATAGCCAGTACGTCATCGCCTATTTTCTATATGAACTGCACTTTCGCCCACACATTGATTTAGTCATCTCATCAGATAATTGTGCTCTCGCCCTTCCTGAAACACACTTAGCACACCATTAGAACGTTCACACACGTTTGTTATCATCAAACACGAAGTTCACAGATCGTTGCTACCAACAATGATACCCTCAAGGCTATTTATCTCTGTATGAATAGCACAAACATCTTATTCGAAATAGCAGTAAGCTGTTTGGTAACAATTTATCTAAGTTATATTATAATGTAGTTAACATTAGATATCAACTTAGGTAAAGTCCTGAGACTTTATACTAGGTCAAACAGATATCGAGATGAGTATCTCGATCATGGAGAAATGTTTGATCGTCTGTAACATAAGTCTAAAATGGTTCGTGGTCGTAGATGTTCTGAGACAAGGATATCGAAACATCGGATAGACCATTGTGTCTTAGTCTCACCGTTAAGCGGTGGCGATGATCTCATGATCGTTCGACTTGGGGAAGTCAGAGACGAGACACAGGTGCTCATTAGAGAATGAGTTCACTGAACGATCCACAAGAGTTATCATATGGTTACATTGACCAATCTGTCAATGATAACTCTTTGTGATGATAGGCTAGTTGGTCTTTTGACTTGAGGTCATATTATGAACATGTGCGTGAACAGTGCCACTTAGATCACTGACCTAACTTCGAGGCTAGGCCTGTTGAAAGGTCTTTGATTGGGTGTCACTTGAAGCGTACGAGGAGAGTAATGACCAAGAGAGGATTCGTCTCTCCCGGTCAATGGGAGTTAGTGGCGTAGAGTTAGTTCGGTCTTTAGTAAAAACTCTGCGCAGAGTATGTTGGAAGAAGTCCAACATAAGTTTGACTAAAGATCGATAGAAACTAACCGGAGTCAAGTTATTGGGGTTGACAGTTCAACCGTACCCTAGACTTGATCTACACGACATAGTTAAGACGAAGAGACTATAACTGCGGAATTCATCACGGAAACGGTCAAGGTGGTCCCGACAATTCTCATGTTGATGAGCTAACCACATTATGATGATGCTGAAACAGGGACGGCAGCCACTGCTTGTGGTCTTTGTCGTATAGGGCTTCGAGCCCAAACTGTAGTAGGGTCAGGCCGTAGGGTCACACAAAGAGTGCGACCTTCGTCTAGTAATAGGTAGAAATTAGTTAGGGAGAATAATTTACATTTTTTATGCAAGGGATGGAATAATTGCATTTGATGCAATATAATAATTTAAGTCTAGATAGGGGGACTAATTTGCATATGATGCAAATGAGATTAAATGTGTCTTAAATTGTTTAAGACAATATTTAATGAATTAAACGCAAGGAAAAGTTCACGGGTAAGACGGGAATGTCTCGATCTACACCCAGGTTCTAACGGCGTCCAAATAGGACACCAAATGCTCAAGTTAGAGCCAAAACAGCCAAAAGAAGCCCAAATGGGTCAGCCCAACATGTTGGGCTTTACCCTGCTTGGAAACGGGCGCGGGCGCCCGCTAGGAGTGGGCGCAGTCCCGCGCCCGCTTCAGCAGAAGCGGGGCCCGCTGGAGAGCGGGCGCAGGCGCCTGATCGCCCGCTGGGCACGTGCGCTGCACGCGCCTGGCACATTGCAGCGCGCACGCAGCCCTAGGGCTGCGTGCTTTTTGTTGACGGCTGGATTGTGCGTTTTGGTGGGTTTTGGTTGATCTTTGGACATCCAATTGAGGGGTGAAACGGACTCGGATTGACGAGCCGTTTTTTCCTATGCGTTCACCGTTGAACGCACTTCGAATTGATAGGTTGTATCAATCATGAAGTTCAACGGTGAGGGAGTTAAAATTCACGGAAGTTTGCACTTCGTGAAAGGCAAACTAAATTGATTTTATTAACTCTAATTATTAGTCCCACATCGGATTTTGAGAGAAGGGAGCAGTCAGCCGCCTATATAAATAAGGGTCTGCTCTCCTCCTCAAAACTCGTCCCAAGCTCTAGCTCTGAGCGGCTCTCGTAAATGTTGGAGCATGCTTGGATCTATGCTTAAATTAATATTTCTTCTATCTCCCTAAATTTCTGCCTTACTCTTGAGGGCTCTAGCAATGCCGCAAAGGAGTTCGGGTTCAGATCCGAAATCTAGGCGAAGGTTTCACTCGCGTGAAACTTTCTTCGGCACGTGGTTGGCTCGGCGACACGGGGATTGATCGCCTCGGGATGCGGAGCGATTCGAGGAGTGGTTCGGGGAGCGGTTCGGGGAGCGGTTCGAGGATCGGCTCGGCGTGGGACGGGAGCGGCTCGGAAGCGGTGTGGAACATCTCGCCTGCTCCCGGGTTGAGATTCCGGGTATGTGTTTTTATTAGCATTAGTTTAATTTAATCGCAGTAGGTTAGATCCTTCTTGGGATGGTCAGATCCATCCCAAGTCGGCATAGATCTTGGCTAAGGGTTTTGTACCTAAGGGCTAAGTTAAAACGTTTAACTGCATGTTAATTAGATTAAGATAGTTTTTTCTTCCGCTGTAAATTCTTTCACTGTCTATATTCCGTCCGACTTAGAACGGTCATAGAGATTTTGTGCCTTAAGGGTCCCAGAAAACCCTTCAGTTGTATCAGAGCCTAGGTTTGTGTAACGATCTAGCCTGCGATTATTATTAAACTTTGAAATGCTTTTCAAAATACTTTATAAAATGTTTTAAAGTTATGAGATGATTTTAAAATAATTTTTAGATGCCCTTTTAAAATGTTTTAAAATTTATGCGATATTTTTTAAAGATGTTTTTAAAAGGATTTTAGATGTTTAAATATTTTATATGCTAAAATTTTAAACATGAAAATTTTAAAATGATGATTTTAAATTTATGTGATAATTTTAAAATTGATTTTAAGGCTTTTTAAATTTATGCGATAAGTTTAAAATGATTTAGATGTTTGAAAATTCTATATGATAAATTTTTGAACATGGAAATTTTTTAAATGATGTTTTAAATTTATAAGATATTTTTAAAACTGATTTTAAAAGTCTAAAATTGTTTATGCGATAAACTTTAGTCTATTTAATTGTTTAATAATTGTACATTTTCATTTTATGCGATAAAATTAGTGTAGCTTTATTTTTAATGGCTAGTTCATCTTGTCCCTTATTTGATAACACAAGACAACCCTTTAGGTTAGCCATTAAGAAATGATTAAAATTTATTAAATGAATTTTAATGACATGTTATGTTTTAATGAAACATTAACAATACTTCAAGACCTAATTCTTGATTAGGGTAGTCCTTTTAATGAATTTTTAATTCTAATTGTTATAATTAATTTTCATTAAAGGACTTCGCTTTTAGCGTTGTTAATAATATTTATTACAATCCTAATAATGATTAGGATAGCACGTGAACCTTATAGTTGATAAGGACTTAATAAAAGTTATTAAACAAATCCTAAAATTTTGAATTTAAGGATGCAACTAGTTGATAGGATTAATTAGTTGTCAATAAAAGCTGTTTAGTCTATGGCACGCATATAAAAATGACAAGCTTCATTCAATGGACCATGATCCAGTCAATGTGCTTGGCTAAGTTTGTTGGATCACCCTTTCGGGATAGTGATTCTGGCTTAGTCAATTCCCTGGCTGTGTTCCGCTGGACCGCAATGTCGCGAATCATGATTGTATGACACCCTGGACTATATCTAAGTCAAATACGTTAATGATAATTTTTAAGATTAGCTGTAGCCCTCCTTGTTTTAGGGGATGACAACTATAGGACCCGTGTTATAGTTGTTGAGCTACACTCAAGCTGTAACATGGCAACCTTATAGAAACCAACTCCTTAAATACATAAGATGTAGTCTAAGACCTGACCAAACCGACGTGTCGTGAATACACCGAGCGGCGGGGCAAGTCAGGCTAGACACGAAAACAAGGGTCTGACTAGACTAGACATTGTGATTTGGATGAGCACACTCATGATCACAAATGGCTAGGGGAAAAAACCGAATAAGAGAGTCATATCCGATATGATCGATTAAGAGTCATCTTCTAATCACAGAGACAAGCAACTTGTTGAGATACACTCAAGGTTGTTAGGCTCAGGGTGATTGGAACTCTTACCCATTAATTTTAATTCGATTAAATCGCTCGTTATTAAGCTTTGAAACGATCGTAAAAATAGTGGGAGGATATAGATAGATAAAAGCCAATCTACCTATATTTAATATTGAACATATGCTAAACTAGGGCAAGACTATGTTCACCGAAGGAATCAATATGTAATATATTAATGGAATAAGTTAACTGGTCAAATAGGTTGATTAATTGAATGTCAAGTTAAATTCTAGTTGATAGAATTAAAACTATATTCTCGTTGACATTGAAATGACCTTCTAAAGAACAGACTTAAGAAATATGATTTCATTAAGTTCTGGGTCCAATAGATAAATTCACGCTACATGTCACTCGTCTCTATATGAGGCAGCTTGAACATATAGGATATTCGAAGTATGTTTCTCCCTACAACTTGTCGAGCTTCACTCAAGGTTGTATGGACAAACAATTTTGATCTGCAAAGTTCAAGAATTCGATCAAATTGTTTGAGTCGAATACGAGTGCATGAGCAATGCAAGACCATGTATCCCAACCGGATCTTGAGACAAGCAACTTCTTGAGCTACACTCAAGATTGCAACTCTCAGGCGTTTGGATACATGAGATGCTTGCATAGCTATTTATTTTGGGTTATTTAATATCTAAATGTGATTTAGAAAAGGAAGAAGGCACTCCGGAAAGTCAATCGAGTTAAATAGTTTAATTTATCATTAGTAAAGGCATAAGTAGGAGGAAATGAAAATGTGACATATTTTGATGTCACGATTTCAAAATTATTGTTATACAACAGGTTAACACATTTTGACAAATGTCGTCACATTGCTTCTGAAGCAATGAGTAATATGTATAATGATAATATATATATATTAAATGTTAATATATATAAATACACAAGATAGTAGCAAACTTGTATGGCAAAATAGACTAGGCTGTATCGAGAGACTAAGCTTCACAAGTCACATAAAGAGTGGTCTGACCTCTCGTATTATGAAGTCTGCGGACACTTGTGAGTCTTACCCTCTTAGATACAATGGCCGAAACCCATCTGTAAGACAGTGGGAGAATGAGTTGTCGAACTCAGTCTCGTACATACTGATGTACCCGAGTCTAGATTAACCAAAATAAGTTGTTTGTATATTTTATTAAGACACATGTTCTTGATGAAACACAAGTCTGATAAAATAAAGAACGAAATGACTAAAGTATTTAAACTGATTCGATTAGATCGAATGGTCAAACACTTAGCTACATAAAATCTTGCGTAATTAAAAGAAAATATGATTTTCTCTCAAGTCAAGTCTGTTACACATCTGTGTGTTACAAGGTATGAATCACACTTAGTTAGACTTGGTGCGATCCATAGCAAGTGACTCTGAGTTAAGTCCTCCCACTGGGTTTAGACCCAGATAGTAATGCCTAGATTTTAATAATGTTCTTTGAGGACATTATCAATAAGATATTCATAAAATCAATCATTAAGAAGTTGTATAATTACTCGAAACTCGTGAGACGAAGAGTCGAGTTAGACATCATAATTGATGATGACTTAGTCAACTTCTAGGATGAAAATTCGGAGTAGTAACTCCAATTTAAAATTTGATGCAATCAGAATAGGTCCGTGTGCGTAAATAAATTTTGGAATTTAGTTTACGTACCCAAGGAAAATGTTTCCTCATTTTCTGCAAGTAAATCTTTAAGTTGAAAGATTAGGAGCCAAAAGGAAATTGTGAAGTACAATCATGTTGGTCAGAACGGTTTTTATCTTAATTCCTATAAAACGGATTATAATGAAACCGTTTTCCACCAGCAGATGTGTACAGAACTGCTCGGACCAAACTCGATGTAAACACTTAAGTTGACCATGAAAATTGGAGCATTCTCTTATAAGTTCGTTTTTCTAAATATGATTTAGACGGATCAACTTATATGAATTAGCCAGATAATTTTCAAGGTCAGTGGGAGCGCATAAATTACATGCGAGGCATCAAAGAAATGGAACATATATTTGACAAAGTAATCAAAAAGTTTGATACTTTATCAGAAACAGATATGAGCCATTTGAAATGACCATTAACAAATTTAAAGATTATTATCGTAAGGTACGATGAACTGGATGATATCCAAGTAAATAAAAATATTATGGATTCCGAAAGACCAAGTGAATTATTTGAATGAGAATCAAATGGTTGGTCTAACATGAACATAGAAACCCCTTAAGTCTATAGTGTAGACGGTTTTAGCAGATCCACTCACGAAGGCTCTACCACATGAAGTCGGGAAAAATTATGTGTAAAAACGGTATAAGATACCGAGATAAATGGGCCTGAGTGCAAGTGGGAGATGTAGAGATATGATGCCCTCAAGGCTATTTATCTCTGTATGAATAGCACAAACATCTTGTTCGAAATAAGAGTAAGCTGTTTGGTAACAATTTATCTAAGTTATATTATAATGTAGTTAACATTAGATATCAACTTAGGTAAAGTCCTGAGACTTTATGCAAGGTCAAACAGATATCGAGATGAGTATCTCGATCATGGAGAAATGTTTGACCGTCTGTAACATAAGTCTAAAATGGTTCGTGGTCGTAGATGTTTCGAGACAAGGATATCGAAACATCGGATAGACCATTGTGTCTTAGTCTCACCGTTAAGTAGTGGCGATGATCTCATGATCGTTCGACTTGGCGAAGTTGGAGACGAGACACAGGTGCTCATTAGAGAATGAGTTCACTGAACGATCCACAAGAGTTATCATATGGTTACATTGACCAATCTGTCAATGATAACTCTTAGAGATGATAGGCTAGTTGGTCTTTTGACTTGAGGTCATTTTACGAACCTGTGCGTGAACAGTGTCACTTAGATCACTGACTAACTTTGAGGCTAGGCCTGTTGAATGGTCTTTGATTGGGTGTCACTTGAAGCGTACGAGGAGAGTAATGACCAAGAGAGGATTCGTCTCTCCCGGTCAATGGGAGTTAGTGTCGTAGAGTTAGTTCGGTCTTTAGTAAAAACTCTGCGCAGAGTATGTTGGAAGAAGTCCAACATAAGTTTGACTAAAGATCGATAGAAACTAACCGGAGTCAAGTTATTGGGGTTGACAGTTCAATCGTACCCTAGACTTGATCTACACGACATAGTTAAGACGAAGAGACTATAACTGCGAAATTCATCACGGAAACAGTCAAGGTGGTCCCGACAATTCTCATGTTGATGAGCTAACCATATTATAATGATGCTGAAACAGGGATGGCAGCCACTGATCGTGGTCTTTGTCGTATAGGGCTTCGAGCCCAACCTGTAGTATGGTCATGCCGTAGGGTCACACAAAGAGTGCGACCTTCGTCTAGTAATAGGTAGAAATTAGTTAGGGAGAATATTTTGCATTTTTGATGCAAGGGATGGAATACTTGCATGTGATGCAATATAATAATTTAAGTCTAGATAGGGGACTAATTTGCATATGATGCAAATGAGATTAAATGTGTCTTAAATTGTTTAAGAAAATATTTAATAAATTAAACGCAAGGAAAAGTTCACGGGTAAGACGGGAATGTCCAGGTCTACACCCAGGTTCGAACGGCGTCCAAATCGGACACCAAATGCTCAAGTTAGAGCCAAAACAGCCAAAAGAAGTCCAAATGGGTCATCCCAACATGTTGGGCTGAACCCTGCCTGGAAATGGGCGCGTGCGCCCACTAGGAGTGGGCGCAGGCCCGCGCTCGCTTCAGCAGAAGCGGGCACCCGCTGGAGAGCAGGCGCAGGCCCGCGCCCGCTCCAGCGGGCGTGGGCGCCCGCCAGAAACGGGCACGGGCGCCTGCCAGAAACGGGCGCCGACCCGCGCCCGCTTTCCAGCGGGTGCGGGGGCCTGAGCGCCCGCTGGGCGCGTGCGCCGCACGCACCCAGGCAGGCGTGTACCGTGCACGCGCCTCGAGGCGCGTGCGCTACACGCGCCTGGCGCATTGCAGCGCGCACGCAGCCCTAGGGCTGCTTGCTTTTTGTTGACGGCTGGATTGTGCGTTTTGGTGGGTTTTGGCTGATCTTTGGACATCCAATTGTGGGGTCAAATGGACTCGGATTGACGAGCCGTTTTTTCCTATGAGTTCACCGTTGAACGCCCTTCGAATTGATTGGTTGTATCAATCATGAAGTTCAATGGTGAGGGAGTTAAAATTCACAGAAGTTTGCACTTTGTGAAAGGCAAACTAAATTGATTTTATTAACTCTAATTATTAGTCCCACATCAGATTTTGAGAGAAGGAAGCAGTCAGCTGCCTATATAAATAGGGGTCTGCTCTCCTCCTCAAAATTCGTCCCAAGCTCTAGATCTGAGCGGCTCTCGTAAATGTTGGAGCACGCTTGGATCTAGGCTTAAATTAATATTTCTTCTATCTCCCTAAATTTCTGCCTTATTCTTGAGGGCTCTAGCAAAGCCGCAAAGGAGTTCGGGTTCAGATCCGAAATCTAGGCGAAGGTTTCACTCGCGTGAAACTTTATTCGGCGCGTGGTTGGCTCGGCGACACGGGGATTGATCGCCTCGGTATGCGGAGCGGTTCGAGGAGCGGTTCGGGGAGCGGTTTGGGGAGCGGCTCGGTGTGGGACGGGAGCGACTCGGAAGACGGTGCGGAACATCTCGCCTGCTCCCGGGTTGAGATTCCGGGTATGTGTTTTTATTAGCATTAGTTTAATTTAATCGCAGTAGGTTAGATCCTTCTTGGGATGGTCAGATCCATCCCAAGTCGTCATAGATCTTGGCTAAGGGTTTTGTACCTAAGGGCTAAGTTAAAACGTTTAACTGCATGTTAATTAGATTAACATAGTTTTTTCTTCCGCTGTAAATTCTTTTTTTATCTATGTTTCGTCCGACTTAGAACGGTCATAGAGTTTTTGTGCCCTAAGGGTCCCAGAAAACCCGTCAGTAACATGTGTCATATATGTGACATATGTGACATATATGTCCTATATGTGTCATATATGGGAAATTTAAGACATATATGTCCCATATGTCCCATATGTCACGTATGATCAAGTATCACACAGGAAATGTGAAGTATGATCAAGTATCACACAAAGGATCAAGTATATGGTAAGAATTCATTATGAAATGGTATGTAGGATCAAGTATCATATATGTGCACCTTATAAGATTTATATTATTAACGCAAGCACGCATGCATCCACAGACCCCCACCCCACCCATAAAAAAGCCCCACATATCGTACTCATCGCAGCTTCAGTTGCTTCTGCGCAGATGCTTCTGGGTAGAACTGGGCAGTTTCTTCCCAGTTCTGGGCAGAACTGCTCAGAACACTGCCCAGAACTGGGCAGTTCTGGGCAGAAGCTGCAGAAGACCTTCATGTGTGCATGGTTTTGTTGCAATTAACGTCAGAGTTGGTTTTTTTGCAGGTGTGCATGGTTTGTGCTAAACCCAAAGATAAGTATTTATTTGCATGCTATTAAATTCGACGTTTTCACTCGTTTAATATTTTATGTTTTATCGTCTAACTTAATTAATATTATTTTTTGGTAGGGTCAAGGTGACGACGTCGGCCCTTCAGGTCAAGAGGATGTGACGGTGGGAGGGGGATGGCAGAGAAATGGCTGGGGAGATTGATTGCAGGGGAGATGTATGAAGTTTTTTGTTTTTATTGACAATATTGACAATTTGGATACATTGTATATTTTGTAATATTTAATATGCGTTTGTTGTATTCGTGTGTGAATTTATTTTATTTTATTGACATTGTGGATTCATTGTGTTTATTGAAAATATGGACAATTTGGATTTATGTGAATTTATTTTATCGTATACAGTGATTTTTGCTATTTATGTGAATTTATTTTATTGTATACATGGATTTCTGTGATTTTAATTTAAAAATCAATTATAAACCTATCGACCACGGACAAAACGGTGCCTAAAAATTTATTTGCCATGGCTTTGTCCGCGGCTGATAATATTCGGCCACGGATTATGTGCACAACATCCGTGGCCGATAAGTATCGGCCATGTATTATGTGCATCATATCCGTGGCCGATAGTTTCTATCGACAACAAAACTATGTGCACATGTTCCGTGGCCGAAAGGTATCGGCCACGACTATTTCCGTGGCCGATTGGAAATATCGGCCATGGATTCCAATCGGCCACGGATTAGTCCATTGCCAATGTTTTATAAAAATTAATTTAATTATCGGCCACGATTTTGCGTGGCCGATAGTCCGTGGCGGAATATCGGCCACAGAAATGTTTATGGCCGAAAGTCCTGTTAGCAACCACACTAATGGCCACGAACATTCGGCCCTAAATTTTTTTCCGTGGCCGAAAGCCATCCACCACTGTATCCTGGCACTACTACAAAAAAACTCTTGCATAGCGCTTTTTTTTTACACTTAGATAGCGCTTTTAAGCGCTATCTAAGCTACCGCTATGGTAGCTTGGATAGCGCTTTTATAAGCGCTATCTAAGTGGTTTACTTAGATAGCGCTTATAAAAGTGTTATCTAAGCTACCGCTATGCTAGCTTGGATAGCACTTTATAAGCGCTATCTAAGTGGTTCGAGAAATTTTGATTTTGCCCTTGGATAGCGCTTTTATAAGCGCTATCTAAGTGGTTTACTAAGATAGCGCTTATAAAAGTGCTATCTAAGCTACCGCTATGGTAGTTTGGATAGCGCTTTTTAAGCGCTATCTAATTGGTTCGAGAAATTTTGATTTTGCCCTTGGATAGCGCTTTTATAAGCGCTATCTAAGTGGTTTACTAAGATAACGATTTTAAAAGCGCTATTAAAGATTACTCGAGAAATTTTGATTTTGGCCTTGCATAGCGCTTTTATAAGCGCTATCCGTAAGCGCAATATGAATGATCGCTCATATTGTACGGGTCCCGACACATCTATATGCACGGACGTAATACGTCAACCACGCGTTCATACACAAAAAAGCAATACTATTTTCATTACACAAGAAACTAAAGCCTGATCAACCGAAACTCTTCAACAGTAATCTCGTATAAAACATAAACAGTAATCAGCACATAAGCACATAAACAATAATCTCGTATAAAACTCTTCAAAATTACAAGAATATAGCGTTCTAGTTATAATCTTCAGATTCCAATCAAAAAAGCAATTCCCAACTTGTGAACATTTCTCTCGTTGCATTCTGCCATCCTGTATCTTGCATTACACACTTTCCTAAAGCCTGATCAACCGAAAGACCATAGAATATGGGAAGGCTACATGATTCAGAGGAGTTTTCTGTTGAGCCTTCAAAATTGTGTCAGCAAAACGGCTCTTCAACTTTGCAGAAAGTAGAGCTCTCATTCGCGATAGTTGATCTTCATAAGAAAAGTCAATCTCTGCATCAACAGAACAATAGTTTTATATAAGTTGCTTTAAATTCAGGAAAAATAAAATACTCAAAAAGTTCCAGAAGCTGTTATGATAACTAAACCAGTATGATGATAGACTGATGCTCTTCACGACCATGCAACCAGAGTGCAATTTGTTATAGAGTATTAAAATGTAGTAAGCAATTAACAGATATATGAATTTTCTAGTAACATGGAGCAAAAAATATGAAAGATTAACAATAGTCTGCATGAATGAAATAACAGGACATATGTGTTCATATAACTAGCAATACAGGTCCTACATTAGCTTGAATAGCATGGCTAAAACGAATATGCATCCCATTTTCTTAATTCCATTCTCTTCTTATCACTGTATGCAACCAAATATGACCAAATCTTATACAGCAACAATATCATATTTCATCTGAATGCATGCAATTTCAAAGCACATGCAAGGATTGAAGTTAACATTCTGGGACACAGAAAGAAGTTACCGTTGCATTCCAGTAAAAAGCGGCGCTATCCAAACAAGTAGTCATAGAGTAAAAAGCGGCGCTATCCAAACAGTCATTCTAAGAACAAAAGCTAAACCGAAACCAGAAACCCAGTTATAACAAGCTAAAAGCTATAAACTGCAGAACATGTAATCATCCATCTGCCTTTTTCAACTGAAATGGGATCGATTGTGGAGAGAAGAACCCCCAAAGTGAAAAGATTGCTCCGAGACTCGGTAAATAACTTATACCATTCCAGGAAGGAAGAATATACTAAATAAAAAAGAACTATGAAATGTAGTCTGCTGTCATAAGTCTTATGTTTATACTCCCAGAAACTATGTACAAGATATGGTTTCTATAAGAACTTAAAAAGGACAGTTGGCTGTTACGAGAACTTACCTTATAAAATACACAGCTCATGCAGCCAGAGAGCAACCCTAAAATATCCTTGACAAAGATGTACTGTAGATGAAAGAAGACGAAACATAAAATGTAAACCTACTAGTGGATTTGACGAATTTGCTATTTTTATGCATCAATTGCACACAGTAGACACTACGCATTGGACTATTTAAAACTACACATGTTAAACCTAAGGTGCCATGCTTAAAGGGGTTCAAAAACTGAGGTCGCATTCGGTTAGAGGGGTACGGGTTAAGGTGTAAGGAACTTCTCAGAGGGTTTTGGGTGTGCAGTGCTCACATCAGGGCTTACTCTTAAACCAGCTATGAGCCGATGTAGGATTTGAGCATCTTGCTCCAAAAAAAGTAGCTGGCGAAGTGCACCTATTCAAAAATCAGATGTTTGTCCTTAACACTCTATGCCATGAACCCCTTTTCTTGTTTTTAGTCAGGCATTTGGCAAGGGTTATCCAGTACACCCAACTAATTCATGTTGCCAAATGCAACCTTCTGTCAGTTAATGTCTTTGAAGATGAAGCAGATCTTGAATAACAAAGTTGAGCATAAATAGCGATTTAACACTATCCATTTCAGTTGCAGAAAAATACTTCCCCAGAACATCCTGCATGCTATTTCTATCAATATGCTGTTAATTGATGAGAAACTAGGAGTGTTTTCAAGCAAGAAAATTCTGTCAAATGAAAAATGTTATGATGGATGTGGTTTTGTCCTTCCTATGATAGATGGTTTTATAGCAACATATTCACAAATTTCATCATTCATCCTGAATTTCCTAGCGAACTAAAAGGTGCGCTATTTACAGAATATTTGTACATCAATTAGTGAAAGTAAACATCAATGAACTTACCTGAAATGGCCTAGAATTCCAACTACAGCCATAGCCATTCCAGCAAAATAAGTGTAAGTATCACCAACAAAAACTGCAGACGGATACCTGCCATATATGGTAAACCAAATAACATAAATGTAAATTATAAATCAACTGATTAAGGACATTACATAAATCTTTAATTAAGGAAATTACAGAAGAGAACAATTAAAGCCAATATCAAGGAAATTGCACTGAGATCATTACCAGTTATATGAAAGTAAAGCCAATGAAGTAGTCAGGAGGGGCATGACAAGATAAATTGAGAATGCATGGGCCTGTTTGTATTCAAGATCCGAAGATGCACCAATTTGCATCGCATTATGTATCAAAATCTGGAAGTACAGTTACAGATAATTCCCTCAGCATTCTTTTGATTAAAAATAAAAAAAATCAAAAATTTCAAATATATTCATAGTCCAGCCATCTATAAGGTAGTGCTCTTACTGCAGTTGAAATAACCACTGTTTTGCCCAACTTCAAGACCGTTGATGCCAACATAAATGTTGATTGCATTTGTGCAAAATACTGCCAGCATGCCCATGTAGAGTTTGTATATCCAACCTGTACTTCAAAAGTGAAATGAAGATAAACTAAGAATGTAATACGGATACTTTCTTCTCTAGAAAACACAGAGTACATGCATATTCAAGAAAACATTTGCATCATGTTCAAAAGTATATATATATGCATAAGAATGCATGCAGTCTAGGGGTTTACAAACAAAGCATTTCTTGATTGCTGACAGAGATCAAACCTTCTGTTCATGATGGATGATGATGATGATGATGATACTAAGATTCTCAGATAAGAAATGGTGTTTTCAGAACCATGTCATCAAAATATGACAGCAACTAAACAAATGAACATATTTTGTTGATTTTAGTTGTATCCAAAATTTCAAGCTCTTGAACTTAATGAAGAAACTCTTCTAAGTAACTAGATGGTCAAGGAAAGGTTTCCTTTTGGGTGGTTAATGTTTTAAATGGATTTAACTAGAGTCGGAAGTCATAAAATCAGTGGGGAACTTCTCAAAACCAAAAATAAACACTCACCTAATTCATATTTATAACTCAACATGCCTTTCTCCGATTCTAGATGTATTCTTTAATTACAAAACCTAATATGTATTTGCATGGACTAAACTAACTTAAATTTATCAATATTTTCCTTTCAAATTAGAATAGTTATACTTTACAACTGATCTTCATGTGTTTTATGAAGGTTGTATAATGTCCCCCAAAGGCCTTAAGCAACACCCTAAGGGAAGCCCAACACAACAACTACAACAATAGAAGTATAATTCGTGTTGACCAAATCTATTGTAGACAACAATTAGAAGGTGATCATTATTTGAACCAATTTAATATTCATTTGACTGTAAAAAAAGAAATATTACATTCAGTTGCAATTGATAGGGCTTACATGAAGATAAGTGTCAACACGCTAGATATTCAAGAGTAACTAGTTCTTCTTTTGGATGGTTAAGTTGGTTAATCCCAAACCCCACCCCTTCCGAGGTGGAAATTCATCTATTTTACCATGTGTCTTGAACTAAAGACTTCTTCCATGTTGATCCTATTATAAAATCCAATTCAACCAACCATGCTACTCATGTTTGGCGGAAAGTTCATGTAATATTAGCACCAAGAAGGGCATAGCAATCCAAATATTATCACATCTGCTCCTTCAAGAAAGCCAATGGCATTGCCATAAGATGATACATGGTATTCTAGTCAAATCTGATAGAGTGATTAGATCAAGGACAGATCATACATGAAGCATCCTGAATTTATCTGAGTAATTATCTTTCTCTAAACATATTAATTACAGAAGCTTTTGCAAATGGCCAAGTTAGTAATTCAGTTGAAGCAAGTGTTTCTTGAACTTTAGCATCATGGGAATATTTGATACATGACATCCTAATTTGATATAGTTTAGGCCAGGAATGGCGTTATGGGATAATAAGGATGGCTTGACACACTAAAAATTTACATTAACTCAGAAATTAAGTTCATGCTCAAACGCAAATTAATGAAGCCCCATGCAACAGATAACTGAGTATGGGTTCAATTGCCAGTTCGTTCTTCAACATCTGAAGCATAGAGGACCCAAATTCAAATAGAACAGTTGTTTGTGAAAATGATTCTCAATGAAGTTTTTATAATGACATGATTTGGATTATTGGTTCTGATTTTACTTCAAGATTTATCATTCGAATGCCAACTTCTGTTTCACCATAGCATCTAACAAGGTATATATGACTGATCTGCAAGTCTGATAAAACAGACAATTCATTTGAAAGGGAGGAATCCTGTTCCATGAAACTCTTGAAACTCTTGAAACATATGAATCTAGCATAATTGCTTGAATGATACATGATAAACAAAAAAAAATTAATCGCCTTAAAGGTAATCTCTAACATGAAAAGTATTACTTTGAAGTGACAGTTACCAAGAATACATGAACTCTTTCAACAAGGCTTTCTTTTTTCTTTCCATTGCAAAAGCTTTTATGGGTGTTTGCACATCAACACATAGATCACAGTGGCTGAAAGGGGCTTACACCAAGAAGATTTTCATTTTGAGAGAAACTCCAAAAAGAAATTCTGCTAACCTAAAATGTAAACTTTACAAAAAGAGAAGTAACCACAAGTACAAAAATGAACAGCTTAGTTTATTTGCATGTTAAGTTAGGTAGACTCATTTCCACGTCTCATGACCTTAGTCTTCTCTAGGCTGAAAATCTGCTTCATCCTGAAGTTATAAGAAAAACATGAAAGGGCTCATCAAAATATGAAGTCCATAACGCCATTAGGACTTGCTGCCTGAGAACTCTGAACCTAGAAGATGGTTTCCAGTTATACTTTGTTCACAGTTTCCCTCATCAATAAAATATATAGTTCTATCTGACAAAGAAGTTTTCAGCTGAGGATGAATAAACAACACAATTCAAACTTAGTGCAATGTTGAAAATTATCCGTTGGTTCTGAAATATATTTTCAGTTAACTAATATAGACAGTATGCATTTAAGGAGGCACACAAGATACTAAATAAAATTGTTTTGCACTAGCAAAATATTAACAAATGACGCGCCTAGCTAAAGCTTTTTGTTATTGGAAGGTAATATAGCACACAAAAAGAACAACCTCCGCGACCAAATTCGATGATGATAACAAAAGATTATTTAGTTAGCCTTTCAAGTCCCTACACACTGATACAGGTAATGTTTCTCCAACGGACCCTTACAATTCTTGCAAAAAGCATTTCTTTCATCTATATCTTTGGCAGATGGAATGACAGTATAGTAGCTGCAATGATCTATAAATAAAGCAGGATCAAGATATTTTCTTATTGAACCAAGAAAGCCTAACTTATTAACCTTTTCTCCACATACATGGAAAAGTTAGAGGCATTCCAAAACTTCAGTTCCGGGAAGTCGCAAAATTTCATTTCCTGAGCTTTCACTTACTAGAAGCTAGCCTTTGTTTTCCGAGTCAATGCAACATAAAGAGGTTGCTTCTTTGGTAATGACATCAGTTTCAATAGTAAATCCAAGACGTGACTTTGACTTTCTAATATTCTCCAAACGTAACCAAAAGATACACATCTTTGTGTGAGACAGGTACCTGCTAAGCCTTTCCGTAATTACAGTTGCCAAAATATCTTCAGATTGTTTGAGCTCATTACTTCCAATATACATTAACTCGAAGGAAATGCCAGCTTCTGCAATGGCTTCCATCTTTTTTGTGAGTTCTCGTACCCACTTGATATCATTGCTTCCGTAGAGGCAAATGATTCTCCCATCTTCCATCTGTTAACAGAGTTATATTGCTACAATGTTTAAAAATACTAAATACCATATCACTTTTTCAAGTAATAACAGAATAGTTTAAAAACAGAAATTCCAACCGCTCCTAATGTACCCAGATGAAAATCCATGCAATACTGCATTACATAACATCCAGATTTATAAGAAGCAACGGCACCAAAGTTTTCCATAATTTCTCTACATAGTTTTATCATGAGGGATCAAAATTAAAACTTGAACATTCTTCTCTCTACAACTCCAGCTTTTTCCGCATTCAGTTAAATTTGGGCACATCCAAATACAAATTCATTTAGCACAAAATAGATATCTCCCATTCCTTTACCTATTTAATTCTGAAACGATAAAATGAGACAAAACCATTTATGATATTATATTTTACACATAATTAAATGACTAAAAGTTCCCATCTCAACTAAAATTAGAAAACTTTCAATATCAACTGAATATTAACATATATATCAATAAAGAAACAAATATACAACAAAAATTAGAGATCCTCATTAATGAACGAAACATTCATCGAATCAAGAACCAGAAATCTCAGTACCTTCCGAAACCCCAGCGAAGCAATGCACAAGAATGGCCCCCTCCTTCCTCCCTTCATCTATGAAATCCAAACATACATCCAAATAATCCAACAGATCCTCATCCTCGGTATCTCTCAGCGGCACTGCCATCCTCTTCAGCTTCAAATCGGTACCCGCCTGTCGCAGAGATTAGAGCAGCTTGTCCGGCGACAGAGACCACTTCCCGTCGCCGTCGATCTTACCGATGTAGACCTTCTTGATCTCTTCGGCGGGGATCTTGAGGTCCGGCTTCCACTCGGAGAAAAATGAGATGGAGGCGGAGCTCAGGAGGGAGAGGATGTGGGTGATCTCGGGGTTAGCGCCCGATGTTAGGGTTTGGGCAGCGTCGGTTATCTTGCCGAAGAAGAGGCGATTGCGGAGCAAGTACGGCATCGTCGAAAACCCAAATAATAGACTGGAAAAGTTGCCGATCCGACAGGCTCAACTTCCTAGAAGAGATCGCCTCCGTCGCCGCTGGAGGAGGAGGAGACGACGAGGCGGCGGCAGCGGGTCTCACGACGGTGTTCATAAGGAAGAAGGCCACGGAGGTCGGCGCGAGGGTCGACGCCCTGATTCAGCAGAGCGGAATGCTTAGGGTTGGCCCCGCCGGCGGAGAAGCTAGAGAGAGAGAGAGAATGCAGAGAGGAGAAAGCTAGAAATTCTGAGGGAAGGCTAGGGCTGGAATAAAAAGAGGGGGAAACGAAAAACATCGATGGAAACATTTAGGATGTCCGTCAAGTGAAATTTAAAGCGCTATTTAAGAAAAATATATATGTATATTCTTTTAATAAAAGTGCTTACGTAACGTTTAGTACCATAGCGCTAACAAAAAGCGCTATGCAAGGTATTACTTGGATAGCGCTTTAACAAAAAGCGCTATCTAAGTGATTTTTACGTTAATTTTAATTTATTTTTATTTTCTATAAATGCAGAAGCGCTATACAAGAGCTCACTTAGATAGCGCTTTTTAAAAGCGCTATATAAGTGGTGTTACCCAAGCCCAAATCTGTAGTAGTGTGGCATTCAGCCACTAATTTGTTCATTGCTGAAAGCTTGTTATGCGTAGTGAAACTTTATGTATATGTGATATACGGGATCGATCATAAGTGTTGTGATCAAATTTATTCGAGAGGTAATAACGTATCACAAAGAGTTGTGAATATGCGTTAAAAATGTTCATAAAGAGTTTTTGAATGCACGTTAGCTTTGGCGACTCTAGCCTGAATAGGGGGCTTGGGCACTCTTGGAAAATGTTTTGGTTTTAATTGAGGCTTTTGATACAATGATGGGATGGCCCAATGATCACTTGGTTATTTGAGAAGGCAGGCCCAAAAGCCCAGCAGAGCCCATAGCTTTGGCCCAGCAGCCTGGAGGCCCTCACGTGCGTTCGATCATCTTCTCATTTAAGACGACAACTTGTCGGATCGATGGGTTTCTTCAGTTAAAGCGTCAGTTCAGAATAAAGGCATTCAATGACTGACTGTTGAGATTGTTATTAATGCCGATAGCTCAAGCCAAAACCAATATTGCATCTTAAAAGCTCGGATGTTTGCATCTAACTTTGCTAAAAAGCCATCGCCTATAAATAGTTTCTCAGACAACGAGAGATGGGAAGATTCCAAACATTCTCCCATGCATTCTTTGACAACCTAATATTATTATACTGGTATCTGCTACAACTAAACTTTTCATTTCATCCATAGCTCAGCGCGATAACTATCGATAGGTCTCGTAACAGATCGGCCATAATTATCTTGAGTGTCATTGAGTCGTTATCTGACTTAAGCATCCGAGGGGATTAGGTTGGACTCTAGATCTGGCCCTTCCCAACGAGCATCTCATGTTACAGGAAGCTGAAGGTAGCCCAGTGATAGCACGGATCTGACTCCAACAGCTCGGACCAGTGTCTATCCATCTCGGGGTTAGTTCGTCCAGTGTTACGTCGTCCTACATCAGCTACAACAACCGTTCCTTAATCCAACTACATTAGTGGTGAGAAAACAACCGTAAGCTGTAGCATGCATTTAAGAAGTTTTGGCCTATTAAGGACGAAATTGGATGAAGGTTGATCAGAAATGCCACTGACCTTAAAATACCTTTAAAATAGGTCTACCATATATGCAGGGTTGGAATTATGAAAGCTGTTTAGAGTTTTGGGCGGCAATCTTAAGTTAATAAATACATATACTTTCAGTTGAGTACGAATAATTTAAGGTTGGGTATCTTGACCTTTCCGGACTAGTTCCTGTTAGATCCCAAGGGAAAGAACCAACAATGTAAAAATGACCATAGTTTTAATCTCATACAAATTCATTATTTGCAGTATTATTTGTTGGAAGGTGTTGCAACAATGATCATGAAAGCGGATGTGAAAGCTTGTGTTTACGTGGTGGGCTTGCTTTGAAAGCGGATGTGTCGAGGAATAGGTATGGGGTTACGATGGGTGTGCGTTGTCGTGATGGGCTTATTCGGTATAGCATGGCACTGTACTATGCGTAGACGCTCCTACATCCCATTTATATCAGTTGGGTACTCCTCTCCCGGGCCTCCTACGGTTCTGCTGTAAATTTGTAGCTTTTACGAAAAATACTATGATTTCAAGCCATGCCCATCTATACTTCATTTTATTAGTAATTAATTAATTCTTGGTAAACACACAAACAATTCTTGTATGTTAAATATATTACCGACTGTTTCTTAGTTTCTTCATCATCTTCAGTTAGCCCTTCAATTCATATAACATCAACTGCATGACAGCGAGTTGGCTTGATGCATACACCGACAGCTTCTGACCCTCAAACACACTCACGCGAACTAGTGGACAAAACGAAAACACAGCACAAAAGGAGAAACACTCTGATTTTTCTGTGGCTGCTTCAACTTGCAGCTTACTGTTTCGTTTCTCATCTATTTATTAATGCGAAATTAAAGAAACAACAGAAAGAGAAAAAAAAGCGAACGTGCCGAAAGATCTGCAACGTTCTAATCGTGAGGAACAACCCCCTAGACTCGGTCATGCCTACACGCCACGCCTCCTATATGCACGACATCGTGCGTTTATTTTTAGCTAACGGAAAAAGAAAAGCACAACAAGATTATCTAACAAACTCCCCCTAATCTAGTTGTTCTGGATATTGACGATGCCGAGCTTCGCGCGCAGGCCCTGGAACTTGACCTGCCCGAGTGCTTTTGTCATTATATCCGCCAGCTGATCGTCGGTGTGGACGTAGTCGACGACGATCTTGCCGCCTTCGACACACTGTCTGATGAAATGGTAGCGCGTCTCGATATGTTTGCTCCGGTCATGGAAAACCGGATTCTTGCAAAGTTGAATCGCTGATTTGTTGTCCACGAGTAGAGTAGCTCCGCCGGCCTCCTTGCCGAGAAGATCACTGAGTAGCTGTGCGAGCCACACACCTTGGCATGCTGCAGTAGTTGCGGCAATGTACTCCGCCTCGTAAGACGATAGGGCAACCACTTTCTGCTTTTGTGATTGCCAGCTTACCGGGCTCCCCCCGAGAACGAACACCACACCGGTAGTACTCTTTCTGTCGTCGACATCGCCGGCCATGTCGGCGTCGCTGTACCCCACGAGTTTAGCTCCGGAGATGTCCTTGGCGTAGCGACATCCATAGCCAATGGTGCCAGCAATATACCTGAGTATGTGCTTGACGGCGCTCCAATGCTCGGTCGTGGGCGACTCCATGTAGCGACTGACGTAGCCGACGGCGAACGTGATGTCGGGCCGCGTGTGTACCAAGTAGCGTAGACTCCCGACGATACTCCGGTAGAGCGTCGTATCCACCGGTGGGTTTGAGCTCTTCTTACTCAGTTTCAATCGTGGCTCCATTGGGACGTGGACCGGGTTGCAACCGGTCATGCCCGTTTTCTCGAGCACCTTGGCCGCGTACACAGTCTGCGCCAGCGTGATCACACCGGCGCCTTGTCGCACCTCGATGCTGAGGTAATAGCTAAGCTTGCCGAGGTCGCTCATCTAGAACTTGGCCTTCATCTCCTGCTTAAAATGATCGATGGCCTTCAAATGCGCGCCCGTGACGATCAGATCGTCCATGTACACGCCCAGCAGCAGCTTCTCATCGCCGACACCCCGGGTGTATACTGCATGCTCCGTTTCGTTCCTGTGAAACCTAAGTGATAACAGCGTGTCATCCAACTTGGCGTTCCACGCACGAGGAGCTTGACGTAGTCCGTACAAAGCCTTGTGCAGCCGCAATACTTTGTGCTCGTGCCCGTCTCGAACAAATCCGGGCGGCTGTGCTACATACACTTCTTCCTCCAGATCGCCGTTCAAGAATGCAGACTTGACGTCGAGATAGTGTACTTCCCAGCTGGCGTGCGGCGCGACCGCCAGCAACACTCTGACAGAGTCCAGTCGAGCCACGGGAGCGAAGACTTCATCGAAGTCTATCCCCGCGCGCTGGACATAGCCCTTTGCCACGAGCCTGGCCTTATGCTTGATCACTTCGCCGGCGCTGTTCTTCTTCAACTTGAAAACCCACTTCTGCCCAATCGGCTTTTTCCCAGCAGGCAACTCCGTTAGTGTCCAAGTGTGGTTTTCGACGATCGAGCTCAGCTCGTCGAGCATCGCCTTCCGCCAGCATGCATGCGGCTCAGCCTCCTGGAATGTCACCGGCTCGTCACCGGTCACGAGCAGGAGCTCCTATGTGTCCTTCACGTGCTCGCCGGTCGTGGCGTACATGTTGCTGATGGTGCGATAGCGTCGTGGTGCCTCATTGTTGCCTATCATGGCCGCAGGTGTTGCATCTGGCGGTGGAGACCCAAACTCCACGTCGTTTGGCTCAGGGGTCGGTGAGGCGCGCAGCTGCGTGGGCGTCCGGCTCGGGTGTCCGTGCACGCGGCGTGGCTGGCTCGGACGCAGGTGGTGTTGCCGCTCCCCCTTGTGTCAACGTGGTGGTTTCCCCGCATGCCGTCGCGATGGGCGGTGTGTACTCCACCGTGAACGAGGATGAACCTGCGTCAGAGCCAACCCAGTCCCAGCACGCCGCTTCATCGAACACGGCGTCGTGTTTCACACACATGCGCTTGCTTGCCGGATCATACACCCGGTAAGCCTTGGACTCGATGTCGTAGCCGATCAACACCATGGGGATGCTGCGATCATCCAATTTCTTCAGGTTAGGCCGTGTTACCTTAACATGTGCGATGCAGCCGAACGTTCTGAAGAAGTGCACCGTCGGCTTCTTCCCGTGCCAAGCCTCGTACGGAGTCATGCCACGCACACTCTGGGTCGGCGAGCAGTTCAGGATGAACATCGCCGTGCTGACTGCCTCCCCCCAGAACGTGCCCGGCATCTTCCTCGCCTTCAACAGACAACGCGCCATGGACATGACGGATTGGTTCCGCCGCTCGACGACGCCGTTCTGCTGTGGGGAGTAGGTGCCGTCAGCTGCCGGTGCACGCCGCGATCGGCACAGTAGTCCCCGAACTCCACAGAGGTGAACTCGCCACCTCGATCTGTGCACAGCATGCGCAGCTTCCTCCCGGTCTCCACCTCGACAGCAGCTTGGTACTTTTTGATCGCGGTCGCCGCCTCATCCTTGTATGTCAGCAAGGTGGCCCACATGTAGCGGGTTTTGTCGTCGACGAGGAGGAGGAAGTACTTCCTCCCTCCGTGTGTTGCCGGCGTGATGGGCCCGCAAAGATCACCGTGTACGAGGTCGATGCGACCCTCTGCACGATAATTCGCCATCTGCGGGAAGGGTGCGCGCCTCTGCTTGCCGACGAGACATGCGTCACAGAGTTGATCCATGTGTTTGATGTGAGGAAGTTCGCGCACCATGCTATCGTGCGCGAGCTTGCGCAGCGCCTCGAAGTTCAGATGGCCGAAACGCCCATGCCAAAGCCAGGCAGTATCCCATGTACTAGCTGACATGCACACCGGTTTCGTAGCATTAAGGGAAATCACATGCAGCCGGTTGCTAGTCCGCGTTACCTTGACGAGGAGATGTTGTTGCTGATCTCGCACGTGCATGACACCGCCTCTAATGAGCACCTCGCAGCCCACCTCATCGAGCTGCCAAAGGGAGATGATGTTGCTGCGGAGCTTGGGTATGTAGTAGACGTTGGTGAACATGCGGTGCCGGCCACCATGTGCTGTGAAAAGCACAGTGCCGCGCCCCCTGATCTCCACCACTGAGCCATCGTCGAACCGGACCGACCCAGCCATGCCTGCGTCCAGCTGGGTGAACGCGGTGCGGTCACCCGTCATGTGATTTGACGCCCCATTGTCTAGGTACCACACGGCGTCCTTCACGTCATCCTCCTTGCCGAGCAGGACCTCGGCGCGTTCTTCGTTGAGAAAAACAAAGCCATCGCCGCCGCCGCGTTCTGACTCGACGTGTGCAGCGGTGAGCGACGCAACTTCAGCCATGAGGAGTGTGGGCTCCTCATCCTACACCTGCACGAGGTTGGTGACACTACAACAAAAATGGTCATTGACAACTTCTAAAAAAGGTTGTAATAGGGGTCAGACAACTTCTTAACAAACGTTGTAATATGCGAAGTTGTAATAGGGTCGGCTTATTAGACCACTTTTTCTGTCTATTGTAAGCAAACGTTGTAATAGATGTATATTACAACTTTTTTTTAAAGTTGTGTAAACTTTTATTACAACGTTTAGAAAAAGTTGTGTAAAGAGATATTACAACTTTTAGTAAACGTTGTGTAAAATTTTATTACAACATTTATAAAAGGTTGTGTAAAGCAATAGTACAACTTTCTTTAAAAGTTGTGTAAACTTCTATTACAACGTTTTTAAAAGGTTGTGTAAACTTCTATTACAACTGGTTTAAATAGTTGCTTAAAAATCTGTTACAACTTTTATAAAACGTTGTCTAACATTTATTACAACTTTTATAAAACGTTGCGAAAAAGGTACAAAATTAAAAAAAATTATACGCGGGTGCAGCTGTTACAAATCTCCATGTATTAGTTGTACACATCCCGATGAACACACACACACACACACACACACACACACACACACACACACACACACACACACACACACACACACACACACACACACACACACACACACACACACACACACACACAAAATAGCATAGACAAATACGTCTAACCATTTATTCATAAACTATAAAGTTACACCTTAACATTAACTTCCTCCAATACAAGGTGAACATTAATTTCCTCCATTACATGATGATACTAACTTCCTCCATTACATGATGATACATCTGTTCTTAAACTTGCCAAAAGTTCAACATAATTGTTCAAAAATAAATTGGAATACTTCCTGAGACCTTTGCCGATGTTACCTATGGTCAACAGCCGAGATACCCCTCGAGTCCACATCTCATGCTCCCTTTGTCTTCAGCACTCAAATTGCCCTGCATCTAGAGAAGTATTCGGAGAACAAATAAATAGTTAGAATTATATACCTTGGCCTAGTATAAATATGGATAGCAGGTTAGCAACTCTTTTTCTGCCACTGAAATGAAGTATGTAACCATTTGAAAATGTCAGCAGCAATTAAATTTTTAGAATCAACCTCAGCGGAAATGAAGTATGAAGTATGATACTTTAAAGCATGTGTTTGAATCTTCTAAAAAACAGATTGCAAACAATAGAAGCAAAAATGGTGTTTCCATGATTACAGAATATTGATGTTTAAAGCCTGTGTTTGAATCTTCTAAAAATATTCTGCAATATGGTTAGGATAGTTGAAATGTTCCTAGGATTGCAAACAACAGAAGCAAAAATGGTTAAAATTCAGCATATTCTGATATTATCTACAATATGGTTAAAATATGCCCAGTATGCACAGTCAATATCATGTATATTCTGCAATTTAGAATACATGCCCAGTCAGTATGCCCAGTATGCCCAGTCAGTATGCCCAGTCAATATCATGCCCAGTCAGTATGCCCAGTATGACCAGTCAATATGGTTAAATTCAGCATATTCAGCAATTTAGAAAATCTGTTCTCCATTTACGCTAAAAGTATACCCAGTCAATATCGTGTATATTCTGCTCTCCTCACTGTGGGGTGTATGGGTAATGTGAATATACAAGCAATACTCATAATGTTTATCAACATCTGATTAATTTTTCGTTTCTGTATGCAAGTATTATTCATGTATACATTGGAGCCATGACAATATCAGTCACCTCTGGTAACATAACCTAGAAAAAGCAAATACATCGATTTTTTCGCAACTTCTAACAGATGCGCACAGCATGACAAGCAGCAGCCTTAGTAACAATAGAACAGAAGGAATACAAATACAAATACAAATACAACATAAACGTAAATAAACATAAACGCTTACATAGGAATATTTGCATTGCCCTGATCTTGTAAGTCCCCATTTTGCGACCTCGTCGTGTTTCTTCTTCATGCAATCACGCTCCCAGTGCCCCAGTTTATCACAGTACCGGCACTTGTCCTTCTTGACGTCGCGACCGGCACCGAATGCCCTGCCGCCGCCGTCGCACGCGACCTCCTTGCCACACGCATCCTGCGCCTTGCCACGACGCTTGTTTGGGATGAAGCCGCTACCACCACGGCTGGAGGAGCCGTCCTGTTCGCGCCGCCGCATGCGCGCGAGCCACTCCTCCTCCGACAGCAGGAGCTTGCCACTGCCATCCTCTGCCGCCTCCAGATCGAACCGTTCCTCGGTCGCTTTGAAACGACCCGTCAGGTCATCCATCGAGAGAGTGTTCAGGTCGAGCAAGCTCTCCACGGACATGACCAGCTGCGAGTACCGCTTGGGGATGACGCGTAGGAACTTCTGCATGGCTTGCTTCTCCTTGATCTCGTCACCGAGATCAGATAGTTTGCTAACAATGCCGGTTAGACGCAAAGACAACTCATCGATCGACTCACAAGGTTTATGCTTCAGCTCCTCGAACTCGGTCCTGAGCGTCTGAGATTTGGCGTCGCGCACACGTTCAGACCCCATGCGCATGGTCTTGATTGTCTCCCATGCCTCCTTTGCCGTGGGATTTACCGCCAGAGTTGCGATCATCTCCGACGGCACGGCGCGGAGGATGGCCTCCGTCGCCTTGCGGTCATTGCGGTAGCCGACGTCATCGGTGACGGACTCTGCGCCCTCGACTACCCGCCACAGGCCTCTCGCCTGCAGGATGACTCTCATCAAGAGGACCCAGTCGCTGTAGTTTGATCGTGTCAGGATGGGGTACGTCGTTGTCCCGCACGGCTCCTTCATCATCTGCGGTAGCGCAAGCTCACGCCCATGGCCGCTTGCCACTTGATTGGTAGGGATGCGCTCCATCGCGAGGTGCCGAAGAACTCGAACCGGGCTCTGATACCACTTGACAGCCTCTGACCCTCAAACACACTCACGCAAACTAGTGGACAAAACGAAAACACAGCACAAAAGGAGAAACACTCTGATTTTTTTGTGGCTGCTTCAACTTGCAGCTTACTGTTTCGTTTCCCATCTATTTATTAATGCGAAAGCAACAACAGAAAGAAAAAAAAACGAACATGCCGAAAGATCTGCAACGTTCTGATCATGAGGAACAACCCCCTAGACTCGGTCATGCCTACACGCCACGCCTCATACATGCACCGCATCGTGCGTTTATTTTTAGCTAACGGAAAAAGAAAAGCACAACAAGATTATCTAACATACACAAGATACGATTGCTTACTGCTTATTATCCCTCATGTACAAGCACAAGTTGAGTTCTTAAAAGGGAGGTGGTAAATCAAAGCGACAACTAGAGCTAAAAGATGGAGGAGAGGGTTGGCAGCTTCATCTCTCCCTTCTTGGAGAGAGGTATGGTGAAATTGCCGATGATGGGGAGATCAACGGTGAGCCCCACTAGCAGCTCGTAGTCAATGTCCCCGTCCCTCCCCACATCCTTCATGATGCTCATCAGAAAATCGTAGGGCACTTTGAGCGGCACCTCCAGCGTCGTGGTCTCGTTGGCCATCAGCGATCCTGGATCCGGCAACGTCCCCGAAACCACGACCCTGTATATATATGGGTGAATATTAAATATATGTGGTGTCAATCAATTGAATTCAAGAAGATGGACAAGTAATTGAGTAGGAAGATCACCTGCCGGCGCTCTTGAGAGTGTAAGAGACCTCGCAGATGGGGATGGAGTGGGAGTAGGGGTTTTGGACGTTGAGCTGTCCGTTGACGAGGACCGAGTCCCTGCTGACGTTCTTGATGGACAGGTCGCTGAGGTCGGCCTCCGGCTTCTCAACGTGCGCGATCTTGTCGGCCACGAACCCCTTCGCCTTGTTCAGCAGCTGCGCCATTAAATTACTCGAGATTCAGACGTACCCAAGTAGCAGCGCTGCAGCAGTACTAGTATTGAGAAGATGAATATTTGGTGTGGTGATAAACTATAGATCAGTTTATATAAATAGGGAGAGAAAAGGGGATGATGATGATAATGGATGAATAAATTAAAGGGGATAGAGATGGATACATGGCGCTAGTTAGAAGCGGGCATCTGTTACATTGCTTGGCGACGGGAATGCTGTCTGTATCCTCCCCGTGCCGCGTATTCCTGTGGCATGTGTCCTGCTGCGTGTCTCGGACGCGTGCACTTTAGATGTCGGTGTGGAGACGCACTCAGAGGCATTATTGAAGTCTAGCTGTTTGGATTGAGATTATCGTTGACTACATTGATGGTCATGATGGAAAAAGTAGATCGATCACCACCATGCATTTCTTGCCGACATAGGATAAGATTACATTGGTATGATTCTTTAGTTTTAACGTCTCTTGATGCGTAATTCTTTACACAGAACTAATTGGTGTCACCGGTCGCCACATCATCGCTTAGCTGGGGCCTAGTTGTTGGTTGCTTACGTGGCAAGTAAATTGTCAGTCTCTAGAAAATTTCCAACGATATTTTTTAAAAGGTTTTTTAGCATATTTGTCCCTTAAATCTTGCGTATTTTGATATCTGTCTCTCAAATCTTCATATTTGCCCTCAAGTCCCTCAAAAGTTAGTATTTAATCTTAATAGTCCCTCTCACTAACTATCTGTTAAAATCTTAACGGAAATAGGAATATTCCGTTAGTATTTAACCTTAATTTGCACTCAAGTCCCTCAAAAGTTAGTATTTAACCTTAATAGTCCCTTAAATTTTGAACGTTAACCTTAATAGTCTCTTAATTTAACGGAATATTCCCATTTCCGTTAAGATTTTAACAGATAGTTAGTGAGAGTGACTATTAAGGTTAAATACTAACTTTTGAGAGACTTGATGGCAAATATGAAGATTTGAGAGATATCAAAATACGCAAGATTTAAGGGACAAATATGCTAAAACCCCGTTTTAAAATTGAGGATCTAGAATATTCTTGTATATTCATGATGACTATTTAATATGAGCTCTTTATGTGTATTAATATAGAAGGCTCTGGGGACTCATCATAGGCCAAGGGATCATGGAAGTCTCTAGAAGCTAATCTTCATCATTCATTGTGGGAAAGCCTCACCTGTAAAATGGGGGAAGGAGATGCCATTTATATTCAACTAGAATCATTAAGCAGTAGCCAAGTAAATGCAATATAGTTTCTCGCTTCCAAGTTCTTCTCTTGTGTTTTTGAGTGTCTTATGAGTGAGAGAATGTGATGTAGGCTACCTTAACCATTCTAATAGCGAGAGTGTGTGTGATCTAAGTGCCATACAGGATTAGGGAAGTCAAGTAGTCAAACAATACCGTATTCCTCTCCTATGGTATAGGAAGTTAGTCTCGCAATAGAGTTAAATAGATCCATAGTAAATCACTGGCCATGGTATTAGATGAACTTAGATTTAAAAATAATGAAAGAGATAACCCTAGCTCTAATGTGGAGTGGCTTTTATAATCATAAGCCCCATTTGATTCTCATCCCCTAGATCTAGGATCATAATGGTTCCAAAGATACAAGTCTTAAATCGGGTTTTGGGTTGAAGCTTCTGCAAATCGGTCGATGTTTGCTTCAAAGATCGGTAGAATTATCGCGTCAGACGGCTGTTGTTGACTGACCAGGCGTCCAGCTGCTAGTAAATAATTTCTTCGATTTAGTTATGACCAAACATCTAACGTTGTCATGTCAAGAGTTTGGATGATCAGTTAATGGGCACTTGAAGCAGCTGGAGTCAGACGTCTCTGGAAAAACACACCCTAGAAGGGGGCAGTGTTCTAAAAATCGGTCTGGGCGGCCGCCTAGGCGGTGCCTAGGCGCTAGGCGGCCAGTAAACGCCCCGATTATGGTCTGGGCGGTCAATCTGGGCGTTTTTGGGATTAATCGGCCGCCTAAGCGTTCTGGGCGGTGTCTGGGCGCTCTGGGCGGTTTCTGGGCGGTTTCTGGGCGGTTTCTGGGCGTTTTTGGTAAATTGCTTAATTGCACAAGAGTATCTTTTAAATTTTATTTTGTTGCACACAAATACTCTAAAGTAGGTAAACTGGATTTGATTTAGTATGTATTAAATATTTGATGTATTTTAAATAATATATATATATATATATATATATATATATAAACATAAATATATTATATAAAAATAAATAAAATAATTAAAAACTGCAAATCCGCCTAGGCCGATTAATCCCCGATTAATCCCCGATTAATGCTCTGGGCGCTAGGCGCTAGCAATCCGAACGCCTAGCGCCTAGCGTTTTTTACAACCTTGGAAGGGGGTGAATCAGGTGTAGATACAAATAAAAAATCGAAGCACAAGATCAACTAATCCAAATCGCAAAAATAAACAAGCAATGATTATTCAACCGTTTAGGCTCGCCGCCTCTACTCCAACCCTAAACCCTTGAGGCTTTCACCCTCTTTTATAACCAAAAAGAGAAAACCAAACCCGATCGCACTTCCAGGTAGAGATCATACCGTACAATATATTGTTTCAAAGTTTACGCACAAAGATAGTTTTTGAGAAAAGATATTCACAAATATAATCTAACAATAAAAAAATGCTAGAAGTCACCATGATGTAGATCGTCCCTCAACAAACTTGTAGGCACAAACCGTGCTTGATTCTTACGCTTGTAGAAAACGATATCGCCTTTTCAGATCCACGTTTGCAAATCATTCTTCTTCTTCTTCTTCTTCTTCTTCTTCACGCACTTGAGGCTTAAACAATGTTAATTGAAGGATGACTAGCAAGGATGAAGAACTCTAGAATTTTTCTCTAGATGCTTACTAATATTTCTCCAAGGGATGGCTCTCCCTCTTTAATAGTGGATGAGGAATTTTCTTCAATTTGGAACTCTTGATCTTCTAATCTTCTTTCAAATCTTCAATCCAATCTTCAATGATTTGTTAGAATTCAATGATTTAGAAACTCCTCTTCAAATTGGTCTTCAAATAGTTTTGAAACTCATCCAAATTGATTATGGTCAAACATGTGTGTTTGACTAGTCAAACTGGTCAAATTAAGGTTTTATATGAACTCTGATACTCGACACAGCTGTGTGCCAATTCGGCATTGTCGTGTTGTTTGAACTCTGGCCTTACTGTGAACTTCGCAAAGTCGGCACGGCCGTGTGGCCTCCTGAAGGAAACTTCATGGTTTTCTGTATATTTTATGGCACGTCCGTGTTACAGTTTGCTGAAAATATTTGAAGTTACTATTTTTTAAGGCACTGCCATGTTAGCTCTCGCACGTCCGTGTTGCTTTGGATCTTCTTGCACATGTCTGATTCTGATGCACATGACTGTGCAGATGACAAACACGGCCGTGTCACGCCTATTTTGGCACATATCATCGTTGTTTGACCTCCGATTAACCTGAAACTTGCTAGATAGACATATTAGATCCAAATGACTTGTTTGTCATCATCAAAATTACATTTTGGCTTCAGACAGAGGACTAACTTAGGCCAACAATCGCTTCCCTTTTGATGATGGTAAACAAGTATAGAAAAATTGAGATTTAAAAACATAGAGCAAGCCATATGGTGCATATGTTCATGGATCATCATGCAAAGCTTCCCTAGATATGTGCTCTCATGAAGAATGTGACAAGCTCCCCCTCAAACTATGCATCTCAATGTCTATCTCTCTCACTTGATCTATGCATCATTGTTTTTAATGTCATAATTTTTCAACTCTCCCCCTTTTGATAACATCGAAAAGGCCTTTAATATCATTGAAGTAGTAAAGAATAAGATGCGAAACAATACTAGCATATCAAAGAAACATGAAATTTACGATGATGATCTTATAAATGTCGTTCTCCCCACGAACTGAAACTTCGAGCAACGTTGTGGGCATTGAAAGCATATGCCAATTACATGAAAAGAATAAGAAGATATCATCATATAAAGTACATTGACAATTGGTTAATGCTTAGAAACTAAGAATTCTAATCATATAATTGTCCGACACAAATTGTGACCATGCATCTCTTGTGGAATAATCATAAAGAAAAATGTAGGGAGACACCTAACATATGATACCATGTTGTTAAATTTCGGGTTTTTTGGAGTTGAGGTGTGCTAAGTGGTTACTTCATCAACCATATGTCACACACATTGCTTAACAAACTCCAGAAATCCAGTTACAAGCCGCCGGTATCAAAAGAAATGGCATATATGTTGGTATATTTCTTTGTTTTTTCCTTTTTGCCAAAAAATCTTTTTCACATATATTTTCTTGCTTTATGTTGCTCATGTCATTTTTCTTACTATTTTGGTGTCTCAAAATAGTGACACATGAAGGCATCAATGTATTTGAATCCTACGACTTAATTTTCCAAAGAGAGTTATGTACACAATAGGTGTAGAGACAATCAAGATGTTGATTTCCATAGAGTCTAAGCACTAACTAATCATCTCCATAAATTATACAAGTCAATCAACTCATTAAATTCAAGCAATATGACATGCCAACAAATTACATTACATTATTCATATTTCACGTATGGGAATTTTACATAAATAAGAGACAACATCATCAAAATCATTTTTAATGTTTCTACGATGACAAGCATGGTTCATATCAAATACTCAACGATGTTCAACAATATTAATGAAGGACATGCATGCACATACAAAAAATGAACTAGCCTATTGTGACAGGGAATGTTGAACAATGTGTAGAGGCTAGATACAATGCTTAAGCGTGTGTATGTGCATAGATAATCATGCTAAGTCTCAACTAGTGACATAATCCCCAACTCACTTCGAATGAAGCAAAATTGTTTTTGATCTAGGGGTTTGGTGAAGATGCTCGCTAGTTGTTTTTCGGTGTCAACATATGTTGGGTTTCGATGTGCCCTCGGGGCATAAAATCTATGCCCGTCATACGTCGGACGGACGATAGAAGCACAAAAGGAAGCGGAATAAAATTCATTAAATTATTTAATGACAGCCCTAAGGATTTCATTAAGCCTAGCTAGGATAATCTATTATCTTTGGGTGGGTCTGACCAACCCCAAAGACAGATCTAAACTACTGCAACATATATGAAAGCATAAAATAAAAGACATACCAGTCACTTCGCTACCGCCCGAAGCGTCGTTTTTAGCAACTTGTCTTTAATCCCCGAAGCGATGCCCTGCTTTGGGGCTGAGCTGTTTCTCCCTAACTGAGCCGCGTCCCGAGGCGAGTAAACCCCTTGTCGCCGAGCTAACCACAAGCTCCAAAAAGTTTTACCTTGAGTGGATCCTCCGGCAAGACTTCGGATGCGTTCCAAACCCCTTCGTAGCTTTGCTAGAGCCCGATCAAGAGCGAGGAAGAATGAGGGAGAAAGTTGGAACATTAATTAAATTTGGATCCAGGCTTGCTAACGTTTATTAGAGCTACTCAGACTGGAGTTATGTGCGAGTTTCAAGGAGGTGGTTGGCCCCTATTTATATAGGTGGCTGACCCCTCCTCTTTTCTCCATATTCAATGTGGGACTAATATTTTTAGAGGAAAAATCAATTATTAGTTTGCCTTCATGAAGGCCAAATTTTGATGAATTTTTCCTCACTCACCGTTGAGCTTCACAAGCGATATCATATATCAAATCAAAGAGCAATGAACGGTGAACGCATAGAAACAAACTGAGCTCAATTTTGATGTCGTTTGACCCCTCAAACTTTGCCAAAAAATTGTGTTTCGAAAAAAACCCATCCACCAGATTTTTCTAGGTTTCTCAACCCTCTGTGGCCCCCACCCGTGGGCCCACTATCTACGGCCGGTGCACCATGTGGGCAGCAGGCGAGCGGGTCCCACCTTCCCTAATTTTTCTTTCTTTCTTTCTCAAAGAATTTGTTTTTGTCTTTCTCTCGTCCAACTAGGTTTAGACCAAAAACAAATTGATTTAGAACACTCCTAGACTTTTGATTTAGTTTGTTCTACGCTTTCATTGTAAAATATATTCGTAAACATTTTATAATACATCATATGCAATAATTCACATCAATAATGTTCCAAAGTAAATCTCGCAAGCCTTTTGCGACACAATTAATTCCCACAAATCCGATGTATAATCTCACTTAAGCTTTCTATTACTTGACGAATGTCTCACTTTGTGTGAGACCATATAGCCTGACCCTACTACAGGTGGGGCTCGAAACCCCAGACGACAGTGACCACGAGCAGCATGTGATATCCCTGTTTCGGTATCATTGGCTAACTCATATACATGAGTATTATCGGGACCACCCTGACTGTGTTCGAAAGGATTGCTGCAGTTTTTTTCCCTTTGTCAAAACTATGTCGATTAGTCAAGCCTAGGGTACGGTCAACTGTCAACTCTAATAGCTTGAACTCGGTTAGTCTCCATCGGTCTTTAGTCTATCAATGTTGGACTTCTTCCAACATACTTTGGCCAAAGTTTTCACTAAAGACCAAACTAATACGTGCGATACTAACTCCCCATTAACGGGAGAGCTGAATCCTTTCTTGGTCATTACTCTCCTCGCATGCTTCAAGTGTCACCCAACCAAAGACCTTTCAACATACCTTGCCTCGAAGCTAGGTCTCGAACAGGTTCGTATAATGACCTCAAAGTCTAAGGACCAACTTGCTTATCATCACTAAGAGTTATCACTGATAGATTCAGTTCATGTTAACCATATGATAACTCTCGTTGGGTTGCTGATCACTCCTTATTTTACACTTTTTTTTCGCATGTTTGCATGCCGTTTGGATCGCCCAAATCATGTTTTTTCACGATATATCGACGATATTGCGATGCTTTTCACGATTTGTTGTTTTTGTCGCATTTCAGGTGATTTGGAGCGATTTGGAGTGATCTCGAGATACGCCTACTCCAGAGTGTCACCGACGACCTCCCTGAGGGGTATTTCGCTGTTGGAGAAGAGCGGAAGAAGAAAGAACATCGCAGGAGCGACGAGGAGGCCAAAACAAGCTGTTTGGGCATTTTTGGTGTCTCACTCGGCCGAGTGAAGGAGTCACTCGGCCGACCAGCGAGACACCGCTCGGCCGACCAGATCAGACACGATTCATATGTGCACTCGACCGAGCATCGGAGACCACATCGGCCGAGTGATGAGATCCCGTCCGCCCGAGTGGCACCCAGACGAAGCCATTCAAAAATCGCCAACTTACTGTTTTTCGGCTGCCTGAGCTTCAGAAGACCCACTCGGCCGAGTGGATAATCCCGACCGCCCGAGTACCAAGAAGCCATCGGCCGAGTGACGACAACTCACTCGGCCGAGTCGTCCCCGAAGTGAAGACCCCTAAAGATCAAGACTTACTGGAAATTTACAGGGTTTCTCACTTGGCCGAGCGACTTTTGTCACTCGGCCGAGTGCGACGCGCTGCCTGTAGCGAAAATTACGGATTTCAGGCTGCGCAGGGGTATTTTGGTCACAGTTTTTGGACGATTTTGGGGGGTATTTAACCCCTGTTTTTACCCTAGTTTGGAGAGTTTTTCTCTTAGATTCTTTGCAGCTTTTTAGCTTAACTTTTTAGCTTTATTCTTGAGGTTGGAGAGGAGACAAAAGTTGATTTTTGTTGGATTATTTGGAGAACTCAATTGGTTTGCCTCTCTCTTCTCTAAAAATTCTATTTTTATTGCTTATCTCAATATTGTGATGAATTCTTTTGTTTATTTCATTGATTATTTTTGTGTTTGCGCTATGAATTGTCAGTAGTCTCCACGTCTTGGGGCGTGGGGATGAACCCTACAAGCCCAATTTCATATTTGTGATGAATTGGTAGAAATTTTGCTAGAATTGTTATTAGGGATTAGTTTGGGAGAGATTTACTACGGATAGCTAGGAGTTCATACCGATTGGGATTTGCAAGAGATTGGATCCCAATTCGATAGGAAACCGTAGAAATCCGAATTGGGTTGGAATCGAATTTCCGTAGTATCGGCTTGCAAGAGATTGGACCGATACTAGGGTTCCCGGTTGCAATTCCGTGCCGATACCCGTTTGCAAGAGATTGGATGGGTAGAAACTATCCCAACATAGGTCGTGGGCCGAGTTTGCAAGAGATTGGGCTCGGTGCGCGATTGAACGATGATGTTGATCCTAATGCTAGCTTCCCTAGGCTAGGGTTTGCAAGAGATTGGACCCGAACCTAGGATAGCTATAGACCGGCAACAGCGCGAGAGCGTGAGCTTTGTTCTACATTCAGTTGCAACTAGTTCATCCAAAATCTTATTCTAGCAACTTTGACACCGATGAACCACATTGACGAGATACGGTGAGTAGCGGGAATTCCCCATTCCCTAGACGTTCTTTATTTGATTTGATATTTCCGTACTTTGTCTGACGATTGTGACAGGATCGCCAAAGGCAAATCTCTCTCTTCTTAAATAGCCAGGTTGATTAGAACAAGCACGGTCATTCGTCCTCCCTGTGTTCGATAACCCGCTCGCTGCTATACCGTGCGCTTGCGGTAAAACTACAACCGTTCTTTGGGTTACATTCCGGGACGATCAGTTGCTCAGTGAACTCATTCTCCAATGAGCACATGTGTCTCGTCTCCAACTTCACCAAGTCGAACGACCATGAGATCATCGTCACCACTACATGGTGAAGACAAAGACACAATGGTCTATCCAATGTATCGATATCTTTTTTTTGAAACATCTACGACCACGAATGATTTTAGAATTATGCTACAAACGGTCAAACAATTCTCCATGATCAAGATCCTCACCTCGATACTTGTTCGACCTTGCATCAAGTCTCAGGAATTTACCTAAGTTCTAATGTAGACTACATTAAAATAAACTTAGGTTAATTCTTACCGAACAGCTTACTGTTATTTCGAACAAGATGTTTGTACATATACACAGAGATAAATTGTCTCGAGGACAAACACATCTCCCAACATTTTTCACTTGCACTCAGGCACATTTATCCTAGTAACTCAAATAGCATTTACACATAAGTCTCTCTAGATTTCATGTGGTAGTTCGTGAGTGAATCTACTAAACCTTTTTTAGTTTAGACTTAAGGAGTTTCTATGTTCATGCTAGACCACTCATATAAATCTCATCCAAATTATTACCTTGGTCTTTTGGAATCCATAACATTTATCTTGCATAGATCTCGTCCAGCTCATCGTTCTCACTTGAGACTTAAACCAATATCCTTTACGTACCTTACGAAAATGCTTCAAAATAGTCACTAGTCATCTGCACGGTTCATAATTATTACAGATAAAGTGTCAAACTCTTTGACCACTTTGTCAAAACATACATTTCGGCTCCTTGATACCTCGCATGCATTTTATTCGCTTACATTGACCTTGAAAACTCACTGGCTGACTCATATAAGTTCGTTCTTTTAAATCACATTTAGAAACAGACTTTACATGCATACTTTAGTTTTCATGGTCATCATAAGCATTGACATCGAGTTTGATCCGAATAGATCTGTACACAGCTGTTGGCAAAAAGTATCATCACAATCCGTTTATATGAGTTCTAATGATAATCTTTCTTAACCAGCATAAGCTGCACTTCTCTATATTCATCTGCACTAATCTTCTTTCTTGAAGATTCACTTACAGCCATGAGAACACTTCCCTTGGGCACGTATTCTAAAGTCCCTACCTTATTCATGTGCAAATATCTTCACAGATTGCATCAAGCCATTTATCAGAGTCTCCACTTCGAATGGCATCTTGGAAGTTTGCTAGGCCATCATCAACTATGATGTTTTACTGATTCATTTCGTCTTACGAGACTTGAGTAATCATGTGACTTCCTAATGATTAAATTGAGGAATATCATATTGATAAGGTCCTTACAGAACCTTATAAGGAACCTAGGCATTATTATCTAGGTCTTAACCCAGAAAGAGGATTGTAACTCAGAGTCACTTATCATGTATCGCACCATGTCTAACAGAGTGTGTTTCATGCTCTCCAACAAACCGATGTGTTAAAAGACTTGACCTGAAAGAACATCTCATTTTCTTTTAATTATGCAAGCTTTACATAGCTAAGTATTCGCCTCTTCGATCTGATCGAAGTAGTTGAAATACTTCTACCATTGCGTTCTCTATTTCATCTGACTTGTGTTTCATCAAGAACACACGTCGTAATAAAATAAGAATACCATATCCATGATAATTTAGACTTAGGTCGGGATACATCCATATTTATGTGACCACGAGTTCTCCAACTCATTCTTCTACTGTCTTATAGAAGAAATTTTGGCCATTATACCTTTGAGACAAGACTCACAAGTGTCTTTCGACTCATAATACGAATTCAAGATACCCCTCTTTATGTGAATTGTCAAGTCTGTTCTCTTCGGTACGGCCTAGTCTGTTGTACCATAGAAAAGTTTTATGTAAATTGCGCATTCATGAATTAACACATAATACAATATCGTTATACAAAATACTCACACCTAAACAATGCTTCAGAAACAAGGTGATGACATTCGCCAAAATGTGATAGACGTCCCCCATTGTCATGCACTGTTCTCTCTAGTACGGGAGGCGTAGCTGACGAGGTCGCCGTAGTATTCAGACTTAGGCTTCGAGCCCTCTTATCCAAATACTACTAGGCATTTTTTGTGTGGTTAAGTATAAAACAATGAGCATGCCACTGCAACACACTGGAATAATACACAGAAAAGAACGTGCTCCAACAGAAAATAAAACGCAGTACTGAAAAGAAATACACCAACACAGAAATTACATAACATAACATTACATAAGTTCATATACATACATACCTCAGCTGTACAAAGGGGGTACAAAAGTGGGTACAAAAAAAGTAGAAACCCCCAGACCAAAAGTACAAAAAGACTACACCTGGTACAACTCACCCACTAGTCTAAACCCGAGAAGTCTAACTGAACAAGGTCGCCCGTAGGCTCTACCTCAGCTGTACAAGTATCGGTCTCTGGCTCCGGGCACCCGCAGACTGCTCGGGTCTCGCACCTGAAATCCACAAGTTGGGACACGCCAACGCATGACCCAGTAGAAACTCCTAACACTCTACTAGAACCCAGTTTTTAGAACTGGTCTTCCTAACTAACCAACTGACTACAAGTGTCACATCAATCTCAAGAATATGCAGAAATTAAAGACAGGGCGTAAGTACTGAAAGTAAACAATAGTAAACAGAACTGAAATAATTAAATGATTAAATTAATTAAAATTAAATGTTGTTCTGTTTTGGAACCCGGGTAAACCGTAGACTGATAAGGAAGCGGACTTCACCCAGGGTGGGTGAAAAGTGGTACCACTCCAGCGACACGAGCACTGAAGGGGCCTCTCGTAACTCCGTGCTCGAACGGAGCAAGGCACTAGAGCGATACTCATCTCGGTTTTTCTGTGGAAAACAGAGAAACCCATCAATTACCAGACATGGTGCGACACGAGCACACCACCGCCTCTCCAACTCTAGTCAACTCCCCCTTACGAGAGTGACGTGGCGAGTGAGAAAAATAGTACTACGGTCCGCTCCTCAACACCTAAAGTTTACCCGTTTTCCCCCAAACCCACATCTGGAGTCTCACCCATTTCAAGAATGGACCGAGTACTCCCGATGTCAATTCTCTGCTCACTCACAATTTTTCAAATTATTACAACATTGTTTTGACAATGTTTCATTAGCGGTTTCAACGACCTCTTTCACTTCATTTCATACTTTGCAATTTCTCATCATCAATATCATTCTTATCCCCATGAATCATAACATATTAAACATCATCATTAAGACATATCTCAAGACCATGATAATGAAGTACAATTAACATGATCAAAATTAACTTAACAAATATACAATTATACAATTCCTAAGCAAAATTACAACATGAATCTGCCAAAAACTGTCAGTTCAGATAGAATGGCTCGGTTACCCTATCTACCGTCAGAATTGGCTCTCGGCCCATTTTCAAAGTTGTAGGAAATTTTCTGCAGTTTTTCGTAGTGTCCTCGATTGTATTTTTATGATTTCTATACTATTTTATATGATTTTTACAAGTTGATGTCCTGCTGCTAAAAATTTCCAGCAACTAGTTTTCCTAACTAAACTAGTTTTTAACTTATTGGGTGTTATAATTAACTTAACTATACTATAATAATAATAATTTTACTTCATTTTCAAGATGTCAATATAATTCTAATTCTACAAAAATTTAATTTTTACTATTAACATACTCTACACAAATAAGATCACATTACTAGCAACTTTCACTTAACAAAAGTAGCATGAAAACCCAAACCAACTTCTTAACATAAACAACTTGCAATCTAGAGCTCTCAACAAGATTTTCTTAAAATTCATACTTTCAATCTCTTCCAACATGATCCAATACTATTAATTTGAATATTAAAACATAATGAGAACAACATATTAATCTTGTTGCATAAAGAACAACATGCTAACAATTTTTAGTAATCACTAAGAAACAATTTGAAATTTACCTAAGCATGGATCATATCATGAATTTCTAACATAGTTTTCAACATGAAAATTTATATAGCTTACTAACTCAAATTTTTTTTAAAAAAAATAAAAACTTCAATCCTAAAACTAAGTACTACTTATGTGTTTAGGATTTCTACCTTGCAAGAGTCCTCCAAAATTGTTTCTTGGGCCCTTCTTAATCCCTGATGAAAGGGCTCCTAGCTTCTTCTCCAACTCCTAGTAGGCCTCCAAGGTTTGGATTTTTGAGAGGTATTTTGGGGTGAATTGGTGTTGGAATGATGAGGAAATTTTTTAGGGCTTTTGCTAATGAAAGAGGGGATTCATGGAGAGGAAAATTGATGAAGGAAAATGAAACAAGGAGGTGAACTGTGGGAGGAGATGATTTTGGCCTAATGGGGAGCAAGAGAGAGTGAGAGAAGAAAATGAATTTTCTTTCTCTTTTTTGGTTTTTGATTTTCTTGCCTTGAAATTTGTTTTTCCCAAAATCCTCTTATCCACACATCTAGTCAAGATTAAGCCATGTGTTATCTCTTTAGCTAAGAAGATGACACATAACTTGTTGTGTTGTCATGGTTAAAAAAATTTTAGATTTTGTATTTTTAAGAAAATAGAAATACATGAAGAAATACCATATACAATCTAAATACAAGTATTCATCCAAATACTCTTATTTACATGAAGAAATACCATATACACTCTAAATACAAGTATTCATCCAAATACTCTTATTTACTAAATTCAATAGATGAGTTTAAAATCTTTTAAAAATAATTCTTACACCAAATAATTAAAAGAAAATTACGGGCATATGATCGCGTCCGGATATACACCCGAAAAACGACTTGTAGTCTTATCACAAGCGCACGGTGTAGTGGTGAGCGGGTATCGAACTCAGGGAGGACAATTGACAGTATCTTACTTTGATTACCTAGCTATCAAGAGAATAAGAATAGTTTTGATGTAATAGTCACAATCGTTCAAATAGCAAGAAATATCAATATAATAAAGCATCTAGGGATAGGAAATCCCCACTATGGACCGTCTCTCATCCTTGTGAATCATAAGTTTCATTGTTGCTAAGCTTGAATATAGGTGAACTAGTAGCAACTTAATGTAGAACCAAGCTCACGCTCTCGTGCTATTACCAGTCTATAGCAAACCTAGAATAGAGCCCACTCTCGTGCAAACGCTACCCTAAGCCGCTAGCGTGAAGATCGACATCATCGTCCAATAGCATCTCGAGTCCACTCTCGTGCAAACTCGAGCTACGATCTAGGTTAAGATAGTTCGTATTCGTCCAATCTCTTGCAAACGAATAATAGTATAGATTTATAATTAAAAATCCTAGATTTGGCCCAATCGCTTGCAAACCAAATCTAGAGAAATTCAATTATTAATCTAAATCGAATATCTAGGCCTTCCTATCAATTGGGATCCAATCTCTTGCAAATCCCAATCAATATGAATTCCTAGCTACTTGTAATAAATCAATCACAACCTAACCACTATCAATTCTAGCAACAAATCTATAAATTCATCACAATTCAAAGATCGGGTCCATAGGGTTCATCCCCATGCCCTAGAACGACGGAACTACTCACTAATCATCATGAAAATCTCAGAAATAACAAATATAATCATGACACAATTCATTGCAAAGAAGAAACAATTCCGAAAAATGAGTTTTTAAACAAGAAAGAACAAACCAATAATGTCGCCAATGATCTCCAGCTGAGATTTCTCTAAAGAATAGCCGTCTAAAACCTAAAAGAAGTCTCTAAAAAATAATTCAAGTTTCTCCTCAAACTAGGGTAAAAACTAGGCAAAAATACAAGCCAAAATCGTCCAAAAAATTGTGACAAAACTGCCCCTGCGCAGCCCAGAATTCGCATTCCTAGCAGTAGTCAGAGAGGGTCACTCGGCCAAGTGACCCTTGTCACTCGCCCGAGTGACAAACCCTGTAAAATAACAGTAACTTCGGGGTTTTCAGGGGTCTGTTTCTCGGGTGACTCGGCCGAGTAGTTTTCTTCGTTCGGCCGAGTGAGCAATCATGCTCGGCCGAGTGAGCTTTCTCAGATTTTCCAGTAACTTGGGCTCTTCTCTGTACCACTCGGGCGAGTGAGATTTCTTACTCGGCCGAGTAGACTTCCTTACTCGACCGAGGAAACGTGGAAAATCGTCAGTTCGTATCCGTTTCACTCGGGCGAGTCTGATCCTTTACTCGACCGAATGAGTAGTCTTGCTCGGCCGAGTGATGTGCTCTTTGTTGAGTATTGATTCCCCGAATTTGGTTTTGATGATGAACAAACATAAATATCGTGAACTAACTCTTTGTGAGCGCAGTTATGGAGATCATCGCCAAACTTCTATGAACATCAAAAGCGACATCTCGAGACTTCTCAAAGCGCGTGATCGTATGCTTGAAGCTTCGTTGAAGCTCAAGGACCATTATTGAAGTCAAGAGATTCGAATCGAAGCATTTGAAGACGGTTCGTCAAGTTTTATTTATAGTCTTCTAGCTTTGTTTCGTAGAATGTTAAGCCTTGAGTAGGTCTTACGTTTTAATCTTCATAATGATCATATCTTAGAGCTAGGATCTTAGTAAAAGCCCATACAAACTTTCCCGAAGCTTCACGCTTCATTTCACGGCTTTTTGTGCATGTTAGTTGGTTCAAGAAGAAGAACCAACCGACTAGATGGCAATCTAGTCGGTCGGCAATGCTTCTTGAACCGACTAGAATGCCTTGTTCAATTTCAGCTCAGTTACTGTTTACAGTTAGTAGGTCCAAGAAGGTTCACCGACCGACTAGTTGTGAAACTAGTCGGTTAGGAATCCTTCTTAGACCGACTAGTTGAGCTTCCATTTTTGAGCCTAACTTACTGTTTACAGTTAGTCGGTCAAAGCACAACGATCGACCGACTAGTTGAGAAACTAGTCGGTTGGAAGTTGTTCTTAAACCGACTAGCTGTCTTTGTATTCAGACTATTCTATTTCTTCTGTTAGTCGGTCAAAGAACACTCACCGATCGACTAGTTGTGAAACTAGTCGGTTGGCAAGTCTTCTTAGACCGACTAGTTCTTTAAGTCTGAACTTTCATCTTTTGGCTGTTCTTCAGTTAGTCGGTTCATGTTGAATCACCGACCGACTAGTTGATGAACTAGTCGGTCAGTGATCCTTCTTTGACCGACTAGTCTGCTTCAGAATAGAGCCGTTGGAGCATTAAATGCCACGAATTTTTCTCTCTCTTTCCTCTATCCTATATATACTTGGAGTGCTGCTTTCATAGCATTCAAGGCTGATATTTATTGAAGTTTAGAGATTAAAGAGAAGCAATTAATTCTCATTCAAACCTCATTTATTTCTCACTTGAATCTCTCCATCACTCTTATTTCAAAAGAGAGATTCATTGGTTGTGAGCCTTCCAAGCCAAGAGCTTGATCCTATGTCACCAACATCTTCCTAGCCTCCCATCGCTGATCAACATCTTGGAGCTAGGGTTTGGTGCCTTCATCTTCCCCAAAATCCTTCTTGCCCTAAATCGTAAGTTTTACTCAAGGCATAGGGTTTTGTGGTAAGTATTTCATATTTCATTATATTTGATATTGCAAGTGTTTTTCTCTCGGTTGTGATCTCGGTTTGTGGGAGTCACATTTTCATTTGTGTATGATTTGATCTTGTAGAGGTTTTCAACAAGTATTTCATAGTGCAAATTTGAGTTAGAGGATTCTAACTCAAGTATCCGGAGGGGATCTGGGTGTTTGGAACATAGGATCACCAGGAACAAGTCGGGGAGACTTGGGTGGATCCGAACCCGTTATATCGTCTGTTTGCGATTGCTTTTTCTTTGTTGTCAATATTTACATTTCCGCATTGTTGGTTGAGTTTGCAAGATAATTAGGAATTATCTTCTTAATTATTTTAAAGTACTATTCACCCCCCTCTAGTACTTGTGCAGTAGCTACATAGGGCATTACATTTGGTATCTGAGCCAAGTACATAGCTATGTATTCCAACGATAACAAGAACGTTCGTCCGCCTTCAGACTACAGCACCTTCAGGAACCGTGAAGGAGCTTCTTCGGTGATGGAAGGACACTCCTCGATGATGCCTACCTTCTTCAACGGTAACAACTATGGGTACTGATCGCTCCGGAATGTAACCCAAAAGTGCGACCGTGTAGTTTTACCGCAAGCGCACGGTGTAGCGGCGAGCGGGTTATCGAACACAGGGAGGACGAATGAAAGTGCTTGCTCCGAACAACCTGGCTATTAAGAACGGAAAAGAGAGAATTTGCCTTTGGCGATCCTGTCACAATCGTCAGACAAAGTACGAAGATATCAAATCAAATAAAGACGCCTAGGGAATGGGGAATTCCTGCCACTCACCGTATTTCGTCAATGTGGTTCATTGGTATCAAAATTGCTAGAATAAAATTTTGGATGAACTAGTTGCAACTGAATGTAATACCTAGCTCACGCTCTCGCGCTGTTGCCGGTCTATAGCTATCCTAGGTTCGGGTCCAATCTCTTGCAAACCCTAGCCTAGGCAAGCTAGCATTAGGATCAACATCATCGTTCAATCGCGCCCCGAGCCCACTCTCGTGCAAACTCGGGCCACGACCTAGGTTGGGATAGTTCCTACCCGTCCAATCTCTTGCAAACGGGTATCGGCACGGAATTGCAACCGGAAACCCTAGTATCGGTCCAATCTCTTGCAAACCGATACTACGGAAATTTGATTCCAACCCAATTCGGATTTCTAGGGTTTCCTATCGAGTTGGGATCCAATCTCTTGTAAATCCCAATCGATATGAATACCTAGCCATCCGTATTAAATCGATCCCAAACTAACCCTAATAGCAATTCTAGCAAAATTTCTACCAATTCATCACAAATCTGAAATTGGGCTCGTAGGGTTCACCCCCACGCCCCAAGACGTGTAGACTACTCACAATTCATAGCACAAATACAAAAATAATCAATGAAATTAACAGGAGAATTCATCACAATATTTAGATAAGCAATAAAAATAGTATTTTTAGAGGAGAGAGATGCAAACCAATGGAGTTCTTCCAATAATCCAACAAAAATCCAATTTTGTCTCCTCTCCAATCACAAGAATCTAAAGCCAAAAAGTTAATCTAAAAAGCTGCAAAAATTAAAGAGAAAAGCTCTCTAACCTAGGGTAAAAACAGGGGTTAAATATCCCCCAAAATCGTCCAAAAAACTGTGACCAAAATGCCCCTGCGTAGCCTGAAATCCGCAATTTTCGCTACAGGCAGCACGTCGCACTCGGCCGAGTGACAAAAGTCGCTCGGCCGAGTGAGAAACCCTGTAAATTTCCAGTCAGTCTGGGTCTTCGGGGGTCTTCACTTCGAGGGTCGCTCGGCCGAGTGAGTTGTTGTCACTCGGCCGATGGCTTCTTTGTACTCGGGCGGTCGGCATTCTCCACTCGGCCGAGTGGGTCTTCTGAAGCTCAGGCAGACGAAAAACAGTAAGTTGGCGATTTTTGATGGGCTTCGTCTGAGTGCCACTCAGGCGGACGGGGTCTCGTCACTCGGCCGATGAGGCTTCCGTCGCTCGGCCGAGTGCACACATAAAACGTGTCCGATCTGGTCGGCCGAGCAGTGTCTCGCTGGTCGGCCGAGTGACTCCTTCACTCGGCCGAGTGAGACACCAAAAATGCCCAAACAGCTTGTTTTGGCCTCCTCTTCGCTCCTGCGACGTTCTTTCTTCTTCCACTCCTCTCCAATGGCGAAATACCCCTCGGGGAGGTTGTCGATGACACTTTGGAGTAGGCATATCTCGAGATCACTCCAAATCGCTCCAAATCACCTGAAATTCGACGAAAACAACAAATCGTGAAAAGCATCGCAATAGCGTCGATATATCGTGAAAAACATGATTTGAGCGATCTAAATGGCATGCAAACATGCGGGAAAAAATTGTAAAATAAGGAGTGATCAAAATCCCCCAAGCTTACCTCTTACTCGTCCTCGAGGAAGATAAGTAAGAGGCGAACCCGGTGGATTCCGAAAACGAAAACGGTGAAAAACGAAAAAAAATGAGAAACGAAGAAAAACGAAAAACGAAATAAAAACGAAGAAGAAAGAAGAAAGCGAAGAGGGAAGCTGCTAGATCATTTTCTCAGGACGTGGGGTTTGCTTACTCATATAGCATGCACCGAATGAGAAACACATGTCAAAGAATTTTATTTCGATATCATAGTATAAGGGTGTAAATAGAAATAGATAACCCACGAACAACGATGTAATCATGAAAAACGGAATAATTTTAGAATTAACAACGTCTGAATCATTTAAAGCGGTATACAATATCGCAGATCACACACTTTTCAATTGGATGCTTTATATGAGGAGTATAAGAATATCACACCGTAGAATAGAAAGAATAGAAAAGCATGGATTTCATGAAATGAGTGTTAGGCATAGATTTCTGGACTTCGTAAAACTAAAAATAATCTCACCGAGTATAGAATATTACTTAGCCTAGGTTGTCGTGCAACGTCAAGTAGTCACTCTCTCACACATCATTGGATTCTCTCCCCCAAGCTTATCTATAAACGTGGTGGCATAAAAAAATATTTACATCCCCATTTTTATGGAGCTCCAAAAGCAACAAAAATAAAAACAAAAAGAGGGAAAGAAAGAGAGAACATGAGATGGGATCTTTTATTGAGGTTCTTTCCTCTTTTCTTTTTCTTTTTCTTTTCCCTTTTTTCTCTCTCTTTTTTTTTCAAACAGCATATACACAATGATCCCAAATCAAAGAGAAATAAGGATATACAAGAATTTTTCTTTTTCTTTCTTTGGTTTTGGGAAATTTGGAGCTAGGAATTTATAGCGGGGGAAATGCCATATAATAGAATCGCTAAGGGGAGATTCACCAATGATTTTAAAATAGAGAAATGATGTTCAAGATTTGTGGAGAAAGAAATAAATATATCTCTCGGTTCACTCTATAGGATGTGCACGACAACTTCAGCAGGGTAATCTAATCTACTCAGTTTCGATCGCAAAAAAAAGCTAAACTAATCCAGATTTATCATAGCTAACATCATTCAATCATCCTGAAGTGAAATGTACAAATCATGCATATAGAAGTGATATAGGAAAAGAAAACGGTACTCCAAATATAGGCATTCAATGCGTGAATCTTGGTGTGTTTTCTGCGATAGCATACATATGAATATTCAGACTCAGCTAATAATAAAATTTCTTCCATTTTCATGCGGAAAAAGTGTGGGTTACTATCTCTAAATGCAAAGCAAGTCATAGCATATGATATCAGAAATAAAGTCTAAGACATGACAAATATAGCATGCATATAGAAGAAGCTAACTCCACGTCATCATCATCACAGAAAAGTCATCTCTAGCATGAGATGAAAAAGAAATAAAGATAGAGGGAAAATGAAACTCATTACAATGCAACACACAAAGAAAATAAGAAAAACGTGATGCATGGTAAAAAGAAGGAAAAGTGATGAAGATGAGTGCAAATGCGGAAAATGGCGTGAAAAAAAACTAAAAACAAAGGTGGTAAATCGAAAAAGAACGTGAGAACTCACTCCCCCAAGCTAAATGGCACAGTGTCCTCAATGTGCGAAGTGTGGCACACCAAGAGACAAGTAATGTGAGGGTTAAGTGAGGATGTATGCATGGGGAAAAAGAAAATAAAATAACAAATGAAAAATAAGAAATAAAAATATGATGCGAACATGATGCATGCATATATACGAGTGAATCAGATATATAGTAGTGACACCAAAAACTCTCCCGCTCTCCCAAAATGATATATAAATATATGATCAAAATGTGTATCCAAAAACAGTGAGGGGAGGGGTGGGGGGGTGGGCAAAAGTCATCAGGACCCAGCAGAGACGGGCAGCACAACGGCAAAAAGAACGATGGCATCAAGGGTGCCTAAGAAGGTGGTGATGCACCGTCTCCGTCCTGAGGCGGAGGAGGTGGTGGTGGTGGAACAGACTGCTGAGAAGGTGTGGGTGTGGGTGTGGTAGCAGGCTGGGTGTGGGTAGGGGTGGGGATGGGTGCCTGCTGGGTGGGTGTGGGTGTGGGTACGCAGGGGAGCCGATCTAGGACCTGGGTAAGGCAGTAGTGAATGTGCGGAAGCAGGTCGAAGCGGCCAGCCATCGCGGAGACGGTGGAGGACAGGGTCCTAAGGTCACCTCTGAGGCCACTCACCGCCCCCTCAAGAGCACGAATGCTCTGAAGTACAGTGTCGGGGGGAGGTGGTGCAGAGGGACGCACCGGTCTGTGCTGTGTAGGGCGGGGCTGGCGTACTCTGGTGGCGTAGGTGATGGGCTCAGCAGGGAAGGGAACGAAAGGTGCTGCACTCGCAAATGTGGGCCTGGCCTCAGTGTGAGGCCGGGGCACCGGCTAGTGAGAAGTGGAGGCAGCAGCAACGAAGGAAGAATACAAAAGTGGCAACGAGGCGGCCAGAGAGGTCGGTGACACAGAAGTGTGGACAGACGCCACGACACTCTCAGAGAATACAGCAGCGGTGGAGACAGAGGTGGAGACCACGGTCTCAACGGCGGTGGAAAAAGAGGGCTCTCCGCACTCAACTATAGTCGGTGGGCGCTCGGGTGGGGCAGAGGAAACGGGCTCGGCAGACAGAGGGCCAGTGGTGGTGGTGGAGGTGGGCTCAGCGAGGGTACTCCCGACACCGGTAGAGGTGTGGACAGAGGTGTCGGGAGCAGCAGAAATATCAGGGATAGGCTGAGGGGCCACGGGGTCAACAGGGGCAGCAGGCTCAGCAGGTGCAACAGGGTCTGCGGGGGCAGCGTGGGCAGCGTGAGCCTGCTCGGCCTCCTCGGCCTCGAGCACGTATGCGGCTGGGATCAGAACATCCATCGCAGGGAGCCAGTCCACCTGGGCCGGTGCAATCTGAGTCCGAGCTGGGCTCGGAAGAATCATGTAATCGGCACCGAAGGGGCCGTGCAGCCAGACCCAGTGTCGCTCACCGTGCAGACGAAGCATCTTCATCCGGGCCATAACATCTATGGACAGTGAAGTGGGGCCCGGTGCTCGTTGCATGTCATCTGGAAAGTCCTCGCCGGTCATAAGGGCGAGCAGGGTGATCAGGCCGCTGTAGCATATCGGTGAGCGAGCGCCCACCGATACGATGATGCGATCCAAAAACCAAGCTGCGACATCAATCACGACGACGTGGACCAACTCATCGCCCTCCCTAGATAGAGCTCTGGGGCGTGTCATCGCGTAGAGCATATAGAGCTCCGACGTGGACATCGTGCCCGGCTCATATCTGGCCAAAAAGGTAGTCGCCATGAGGCGCTGAGCTATACGGAGGCAAGGGTGGACGATGGCCGAGGCCTTGGCCCTACTAGGGTCAAAGGCAGCGTGAAGACCCGTGATCCAGGCCCAAAAGGCGCCGGCATCGAAGGAAGGTGGGGGGATATGGGTGGGGGCGTAGCCACGGTCGGCCCCGGGGACATCTGGCCACGAGAAGAAAGCTCTCATCATACCGAGAGTGACCTGGCACTCTCGGTCCATGAACCGAAACGAGCATCCCTCGTCGGTCCGGGCGATCGAACTAAGCACCTCAAGTGTCAGACGGATAAACGTGTCCGCCGACACATGGAAGAAATCTCGCCAGCCCACATTGTCGTACAACGTGAGCATCCCCTCGAGTACCCCCAGGCGTCCTAGGTCTGCAAGGTGTGCGAACCTGGAGGGTACGATCGAGCGCTGGGAGATACGCTCGAAAGCGACGCGGTGTGCATCATTCCGGAACGTAATCCCCAGCGGCCCGACAAGTGGAGCCGGAGGTGGTGGCTGTGGAGCGGCAGGGAGTGGCTGTGCGGGGTGTATGGGTTGTGCGGGCTCTGCAGGCTGTGCGGGGTGTGTGGGGCCTGCAGGCCGTGCTGGGTGAACGGGGTGTGGTGGAGAAGGCGGAGGAGAGTCCTCCACCTTGTGGGAGGGGCCGGCATCATCCGACCGCTTCCGCTTGGCGGAAGCTCTCCTCGACCGCGGCCGTGTCCGGGGCGGCATATGGGCCCCGAGCGCTCACCAAAACCAATAAAAATGCGGCGTGCGTAAAATAAAGGAAAGAATATACCATGACACGCTGCGAGAGCAGAGCGATGGAAGCGTGCGAAGACGACGCCTCCACGTAGCCCAAATCAGTCCCTGGAAGCTCCCCTGGGCTCCCCTAAGCTCCCAAATATAACCTGCGCATGAAACGGAGATATCAGCGAGTAATATTCAAAACGTATGGGGAATTAGGGGTATAATAGATAGAAATTGGAATTAATTTGGGTTTGGGGTTCGTTAGATACATGGATCCTCAAAAAGTACAGAAAAGAGGAGAAAATAGGCTAAAAATGGGGTTACCGGAGTCGGCCGGAGCAGTGGCCGCCGTCGGTGACTCGGGCGAGGTGCGGTGGCGGCTCGACCTGCGAAGGGTGGCCGAGCGGCGGCGGCGGATGGGCGATCGGGCAAGCAAAGGGGGATTCGGGCGCTGGGAATGCGAAGGGTCGGGCTGTTGCGATTTGGTTCGTTTCGAAAAACGAGCCCGACCCTCGCCCCTATTTATAGTAAAAGTTACGACTCGGCCGAGTGACTGAGTCGCTCGGCCGAGTGAACTCTTAGGAAAAATTCCTCCCCGCTACGCTTCGGCCGAGTGGCCTTACCACCCTCGACCGAGTGGAGTAAGTCCATTCGGCCGAGTGGCTCAAGCTACTCGGCAAGACTCTCCCTAGGAGCGTATCAGTTTTACTCGGCCGAATGAATATATATACTCGGCCGAGTAACAGTTATACTGAAATCAGGAAAATAAACAGAGAGTTGGGTACAGCAGACTTCCCTCGTTCATGAGCGGCTCGGCCAGACGAACTTGTGTGCTCGGCCGAGTGACTAGTATACTCGGCCGAGTGAGCCTTGTTTGCTGCTATTTGTCTTCGTTAGGGCTCTAAACTCTGTTTTTCTTCTTCCAGTTGATTTCATCTTCCTCCTAAGCATCGAGCGCCTTCCTGGGGCGCTCCTCGTCGCCTCGTTCATCCTCCTAATGATGGGTACCTCGTTCTCCTCTCCTGTCAGGAAAAATAGGACCCGTTATCACAAAATTTTTGGGCGAACGACTCAAAACACTAAAAATTTCTAAAACAAAAATAAAAGAAAAGTAAAAATAAAACTATAACCGTCGGGTTGCCTCCCGACAAGCGCTCGTTTAAGGTCGTGAGCTCGACCCCCTATGATTTTCAATTAACGCGGGATGTTTGGTGCATATGAGATGCACCCGTCAAACTTTCCGGGGAGAACGCTTGGATTCGGAAGTTGCGGCGGCGTGTTCTCCCTCGGTGGTCTCTCATCTTGAATAGTGTTGGGGGGTGGCTCCCCCAAGCTAGCGTTTGCTCCGGTCCTCGGCTTCACCGGTGACGCCGATTTCCGTGCCAGCGGGGCTTTCTTCGGAGACTTTAATTTCGAGAGCTTGCAGAGCTCTCGAATCCTTGCGACATCAGCGTCGCCTTCATCAATTTCAGCGGAGAGGTCAGGGGAATCATTTATCTTCTCATCTTAGCCTAAATCCGGCCCTTCCTCGAAATCCTCCTTGAATAGAGCGCCGATCGAATGGGGGATCGCCTCCTCAATTACCTCGTCAAGGAGGTCCATATAGTCTAGCTCCTCGTGGTAAGGCATGTGTTTCATTGCCTTAGGAATATGAAGCTCCACCTCGATGTTGCCGACGTTCAATGTTAGGGTACCTTCTCGCACGTCGACAATGACTCCGGCGGTGGCGAGGAACGGGCGTCCAAGTATCAATGACGTATCTCCCTGCTCCTTAACGTCCATGATCACGAAGTCACATGGAAAACATATGCCCCCGGGACTTGTAGCGGGTGTCCTCTGCGATCCCTACCGGCCTTGTGATCCGTCCATCGGCTAGTTGTATCCGCATGTCGGTGGGCTTCAATTTCGTCCCGGTGTTTAGCCTTAGGAACATGGAAAGAGGCATGAGGCTAACACTAGCCCCTAAATCAACCAACGCCTTTTGTTGAGGGACGCCGCCCAAGGTGCAAGGAATTCGAAAACTCCCCGGGTCTTTGAATTTAGCCGGCTCCTTCTCTCTCTTGGTGAACCAAGAGCCCTCATCGGCGAGCATAATTTTCTCCTTCCTCTTTCTCCCCGAAATCAAATCCTTTAAAAATTTAGCATATGTGGGGATTTCCACGATGGCGTCGAGGAAGGGAATGTTGAGGCTAACCCCTCTCAGATACTCGAGAAACTTTGCTAGCCTTTTCTCCATTTTTGCTCTAGCAAGCCTCTGGGGGAATAGGACCGGTGGCATAAAGCGCCTCTCTTCAATCAATTGCTCCGCTCTAGATTTCTCCTTTTCTTGCGGCTCTTTCTCCCTCTCAACTTCAACTACCGGCTCAATTGGCTCTACACTTTCCTCCACGGCATCCTCGGTAGGAATCATGGCAGGGGTGGTATCCTTCCCGCCTCTAGTAGTAACGGCAACCACGGCATTGATGTAGCCGGTGTGGCCCCGTGGGTTTTGCTCGGGTTGAGCCGGCAATTGTTGAGTATTTCGATTGAGCAACGCCAATTGCTCCGAGATTTGGGCTACAACGGTTGTAAGGGAGTCTTGGCCCGCCTTCAAGGAAGCATTGACCTTCTTTTGCTCGACCATAAACTCCTCCACTCTAGCTTCGAAGTCGGATCGTTGTTGAGCTTGTGGAGGGTTTTGATTTCTCCACCCTTGATTGTATCCGGGCGGCCTATAGGGTGGAACTTGTTGCTTTGGTTGGAAATTTTGTTGTGGAGGCCCCCTCGGTGGATAGTATTGTGGTGGTGGTGGTGGTCGAGCTTGGTGAGGTGGTTGTTGCGGCGGGTTCAAAGCTCCTTCATTGTTTGCATATGAGAAACCGGGATGGTTTCTAGTGGCCGGATTGGCCCAATATCCTTGATTCCCCGCGACATATTGAACTTGCTCCAAGGATCCCTCTCCTTGCTCTCCCCCCAAATACATAGCTTGAGATTGGTCTTGCCAATCACACATTTGATTCGTTGGTGCGGATGTGGAAGGGGTTCCTTGGGGCTCCGTGATAAACTTCTCCAGTCTCTCCACTACCTTGTGGAGAGAATCAAACTTGCTTGTCAGCTCCGCTACGGCCTTTGCTTCATAGATGCTAGATGGCTTCAAGGAGGACGTAGAGTGTCCTCGCTCGTCGCCCCATTGTTGATTATTTGAGGCCATCTCATCAATTAGGGCCGTAGCTTCGTCGGGAGTCTTGGATAGGATAGCACCATTTGCCGCGGCATCAATAATTTGCTTGGTCCCCGGTTGGAGACCATTGTAGAAGCTATGAACTAGCTCCCAATCTTCAATGCTATGGTGCGGGCACTGGTGCTGCAGATCTTTGAAACACTCCCAAGCCTCATAGAGCGTCTCTTGGGGTCCTTGCTTGAAGGACATAAGAGCGCTCTGAATCTTTACCGTCTTGGAGGGCGGATAGAACTTGTCAATGAACGCACTCGCCAACTCGTCCCATGTGGTAAAGACTCCCTCAGCTTGCGTCCTCAACCAATAAAGTGCTTTGTCCTTTAATGTGAAGGGGAAGAGGCGCAGTCTGATGGCATCGATGGAGACCCCCGTCATCTGAAATGTGGCGCACTTCGACAAAAATAACTGGATGTGGTAGTGGGGATTTTCATGGGCATTCCCATGAAATGGAAGCTGCTGCATCAGAACCACTAGCCCAGTCTTCAGCTCAAAGTTCTTGTCAGCCGCCAACTCCGGCATGGCAATAGATGAAGTCGTAGAAGAGGTCTTAGGCCGGAGCCTATCTCGAATAGAAATAATCCTCACCATTCTTGCCGCTAATTGTTCCGCAGTTTCCGGGTTGGTCATAAACCTCCCTTCCGGATCTTGTCTTCTCTCCGCTCTGATTCTCCGCGCAATACGCTCAATCTCCGGATCAAATAATATAGCTTCAGGGTCCGCCGTTGATCTCGTGTTCATGCACGGGAAAACAAAGTTTCAAAGAAGTGATTAGCACAATGGAAGGGTTAGGTAAAAAAAATAATGAAATAAAAAAACAAAAAGAAAGAAATAGCTAGGGTGGTAAGATCAAACGCAATCGCCTCCCCGGCAACGGCGCCAAAAAACTTGATCGCTCCGGAATGTAACCCAAAAGTGCGACCGTGTAGTTTTACCGCAAGCGCACGGTGTAGCAGCGAGCGGGTTATCGAACACTGGGAGGACGAATGAAAGTGCTTGCTCCGAACAACCTGGCTATTAAGAACGGAAAAGAGAGAATTTGCCTTTGGCGATCCTGTCACAATCGTCAGACAAAGTACGAAGATATCAAATCAAATAAAGACGCCTAGGGAATGGGGAATTCCCGCCACTCATCGTATTTCGTCAATGTGGTTCATTGGTATCAAAATTGCTAGAATAAAATTTTGGATGAACTAGTTGCAACTGAATGTAATACCTAGCTCACGCTCTCGCGCTGTTGCCGGTCTATAGCTATCCTAGGTTCGGGTACAATCTCTTGCAAACCCTAGCCTAGGCAAGCTAGCATTAGGATCAACATCATCGTTCAATCGCGCCCCGAGACCACTCTCGTGCAAACTCGGGCCACGACCTAGGTTGGGATAGTTCCTACCCGTCCAATCTCTTGCAAACGGGTATCGGCACGGAATTGCAACCGGAAACCCTAGTATCGGTCCAATCTCTTGCAAACCGATACAACGGAAATTCGATTCCAACCCAATTCGGATTTTTAGGTTTTCCTATCGAGTTGGGATCCAATCTCTTGCAAATCCCAATCGATTGAATACCTAGCCATCCGTATTAAATCGATCCCAAACTAACCCTAATAGCAAATCTAGCAAAATTTCTACCAATTCATCACAAATCTGAAATTGGGCTCGTAGGGTTCACCCCCACGCCCCAAGACGTGTAGACTACTCACAATTCATAGCACAAATACAAAAATAATCAATGAAATTAACAGGAGAATTCATCACAATATTGAGATAAGCAATAAAAAATAGTATTTTTAGAGGAGAGAGATGCAAACCAATGGAGTTCTTCCAATAATCCAACAAAAATCCACTTTTGTCTCCTCTCCAATCACAAGAATCTAAAGCCAAAAAGTTAATCTAAAAAGCTGCAAAAATTAAAGAGAAAAGCTCTCTAACCTAGGGTAAAAACAGGGGTTAAATACCCCCCAAAATCGTCCAAAAAACTGTGACCAAAATGCCCCTGCGCAGCCTGAAATCCGCAATTTTCGCTACAGGCAGCGCGTCGCACTCGGCCGAGTGACAAAAGTCGCTCGACCGAGTGAGAAACCCTGTAAATTTCCAGTCAGTCTGGGTCTTCGGGGGTCTTCACTTCGGGGGTCGCTCGGCCGAGTGAGTTGTCGTCACTCGGCCGATGGCTTCTTTGTACTCGGGCGGTCGGCATTCTCCACTCGGCCGAGTGGGTCTTCTGAAGCTCAGACAGACGAAAAACAGTAAGTTGGCGATTTTTGATGGGCTTCGTCTGAGTGCCACTCGGACGGACGGGGTCTCGTCACTCGGCCGATGTGGCTTCCGTCGCTCGGCCGAGTGCACACATAAAACGTGTCCGATCTGGTCGGCCGAGCAGTGTCTCGCTGGTCGGCCGAGTGACTCCTTCACTCGGCCGAGTGAGACACCAAAAATTCCCAAACAGCTTGTTTTGGCCTCCTCGTCGCTCCTGCGACGTTCTTTCTTCTTCCGCTCCTCTCCAATGGCGAAATACTCCTCGGGGAGGTTGTCGGTGACACTCTGGAGTAGGCGTATCTCGAGATCACTCCAAATCGCTCCAAATCACCTGAAATTCGACGAAAACAACAAATCGTGAAAAGCATCGCAATATCGTCGATATATCGTGAAAAACATGATTTGAGCGATCTAAATGGCATGCAAACATGCGGGAAAAAAGTGTAAAATAAGGAGTGATCAGGTACTGGAAATGCCGGATGGAAACTTTCCTCCGGAGTGCTTCACTATGGAGAGCCACGTTGACGGAGTACGTCGATCCCGAAGAAGAAGATTTCACGAAGTGGATTCCCGCGGAGGTCGCCGCGGAGGTAAGCAATGCCAAGGCAATGAATGCCTTGCAATGCGCTTTGGAGCCCGAAGACTTCAATAAGATATGCACATGTAAGAGTGCATATCAAATCTGGAACTCTCTCCTCATCTTGCATAAAGAAACGAGTAGGGTAAGAGACTCCAAACTCGATGTTGTAAATAAAGATTTCGAATTATTTCATATGCAACAGGGTGAGAAGATTGCAACGACTCGGTCCCCGGGATACCGGATAAGTACGAATCCGTATCAGGTATTCCCGAAGAGGCGAGTGTTACGTAGAAAGAAAGAAAAGAAGAGAGTAGGAAGAACACTGCAGGTACTACGCACGTGCTAGGAAGTACAAGTAAAATTCCGTCACAGATAAAAACACTGAGAAAATAACAAAAGTACAATATTCCATTTTATTGATACATGGATACATCTTATACATACACCAACATCTTCATATTCACAACTCTAAGTACAAAGGTCCACCCGAAAAGAAACACCAAAAAGTATAAGTCTCTCATCATACCCCTCACCACCCAATACTACAACTGATCACCAACTCCGAAGCTCCAGCCGCTATCTCCACCTCCAACTCACATGACCTAAAAGTCAACGGGACACGTCAACGCGTGACCCAGTAGAAACTCCTAACACTCTAGCAGAACCCAGTTTTAGAACTAGTCTGTCTATCTAGGGAGGGTAGTCTAACAAGTAAGGTTCATGGTGCGTAAAAGTAATCACATTCCAACATGCGAACCTAGTTATGAGAACGTGCAAAAACATGCATATGAAACCATATTATGAAATGCAGCTATTGAAAGGAAGCGTAAGAACATGTTACCATGGGACAATAGCATTAAAGTAAACAAAAATAAGGAGACATGAGATAACAACATTTATAAATTAAAGACAACTACTATAAGTTGTTGATTCACATATTTGGAACCCGTGTAAACCGTAGAACGCTAAGGAGGCGGACTTCACCCAGGGTGGGTGAAAAAGTGGTACCACAACCAGCAACACGAGCACTGGAGAGGCCTCTCGTAACTCTCCGTACCCGAACGGAACAAGGTATGAGAGTGAGACAAACTCGGTTTTTCTGTCGGACAAACGGAGCAAACCATCAATTACCGTCATGATGCATCACGAGTACACCAGCGGCCTCTCCAACCCTTTCAACTCGTCCTTCTGGGAGTGATACAGCGGGTGAGAATTCATATCATATGTATGCTCCTTAACTCCTAAAGTTTACCCGTTTTCCCCCAAACCCGTGTCACCCTCCTTTAGGAGGACTGATACATTCCTCATTCTCACTCTCAGTTTTCAAGATATTACTTCGTTTGTCAACGAATCATCTAGCGGACTTGAATACCGCTTGAACCTACTTTTAACAATATCATCATCATCACCATCATCATCATCATCTCAATTAAAGAATTGCATGGAATATCATCACAAACTCATCGTTATGAACATACTAATGTGAAAGCATAAACAAATTGAACTTAAATATTATTGACATAACGAATATTTCATGAACCATCTGCATAACTACATGTATCAAGAGCATGTCATTGAGAACATGATTAGCACAAACAAACTTAACTTCAAACAAAACTACACCATGATAAGTACTAAGCAAAATTCGCATATGAATCTGTCAAAACTGTTACAGCAGAACGAATATCACTTTTAGCCTATCTACAGTCAGAATTGGTGTCTGGTCCCTTCACGAAAGTTGTAGATATGTGTGTTTTCCTTTCACTGACAAAGTTTCATAAGCTTAGTTGACATATGTGATTTATGGTGGATTTTCTCCTAACAGGTATAATTTCAGCATTCTGAACCAGAAACTGAGTTCAGTTCAAGTCCATTTTGTTACAAGTTACAGACAGAATTAAAATCTAGAAAAATTATATCTTGAAGATCTTGAAGTCAGCTTTCCAACGGCATCAAGATCATAATATTTTATAAAGTGTGCATGGAGTTCTACTCGTTTTACTGAAAGGTGTCAAAACTGTCTAAAAAAAGACCAGTTTTAGAAACTGAATTTTTACCCCAGTTTTCAGTATGAATTTGCAAAACTTGTAAAAATTAAAGTTGTTAAGAACTTCAATATGAGAAACATATATTTTTTTCAGGCAATTCCATGTAGCCAATTAGGTGCAACAAGCTACCAAAGTTTCGTCCAATTCTGTGTAAATTTCAGCATGCTAACTTAAATTAAAATCCTAATCCTAAAACTAAATTCTACTAAGAATGATAGGAGCTCTACCTTAAAAAGTCCTCCAAAAATTTGTCTTGCCCTTCTTAATCCTTGATGACCCTAAGCTTTTCCCTCTTCAAGCTTCTTCTTCTTCTTCTAATAATTGAGTATGTCAATAGTTTTGGCCTAAAGGGGGGAGAAAGAGGAGAGATGAGAGAATGAAAAATTTTGTTTTTCTTTTCCTTTTTCCTTTTTGTTTTCTTTCTTTCCCTTTTTCTTATTTCCTAAATCCAAAAATCCAAGTATAAGCCATGTGTCCCATGACTTGTCAAAACATTGGCTTAGTGTTACATGAGGTGTCATCCTAGGATAATTAGGATTTAAGAAATAATAAATTATCATGAAAAAGGTAAAATGTCACTAATACCCTTCACCTACCCAAGAATACCATATATGTCCTAAACCCAACTTTACACAAAACACCTCCTTAATACTAATAATGACAATAATAAAACACATGCAATATGCACAATAATCTCTTTACTTAACATATTTACAAAACTACTCTATACATGCATACACTAAATATACTACACCATACATATTTATTCATATATACACAAACCAACATACACACCAAAACACTACACACATAAAATGCAACTATAAATATACAACTAGATTCCAAAGTAATACCAATAATCAACTATAATTATCATCCATCCAAACACACATACAAATTTAGCTAGGTATACACACAACCATACATACAAATAGTCATACATATAATAAATCACAACATTATATAATACATTTCAATACTACCTTCATACAATTATACATTACCATATATACATCAATACATACAAGTATACACATTTGTACACTCAATTATTCAATATCTATATACACTACACACCAAGATACATCCAAATATTCATATAGCCATACATACATCTTAGTATGTATACACACCTATAAATACATACTTACTCTTAATTTATATCCATAGTACACATGCATATAAGTAAAACATACGTACACATCACACACATGTACAAATATCACATATATGTACAATAATACTCATATATTACTATCCATACTCATACAAGTACAACAATATACACAATATAGCAGTTCAATTATAGGGGTATTACAAAGATGAAGGAGTATTATGCTCGCTTCGTTGACATCACCAACGAGTTGGAGGCTCTTGGTAAAACCTACACCCAAAAGGAGAAAGTCTCAAAGATCATTGATGGACTTCCTTCTTGTTGGGAAAAACGTACCTTCTGTAGGATCCTGTCAAAACAACGATGTTAGGATCGAATGAAGAGGAGAGACTTATGGCACGGATTCGCCACAACGGTCAGTACTTCGTCACGGAGGATCGAAGCAGCGTTTCACCGCCTAAATCTCTATTTAGAAGAGGATTTTAATGGAAGGGAGAAGAAGAACACAAGTTGCCTTATGCAAACTTATGGCATGGTAAGATTAGTGTAAATGCCTTACCCTTGGGTCCTATTTATAGGCTTTAGGGGTAGTTATTGTAGGAAATAACTAAATATAAGCTTATTAGCCTATATTAGCACATTCATTTATCCTCTTCTTCATTCACTTATCAAGTGCCTTTTTGCACTTATAAAGTGACTTTTTCCACTTATCGAGTGGTCCTTTTCACACGAGAAAAGGTTCCCTTCGCGCACGCTTTCGTGCACACGACATCTGAGGTCCATAGGCCCTCATACATCCCCTCATGAGTGTATATATGTCGTCCATATCCAACATCTCCCACTCACACTTGAGGGGATTGTAAGGAAACATCTTTTCCTTTAGTTCTTCTGTTTATCATACCGAGAAATAGACCATGTGACCGTCATGCGCATAGAGTCCGCTGTTGTGCACTTGTTAGAGATACACAACACTCCTCGAGGTGCAAAGTTGAGTAGATTAACACATGCTTTATCTTAGATTATTTCTTCACATTTCTTATACTTTATATTCAACAATTGAATCCCATCTGGATTGCAATTGGCTGGCCAGCTTTGAATCTTTAAAGTCCAAATGTGAATATGAAATTAATCTTCCTCTTCTTACGATCCTTTCGATCTTGACTTGACTTGCTTTTCTAACATGCCCCGCCGGACCGAATTGACCATAGTCCATAAGCAACATGCTAAGATAACAATCACCCAGTCAAATCTAAAGGAACCAATTAGAGTCCTTAAGGGTAATGAGTTAAAACCCATGTGGTCTTTGGGTTTCACATAATAGTAAACACAATTACTATTCTAACCCAATGGTCAAATGCATACGTAGTATGAATACGTATTACAACATCACTCCTTTCCCAGGGAGCATATGTCTTAATGATGTTGAAAGGATGATGATCAGACACCACAATGTCTGACTTTGAGTCCCTTTTACTACTCTTTAATCTCCTGGACCTACATCTCGCATAAGACAGATAGGAAAAAAATCCTTTTAGATCTTTTGTAAGCATCCATATGATGCAGATCTCTCATACGACTTTTGTTTAAGTCATGACTCTAAATCATCCGTCTGACGATTTTGACTTTAAATAGGTCTCATCTTTATCTTATCCGTCTGATAGAATAAAGGCGGTTGCTCATGTGAGAGAGCCAACCTCAATCTGTCCGACATACTAGAAAATACAGCTGAGATATAAGAAATGTACACAAACATTTTCAAGAAACTCATATGCAATGTCGAAAAGAACTTATTCTTTTATTAAATTTGATCATTCATAGACATGGGAATATACATTGGTACAACTCAACTCTTACGCAATCCTTGAGATGATAAGTGTTTGTAAAACACATCTCTGGGGATCGCCTTCGTAAGCGGATCCGCTATCATCTCATGCGTAGATATGTACCTAATATCTACCTTCTTGGTTTTATCATAGTCTTTTGCAAATTTGTAGCGGATATCAATGTGTTTGGTCTTACAATGGAATTTTGGATCTTTGACATATGCTATAGCTGCTTGACTGTCACCGTGTATTGGTACAGCACCTTAGTCATTTGCATCAATTAGCCTGTCTACGAACTTCCTAAGCCAAACAGCTTCTTGGACCGCCATGCTAAATGCTACAAACTCGGCTTCCATAGTTGAAAGTGCGATGCAGGATTGCTTCTTGCTACTCCAGGATATTGCACCAGATCCGAGTAGAAAAACATATCCTGAGGTCGATCGTCGCTCATCGAGATCACCTGCCCAATCAGCATTAGTGTAGCCTTCGAGCCTCAAGGCATCTCCTTGATAGCATAAAGTATAGTCCGCAGTTCCTTTAAGATACCGCATTATCCTCTTAACCGCTTTTCAGTGTACTTGCCCTGGATTGGATTGGTAACGACTTACCATTCCAACGGCAAAACAGATGTCCGGTCTTGTACACATTATAGCGTACATAAGACTACCAACTGCACTGGAATATGAAACTTTTTCCATAATTTCCTTTTCTTTTTGGTTCTTTGGACACGATTTCAGACATAAATTATCGCATTTGCTTATAGGAGTATCAATGGACTTACAGTCCTGCATATTAAAACGTTCTAGAACCTTCTTTATATAAGTCTCTTGTGAAAGAGAAAGAAGTTTCTTCGAACGATTCCTTGAAATCTTAACTCCAAGGATATATGTGGCTTCTCCCATGTCTTTCATCTCAAAAACTGATAAAAGCCCAGCCTTGATATTCATCACAAATCCCTTGTCATTTCCGGCTATTAAAATTTCATCTACATATAGAGACATAATAACATACTTGCTTTTAATCCTCTTGATATATACACAGTTATCTTCATCAAGCATGAAAAAACCATTTGATAAGACAACTTCTTGAAATCGTATATACCATTGCCTCGAGGATTGTTTAAGACCATATATGGACTTACGAAGTTTACAAACCTTATGTTCGTTTCCTTCTTTTACAAACCCTGTTGTTTGTTCCATGTAGATCTCCTCGTCCAATTTTCCATTGAGAAAGGCTGTCTTTACATCCATCTGATGTAATTCGAGGTCTAAGCAAGCTACCATAGCCAGAATCAAGCGAATCGAGGTAAAACGAACAACATGTGAGAAGGTCTCTTCATAGTCTATCCCTTCCTGTTGCGTAAAACCTTTCGCGACAAGGCGAGCTTTATATTTGTCTATAGAGCCATCAACCTTATACTTGATCTTGAGAACCCATTTGTTCCCAATAGCTCTACATCCTCTGGGTAAGTCAACCAAGTCCCAGACTTGGTTAACTTTCATGGATTCTAATTCCTCCTTCATCGCTTCCATCCGTTTGTCTTTTGCAGGGCATGATACGGCCTGTTTGAAAGTAGCAGGCTCGTCATCTTCTTGTAGTAAAGTCATAAAGGTTTGCGGAAATTCATCCTCAAATCTTAAAGGAGCTAACCTTGTACAACTACTATGTCGTATTTGAGATTCTTCAAGTCATTGTTGACTCGAATTTAGATCAATTCTAATATCACTCCCACTTGGAATGTCGTTAGAATTGCTCCCACTTGGATCATTATTCCCGTATGGAATAGGATTAGCATCATTCGTATCATCCATTGGTGAAGGTAGAAACGTATTTTCGTCTTCACCAAGAATTCTCCCACTCGAATGAGGTAATCCTTCTTGATCATTAATCTCAAATAGAGATAAGTCCTGACTTATCTCGTCCTGTCTTGGAAACTCATTTTCCAAGAAAGTGACATCCCCGACTCAAATTCAATTAGACCTCCATTGTCTTCCTGACCAATGAAAACATAACCTTTGGAGTTTTTTGCGTATCGTATAAAGATACATTTCCTCCCCCTTGGCCCAAGTTTGCCATACTTATGGGAGGAAATATGTGCGTAGGATGCACATCCCCAAGGTTTTAAAATGTTTAAGTCAGGAGACCTTTGGTTCCACAAATCATAAGGAGTGGACCTAACTGATTTCAAGGGTACGCGGTTTAAAATGAAAGCGGCCGTCAATAATGCATCACCCCAAAAGGTGATTGGCAAGTTAGCTTGTGCCATCATTAAACGGACCATTTCCATTAAAGTCATATTTCTCCTTTCTGCAACACCATTTTGTTGCGAAGTATAAGGCATAGTTACCTGATGAACTATGCATTTTTCATCACAAAGTTCCTTAAAACTTGTTGATTGGTATTCACCGCCTCTATCGGTTCGCAAGACCTTAATCTTGCGATCTAATTGATTTTCCACCAAACTCATATAGTTTTGAAAGCAGGTTAATGCTTCACTTTTGTGGGATATCAAATAGATATGACCGAATCGGGTGAAGTCATCAATAAATTTGATGAAATAGGACTTCCCGCGTCTTGTCTTGACATTCATCGGACCACATATGTCCGAATGGATGAGCTGTAATGGAACCTCGGCCCTTGTGCTGGTTCCAAATGGCTTGCGACAAGATTTTCCTACAAGGCAATGTTCGCAAGTCGACATTTCAACCTTTGAAATATTGGATAGAAGGCCACGTTTGGCAAGTCTATCCATTCGTGTTGGTCCAATGTGACCATGCCTTGCATGCCAACAAATTACATCTGATTCATAATTTGATGAATTTGCAACAAGGAAATTTTCATTATTAAATGAGGAATCATACATTGTATTTAATACAATAAATCCTTTAAATACATACCCAGAACCAATTAGAGTATTATTACAAGACAAGTCCACTTTACAATTATGAAAGAACCAGCTATAACCAAGACCCATTAACACGACCACAGATATAATATTCCTTCGAATATCTGGAGCGAAGAGAACATCATGAAGTAGGATAGTGCGGCCGTTGTCCAAGACGAGCTTGCAAGTCCCAACGCCTTTCACTTCAACACGCGTGTTGTTTCCTACATAGATCCACTTCGTTCCTTCGGGTATCCGGTGATACTCCACGAAGGACCGTCTGTCCCTAGCTATGTGATCGGTGGCACCTGAATCAATTATCCATAAAGGATTAGATTCTACAAGAAATATTGAACTAGAAACACATATGTAACCAGTGTTATTACAAGTTACCTCGTCACCTCCATTCGTACATGAACGAGCGTAGTGACCTAACTTATTGCACTTGAAACACTTGATCTTCTTCAAGTCCTTCTTCTTGTGCCATTTCTTGTGCCCGCCCTTATGTTTGGGTTTCTTGGTAGACTCTGGTTGCTTATTACGTTCATTAGTAAACTTCGAACGATTTTTCTGTTTCTTTCCCCTGTTTGAGGAACTAGCAACCATGTGCACTTCTGCACTTGGCTTGGCGGCCGCAAGCCGCTCCTCCTCTAACTCGAGGTGCTTGGAAACATCGCTGAAGTTCTTGATGCTCTCATTATGAGTGAGATGCATCTTCATTTGGTCCCACCCATTTGGTAGAGAACGTATGACTGCTTGGATTTGTTGCTCATCAGTGAGCACATGACCTGCATCCTTCAACTCTGAGATGAGATTCGCCATATGTCGCAGATGTTTCCCCATGGAATGATCTGGACGTTTTTTGTATGAATCAAATCTTATAGTTAAAGAACGAAGTTTGGACACCGAGGTGCCACCAAACTTTTCCTCTAGCTTGGACCATATGTCCATGGCTAGGTCATGCTCTCGGAAGATGCGCATTATGTCATCGGCCATACTGGACAATAACGTAATGCGAGCAATCTTGTTCTTTCGAGACCAAGCATCGAAAGCTTCCTTGTCTCTTCTGTGTTGGGTCGTAGTGCCCAACTCTGGTTCAATCATTACGTTCTTCAGAGTTTCGAGCACATCTTGCTCCTCTAGAACATATTGTATTTTGATGGACCATAGTTTGTAATTATCACCGTTGAGTTTTTCACCTTTGTTTAACTCAGCGACGATGTTCTTGGCAGCGGAAGACATTTTAGCTTTAAAATGCTGCAAAAGATACATGAAAAAAGAAGGTTCGATCAAAAAACATTGCATAAATTTCATATACATAGTCACTATTTTAACACATTTGTATAATGCATCAGTCTCGGCCAGCGGACCGACCAGGGGAATGGCTAGTCCATGGTTCACTATCCTCAGACAGAGCCGAGGTGTCCCACAAACTATTCCAAAAGACCACTGGCCGAATCATGATCCTTTGAGATGCTGAATCAATTGAATGTGGAAATTTCAGACTAGTTTAATATCACTCCCACTTGGAAAATCCACTTGGAATGATATTATTATATTTGATAAGTTACTTTCAAAAAATATTGAATATGTTGTTCTAGAATCGGAAAAAGTCATTACGATCCCAATCACCATATAGAACAACTTTCAATATTTCCCCATCACTTTATCAAAATTAGTACTCTTATAGTACTTTGCAGCAGAAAAGCGTTTTTGAAAACGTATTTTTTCAAAAAATTAGGGAATTTTTAACTTGGTACCCTTATGGTACTAAAAATAGCCTTGTTATATTTGCAAAAATATTCGGTAAGTTCTACACCGAATATTTTGACAATTCCCCGGCCATTGCCGAGGTTGTGCTGTGGCCGTGCCAAGGCCGGATTCCTTCTCCGAAGAGAAAATTTCCATTGCAATTTTGGCCAAGGCCGAACATCCCCTGAGGGGAGTTTTTCTACAAGTCACTGTCACCGGCTCCTGTATGGATCCAGGCGCTTCCCCCCTACAGGAGAATTTTACCGCAGACAACTGCCGCCGGCTCCGTAGAGACCGGCCATGCAAGCCACCACCCACGCAAGCCCCCCACAATCACTGGGCTGACCGGGGCTTGGCCCTGGCCGAGGCCAAGGGCCGGCAATGGCCTGGCCCTGGCCACGGCCAGTGCCGGCAGAGGCCAGGGCCGGCCTGGCCTGGCCCTGGCCTGGCCTCGACCAGGGTTGGCCCTGGCCTCGGCCAGGGCCCCCTGGCCCTGGCCTGGCCTCGGCCAGGGCCTCCTGGCCCTGGCCCTGGCCTCGGCCAGGGTTGGCCCTGGCCTGGCCAGGGCCGAGGCCGGCCAGAGCCGTCCATGGCCCGGGCCGAGGCCGGCCAGAGCCGTCCATGGCCCGGGCCGAGGCCGGCCATGGCCGAGACCATAGCCGGCCTTGGCCGAGACCATGGCCGGCCTTGGCCTCTACCATGGCCGGCCTTGGCCTCTTGGCCATGGTCGGCCTCCCCCTTGCATGGGGGTGGCCGCACACCCCCACCGGAGGGGGTGGCCTTGTTTGTTATTGGCCGTAGCCAACCCCCTCCGCATGGGGAGGGGGGATGCATAGCCTCCATGGCCCATATGGCCATGGGGATCAAGCACCAAAGATGTCATCTTCTCCGTTGAGAATAACCACCTCCATATTCTTTTCCGATGAGACACCCGTTCATCGAGAAAACGGTTTTGCTTCAATGGCCGTGTGCCAAAAAAAATGAAGAAAACACATTTTGGCGGTCGCAAACTTCACGCTCTACATGAAGAGAGCACCCATTCCCTATTGAATGGAGACTCAGCATCCATGAGGAGCGCGAGTTTGACGAGATGAACGGTAAGTTCTTCCCGTCATGGAGAGTTCCTGCCATATTCGTAATGGCAGAAGACCCTAACGTGAAAAGAACAACTATTGCGTTCTCTCCGTCACGATGCGTTCCTATCTTATCCATAATGGTAGGATACTCATTCGTGAAAGAGACAACGCCGCGTTCATCGGTGAGACCGGAGCGAACCCGTATGGCTCTGATACCAATGTAGGATCCTGTCAAAACAACGATGTTAGGATCGAATGAAGAGGAGAGACTTACGCTTGCATATGTGGCACCGTAATCTCTGAACTTCGCCCTCGGATTCGCCACAACGGTCAGTACTTCGTCACGGAGGATCGAAGCAGCGTTTCACCGCCTAAATCTCTATTTAGAAGAGGATTTTAATGGAAGGGAGAAGAAGAACACAAGTTGCCTTGTGCAAACTTATGGCATGGTAAGATTAGTGTAAATGCCTTACCCTTGGGTCCTATTTATAGGCTTTAGGGGTAGTTATTGTAGGAAATAACTAAATATAAGCTTATTAGCCTATATTAGCACATTCACTTATCCTCTTCTTCATTCACTTATCAAGTGCCTTTTTGCACTTATAAAGTGACTTTTTCCACTTATCGAGTGGTCCTTTTCACACGAGAAAAGGTTTCCTTCGCGCACACTTTCGTGCACGCGACATCTGAGGTCCATAGGCCCTCATACATCCCCTCATGGGTGTATATATGTCGTCCATATCCAACACCTTCGCCATCGAGGAAGGTAATGACATGAGTAAATATACTGTTATCCAACTAATGGGTACCTTAATGTCTTATGAGGTATGCAAGGATAGCAAACTAAAGTTGCAGGACAAGATGAAGTCTTACTTGATGTAACGACTGGTTTTTCTATATTAGTGTTATCGATATAATATATATGTCTTGGTGGATTTTCTCCTTACGTGTGATTTCCGTCTCCGTAGCTTTCGCTTTCATTTGTTTCGTTGTGATTTTCTAGCTTCTTCCTTAGATCGTTGAGCCTGGAGTAAGTCACTCATGACGAGCTTCATATCGCTCATATCTAAGAGTTAGGTTGAGCTTAGGAGCCATAGGAATCCTTCCCGAAGCTTCGTGCTTCGAATCGACTCTTTTCGTGTACGTTAGTTGGTTCAAGAAGGGGAACCAACCGACTAGATTCCAATCTAGTCGATCAGGAACTCTTCTGGAACCGACTAGTTCATTAAATCAACTATTCAGGAGTTAATGTTTACTCTTAGTCAGTCTAAGAACAACCACCGACCGACTAGATGTGAAACTAGTCGGTCAAAACTTGCTCTCAGACCGACTAGTTCCTTTGATTAATTTTACCTAAGTTACTGTTTATCGTTAGTCGGTCCATGAACACTCACCGACCGACTAGGTCTCAAACTAGTTGGTCGACGGGCCTTCACAGACCGACTAATTCACTTCCCAGATTTCTTCCTTCTTTCGCTGTTTGATTTTAGTCGGTCACAGTTGAACGACCGACCGACTAGTTCCCAATCTAGTCGATCAGCCACCCTTCGTTGATCGACTAAATCACCCAGAAAACCTAGGTTTGCCCTAGCCGCCGCAGTTTTCCTATAAATAACCCCCGATTGTTTTCTTTTCTTTCTTTCACTTCTCTTGGCCATTTCCCTTCCCCTAGACCTCTGATCTTCCCCAACCTTCCTCTAGCCCTTCCTCCTTCCTCAAGAGCCCCTCTCACCCTCCATTTAGGCCGGCCTTCATGATTTAGGCCGCCTCCAACCCCCAAAACCCCCAAAATCCCATTTCTCCAGATTTCCTCGCCGTTTCCAGATCTGAGCCGTAGTTCTCCGGATCGTTCTTCCTTCGCCGTGCTTGCTCGGCATCGATCTTCTACTTTTATACGGTAGGGTTCGATCCTTTAATATTCTCATAACCCTCATTGTGATTTTATTGAAACCCTAATAAAATGGATATTAGAGATATTGTGCTGATGTTGTTTTGCCATGGCAGCGATTCCATTCCCGTAGATTAGCTTTTTGTGCGATGTGCCTCGTTGATCGTCATCCTTGAAGACTAGGCAAGTGAAACTTGCCACTTAGGGTTTTAGGCCATGCTTTAGGACACTTACTTGTTGTAGGCGTAAAAGAGACTAGGCGACGAAATGATACTCGCCTAGGCGCAACTTCAGGATCTAGCTTGACAACGAAGCTTGATCCGACTACTTTTAATCATTTGCATCTTATCTGCCATGTTTAAATTCAATTAACGGTACGCGAATTATCTGTACATGCCATGCTATCCATGTTGAATGTTGCATTCGTAGCACACGCTACATTACTTGTACTACTTGATCCGGCTAGGCACCTGCTTCTAGCGGGCACAACCCTACGCCAAAAATACCTTGGATTGTGAACCTGAAAACGAGCTCTTGTGCGGGGCAACCCTGGCTCATTTACTGAGCATCGTGTACAGGGACCCTGGCTCGTTTACATGTGGGAGGGGTAAGGGTTAAGCGGCCATTCAACTGAGAGTCTGTCCGATCAGCAACTTCAGTTGTAAGGCGTAAACTCTGGGTTCTGGGGTAGTGTTAAGCGGCCACTCAGTGTGAATGTCCAACAGTTCAGCTGTAAGGCGTAAACATCTACAAATAACTTGAAACGTGACTAGTGATAAGATTGAGATTGTTAGTAGCTTGGCTACTTTTGACATGTCATGATAATTGTTCTCTTGGACTTATTGTTACACCATGTCTTACTTGTGCACTCATACCATAACTGCCATGTCATGCATACTATAACTGCTAGGTTGTTAGTTTACCTTTCTTTCAGTTTCCTTGCCCAAGTCTTTTAGACTTGCTGACATGTGCCCCTTTCTCTTTTGGGTGACACATGTTAGATCCTGAGCTAGAGGCCGTTGCAGAGGACATAATGTTTATTGGCGCTGAGCCAATGGTTGCCGAGGAGGAGTTTGTGGTCATTGGTGACCAGTCTTAGAGACCGCTTGTGTTCTCTTCCTTTGTTTAGGCTTGCTGTTAGTTGTATTGCATTGCAAGGACCTGCCAATTGAATTTTATACGCTTATCAGACTGCAGCTTCACTGCTCCACGTCTGAGCGGACCTCCTCGCGTCTCGCCTTCCATTTTAGGGAAGCGGGGCGTGACAGGTTTTATTGGTGGCCCATGCAGGTCCATTTGCAAATGCGAACTATCGGAACAATGATAATAATTATAGAATGTCCATTAAATAAATTAGAACATCCAAATTATAAGCCCGGAGTCTAGGTTTTTAGCGTTCCTATGTCTTAGGTGGCTGGTAGACGTGTTAGAGCACATGTCCCAGCTTGGTAGGAAATCCATTAGGTCAGGACTATAATAAGACTTAGTTAGAATTTTGTGCTGGCTAGTTAGGGATCCCTGATTGTTTGTTAGACTCCATGCTAATGATTGATATGATAGTCTTAAGAGTTACCTTAGTGGTTCCTGTCTAGCTCTGACCATGATAGATTCCTAGGATTTCTTTAGCCGTTCGCTTGGGTTCATCGATTTCGGGCCCAACAGAACATGATCTCGATTCTCTTAGAACCTTCCCTGAGGCCTCTAATATACTCTAGCCATTAGGAAGCCTTAGTGTTAAATTTCCCTTGACCTTTAGTCAACCGATGATTAGGACTGTCTGATTCAATCTTTTCCTGGTCACTACACTTCTGTGTTACTGACCGTAGGTTTTCATCGTAGTTTTCTTGAATCGTAATTTAGGTGCATTCATCACGCAACCACATTCATTGCCCTCGATTCACATGACCCCCTCCTTACTATTATCGTTGACCTTTCAAATCTTTTCCATTGCAAATCTTGATTCTTCCAAAGTCGTTTTAAAATTTTCCTTATTAAAAGTTTCCACTCGATTTAAATTTTGTTTTAAACCTTCTTTCAGTATATTTCCATTATTTCCGTTTGAGCTAAAGGTCATTCTTAGATTTTGAAGACTATTTGGTCGTAATTTTAAATTACTATCTTGTAACTATTTTTCTAACATATATCGTCCGCACTTGATTATAAACTTTAGTACTATTTCGATAATTCGATATACCACCTTTTCTAAATTGCGAAATTCATTTTAGCTATTTACCATACGTACTTTAAAATACTTCTTTCAAGATAAATAGAACTCCAATTAATTTATGAATATATGCTAATTATAAGTTTGTCGTACCCGTACTTCAAGTCTTTATATCAACCCGTTCTTGTGGCAAATCCTAGTTTCCCCTAAAAGTATTTTCGATGTTCCTCTTTCGCTAAGTTTAAATTTGTTCGAAAACTTTTAATATATATATTAGATTTCATACTCTTTCACCGACTTAAATTTATTTGTTCTTTTCTAAATATTGAAACTTTTGTCGAGATTTTTGATTATTAGTTTATAATATTTTCCTGCCTATATTTTCATATCGATATAAATGTCTTGCCCCTTTTCATATACCAATTTTATTCTGAACCGTACTTCTGTTTTCCTAACCTGAATTATAATTTTCTTTTCTTACTTATGCCATTAAAACTTATTCGAATACCGCATCGTGCTTACTTCTTATATACCTTTCAAGTCACATGGGACTTCAGCTTTCAGCAAGTCTATTTTATGCTCAACGTTTTCCCTAGTTCAGATTTTCGTAAAATTACTTTTCGAAACCATTTCCTGATTTAGACCTCCATAATTCGTTTTAAAGCTTTATTACCAATTTAATAATTCTATATATATCCTCCCACTTACTTCCATACTACTAAGATGCTATTATCTTTCCATTCATCATACATCTTTCTAAAAATGATTTCTAAAATAGAACTACAATTATTTTTATATATCAGTACTATGTTCGGTGTGCTCGTGCATTAAGACCCTTGTATAAATTAGTTTCTGCTGGCGAATCCAGATTCTCTAAAAGTACTTTCAATACGGTTTATTGGAATTTCTCTTCAGTTTTAAGACTTGGAAAAACATTTGGCATGAGCATAAACCCTCTACACTATATTTGATTTGATTTCATTCCTTGAATCTCGAAACTTTTCCAAAATTTTTAAACTACTGCCGCATAATATTTTTCTAACCTATGTCCTTAATGTTCGTGTAAATGATTTACTTTTACTCATGATAGCTTTATATAAGCTAAATAAACCATTCTTCTTATTATGTATATACGACTCAAACTTATTTCGAACGACTCATTTTATCGACCGGTTTCGTACTCTTCGTTTTAACTTATATCTTTTACACAGTATTTTCCATGTATCCTAATGGAGCATCATTACATCATTACACGACCGTTCTCATGCTTTTCGATTCTTCTACTCGTTACGCTTTTGATTTCAGTTTCTTTCCTTTTGTCTAGCCAATAGAGCTTGTCGTCGCCGTGTCAACCTTAATATAGTTTGGTGGGCCCCATTAGTGTAATTTGATGTGTCGTCATAGTGTATTAAATTTCATGGTGCATATGAAGTTGTATGTGTGTTGGCATTGGTATATTGTGTGTAGGTAGTTATGTATTAGCTGCATGAGTATTAGTGTGATATACATATGATAGTAGGATTATAATTGTTTGATTGGTATTACTTGTTTTTATGAGATGTCGTATGTGTGTATATCATGAGGTATACCTGACTACTGCACATCTTAACTAATGGATGAATTAAATGTATTGATGTACCAATTATAGATGGATGGATATGGTATGAATATATGATACATGTATGTGACTATACGATGACTGCATTTATTAGGGAGAGTATTGTAATTATAAGTGTGCTGATGTTTGTAATACTATTATGGTATATGAAGTGATTGAAATAGGTGATATTACCTGATTAAATATTAAGGGTGTTTGACATTATGAGATGTGTATGGTTATGTTGGTAGATGTGTATGCATTAGAATAGTATTGGTATATATATGGATGCTGTGTTATGTATATAGAATATTCTGCTATGATTTTGAGTCTCACTCAAGCTTGAGTGGGTATACTCTATGTACATTGGTGTATTTGTCTGTGATTGGTGTGAGGTGTTGGATGATGTATGTATAATGTTTGGATTGTTTGTGTCCGGTTGTGTTACACACATGATTGTGGGTCACTAAACCAGTATATAGTTATAGGAGTTGGTCTTGTGGTATAGTTATTTATTAGGGGGGCTTGCCTGCGTGAATATATATATGTGCTAGCTAAAACTAAGTGTGTCGATGTACTGAGTTTATAATTGTACGATTGGTATATATGAATGAAATGTTAGCGTGTATGGGTGTGAACCATGCACGGATAAGTATGTGCTTAGTTATAAGTATTGATGACCATGGCATGTGTGGCGTGTCGTGAATATAGTTATAAGACTATATTTGAAGTAAATATATGGTGAAGTATCTGTGTGCGTTTGAATGACTATAAATTGCGAAATTATAATGATGGTGGAAGTATATTAAATATGATAACTTGAGTTTAGAATGGTGTGGTGTGATTACATGTGTTGACGTGTTTGGTATTGGATGTATATTAAGAGATATAGGGAGTAGTGTATTCTTATTGCCTTGTTCATAGGTAGCTACCTAACGTAGAGTATTTCGATGGTATTTACTGGTGTGAACTATTTAATTGGTTGTGAGTATATGGACTA